>CM040123.1:325417352-326078294 GCA_022559845.1 Amorphophallus konjac | reverse complement strand
TGCCCTTCTTGAATTTCTTCTCCTTGGAGGGTTCGCCTCCATTATTGGTCCGCTTCTTGAAAGACGGTTTAAAAGTGTTGGGGCTTGTGACATTCTCCTGTTTTATCCTTACCACGGATTTTGTCAGACAACTCTGTAGCGTCTTCTAGCACCTGGGTACGACGCACCATCTCTGAGTACACTTGAATATCCAAGGGAGCGAGCTGAGTGATATATTGATGTCGTAACCCATTCAAGAACCTTCTTGCTTTCATCTTCTCAGTGCATACCAAGTGTGGTGCATATCTAGATAACATGGAGAACTGGGCTTCGTAGTCGGCCACCGATAGGGATCGTTGCTTCAAGGCAGCAAATTCCGCGGCCTTTTTCTCCTGAACACGGTCGGAGAAATACTTGCTATTGAAGTGCTCGACAAATTCGACCTAAGTAACATGATCTTCGAGCAAGGTGGCCTCGATGGACTCCCACCAAGCACGGGCGTCCCGTTCCAGTTGGAACGTGGCCAGAAGCACCTTTTCACCATTCGCGCATTTCATGACGTGGAAGATTCGCTCGATCTCCTTCATCCAATTCTCTGCATCCTCGGGGTTCAATGAACCTGCGAATATCGGAGGTTTGAGATTTCTAAAGCTCCTATGGAGGTCGCCAGCTCCATGATGTGCCCCACCTTGAGCCACCTGTTTTAAGGCCTGAGTCAGGCCCTGAATAGTTCGTTGCATCTCACGCCATTGTGCGCATTCAGCAGCCATAGCCCTACAAGGAGTTAACCTTAATTAGTTTCATGTTGAAATTTGTAGTCGGAAGCCCTACAAGGACTTTACCCACGGTGCTACCCATCCTCACAGTTTAGGGATAGACCTAACCTCGGACTTGGGTTTCCTAGGACTTGAAATCCTAGGCTCTGATACCACAAAAACTGTCACGCCCCGAGCGCGGAAGGAACCCCAGAAAAACGTGACGAGTTTATATCAATCATGTCAATCAGAGCAAGTAGAATTTCGACATCAAAACAGAGTGCGCAATAAGAATTTTAAAACATAACCAAGTATTGATACCATTGATAACAACTTAACCATTAAACAAAATCACATAACTCCAAGACTTAACGTTACTAATCAGGCCCACAAGCCTTAAATGTTACAAATTTTGAAATAGCAAAAGATCTAACGACAAGACTCCAAGGAATGAACTAAGGACGACTCGACACGATAAGGTGTAGTAGCATGACGCTTGCAGATTCTACGCTCGTCACTCTTGCTCCTGCCCATCTGAGTTCGAGTCAGGGTCCGTATTACCTGAAAAGTTGGGGAAAGGAACTTGATGAGCGAACGCTCAGTAGGAATTATATCTCAAGAACTAGCAATTGGTTTAAGTAATTACCTCTTCCAAATGAAAATGCAAGTCTAGCATGTCAATCATGTAAAACAGAATGCGATGGAATTGAACATGATAACGAGAGGAAATAACACGTACTATCGATCCAACATAGGGAATTTCAAGTATTCAAGATTTCAAGTATTTGAACGAGTACCAAGTATATCAATAAAGTTTTTTCATGTCATGAGATAATGACTATTAACAAGCAAGTACTTTGCCCATTCCGGGTCACGCAAGTCGTGTCAAGTCAATCAAGTCAAGCACGCGAGAGAGAGATAGTGGAGTGTCATAGATTCAAGCAAGTACTTTGGTGCAATGCCACACCGTGATCAATATAACTCCCATGGCAACAAGTACTTTCGGGTGCTCCTCCCAGGATCAGATCGGGCCCTATATGCGCGGACATTGTTACATGTAATATCTAGACAACCACTTTAGTGATAGCCATGGAATTCCAAGAACAAACTCATGTAGGATATCAAGGTAGATTCGTGGATAGGTTCCACAGAATTCAAGGAAGAACATTAGATGGACAATGATAAAATCAACGAGAACCATGACATGTCGATAACCTGGGTAGAATCGGTACCTTAACTAGGTAGCCGTGATAACTTGAGTGGATGACTAAACCCGTCACCACTTAAGGGACATGAATCAAGCTGGGAGATTGACCCCATCTATATGGGACTCAATCCAAGACACCACCTAGTGGAATATCATCATTCCACCGGCTAGGATTATTCTCTCATGGACCAAGATGGCACCATGAGAGGGCCGGTTTACCACAAGACATGGCAATCAAAGGTACAAGGTATTTAAGGTACAACCAGCTCAGTCGGCCTTGAGAGAATCCATGGCTACGAGGAGACTTACGGAGGTCCCAATGACTAACTTGCGGTCCAAAGGAACAGAATGTCCAATGGAGGGCTTGTATGTCACCGAGAGTTGAAGGGGTAATCGGTAAAGCGCCGAAAAAAAACGTGGGACTATACTCACGGATTGGAATATAGTGCCATGTACAAGTATATATATATAAATCCACGGTTACAGAAAATATCACGAAAAATCAGAAGACAGGAAATTGACGCCTTAGCCAATGACTTCATTTCAATAAATAACGCCTTGGTCAGGGGCGTTATTTCACAAATTGAAGACTCTGCGAAGAGTCGTCAAATTCTGTATGTATCTTTATATAGGTATAAAATTTCAGAGTCTTGGTAAGTGACGTCTGGTCAGATGTCACGTTAAAGACATATAGCGCCCTGGTCAGGGTCGCTATTTAATCAATTGAAGACTCTGTGCAGAGCCGTCAATTTGAATCGGGATATATGCATTAACATAATAAATTTTCCCGGATTTATTAAATGGTGACTTGGTAGCTATCACCTTCTATACATATAGCGCCCTTGACAGTGGCGTCATATGTAGAAGAAACGACATACTTCAAGTCGTCATTTTCTTCTTTTTTTTTTCCAGATTTCCACTATGAACAGTAGCACTTTTCCAATATAAATATTTTTATGACAACATGTATATGGACAGGTCAAGAAAAATAATAGGATTCCAAAACTATGTTCATGCATTAAATCAGATTATTGGTTACGTAGATATTAAATTTTAACATTTGTAATTATTAAATCACATGGGAATTGACGACCGTTTGCTGGGGCGTCAGAAAGAATTAGCGCCCTGATGAGGGTCGCTATTTACAAAATTTCCCAAAACTATCAAAACTCAGCGAAAAAAACTATATGCATGAACATAATCATGTTTTATGTTCGTTTGGGCTACGAAACTTGAGATAACCTACCTTTGGGAAGATTGGAACGATGAAGATTTGATGCTGTTACGGTACTCTGTTTAAAACAGAGCAAATCATCGGAGGAAGAAGATCTTGAAGGAAGAAGATGCCGACGCTTATGTTGCTTGCAGGATGAAGATGGAGGAAGCCTCCACACCTCCTTCTTGGTTGCAGACGCAGGAGGAAGGAAAGGAAGAAGATCAATCTTCTTCTCATAGCAGTCAAGCCGTTGGAGGGAGAGGAGGATGAAGACGAGCCCCGTCTTCAAACATCTGCAGGATGAAGACGGCAGGATGAAGAAAACTCCTCCTTCAACGGCTTCACGAACCACACTGCATAAAAGAGTAAAGGATGAAGAGAATGGCTATGATGAGAAAGAAACAATCAGCACAGGGAGAAGAAAAACCGTCTTCTCGTTCGGCAACAGCAGTAGGATGGAGAGGGAAGACCACTGGTGATTCGACGTGGGTGTGTTTTTATAACCATGCAGGGTTCTGGAAAGTTCTATCACTTGGAATGGCAAGATTTTAAACCTACCACGTATTATTTTCTTCCTTCCCAAACCACAGCCGCCTGCCAACTTTTGACGTTGAAAACCCGAAAGGCTCAAGCCATGCTCGATCCTGCATATAGTGGATGGTCTTCGGGTAGGGTATTTGTTGAATGGGCTGACCACATGTGGGCCTTATTGGTTTATACATGTACGTGGGTTTGGGTTTAAGTGATTTAAGCTTTTAAGATTTGTTTAAAGCCTTTATATCCATATTTACACAAGTGAGGCCCATTAGTATATATACAACTCAAATAAATTCGTTTATTTTCACTTATTTCATTCTTTTATTTCCAAGGGTGCTACACTCCTCCTCATCCTTCTGCATAGGGTCACCCATATTTTGAGTGCATATTGTAAATCCCCATATGCCATGAATACAATATACCATTAGTTACCAATGTATGCCATCATTATTTGAAAAGTATACTACTTGTCCTCATTCTTTCAATGCCTTCAGGAATAAGAATTATTTTCTATTAGTATTCTTTGGTTGTTGTTACACCTTTTATAAATCCTAGTGGCTATTGCAAAATAGAGAGTTACATAGCATCAGTTCTCTATAATTCTGTGGTCGATAGTGAACTGCTTAATAATTTAATTATTTTTAGATTAGAGTATTTGTTTTGTCTATTTTATTTTTTAAGTTTCATATTTATTGAGGCTTATGTCTTATTACTCTTTGAGGCTTACATCTCATGAGGCTTTGACAAAACCCCTCACTACCGCCTCATGTCTTAAAAACCTTGTACTCAGATTTGGGATCCTTATTAAATAAACCCTTCTCTATTATGTAAATCTATATATAATACACATTGAAGAGGCTCGCGGGATCGAGTGACCCTGTTTTCTTACCTTCTATTCTTCCATGTTCTCCTTCTATTCTTCTATGTTCTAGTTTCTTATCAATAACTTGGCTGATTTATTTTTGAAAAATGTTCCATTAAGAATACATGCTTTTGTGTAGTTGGCTCCATGCAGTTCCTATTTCTTGTTTCTACTTTAGATGAACATAGCACCATCAATTAAACAATAATAAATAACATTGTTTTGAATCATATCATCTGTTTTGGATATAATTCTTGGCAGAGAAAAAGAGCAGTTGAAATTCACCCATGCCCTGTTAGAAGGGAAATTGAGGAAGATGTTGATAACCCCCGAGTAATAACATGACCAGAGTATGAGGGATATCTTTACAGCGAAGTAATATATCCACATAGTATTGCGAAGATGATAGAGTAGGCTACTAAAGTCTGTGCCAATTTTACCATGCTCCAAGACCTAGGATGGTGGTGATGTCCTTTTGAAGATGTAGCGAGCATAGTCATGAGAAGACTAACATTCCACGTCTACCACATAGGGTGCCTCCTCCTTGTCGAGACACTATGCTCCTCTTCTCCTTTCGTGTAGCAGAGAGGAAGATAGAGAAGAGAGGGGAAGAGAGAAGATAGGAGAGAGAAGGTGTAACACCCTCAAATATAGCTAAGTTGTACTCTATATCATCGAGGTGTCTTTTGAAGTATCGGCTCAGTTCTTGAAAAGAACTCCGAAGTTGAGCGTGCTTAATGGGGAGTAATACTAGGATTGGTGACCTGCCTGGGAAGTCCCCCATTCTGGAGCCGATCACTGTTAGAAAGGGAAAAAACCATGAGACCAGTAGGCCAAAGCGGATAATACCTCGACGATATAGAGTACGGGACATGACAGAATGGTATCAGCGCTATACCCCAATCGAAAGTGTTGGAACTAAGTGCCATGCAGGGCAAAGTGCTACGCTATGGGAGCCACCTCTTGAACCCGCAATGAGATAAAGTGCTACATAGTGGGAGTCACCTCTTGAGCCTATAGGGGCCAGATCGAGAATCCTAACTGCCCGGGGGTTTGATTACGTGCTATATGTGCCCAGCGACGAGGATGCCGCCTATATAAGAAGGGTAGATTGTAACACCCTCAAATATAGCTAAGTTGTACTCTATATTATCGAGACACCTTTTGAAGTATCGACTCAGATCTTGAAAAGAACTCCGAAGTTAAGCATGCTTAATGGGGAGTAATATTGGGATGGGTGACCTACTTGGGAAGCCCCCCCATTCTGGAGCCGATCACTGTTAGAAAGGGACAAAACCATGAGACCAATATGCCAAAGCGGACAATACCTCAACGGCATAGAGTACGGGATGTGACAAAAGGGTGACAGTAGTAGCAAGAGAGTAAAACTCTCTCTCTCTCTCTTACACACATGCAAGAAGCAAGGGTAGCTCTCTCTCTCTCTCTCTCTCTCTCTTTCTCTCTATGGTGACCTCTCTTTAGGGTTGCTCAAGCTCTCTTCAACAACCTCTTCTTAACCCTACACATGGGTATTTATAGAGGAGAGAATACAAGGTAGAGAGGGAGAGGGAGAGAGTTCAACGTTGAGTAGAAAAGGGAGGAGGCCAACGCAATCATGGCAGAGTCCCATTGGGACTTGGAAGATCATGCCTAATCACGATCTAAAAGGTTTCCCACTAGGAAACCTTCCTCTTCTATGTGGCCTTAGAGGCGACAGCAACGTGCCATGCATACATGACCCGCTCGCCTATGTGAGGTTGCCCTATTGGGTACATTGATATGGTAATGGGCCATTGGCCATATGTTAACAGCTCCCACTTTCCTATCATGGGAAACAATGCATGCGCTTTGTCTTAAGGCTTTATTCTTCATGATCATAAAAGGAAATGAAACCTATGACTTCCGTGAGATTCTTTGAACATCTAGTAAGTGCCCCATTAAGTCATTATCAAACTAACGGATCAGCTAAATCAATCGTGAACTATACCTCAGGCACTTTGTATCCACTTGACTCAACACTATAGATCTCTCAAACACAGGTAGTGTTGAATCTAATATTTTGTGCTTATGACTCTATCACCATACAGGCGACTGAGCCTTCGATGAAATAAGCTATACAAACTATGGTGTGATAGTTAGTTGTTTTCCCTATGCTGCTAATGCCAATCCGATTTGTCTCAACTGCTTCTCTAGACATGTCCCTCTGGATAATATCTGCCATCATCTTAAAGGAGCATGCTAAAGTAGTGATGTCAAACTTTTTATTCATGAGATAGCACTCAAGTCACTAAGGGTACTAGAGAGATTACACCAATGTTATCCATGAGCGCACATAATGATAAAGTAGAGATCTATTTTTTTTTATACAAAAAATAGCCCCAAGCAAAGCTCATGAGAGTGTATACAACTTTAGAGAAGTGGCATGGTCTCACTCCATCGAGTCATGCAAGTGGCTAGATTTTATTAATTAAAAGCAAGTGCAGATACCTTCAGAGCATACCCTTGCTAATAGAAGCTGAAAGAAATCAAAGAAAAGCTAGCATCTAATGGACATCCCACTTTATTAAGCCGGAATGTCCCTTATACATCAAGCAGTAGAAGCCCCTAAGTAGACCAATTAACTAGGAAAGCTAGAGGGAAAGTAAGCATGATTTGCAAGGTGATGAGCTGATTGGTTGGCTTCTCTATATATGTGAACAAAAGTAAGAGATGTGGGCTCCCAAATTTCCTTGATAGCCAGAACCACCCAAACAATGCGCCAAGGACAAGAGAACACGCCATTAATCACACCAATAAGAACAGTTGAATTAGACTCCATGAGAATGTCATGATATCTTATACTCTAGCACATTCAGAGGCCCTCCAATAATGGGTATGCCTCAGCTTCCGAGCTAGCATGAACATCATATTTATGTGAAAATGCAAACATAAGATCCCCCTGAGAGTCTCTCAGTAAATCACCACCATCAGCCAATCTCGTGTCCCTCTTGAAAGCACCATCAACATTAAGTTTGAGATGAGTTCTAATTGGCTTAGACCAGCTAAGAATAATGGGCTCTTTACACTGACCAGTGGGGAAGGAAATACCCCAACAAGAGAAGGTATCAATGACTCCATAAGGCATCAAACCCCTATGGATAGGGAACACTGTAACCAAGTAGCGGGTGTACTGTAGAACCATGTGAATAATGGATTGGCAAACATTTTCCTCCCTTTGAATCTTTCCAAGTTTCTATTTATCCAAATCTCCCACAAAACACAAATAAAGATAAGAGTACATATACGGGCCAGGGCCCCAGTAAAAGATAACAAGGACACAACAACATGATAAGAGCATGAAGGAGTTGCCGGCGGAGAGAAGAAATAACACTTGAGAGCAAAACCCAAATAGACTGCGCAATGACATTCTGGAAGAATAAATATAAGGTCGATTCCTCCTCACCATCGTGGTAGCAGTGGTAGCGAGAATACATCGGAATATCCCCACACTACAACAAATCATCAGTGGGAACACAATTTCTTAGAAACCTCGTGATGCATGACAAGTTGCTTTAGATCAACTTGATCCTCAATCAAGCTACCAGAGTCATCTTTTGAGTTTAGGAATAATAGATCTTTGCCTCTAGGACACAACACAAGAATAAAAGAGCTTTGTATTTCTATTCCCCTCCTTTAGTCACTTTTATTAGATTTCTGGCATCAAAAAATCTCCTCTTGTGCGTGACGTTGAGCAAGAGCAGCCTTAGGCATCGTTTGAGAACCCAATGAGATTATGACTTTTTCCATAATCCTTTAGAGTGAGAATAACCCAATGAAAAAGAGATTTAGGGAGATTATGAAAAGTGGATGCTTTTTCACCCTATCTCTCTTTAAAAAGTTAGATTATGACTTTTGAATAATCCGATATGACAAGGGTGCATTTGGTGAATATTTTAAGGGGTGGGGATTTCAAGGTCATAATCCACCCCCTATTTGAATGCCAAACAAAGCCTTAGCAAATGATCTGAATCATAAGTAACTTGGGCAATCAAAACCTGGTCCTTAACCTGTTGAATGTTTTGAAAGACATTGCCAAAAGTCTTCTTATTCCATCGCCTAAGCATCACCTTTGTTGCGTTAAACTTCATAGCAAGAGTGGATAGAGGATTAAAGGCCATTACCGCCACGTTCCAAGTAGTGGCCACGTCCTACAAGAAATTGGTACGAGACACCCACATTTGGTCAAAAGAAAGCCTAGACGGTACAACATTCGATGTGGGAAAGACTTTTGAGGAGAAGTAGACAATGGTCCGATCAAGTTCTAGACAAATGTTCCACCTTGGTCCCAAGAAAAGATAAAGCCCATACAGAATTAATGAGACACCAGTCAAGACTGGCCCATATGCCATCACCATGATGGCCATTAAACTAAGTAAACATACTACCAAAGTAACCCACATCCTCAAGATCATTGGTCATAACAAAATCTTGAAAGTTCACATGCTCCTCACATCAACATCACACCTACCAACTTTCTCAGTTGGACTAGAAAGAAAATTAAAATCACCTCTGAGCAGCCAAGGATGGGAACAAGATTGGGCATACATAAATAACTCTGACCACATGTTCCTACGGACCTACATAGAACAGCTAGCATGCAAGAAGGTAATAGATAATGATAAAGCCATAGGCAGCACAACAGACATGCTTAGGAAAAGTCAAACCTGGTCACGAAAGAGAGATGAACTAGACTCCTCCAAAATAGTCAAATACAAGCTGACCCTTGAGCAATGGCAATGCAGTTATCCATTCTCAACTTTCTTTTGTAACAATCCAATCTAGATGAATCTACGTGACACTAAAAAATAGCAATTAGAGCGACACCATGTTTTCTTATGAGAAACTTAGCATGACCAACTGATGCCATGTTATTAATCCATAAATGAACCAAATAATGGTAGACATCGAACCTTTTTCTTGGCTGAACCGAGGGACATAGAACGTCTCAACATACCTCGAGTCACGACTCTTGAAGAGTTAGGAAGGGCATCTCTATCTTGTCTTGGCCCACTAATGACTTTTGAAGCAATAACATCTGCAATCAGATCATCATTCTCCTCTATAACATCTTCATCTAAATTCAAGGCTTCATTGGTCGCAGTAGATCTGGTTGGGGCATGATCGATTCCTAAACAGGTGGATGGAAGACCAACTGTAGACAATCATTAGAAATATTGTTAGTCAACATAGTTGCACCACCCATAGTGCTAGAGTATAGAGACGATTCCTCCTCTATAGCCCCTGACGTAGGTCCTTCATGAAGAGAGGGTGCATCAGACTCTGGCATGTTAGAGATATCTTGCGCAAAAGGGATCATAACTTTCACAAGCAGAAGACCCTACAACAAATCAGATCAATAGCCATGGATTTTACCTATGGTCGGAGAAAACAAAGGTCTATGTCTTTTTTCCCTACGTTTTAAAATTTTCGTAGCTACTTATTCCTATGCTTCTTTCTCGCATAGCTATATGGCTACCTTATTCTGACGATCGCTGAGAAACGTAAGAAAAGTTGACTATTCCTACATTTTTTTAGTGAATGTGAGAATATATCTTAAATTTTGTTTTGCTTTTAATAAAGAGGAGGAATAAGGTGCTTTACAAAAAGAATACAAAAATTTAAAATGTAGGAATTGTGAAGTCCCGCAATCAATGACACCCAACAGGGGGGTGAATTGGGTGATTACCCTTTTCAAAAATGCCTTTAGCTTATTTAAATAAATATGAGGAAATAGCAATTATGGAACTCAGATCTAATTTATATCAGCTTAGATCTTATACAATCTGTCACACACGATAGTCTTTCGGTACTAGGCGGAGGTAAAGATCCGAAGATTCTACTCACACAAGGTGTTATCTTCCTAATAGGATTATCCTTATCATTCCGAAAGACACCTTTTGATATACCAAAGATCTATCACTGAGATGACTAATTATAATAGATCTAAAATGCGATGCACGGAGGAAGTAAAATGTAGATACAATCACACAGAGTGGGGGTAGAAGAAAGAACCAAACCACACAAGAGATATCGATTTTTAGGTGGTTCGGATGTAACAGCTGTAACCTACGTCCACCCCTCACGATCTGTAAGGATTCACACACTATCTTATTAAAGATTACAAGATCGGAACACACACACATATGTATGGAGTTCAGAACTCCGATGTGATGCAAAGGCACCAACACACACCCACGGATCTAGATAGATCCACACACAATCAAGTTCCAAGGTTTAAAGGAGTTTACATACTTGAAGCACAATACAACTGTAAAGGGAAAGAAAAAAAATAAAAAAACTCAGATCTAGGTTCTCCTTGAGTAGATGATGCAGATCTTGGACTTGATGATGGCTTCTCTGGTCGTTCACCACTTCCTTGGCTTCAGAGTGAGCTTGTGAGGTTTGGATCTTGATGTAGAAGGGCTGGATGAAGTACTGTTCACATAGGGTTTCTCTTTTTCTTGCTGCAGCTCTCTTCTTTCTTGATAGTTCCCCTTAGATCCTTCTTGCTTGAATTAGGGTTTCTTGTGCCAAAAGAAGTTTTTATATTACCTAGGGTGACCAAGGGATCTTTAGAAATAACCTCTCACGTTCTAGGGGTGAGATGGAAGCCCAGGGAGTCCAAAGTCCAAGGCAAAGACTTCTCCACACGCTTGAAAAAGGTTGGTCAAAGATAGGGGCTGAGTAGGGGTCGGTCGACCAGTGGTGGGTGGTCAGTCGACCTAACCCTGTAAATTTTCATGCCCAAACTTTCTGGGAAATTTGATCAACCGAAATGCCCAGTTCGATCGACCAAAACATGTAAGATTTTAGTCTTCAACCTTTTGGGAAAATTGGTCGACCGACCTACTTGCTTAGGTCGACCGAACCCTGTAGACCTTGCAGAAATATCAGTATTAGCCCATGAATCACATCCATATGTATGACCTTACCTTAAAGGTTCATGTAGCATGCATTTGGGCTTCTTTTAGGCCCTGTGACACATTTCAAAACTTAAAGTGTGAGCCGTTTTAAATTGATTTGAATTGAGCTAAATCACTCTCCAATACTCACACTTATGCTCATATATGAAGCACGAGACCGTAAACAAAGTCAGGGTTTTGTTAGCATTAAACTCAACTGGAGAAAGTCAATAATCTCTCCCTTTTTGATGATGATAAAACTCCACGCAATTAAGTACATCGGCGTGCCGTTGAGTCTAATTTAACCATCCACACAAACCATACATGTATGGAATCATTTTTAGTCATAGAACTATTCAGCCACATTGCAAAGCATAAAGACCATTTCTCATTCAAGCACATTTCACTTCCATTTCACATCCATACACTTCTACCCACAAGATAAGCCAAACCCTTTGATCATTTCAAGCTCACAACATGGTTCTAGTACGAGGTGGATTTTACACTCACGCATAGTGAAGGTTTTCAGACATAATTGATCTACCCTTCTCCATAACACTATTTGATATATAGAACCAAGTCGAAAATTTGTATCATCTAAGGCATGTGTAACCAAAGTAGTCCATTCAAGTCAAACCATTCAAACTAGTACAAGCATACCATTTCATTCATAAACAACTATATTTGCATCATCGGCATAAGAAGTGAAAAGTAGAAATGCCAATTTAAGTCAAATAACAAGTATATTCCATTAAGTGCATTAAGGGTACATTCCATTAAGTGCATATATGTCAAGGACTCATGCAAGGATGACTTCTAAAATGTGATGCAAATGCAAAAGGCACTCATACAACCACTCATAATAGAAATGCAAAACATAAGACTACTTCTCCCCCTTTGTCATCATCAAAAGAGGGGGAAGGAAAATAGAAGTAAGTGGATCAGTAGTAGACTGCAGAACCCAAAAGCAATCACTGAGGAGGTGGAGCAGGAGGGTCCTGGGCGTGATCACCAGAAGGGCCCTCGTAGTAGAAATGGTGTTGTATGTCTGCAAGGATATTCTCCTGAGTTTGCAGATGGTGTTGGATGCCGACAAGAGTGCAGTTTGTGGTATGAAAAGCTCTGCGAGAACTCTCGTGACTCATGGAAATAGTAGTAATGTGCTCAGAGAGGTGGTCCAAGGTCTAAGAGAAGGTGTCCATCTGGTCGGAAAGGGTATCCAGTATAGTACCAAATTAGGAGATTTACCCCCTAAAAGACTTTATGGGTCTCCATCCTCGTGAGCTGCCTATCAAAAGCCTCAAAATCCCAATAAGGCTGTCTAGCTCCCTGAGTAGAAGACTCTCCTAGATAGACTGGTGGTGGTAACTCACTCCATAGGCTGTGGAGAAGGTTTCTCCTCCGCTTGAGCTACTGGCTGTGCCTCTTCTTGAGCCTCTTGCTGGTGTGGGTCTTCCTCTTCATCATAACCATCATTTTCATCATATTCACCCACATTCTTTTTACAAATCCTCACCTTCATGCAGCCTATAGTGCATGTAAGTCTATAGTTTGTGTCTGTTGTACACTGATAAGTGGTGCAAGTGTATCTAGAGGGGGGGTGAATAGATCCCCACCAACGAAAACTTAACTACTTAAAATTCAGAAATGCTGCAGAACAAATTAAATTGGATTCAAGAATGAACTTGGTGGCAGATCTGAAATCGAATTAACAGTGTGTGGAATCATGGAGAGCGCACAAACCAAGTGATAGAACCTGTGATGGAGGTAGATGAGAAAGATCAAACCACACAATCACAAACCACAACTCAGAAATTTTTAGGTGGTTCAGCTGGTATCTAGCAGACCTACGTCCACCCCTCACCAACCCGGTGAGGGTTCCACTCTTAGCAAGAGTAACAACCACTGATTCACAGCTTCTACTTGAGGAACACGATCCTCGATCACACACCCGTGGATGCAATCCGCTACAATCGCTGATTCACAGCTTCTACTCAAGGATCACCCTCCTCAAATACACACGGCTGCTTAGCAGCCATAAACCCTTTGATCTCTTAGAACAGAGTATCGAAAATACCGTTGTCAATACAACACTATGGAAATCTTCGATCATATGAAATAAAAAAGAAAATAACAAATCAAAAATGAAAATCAGTAATGTAGCTTCGAAACGAATTTCAAAAGCTTCAGAATGTAGATCTGTGACAGATCTAAAAGATCTTCCAATCTGAACCCTACTCGCTGCTCCAGCTGGATGATGGGGAGGATAACTCTCTGTAGATGCTCTCAACTAATCAGATCAAAATCAGATTCACTCTCTCAAGATCCTATTCACTATCTGCTCTCTGGAAGCTTAGGGGTGCTCAAAATGCTAAGGGCTTTAGCAGCGTCTTCCCAATTCGATGGATCCATATTTATAGAAGAAGAATATGGATAATTCCCCCCTTTCAAGCTATTTTCTGATTGGTCCAAGTAAAAGATAGAATATTCTATCCTAGTATCTTTCCAGAAACAGTGCCATGTGTCTTGGGGGCATGTGCCAATCATTGGAGATGAGGTCCATGTGACTGCTTAAGTGGCTCACGTGTCTGTATGGCTGAGCCCAAGTCAGTCGGCTGATTTGCCAGTTCAGTCAACTGAATTCATCAATATCTGCTGACTTGGTGCATCTGCTTGGTAGGTCGACTCAGTGTTGTGGGCTTCAAATATTATGAGTCGACCTAGATGACTTGGCATGATCTACTTAGTGTATCCTCCTCATTGCTACTGTTGATGCTGCTGGCTGCTTGTGTGTCGACTCATCTTTCTCTGTGAGTCGACCTATGTACATATCTGTCGACTGAGTCTGTCAACTTAAACAGAAAGTAAGTCAACTTGCTCTCTACCTGAGTCGACTTATTTCTGCTTTTCCTTTATTCTGTCGACTCACCCTCTGCCAGGCTTCATGCTTGCATTGCTGCTATTGCGACCTGATGCTTCTTGCTATTGCTGCTACTGCTGGCTATTGCTATTGCTGCTGTTACCGTTGCTGCTTGTGCTGCTATTCCAGGCTAATGTTGTTGGCTGCTGTTGGTTACACTACTATTACTGCTGGCTTGCCTTGCTACTGGCTTGCCTTTGATAATGTCTGTCGACTCCGTGCCATATCGGTCGACTGAATCTTCATATCTGTTGACTGAGTTTCAAACCCAGTCGACTGACTTTCCCTTTGTCTGTTGATTAACTGACCATCCCTTGCAACTTTATTTCAGTAATTGATGACCCCTTGCCTATCTTCATTTAGCCTTTGTCAACTTGAGCTTCTTCTTTCATCCCCACTATGACTTGTCATAATCAAGTTTTCAACATTCTTTTTTTTGATGTCTGTCGACTTTGTAGCTTAGTCTTATGCTAAAGTTGCTATATCTGTCGACTTAGAGTTCTTGAAAATCAGACACTTAGTTCTTTTATCAGAACACTCCATTTTGACCTTGACTTATTTATCTAAGTTGCATGCACAAGATCAGACTTAATATTTTATAAGTCATAGTTAGACATCATTAAAACATGGAACACAACATACACATCATCTTGCCGGACCCGTGCAACCACTTCATTGTCTAAGATGACCCTCACATAAGCAAAATCTCTAGTAAGCTGGATAGCATATAGCAAGGATCTCCTTCTTTGTGTATGACATAAAGCAATCAAATCTATCATGAGCTGCCCCATATTGACTGGTAATCCATTTAAAACACAATGGAAGAGGAATTTGTGAACCTATGAAACTTCATCCTTGCTGCCACCCTTAGGATAAAGGATAGTGGTAAAGATATGATGAATAATCCTCTGAAGTGGGGGGAAAAGGTTAGCATTGAGCTTGAGGAGATTGCTAACAACAGGAACATATGGACTGTAGGTTGTTGTGTGATTGGTTTCGATGATGTCTTAACTATGACTCATTTTCCATAATTCTACTCACTAAGTTTACTTAAATAATTAAGTTTCTCAAGTCAAGCGAAAATCAAAAGGTTATTCATGTGAAATCTTCTAAGTAGTTGAATTTCATTTCGATAGAGCCACAGCTGAAGTTGACAGATTCAGTTGAAAAGTATGTAGACTTGAAGAAACAGAGAAGATCATGTCGACAGACTGCAAGTCCCGGTCGACAAAGTAACAAGAAATAGAAGCCTAAGTGCTCTGCCAAGGTCGACTGAAGATAAGGCTCAAGTCGACCTGATGCGCCATCCAGAAGCGTGCTTTGATGATGTCGATAGACTGCCAGGGGTGATTAAAGCCTGGTTGATAGGTGCGCCATCCAGAACCAATTGTGGGACACAAGCCTTGTACCTAGATCGACATAGTCTCACCACAGGTCGACCTGGTCGTCATCCAGAAGCACGAGTACATCTGCGAAGTGGGCCATCGCATGCACGTGTCTCAAGAGCCAATCATTGGCTAAGGTTCTAAACATCGTACCTCGGGTAATGGAATGTTCTTAGGATAAGTACGGACCAACCAAAAGTGACCTAGTAGCTTATTGGATCTAACAAAAAGGCGCGTAACCCAATTCACTTAGTATATATTGAGCTGTTCGTGCACAGCAAGAATGGCTGGCGTGGTGAGAAAAAGCTGGTGTGCTGAGAGAAAAAGAATAGTGAGAAAAGGAGAGAGCTAGAGCTGATCAGAGGAAGAAAGAGAGCTAGAAAAAGGGAGAAGTCTTGAGAGAACATTCCTTGAGAATTTAGAGACGTCCTTCTATCGTATGACCAGTTGTAGAGAGTGAGAGAGTGAAAGAAGGAAGGAGGAATTTCAAAGAAAAGCTCATTGTCAGAGCGTCTAGTGAAGAGCATCAGATTTGCAAAGATTTGAAATTGCATTCCTTTTTATTTCTCTTTAATTTCCTATGTTGTTACAGATACTCTATTTTCTTTTTACTGAGTGTATATGACTATGCTGTGTATTTAACAGCACATGCTTAGTTTGTATGAGCACATTAGTGTGTGTGGTGTTCGAATCATCTGATTCGTGTGTGTGTGTGTGTGTGTGTGTTCCTGTACTCAGACTTCTTAGTGAAAAGAGTACGTGTGTGTGTGTGTGGATGGTGGACGTAGGAGGCACAAGTTAGCACCCCGGATAAAATGTAGGAATAAAATTTCCTAAATAAATTAAAACTTCAATTAAATAGTCAAAGGGCCCAAATCAAACAAATTATAAAGTCCGAATGAGGAAACCAAAAAGGACTTAACCTTTATAATGGGTCTCATTAGACACTAAAACCCATACACATTCAAACCTCTATAGACCTCATGTATGTACTCCAATAGCAAATGGGCCTCAGGATGGGCTTTAGGTATATATATATAATACATCAACACTTAAGGGTTCTTGGCAAAACACAAATCTAACCCTCACGTTCGAAGCCTGCATGCCTTAGGGTTTTAACCCAACTGGATGGCGGCTGGTGATTTAGCAATAAGGATAATGCATGGGAAACTTTAGATCCACTAGGATTACTGTGTGGGAAGGATAAATCCCAGTAGGACTCTAACCCCGTTAGGTTCCTTTTCACTATAAATACCCCCCTCCATCGAACATACCAAGGCTACTGTCGCTGCTTGTTCTGTTGTGCGTCGACGTCGTCTTCATCATCCTGCCACCGTGCGTGAAGGAGAAAGGATACTTCTTCCTCCTATCTTCTCTACGTTCGTCGCCGCTGTATAGCTGTGAAGAAGCTTTACTTCTTTCATCCTACTCCTTCTGCTAGTGATCCTGCTGCTGCAGTTGTTCATCAATTCGAACTACGGTTGCTGCTTGTTGCCTTTCTGCTGCTGTAAAGTCTTATTCTCTGCGCATGGTTGTTCATCTTCTGCTACAGCTGTTGCTATAGCCTGTTGCTATTATCATTTTCTACTACTGCTGTAGTAGTATTCTGATTAATTCTTCTCTGTTCATCTCCAGTCAAAGGTAGGTGTTCTCAAGAAACGAAGCCCAACATGATAATTAGATTCAATTCATGCATGTAGGTCGTATAGTATTGATTCCATGACTCCTGTTAGAGTTTCGTGAAGTTTTACTGAGTTTTTGTAAATAGTGACCAGGTCATGGGCGCCTATTAAATGAACGCCCGCGCGAACAATCGCTAATTCTTCTGAAATGGCGACAGGAGTCAGGGCGCAGTTTAATGAGCGTCCTTATACCAAACCGCTAATTCTTTCATGTATTTAATAAATACTACATGTTAAAAATTAAATATCTAGGTAACCTGACGTTAAAATTATTGCATGAGTATGATTCAAGATTCCTGATATTTTTCTCTGTCTATTAATGTCTTTACTTTCCTAATTATGAAAACTCCAAGTATGTGAACAGTGCTATGTGTCTAAGATTGTATCTGCCCGATGCGTAGCATCAAACAAAGAATGAGCGACCTTCACATAGTCACTATTTAAAGAATGATCGCCCCTATAGTACGGTGGCGTTGATTTGTAAAATATTTAGTAAAAATGAAATATATGGAAATTATAATTCTGTGACATGACAATAGACGTTATTTAAAGATTGGGCATCATTTTGAATGGTCGCCAATTAGAATTAAATTATGTTGATTCTAGAAAATTACAAGATTTAGCGCCAGTTCATAGAGTCGCTAATTCTTAGTAATTTAAATTGGATTCCTGTAAATATAAGATTGAGCGACCTTTCAAGAAGCCGCTATTTCAGGATATAGCGACCTATGATAAGGCGCCAATTCTTCTCTCTCTGTTTTATCACGCTTTATTAACCCATATCGCAGGTTTACTTGGCACTCTCATCTCACATCCGTAGATGGAGTCCCAGTTTTATTTCTATCGATTTCACACTCAATTCTTGGTGATCATTAGACCCTCCATGAGATATTCCCTCTTTTGGACTAGTACTTTCTTCATTGAGACCTCCGTAAGTCTACGCTAGCCTTGAATTCTCTCAAGGCAACCGAGCATGTTGTACCCTAAAAACTCTGAAACCCTTACTTGTCACGTCACTCTGAAGAAACATGATGTCTTAGCCCTCTTAGAGTGCTATTTCTGACCTCTTTGAGAAGTCTATTCTCTGTCAGTAATTGGCGACAATGACTTGGGCGCCAGAAGGAATTGGCGACCAGGCCAGTGGCGCTATTTCACTGATATAACGACCAATGTATGGATGCTATTTCATCGAGCCTGTACTATTCACATGAATTAGCGACCAGACAGTGGGCGCTATTTCTGTAATTGATGGTGACTGAGTGGACGCCAATTACCCAATTTTATGACATGTCTCGGGTTTTCATGTGATTTATCGATATGTCATACTTTTTCTGTTGGAACCCTAGTTTTGATAATGACTTTTTATGAATCATGTTTAAGGTGTTTAAATCATTCAATTATATCTGTTATGTTTGATTCACTTGGTGCATGGTATTTCATAGAAGAAATCATAGTCAGTGCATGTGTTGTCCTGCTAGAGATCTAGCTCGGTGCTAGTCTAGCCTAGTTTTGCATTTCACGCGTAAGTGCTTGCCTCGGTGCAAATTTCTGATTCACGCACACACACTGTCGTTCCGCTTCTCCCTCGGTGCATTACTTGTCTCATACATATAAAAGGGGTCAGTGCATATCTTGCCTTTGCATCTCACCTCTCGAGGTCGGTGCAATTCTTAAGTCTGTGCAATTCTTAACTAGCACGCAGTGTTTAGTTTCGTTATTTAGTGTCAGTGCATTCTTCTTTGTCATCTCGGTGCAAGTTCTTACTTGGACAGGATTTCTTGACTTGGTGCAAGTTCTGTCTTGCATCTTTCTTTGTCCGTGCATTTTCCTTCATCAACTCGGTGCATTTTTTATCTTACACATTTTTAGAGTCGGTGCATCCTCTGTTCTAGACACTTTATAAGTCAGTGCATGTCTTTAGACATTTTCGACTCGGTGCATAGTTTTCCTCCTGTGTCTCATGGAATCATGTCGGTGCATATCACTTGCATGTTTGGACACTAAGGTCTGTGCATATGGTGTCATGCACATTCGTAAGTGAGTGCATTTCCCACTTTTACTTATATCAACTCAGTGCAATTCATGCTGCTACCATTCATGAGGCCGGTGAAAATCACTGATCACCTAGTACTAAGTCAGTGCAATGGTTGGCTTACATACTTCTACTCAATGCAGGTTATGCTTACTTTCTCATTACGTCTGTGCAAACTGTGCTAAGTGTTTGACTAATGTCTTGTGTTTTTGACATAGTTTTCTCTCCGAGGAGGGGCACATGATCCAAGGCGGATCGTCCTCTAAAAGAATGCCACGTGGAAGGCTACAACGCTCAGATGGTGACACGTGGCTGAGAGCCTTCTGGAAGCATATGGGCGGGAGTTCTTCCTCCACACGCCCAATAAGAGAATATAAGAGGTTGCAGATCGAAGGCAGAAAGATAGATAAGAAGAAGTTCTTGACAGCCCAATCGAGAGAGCAGAAAAAGAAGAAAAGAGATAGAGAGCAGAAAAAGAAGAAAAAAGATAGAGAGCTTGTGGGAGAAGAAAAAGAGATAAAGAAAGAGGGAGATCGTGAAAAGAATATCTGATAGTCTGTCCACTGGTACTTGGATCAGATCCAAGCCAGTTTGCTCCTGCGTCAGCTATTTTCATCGGATTTCATTGTCAGCCTTCAGTAGCTATTTTCACCGTTTTATTTTGTTTCTTATCTTAACTTTCTAATCAAGCTGTGTAGCAGCAGAGGTTAAGCTGTAATCCTCAGCGGTCAGAGGAGGGATCCTCTGGATAGCAAGCTGTGTTGCTCAGCTGTTTGTAAGCAAGCTGTGAGACTCAGCGGATGCAAGCTGTATTGCGCATCGGTTTCAAGCTGTAAGGCAGCAGGAAGCTTCACTTGGATTTGAGTGAGGGATGGACGTAGGTCTGCAGGCTACAGACTGAACCATCAAAAAATTCCTTGTGTTCCTTGTGGACTGCTTGTCTCCTGTGAATCGATAGATGCATGTCTAGGCTCGATTAGGTTCGTTTGGCTATCAAGGTTTTCCGGTGCACATCAGCCATTTGACACTACAAACTATTTTGATCAGGCCTTTATTTTTGGATTGATTATTTTTATTCGGTCAAAATTTTAACAGAGGGATTCATTCACCCCCCTCTGAATCCTTCGCACACTATTGCTAAATCCTATCAATTGGTATCAGAGTATTTGTCTGCACAAAGGGTCCCACGACCTGCAGATCAGTTCCTAGATTTTGGCTTCCGTGCATTTTTGGGTTGAACAGTGTCTCTTATCTTTGCCTTCGATTTGTCATGCATTTAGTTCTGTGATTTAATATGAGGATGTCTTTGTTTGTTGATCTCCCAAAATATGAGGGTCTGGGTTTTTATAACTGGCTCAACCAGTTCAGGGAACAAGTGATGCAGATTAATCCAGATCTGTGGATAATCATTGCACACAGCCCTTATGAAGTTCCAAAGGATAGATCCTTATGGAAAGCTTCAGACAGACTGAAATCCTCGGAGAATTAGAGAGCTCTGGACCTAATAAAAGGGGCGATAAATAATGATAAATTCTCTTGCATTGTCAATTGCTGCAGTGCCTCTGAAGTGCTTGACATGTTAGCATCTAGTAGGAATCGGGACGAAGTGAAATGCCTCATGGCTTCAGATGAAGATCTGGTTCAAGTTGAAGAAACTTCGTCGCAGGTAAACTCTGACATTGTCAATCTTTCATTTGAAGATTTGGTAGACTTAAATGAACATTTGTTGATCAAGTATGATATGGTTAAATCTGAGAAAAGGAAATTAAGGAGAGAGCTGGACATATTAAAATCTGAGAATAAGAACCTGAAAAACAATTCAACTGAAAATGAGGGTTCGTGCAATGAATGTGCATTCTTGAAAGAATTGATTGAAGACTTAGATTCTGATGACAATATGCAGAAAAGTTTAATCACTTCCATGAAAGAAGAAAATGACTCCTTGCTGGCTCAGAAGAAAGAAAATGATAAATTTCAAGATAAGTTGATTGAAGAAAACATGCATCTTAAGGATCAAAATAAAAAGCTAATGGTTCTTAATACTGTTCTCTTTGAAAAATGGTTATCATTTGAAAAAGGAAAGTCTGTTGTGAAGGAAAATGAGAACAACAATGAAATGAAGGTTCAACAAAAAAATGAAAATATGAAGAACCTGAATGATGCCTTGCAACAGTAGCTGATTGTGTGTGAATCTGAGCTAAACAAATACGAAGCTAACTTTGTGACCCTTAACTCTGAAATTGAAGACTTAAAGAACTCCTTGGCAAAATTTGTAAAAGGAAAGACAAATCTGAATAAGTTGCAAGGAGTCAATGTGAATTTCCAGAGAGAGGGACTGGGCTACAGTCCAGTTGTGAAAAAGGGTGAAGGGACTCAAATGAAAAATGTTTTTGTTAAGAGCTCACAACAAGATAAAACTTCCACTTCATCTGGTTTCCAATTCACTGCTTAGAGAACTGAAAATAAAGTTAAAAATTGGAAAAATGAAAGAAATCAGAAAAAGACTGGAAGTAAAAGGAAAGCCAAACTCTCATCCATTGCTGTTAAAGCTTCTTCTAAATTTGTTAGACCTCATGATGTTGTGCATAGTACAAAGCAATTCCCCATCCAGTCACATACACAAAAAAGAACACCTCATGTCATTACTGTGGCATATCGGGTCATCATATGCATGAGTGTAGAATAATGGCTCAAGATGAATTGAGTGCTAAGATTATTCATGAAAAATCCCATGCACTCGGTAGGAAGAAGAAAATCCATTGCTTCCAGTGTGGGAAGCTGGGCCATGTTGCAGCTCACTGCTGGCATGCCTGGAAAGAAAAAAGGAAGTCAAAACTTGAGAATTTTCCTGAGAACAAAAATATCATTAATAGAAAAACTCCTGCATGTTTTGAATGTGGTAAATTTGGCCATCGAGCCCTTGAATGTTGGCATGCAAAAAGAGGTAACAATTTCCATGGCAGAACTATCTTAACGAAAGTCCACCCACAAGGATTTAATGTTTATCCTATCAGAAAAAATCTGAACTATGCTATTCACTGTTATTATTTTGGGAGAATAGATCATATCATGAATAAATGCCATGATTTGAAATTTGATAATAGAAAAACTTGGAAACCTTGGAGTGCACTTGCTAAAGGTGTCACTCAACTAATAAGACCCAAGAGTTTTTGGGTCCCCAAATTCGCAAATTGATCTTATTTTGCAGGTGTGCCTTGAAGAAGAAAAATAAAGGGATAATAAAACCAAGGTACACAAAGGTTAGTTGAATTTAATTTCTTCTATAGTTTACACATGTTTCTTTTCAGTTACAACTGCCTGCATGATCTCTATCCTTCTACTGTGATCAATGTCATGTCATTAATTCATGCTGTTAGGAGGGTGCAATCTTGTGATGAATACTAGTTAGTGAGTCTCATTCTGAAATTGATCATGCTGAATGATTAGGAATTTTGCATGCAGTTTAACACAATGTCATCATTTAGAGTAGCATTTCTATGAATTTTTTTTTAAAAAATAATAATGTTTGATGGAAATCTCTGCTCACTCAAAGGGGGACTTCAGATCATCTAAGGCAGCTGGTCATTAGAGGTACACTCTTTTGAAAAAGAGAACATGAGATTAGGTATCTCTTCTACTGCTGAGCTCAAAGTGTCTAGTCTGCTATGAGCTGATAACTCTTCTTGTGGAGTGGCACTGGTTTTGATTCAGTAAGCTAGATGCTACCTTGTGGATGTTTAAAATCTTGAGAGGCTGTGCTTTGCTCTAGTGGGAGTAATCTTGTGGTGTCTGATGAATTTAAAGATACTGTTGCGGATTTCTGTCATTGGTGTAAGCTTGAGTTTACTTGAGAAGGTTGTCTGAAGGCTGGACGATAATTAACTTACTGAGAGAAGTGCTGATGGGTTAATGGCCATTTAAGTTGTGGCCTTTGGAAATGCTCTTTCCTTGCTTACGTATGGCATTCATCCTCCTCACCTTGTCCTTGGTCACTCTTTCCTATCATTCTCTGCTTTCTATAAATGTTCCTGGTTGTTCTAGTGAGGGGGAGTAGTATATATAAATACTGTCACCTTTACCCTCTTCAATAATTAACTGCCCAGATCACTCTGAACTAAAAACATCTTGCTGATCTAAATTGAGATGCAATTTATAGTTTATGAACATTAAATCTTATCCGAATAGTTCTCATAAATAACAGTGAATGATTTCTCAATGATTTTGAAACAGTCCAAATTGGAAACTTCTCAGAAGAAGGTCTGATATATGAAAATCTTTAGTAATAAGCCAATCTATTGGAATCCAAAGGTTTATATGATTCTTACGTCTTGTTAAAGAGATTTTTCTGATAAAAGAACTGGGAATACGCCATGATATAAAATAATGAAAGAAAATTTGGCAGAGCAATGGCATGCCGTTTGAGAAACTGACCATCTGTTTCAAAGAAATTCAGAGGTTATGTCATGATAATTAATGCTAACTCTGTTCAACATATGAAGTATGAAAGTTAATTGCACTAAGTAACCAGGGATTCTGGTGTTTGATCGACATGTCTCCTTGTGTAAAAAGGTGCAGCTATACTGGAATACTCAATAAAAGGTTTTTTTAAATAAATAAAAAAAAGAAAAAAATGGAGAGGAGTAATGAAATATATATGTGGTTGACCCAATAGTTCTCTCAGTTAATTTCTACAAACTTAAGAAAAATATAAAACTGGGTTTTTCAATCAGATTTCGGCTAATGAAAGGGACTAGTAAGATTAATGAATTCTCTGTCTGAGTTGCTTCCTTGATTAAGCTGTTTTATTTTTCATTGACCTCATTTCATAGAGATATCTTGTGAAGAATTACCCTATGAGATATAATCTCATATTTCGTAAATTGCTTCTCTACGAAGAAAGGCGCTTTATTTTAAGTTAAGGGTATTTTGGGTATTATCTACTGAAGATTGGTAAAGTTAGAAGTTTTCCTCTATATATGAAACCCTATCTACTTTACCATCTTACCCTTTCTTTCGAAGCTGAAGAGTCCTCCTACTCCGTGGCTCCTACGCATGTGCACAACCTGCAACCTGATACGGGACGAGACCACGGACACGACTCGAATGAGGAATGCAGTCCTCAGACTCTAGGTGAGATCGTTATTGTCCCTTAACGAGGGAAGCGTCGGACGAGCACGGTTGAGAAACCGGCGAGAGCTAGGGTGGTCCATTCTCTTTTGTGCCCGGATCGGGTCACGGGATGGTCACGCTCTCTCTCTCGTAGCAGCGATGAAGTAAATATTACGAGCTAACGGCCCTACACATGCTCTCTAGCAGCGGCATATAAAGCATATAAGGAAATAAGCGAAATGCCGAGTGTAAGAGCGGATACGATACCTCCACGCTCTCGGCGTGGGGAAGACGGACTCGACCGAACTCGTACTCCCGGGACGATTAACACACAAATGTTACAGCAATGAATCACTGCCCACTCCACGCAGGGAGGTAAAGGGCTACACAAATGGGCCCGGGAGGACCGATTCCGGGTTGACGGGCGGCTTCACGCGTAGCTTCGGCCACACCTGCACTCGCAACCGTGGGGCCCACGTGCTGTCCGGAGGGGCCGTGTGGGACCCGGTGGCACCGCTGTAGTGGTGGATGTCTGGATGAGCGCTCCCTGGAGTGGAGGCGCGCTGGTTCACCGGCCGGAGGCCGGGCGGCTCCGATCGGCACCGGTGGGAACCACCGGCCACGGATCTGCCGGTTCTATTTTTCAGCCTGCGCTCCGGCGAGAACGGACGCTGCGATCAGCCCCGATGTCGGATTGACACGAAACTGGCGCCGTTGGAAAGCTCTCTTGAGGTCCTTCAATCTAGGCCTAGAGATCAGACCTGAATATGCACGGATCTGGGCTTTATTGAATTTTTAATTTCCTAGTGTACAGTAGCCGAACTCTCAGATCTGCAGGGAACTTGTCTGAGAACTACCGTTGACCGCGAGGTAGATGTCCGCTTCAGCTCCTGAGCTCTTCACAAAAGTTATAGGATTTGGAACAAGGAAGATGGAACTATTTTCTGGGGATTGATTGGAGGTGGGTAGGAATTGATATGATTTTGAGACTGGACAGAGGTCGGATCTGGAAACAGGTAGACAGCACTGCAGATGGCTCTGAAAACGAATTTTGAAAAATGGATGGAAGGCTGATCAAAAATCAGGAAAATTCATGGAGTGAGGGAACGGTAGACAGAACTCCCAGTAAAATGGGGAGGGTTTGGAAAAATCAAAAAGGTGGTCGGAGATGGGAAACTCAGAACTGCTGTCACTGTAGACAGAGACAAGACAGATCTGGGAGTGAAAGATGAACGAAAATGGAAAATTACTAAATGAAGGAATTTGGACATGAAAATTTAGGTCGAGGTGGAGATTCAAGGTAGGAACACACCCTCAAAATTGCAGCTTGAGATCTTCATGTGGTGGAGAGCAGGAATTCGTGGACTACACCTCTGTCCAGCAAGATAGAACCTTGAAGATGGCTTCGCGGCGGCTCGAAGGCGGCACGAACGGCGGCGGCGGCGGCGGCACAGATGATCACCGGAGATAGAGGGAAGGGCATTGAAGATAGAACCACTCTAGAACTGGAGGTTGGAGGAGAGGAACCAGAGGGGAGAGG
Organism: Amorphophallus konjac; assembly: GCA_022559845.1. Taxonomy (NCBI): domain Eukaryota; kingdom Viridiplantae; phylum Streptophyta; class Magnoliopsida; order Alismatales; family Araceae; genus Amorphophallus; species Amorphophallus konjac. Next base: position 326,052,129 of record CM040123.1, on the reverse strand, counting down.
AAGGGGGCGCACCAAGCTCCTTGGTTTACAACAAAATTTCTGATTTTTCATTAATTTCCACATGAAAATACAACATTTTATATGCTAGGTATCAAATCTGTTGTAGACCCTTGGATCTAGGGATGGGGAATGAAGGGCTGAGATGAAGTTTGAACAACACACAAAAAATAAAATTAAATAGAAAGGAAGGGGGCGGCCCATTGACTATATGGGAGAGTGGAATGGGTAGGTGGCCAACCATTGGAATATTGACCCATTTGTCACCCATGTGTCCATATGACTAGTCCAACCTTCTAGATGTCCACCTAGGATGGTTGACCAGCCCCACAAGGTGAGATGGACCAATGGGAAAGGGCTGAGGGCCCCCTAGCTTGACCTACTACACAATTGCACAAAAACCCACACAATCCATGGGAATGACTCATTGGCTTATAAAGCCTTACATTTGCGTACATACTTTCCCAAGGATATAAACACAAACTAAAAGGACATAAATGCAAAAGAAAAGGTACAGGCTCGGCGTCGATTCCCATCAACTCTCCCCGGGTGGGAGGAACTCGACCCCGTCGAGTAGGGGTATGGATGCTCGAGTACTCGGGCGGATCCGTCACCGTGCCAAGTAACGCGGGTACGCTCCACTCCAAGTGACCGTCACCTGCTCATTCCATATATACTCGATATGCATGAACTGCTATGGGCTAAAGGTGGACACTCCGAGTGGGGCACTCTCAAAAGGGAAGGAGGCAGCTCGACGACTCACTAGGAATCACCGCTGGGTCCCTATAGGTGACTGATCCGGGGCATAGAGATAGAACTGATCCCATACTCATCGAACGAGTCCACTCGCCTCTTACTCATAAGAGAACGACAACGAGCTTGCACAAGACACATGCAGACTCTCAAACGACACACAAACCATGCAAACAAACCACACAAAACAAACCACACAAGGAAAACACACCGACTCATATATGACCCTAGACTAAGGTGGTGACATCAAGCCCACTAAGTGGCTGCATCCTGGGCGGCAGGAGAGCCGTCCAGCTCTTCCCCCAAGGCATAGTACTCATCGGCTAGTTCTTGGTCGGCCTCATAATCGACACACTCAAGCTCGGGAGGTAAGGTTTCTCCAACACCTAGGGCTAGGGTGGCGCGAGCGGGACACTCACTGGCAATGTGGCCAAACCCGTGACAGTGGAAACACTGCACTCGTGATCGACTGCTCTCTCCGATAAAAGGGGCCTTACCCTTATCATCCCTTCGGGTAGGGGGTGTAGGCAGCAATGGCGGAGGTGTAGGTGCCTTGGACAATAGTGGAGGGGGTGCTGGTGCCAGAGGACGGGCTATAGGAGCCGGGGGATGGGCAACGGGTGCCGGTGGTTGGGATAAAAATAGATCCCGGGGTGGAGGGGGGCGAGGCCGTGGAGCGAAGTGCTCCTGACGGGTGGACTCCTGAGGTCGAGCCATGGGAGGCCGCTGATATGGGCCTATAGAGTGACGGGGCTCGGTACTACGGAGAGGGGTGGGGCCCAACCGATGGCTAGACTCAAACTCTACCTCAAATTTCCCCAACTCGAGAGCAACCTGGTATGCCTCTTCCAACGTCTTGGCATTGTGGCGGAAAAGCTCATACTGATAGTGTGGCCGCAAACCACGTCGAAAGCGGGAAACGGGCATGGTACTCTCCTCCGTGACACCACATCGTAGAAAGTACTCATCAAATTCAGCGATGTATTCGGAGACGGACCGGTCTCCTTGGCTAAGACTTTGCCATCTATCGATGAGTCGCTGGCGGTAAGTGGGAGGAATGTACTTTTGCCGAAGCTTATTCTTCATCTCGGCCCATGTGTCAATCGGGGGTTCTAGCCGCTGAAGTAGCAGGCTCTCTACATTCTTCCAATAAGTTTGCGCCTGCCCCATGAGCTTCATGGTGGCGAATCAGACCCTTCGGCGCTCCGACATATCATACCATTCAAAGTAACGGTCCATGCCGAACTCCCAATCTAGGTAGACTTTCGGATCCAAAGACCCGTAAAAAGAGGGAGGGTCCGCTCGCACAGTCTTAAGGACCCTATCATCATCCTCATCTCTTTGTGGCTAAAAACCACGACAGCGTTGACCATACCCCTCATAGGTATTGTCGGACCCATAGTCCTCGAGACCAAGGTCACGGTGCGGTAGTTCGGGAACCCGAGGAGGGGCGGGTGGGGGAGCCTGTGGTGGCTGAGGAGCAAGTGCGGGCGGGCCTTGGACCACATGGACAGGCTGGGCCTGGGCTATGGGAATGGCTTGGCCTTGGGCAGCCGCCTGGGCAGGTGGGGGTGGGTCTTGGACCACTCTAGGAGGGTCTCCGTGGGACATCCAATCCAACCGTCCAACGAGGTCTTGGACCGACCTTTCGGAGGTCTCCATGCATCCCTCCATGGCTCTAAGGCGACCATCCATATTATCGGAGAAAGTCTGAAAGTTAGCATCAGATTGGTCCAACCTAGTCATAATGGCCATCATCGCCTCGTGTAGGGAGTGGAAGTCTCCCGAGGTGCCATCTCGTGGGTTAGCCATAGGGGAAGGGCGATGGTATTGGGTACCTTGCCCAGTGGGCATGCAACGACACGGACTAGGAAACACCGACTAATGCAAACGCACACTAATATGATGCACCTAGACGTAACCAAAACTCGGCACGTGGTGGAGTTACTCGATCCGAAGATCACTCGCGCAAGTGTGCGACCTTCCCGATAGGCGTAGCCTAACGTTCGGACAACACCTTTTTATATACCGACTAATGGTATGCAAATACAACTCCTAAGACCGACTTAGACACTTAGACTTAAATGACACTCTTTTTTTTATTTTGGACACCCTAGACTCAAACTCGCTCTGATACCAAATTGATGCTGGACGAGACCACAGACATGACTCGAATGAGGAATGCAGTCCTCGGACTCTAGGTGAGCTCGTGATTGTCCCTTAACGAGGGAAGCGTCGGACGAGCACGGTTGAGAAACAGGCGAGAGCTAGGGTGGTCAATTTTCTTTTGTGCCCGGATCGGGTCACGGGATGGTCACGCTCTCTCTCTCGCAGCAGCGATGAAGTAAATATTACGAGCTAACGGCCCTACACATAATCTCTAGCAGCGGCATATAAAGCATATAAGGAAATAAGCGAAATGCCGAGTGTAAGAGCGGATACGATACCTCCACGCTCTCGGCGTGGGGAAGACGGACCCGGCCGAACTCGTACTCCCGGGACGATTAACACATAAATGTTACAGCAATGAATCACTGCCCACTCCACGCAGGGAGGTAAAAATGCTACACAAATGGGCCCGGGAGGACCGATTTCGGGTTGACGGGCGACTTCACGCGTAGCTTTGGCCACACCCGTACGCGCAACCGTGGGGCCCACGTGCTGTCCGGAGGGGCCGTGTGGGACCCGGTGGCACCGCTGTAATGGTGGATGTCTGGATGAGTGCTCCCTGGAGTGGGGGCGCGCTGGTTCCCCGGCCGGAGGCCGGGCGGCTCCGATCGGCACCGGTCGGAATCAACGGCCACGGATCTGTCAGTTCTATTTTTCAGCCTGCGCTCCGGCGAGAACGGACGTTGCGATCAGCCCCGATGTCGGATCGACACGAAACTGGCGCCGTTGGAAAGCTCTCTTGAAGTCCTTCAATCTAGGCCTAGAGATCAGACCTGAATATGTAGGGATCTGGGCTTTATTGAATTGTTTATTTCCTGGTGTACAGTAGCTGAACTCTCATATCTGGGAGGGAACTTGTCTGAGAACTACCCTTGACCACGAGGTAGATGTCCGCTTCAGCTTCTGAGCTCTTCACAAAAGTTATATGATTTTGAACAAGGAAGATGGCAATATTTTTTGTGGACTGATTGGAGGTGGCTACGAATTGATATGATTTTTAAACTAGATAGAGGTCGGATCTGGAAACAGGTAGACATCACTGTAGATGGATCTGAAAATGAATTTTGAAAAATGGATGGAAGGCTGATCAAAAATCAGGAACATTCATGGAGTGAGGGAACGGTGGACAGAACTCCTAGTAAAATGGGGAGGGTTTGGAAAAATAAAAATGGTGGTCGGAGATGGGAGACTCAGAACTGCTGTCACTGTAGACAGAGACAAGACAGATCTGGGAGTGAAAGATGAACGAAAATGGAAAATTACTAAATGAAGGAATTTGGACGTGTAAATTTAGGTGGAGGTGGGGATTCAAGGTAAGAAAACACACTCAAAATTTTAGCTTGAGATCTTCGTGTGGTGGAGAGCAGGAATTCATGGACTACACCTCTGTCCAGTAGGACAGAACCTTGAAGATGGCTCCGCGGCGGCTCGAAGGCGGGACGAACGGCGGCAGCACAGATGATCACCGGAGATAGAGGGAAGGGGATTGAAGATAGAACCACTCTAGAACTAGAGGTTGGAGGAGAGGAACCAGAGGGGAGAGGAAGGGGGCGCACCAAGCTCCTTGGTTTACAACAAAATTTCTGATTTTTCATTAATTTCCACATGAAAATACAACATTTTATATGCTAGGTATCAAATCTATTGTAGACCCTTGGATCTTGGGATGGGGAATGAAGGGCTGAGATGAAGTTTGAACAACACACAAAAAATAAAATTAAATAGAAAGGAAGGGGGGGGCTATTGACTATATGGGAGAGTGGAATGGGTAGGTGGCCAACCATTGGAATATTGACCCATTTGTCACCCATGTGTCCATATGACTAGTCCAACCTTCTAGATGTCCACCTAGGATGGTTGACCAGCCCCACAAGGTGACATGGACCAATGGGAAAGGGCTGAGGGCCCTCTAGCTGGACCTACTACACAATTGCACAAAAACTCACACAATCAATGGGAATGACTCATTGGCTTATAAAGCCTTACATTTGCGTACATACTTTCCCAAGGATATAAACACAAACTAAAAGGACATAAATGTAAAAGAAAAGGTACAGGGTCGGCGTCGATTCCCATCAACTCTCCCCGGGTGGGTGGAACTCGACCCCGTCGAGTAGGGGTATGGATGCTCGAGTACTCCGGCGGATCCGTCACCGTGCCAAGTAACGCAGGTACGCTCCACTCCAAGTGACCGTCACCTGCTCATTCCATATATACTCGATATGCACGAACTGCTATGGGCTAAAGGTGGACACTCCGAGTGGGACACTCTCAAAAGGGAAGGAGGCAGCTCGACGACTCACTAGGAATCACCGCTGGGTCCCTATAGGTGACTGATCCGGGGCATAGAGATAGAACTGATCCCATACTCATCGAACGAGTCCACTCGCCTCTTACTCATAAGGGAACGACAAAGAGCTTGCACAAGACACATGCAGACTCTCAAACGACACACAAACCATGCAAACAAACCACACAAAACAACCCACACAAGGAAAACACACCGACTCATATATGACCCTAGACTAAGGTGGTGACATCAAGCCCACTAAGTGGCTGCATCTTGGGCGGCAGGAGAGCCGTCCAGCTCTTCCCCCAAGGCATAGTACTCATCGGCTAGTGCTTGGTCGGCCTCATAATCGACACACTCAAGCTTGGGAGGTAAGGTTTCTCCAACACCTAGGGCTAGGGTGGCGCGAGTGGGACACTCACTGGCAATGTGGCCAAACCCGTTACAGTGGAAACACTGCACTCGTGACTGACTGCTCTCTCCGATAAAAGGGGCCTTACCCTTATCATCCCGTTGGGTAGGGGGTGTAGGCAGCAATGGTGGAGGTGTAGGTGCCCTGGATAATAGTGGGGGGGGTGCTGGTGCCGGAGGATGGGCTATAGGAGCCGGGGGACGGGCAACGGGTGCCGGTGGTTGGGATGGAAATAGATCCCGGGGTGGAGGGGGGCGAGGCCATGGAGCGAAGTGCTCCTGACGGGTGGACTCCTGAGGTTGAGCCATGGGAGGCCGCTGATGTGGGCCTATAGAGTGACGGGGCTCGGTACTACGGAGAGGGGTGGGGCCCAACCGATGGCTAGACTCAAACTCTCCCTCAAATTGCTCCAGCTCGAGAGCAACCTGGTATGCCTCTTCCAATGTCTTGGCATATCGGCGGAAAAGCTCATACTGATAGTGTGGCCGCAAACCACGTCGAAAGCGGGAAACGGGCATGGCACTCTCCTCCGTGACACCACATCGTAGAAAGTACTCATCAAATTCAGCGATGTATTCGGAGACGGACCGGTCTCCTTGGCTAAGACTTTGCCATCTATCGATGAGTCGCTGGCGGTAAGTGGGAGGAATGTACTTTTGCCGAAGCTTATTCTTCATCTCGGCCCATGTGTCAATCGGGGGTTCTAGCCGCTGAAGTAGCAGGCTCTCTACATTCTTCCAATAAGTTTGCGCCTGCCCCATGAGCTTCATGGTGGCGAATCGGACCCTTCGGCGCTCCGACATATCATACCATTCAAAGTAACGGTCCATGCCGAACTCCCAATCTAGGTAGACTTTCGGATCCAAAGACCCGTAAAAAGAGGGAGGGTCCGCTCGCACTGTCTTAAGGACCCTATCATCATCCTCATATCTTTGTGGCTGAAAACCATGACGGCGTTGACCATACCCCTCATAGGCATTGTCGGACCCATAGTCCTCGAGACCAAGGTCACGGTGCGGTAGTTCGGGAACCCGAGGGGGGGCGGGTGGGGGAGCCTGCGGTGGCTGAGGAGCAAGTGCGGGCGGGCCTTGGACCACATGGATAGGCTGGGCCTGGGCTATGGGAATGGCTTGGCCTTGGGCAGCCGCCTGGGCAGGTGGGGGTGGGTCTTGGACCACTCTAGGAGGGTCTCCGTGGGACATCCAATCCAACCGTCCAACGAGGTCTTGGACCGACCTGTCGGAGGTCTCCATGTGTCCCTTCATGGCTCTATGGCGACCATCCATATTATCGGAGAAAGTCCGAAAGTTAGCATCAGATTGGTCTAACCTAGTCATAATAGCCATCATCGCCTCGTGTAGGGAGTGGAAGTCTCCCGAGGCGCCATCTCGTGGGTTAGCCATAGGGGAAGGGCGATGGTATTGGGTACCTCGCCGAGTGGGCATGCAATGACATGGACTAGGAAACACCGACTAATGAAAACGCATACTAATATGATACACCTAGACGTAACCAAAACTCGGCACGTGGCGGAGTTACTCGATCCGAAGATCACTCGTGCAAGTGTGCGACCTTCCCGATAGGCGTAGCCTAACGTTCGGACAACACCATTTTATATATCGACTAATGGTATGCAAATGCAACTCCTAAGACTGACTTAGACACTTAGACTTAAATGACACTCTTTTTTTTTGTTTTGGACACCCTAGACTCAAACTCACTCTGATACCAAATTGATGCGGGACGAGACCACGGACACGACTCGAATGAGGAATGCAGTCCTCGGACTCTAGGTGAGCTCGTGATTGTCCCTTAACGAGGGAAGCGTCGGACGAGCACGGTTGAGAAACCGGCGAGAGCTAGGGTGGTCAATTCTCTTTTGTGCCCGGATCGGGTCACGGGACGGTCACGATCTCTCTCTCGCAGCAGCGGTGAAGTAAATATTACGAGCTAACGGCCCTACACATGCTCTCGAGTAGCGGCATATAAAGCATATAAGGAAAGAAGTGAAATGCCCAGTGTAAGAGCCGATACGATACCTCCACGCTCTCAGCGTGGGGAAGACGGACCCGGCCGAACTCGTACTCCCGGGACGATTAACACATAAATGTTACAGCAATGAATCACTGCCCACTCCACGCAGGGAGGTAAAGGGCTACACAAATGGGCCCGGGAGGACCGATTCCGGGTTGACGGGCGGCTTCACGGGTAGCTTCGGCCGCACCAGTACTAACAACCGTGGGGCCCACGTGCTGTCCGGAGGGGCCGTGTGGGACCCGGTGGCACCGCTGTAGTGGTGGATGCCTGGATGAGCGCTCCCTGGAGTGGAGGCACACTGGTTTTCCAGTCGGAGGCCGGGCGGCTCCAATCGGCACCGGTCGGAACCAACGGCCACGGATCTGCCGGTTCTATTTTTCAGCCTGCGCTCCGGCGAGAACGGACGCTGCGATCAGCCCCGATGTCGGATCGACATGAAACTGGCGCCGTTGGAAAGCTCTCTTGAAGTCCTTCAATCTAGGCCTAGAGATCAGACCTGAATATGTAGGCATCTGGGATTTATTGAATTGTTTATTTCCTAGTGTATAGTAGCCAAACTCTCAGATCTGCAGGGAACTTGTCTGAGAACTGCCCTTGACCGCGAGGTAGATGTCCGCTTCAGCTCCTGAGCTCTTCACAAAAGTTATATGATTTTGAACAAGGAAGATGGCAATATTTTTTGTGAACTGATTGGAGGTGGCTACGAATTGATATGATTTTTACACTAGATAGAGGTCGGATCTGGAAACAGGTAGACATCACTGTAGATGGATCTGAAAATGAATTTTGAAAAATGGATGGAAGGCTGATCAAAAATCAGGAACATTCATGGAGTGAGGGAACGGTGGACAGAACTCCTAGTAAAGTGGGGAGGGTTTGGAAAAATAAAAAAGGTGGTCGGAGATGGGAAACTCAGAACTGCTGTCACTGTAGACAGAGACAAGATAGATCTAGGAGTGAAAGATGAACGAAAATGGAAAATTACTAAATGAAGAAATTTGGACGTGAACATTTAGGTGGAGGTGGGGATTCAAGGTAAGAACACACCCTCAAAATTTCAGCTTGAGATCTTCACGTGGTGGAGAGCAGGAATTCGTGGACTACACCTCTATCCAGCAGGACAGAACCTTGAAGATGGCTCCGCGGCGGCTCGAAGGCGGCACGAACGGCGGCGGCGGCACAGATGATCACCGGAGATAGAGGGAAGGGGATTGAAGATAGAACTACTCTAGAACTAGAGGTTGGAGGAGAGGAACCAGAGGGGAGAGGAAGGGGGCGCACCAAGCTCCTTGGTTTACAACAAAATTTCTGATTTTTCATTAATTTCCACATGAAAATACAACATTTTATATGCTAGGTATCAAATCTATTTTAGACCCTTGGATCTAGGGATGGGGAATGAAGGGCTGAGATGAAGTTTGAACAACACACAAAAAATAAAATTAAATAGAAAGGAAGGGGGGGGCCTATTGACTATATGGGAGAGTGGAATGGGTAGGTGGCCAACCATTGGAATATTGACCCATTTGTCACCCATGTGTCCATATGACTAGTCCAACCTTCTAGATGTTCACCTAGGATGGTTGACCAGCCCCACAAGGTGACATGGACCAATGGGAAAGGGCCGAGGGCCCTCTAGCTGGACCTACTACACAATTGCACAAAAACTCACACAATCCATGGGAATGACTCATTGGCTTATAAAGCCTTACATTTGCGTACATACTTTCCCAAGGATATAAACACAAACTAAAAGGACATAAATGTAAAAGAAAAGGTACAGGCTCGGCGTCGATTCCCATCAACTCTCCCCGGGTGGGAGGAACTCGACCCCGTCGAGTAGGGGTATGGATGCTCGAGTACTCCGGCGGATCCGTCACCGTGCCAAGTAACGCGGGTACGCTCCACTCCAAGTGACCGTCACCTGCTCATTCCATATATACTCGATATGCACGAACTGCTATGGGCTAAAGGTGGACACTCCGTGTGGGGCACTCTCAAAAGGGAAGGAGGCAGCTCGACGACTCACTAGGAATCACCGCTGGGTCCCTATAGGTGACTGATCCGGGGCATAGAGATAGAACTGACCCAATACTCATCGAACGAGTCCACTCGCCTCTTACTCATAAGAGAACGACAAAGAGCTTGCACAAGACACATGCAGACTCTCAAACGACAAACAAACCATGCAAACAAACCACACAAAACAAACCACACAAGGAAAACACACCGACTCATATATGACCCTAGACTAAGGTGGTGACATCAAGCCCACTAAGTGGCTGCATCCTGGGCGGCAGGAGAGCCGTCCAGCTCTTCCCCCAAGGCATAGTACTCATCGGTTAGTTCATGGTCGGCCTCATAATCGACACACTCAAGCTCGGGAGGTAAGGTTTCTCCAACACCTAGGGCTAGGGTGGCGCGAGCGGGACACTCACTGGCAATGTGGCCAAACCCGTGACAGTGGAAACACTGCACTCGTGACCGACTGCTCTCTCCGATAAAAGGGGCCTTACCCTTATCATCCCGTCGGGTAGGGGGTGTAGGCAGCAATGGTGGAGGTGTGGGTGCCTTGGACAATAGTGGAGGGGGTGCTGGTGCCAGAGGACGGGCTATTGGAGCCGGGGGACGGGCAACGGGTGCCGGTGGTTGGGATGGAAATAGATCCCGGGGTGGAGGGGGGCGAGGCCGTGGAGCGAAGTGCTCCTGACGGGTGGACTCCTGAGGTCGAGCCATGGGAGGCCGCTGATGTGGGCCTATAGAGTGACGGGGCTCGGTACTACGGAGAGGGGTGGGGCCCAACCGATGGCTAGACTCAAACTCTCCCTCAAATTGCTCCAACTCGAGAGCAACCTGGTATGCCTCTTCCAACGTCTTGGCATTGCGGCGAAAAAGCTCATACTGATAGTGTGGCCGCAAACCACGTTGAAAGTGGGAAACGGGCATGGTACTCTCCTCCGTGACACCACATCATAGAAAGTACTCATCAAATTCAGCGATGTATTCGGAGATGGACCGATCTCCTTGGCTAAGACTTTGCCATCTATCGATGAGTCACTGGCGGTAAGTGGGGGGAAGGTACTTTTGCCGAAGCTTATTCTTCATCTCGGCCCATGTGTCAATCGGGGGTTCTAGCCGCTGAAGTAGCAGGCTCTCTACATTCTTCGAATTTGCGCCTGCCCCATGAGCTTCATGGTGGCGAATCGGACCCTTCGGCGCTCCGACATATCATACCATTCAAAGTAACGGTCCATGCCGAACTCCCAATCTAGGTAGACTTTCGGATCCAAAGACCCATAAAAAGAGGGAGGGTCCGCTCACACTGTCTTAAGGACCCTATCATCATCCTCATCTCTTTGTGGCTGAAAACCACGACGGCGTTGACCATACCCCTCATAGGCATTGTCGGACCCATAGTCCTTGAGACCAAGGTCACGGTGCGGTAGTTCGGGAACCCAAGGAGGGGCGGGTGGGGGAGCCTGTGGTGGCTGAGGAGCAAGTGCAGGCGGGCCTTGGACCACATGGACAGGCTGGGCCTGGGCTATGAGAATGGCTTGGCCTTGGGCAGCCGCCTGGGCAGGTGGGGGTGGGTCTTGGACCACTCTAGGAGGGTCTCCGTGGGACATCCTATCCAACCGTCCAACGAGGTCTTGGACCGACCTGTCGGAGGTCTCCATGCGTCCCTCCATGGCTCTAAGGCGACCATCCATATTATCGGAGAAAGTCCGAAAGTTAGCATCGGATTGGTCCAACCTAGTCATAATGGCCATCATCGCCTCGTGTAGGGAGTGGAAGTCTCCCGAGGCGCCATCTCGTGGGTTAGCCATAGGGGAAGGGCGATGGTATTGGGTACCTCGCCGAGTGGGTATGCAACGACACGGACTAGGAAACACCGACTAATGCAAACGCACACTAATATGATGCACCTAGACGTAATCAAAACTCAGCACGTGGTGGAGTTACTCAATCCGAAGATCACTCGCGCAAGTGTGCGACCTTCCCGATTGGCGTAGCCTAACGTTCGGACAACACCTTTTTATATACCGACTAATGGTATGCAAATGCAACTCCTAAGACCGACTTAGACACTTAGACTTAAATGACACTCTTTTTTTTTGTTTTGGACACCCTAGACTCAAACTCGCTCTGATACCAAATTGATGCGGGACGAGACCACGGACACGACTCGAATGAGGAATGCAGTCCTCGGACTCTAGGTGAGCTCATGATTGTCCCTTAACGAGGGAAGTGTCGGACGAGTACGATTGAGAAACCGGCGAGAGCTAGGGTGGTCAATTCTCTTTTGTGCCCGGATCGGGTCACGGGACGGTCACGCTCTCTCTCTCGCAGCAGCAGTGAAGTAAATATTACGAGCTAACGGCCCTACACATGCTCTCTAGCAGCGGCATATAAAGCATATAAGGAAAGAAGTGAAATGCCGAGTGTAAGAGCCGATACGATACCTCCACGCTCTCGGCGTGGGGAAGACGGACCCGGCCGAACTCGTACTCCCGGGACGATTAACACACAAATATTACAGCAATGAATCACTACCCACTCCACGCAGGGAGGTAAAGGGCTACACAAATGGGCCCGGGAGGACCGATTCCGAGTTGACGGGCGGCTTCACGCGTAGCTTCGGCCGCACCCGTACTCGCAACCGAGGGGCCCACGTGCTGTCCGGAGGGGCCATGTGGGACCCGGTGGCACCGCTGTAGTGGTGGATGCCTGGATGAGCGCTCCCTGGAGTGGAGGCGCGCTGGTTCGCCGGCCGGAGGCCGGGCGGCTCCGATCGGCACCGGTTGGAATCACCGGCCACGGATCTGCCGGTTCTATTTTTCAGCGCGCGGTCCGGCAAGAACGGACGCTGCGATCAGCCCCGATGTCGTATCGACACGAAACTGGCGCCGTTGGAAAGCTCTCTTGAAGTCCTTCAACCTAGGCCTAGAGATTGGACCTGAATATGCAGGGATCTGGGCTTTATTGAATTTTTTATTTCCTGGTGTACATAGCCAAACTCTCAGATCTGCAGGGAACTTGTCTGAGAACTGCCGTTGACCGTGAGGTAGACGTCCGCTTCAGCTCCTAAGCTCTTCACAAAAGTTATATGATTTTGAACAAGGAAGATGGAAATATTTTTTTTGGACTAATTGGAGGTGGGTACGAATTGATATGATTTTTACACTGGACAGAGGTCGGATCTGGAAACAGGTAGACAGCACTATAGATGGCTCTGCAAACGATTTTTGAAAAATGGATGGAAGGCTGATCAAAAATCAGGAAAATTCATGGAGTGAGGGAATGGTGGGCAGAACTCCCAGTAAATGGGGAGGGTTTAAAAAAATCAAAAAGGTGGTCGGAGATGGGAAACTCAGAACTGCTGTCACGGTAGATAGAGACAAGACAGATTTGGGAGTGAAAGATGAACGAAAATGGAAAATTACTAAATGAAGGAATTTGGACGTGAACATTTAGGTGGAGGTGGGAATTCAAGGTAAGAACACACCCTCAAAAGTTCAGCATGAGATATTCACGTGGTGGAGAGCAGGAATTCGTGGACTACACCTTTATCCAGCAAGACAGAACCTTGAAGATGGCTCCGCGGCGGCTCGAAGGCGGCACGAACAGCGGCGGCGGCGGCACAGATGATCACCGGAGATAGAGGGAAGGGGATTGAAGATAGAACCACTCTAGAACTGGAGGTTGGAGGAGAGGAACCAGAGGGGAGAGGAAGGGGCGCACCAAGCTCCTTGGTTTACAATAAAATTTCTGATTTTTCATTAATTTCCACATGAAAATACAACATTTTATATGCTAGGTATCAAATCTATTGTAGACCTTTGGATCTAGGGATGGGGAATGAAGAGCTGAGATGAAGTTTGAACAACATACAAAAAATAAAATTAAATAGAAAGGAAGGGGGCGGCCTATTGACTATATGGGAGAGTGGAATGGGTAGGTGGCCAACCATTGGAATATTGACCCATTTGTCACCCATGTGTCCATATGACTAGTCCAACCTTCTAGATGTCCACCTAGGATGGTTGACCAGCCCCACAAGGTGACATGGACCAATGGGAAAGGGCTGAGGGCCCCCTAGCTGGACCTACTACACAATTGCACAAAAATCCACACAATCCATGGGAATGACTCATTGGCTTATAAAGCCTTACATTTGCATACATACTTTTCCAAGGATATAAACACAAACTAAAAGGATATAAATGCAAAAGAAAAGGTACAGGCTCGGCGTCGATTCCCATCACAACCTTTCGCCTCTTCAACCTTTCTCTCCTCCCAGTGCACCTACTCTGTCTCCACATTTCATCTCTCCATCCCTGCTGCCGCCATGTCTACTTCGTAAGCCGTGAGTAAAGAGAAGAGGAAGGCAGTGGAGCAGCCGCAGCCAGAAGATGCTATGTCCACGGTGGCCGCAGTACAACCTCAAGGGATGAAAAGACAGAAGAAAGCAACTTCTGCCACGAAGAAGGGAAATACGTCTACAAAGACTATAGAGAAACCTCGGCTAGTATTGGAAGCCGAGAGGATTATACCCCCTCGGTATATTGACTTTGCTGATCAAGAGATGGCTTCCGAGTTCCCTGAGGTGCTTGAGTTGTTTGAGTTCCAACAATGGAAAGAGTTCTTAAGCATGCATAGGGTGTATTGCCCTAATCTGGTAGCAGAATTCTACAGCAACTTGAGGTACGATGATGCTAATTTCATAGTCTTCTCTCTGGTCAAAGGAAAAGGGATAGAGCTATCTAGGCAGTCCCTACACAGGACTCTAAGAGTCCCTGTAGATGGAGAGGTCGAAGGAGTGTTTACATTTAACCTACATGATGCGTTTGCCCTCATCACTGACCTGCCTAGAAACATTCACGACAAGTAACAGACTAAGCTCGGTTATTATAACACCAACAAACTGTCTACACCCAAGAGACTACTTCATCACATTCTCACCTCCATGATTACTCCACAAGTAGGAGGAAGGGGAAGACTGACAGATTCTCAATGGTTTCTTCTCTACTGCTTGCTGAAGAAAATTAGAGTCTGCTTGCCACATGTAATAATTTAGGTTATAGGAACTTGCAAGGAATTGAGAAGATATTTTCCTTTTGCTGCTCCTTTAACTACAATCTTTAAAGAGGAAAACATCTCCCTAGCTGGTGAAGTTGTGACATCAATCCCCAAGAACATCTACAACATGGGTTTCATTAATACCTTCATGAGGAAGAAAGGAACTAAACGAACGAGTACCCCTGCTACAAAGGATACTCCTTTGGAAAGAGACACAGAAACCCAGGATGAATCAGTGTCTGAACAGCCCACTCAAGCCTCATCCAAAGAAACTCACGTTCTTGAGTTGATTCAAAGTGAAAGTCAGTCAGCCCAGTCACCCTTGGAACCTGTTTGTCAGAAGAAGGATCAACCTCCAGCTCAAGTACAAACAACTGAAGGTTCTGATGAGCAAGAACTACAACTGGACCCAACTGCAGCTACAGCACCTGAGGCACCTCAGATCCATGAAACAATTGAACAGATGTTCAAGATGAGGACATTATTTAGGAATTAGATCAACATATCCATGAGATATTTAATGAATTTGGACAGCAGTCTCAGGAAAGACTAGTCACTAATCAAGCAGAGCTGGCGTAGGAAGAGGCCCCAATAGAAGAACAACCTAGTGACAGAGAAAGGGAAGCTATCCCAGATGAAGAGGAAATGGCTAAGTTGGTCGACGAGGTTATGAAAGAAGCTGCTGAAGTGATTTATGAAGAAATTGCCGAATCTGTGGTCAATGAACAAGAAGTTGAACAACGAGGAGCTCAAGGATCTGCTGAAGAAGCTCCACATGAGAAACCAATTGCTCCAGCTCCTGGGGCAGCTGAAGAAGTATCACAAGACTATGTCATGGGACCTGCCCCTCACAACATAATGTATCCAAGAATGTCTTTCTCTCAGGCTCCTGAATATGATCCACACCTTAGAGAATTGATTGGTCTTGGCATACCACCTACTCCACCCCCTGAACAGCATCATGAGTACTTCACTGAGTTGCCAGATTCTAGTGCTTCCACTTCTACTTCTCATGGAACAAATGCTGAACATAATCTTGCACATATGTTGTCCAACCTGACAGAGATTGTTCTCAATCAAAATGACTTGATGAATAGACAGTTCTTGTTCCATACCTTTCAACTGGACAGAGTAGAGGGCCGACTGAAACATCTGGAAAAGATTGTGAAAGTTCAAGGAATAGAGTTTTTAACTGCTAAACGAAAAACTGATGAAGCAGTACGAGAGATTTTAGAATCTCTTATGGGTATCAACACTCGAGTGGGTGACATGGTCAGCAAAATTCAAGATACCCAAATCTCCATATTCAGTAATATGGGTAAAATTCTTAGCCATACCTTTGATTTAAAATTGAGTTTGAACTATTAAAGGGCACAGTAAACAAGATAGCGACCAATCAGCCAGAAATCATCACAAAGTTTGAAGTTGTCCAGTCTAATTTGCAGATATTGTCAGAGACCGTTAAACAAGCTTTCAACAAACGAGAGCCAACCACCTCCCTAGTGGAAAGGCTGGGGAACCCTATGCATCAAAAACTTGAGAATTGGCAGACTCCATTAGAGATCTTCATACCTCTTTGTTGAACAGACTTTCCATCTCTGGCTCCAGTTCATCATATCCTCCAAGAGACATGGGGAGTTACCGAGGTCACTAATTTCTACTTATTCCCCATTTTTGATAATGACAAAGGGGGAGAAGAAGACCTCATGTATGAAGAAGACCTAAAGTATTCTGCTGGGTATATGCTGCAAAGAAGACCTCACTTTTACTGCTGAGTGAAATGGCAAGAGTGAAATGACAAAGATTTTGGCAAGGGGAATGATGTACTGTCAAGGGGGAAGATGTGCTGCTTCTAATACCTTTTTTTGTGAAAAGAGATGTACATTCAAACACTAATGTTTACTTTCTTAACACACACATAAGCATTTTCTTATTCTTACATGTTCCATAGTTGCATTTTGTTCAGTTGCACATTTGTTGTGTCCAATGCAATTTTTCTGTCTTGTCTGCGTGTGAATAAATTTTGAGCATGCTCCAACAGACTGTGAACACAATTGTTTGAATGCTGAGTATTGAATATTTTTATGGTTTAATCATACATGACTCATAGTTGTCATAATCAAAAAGGGGGAGAATGTTGGAACCCTAGTTTTGATAACGACTTTCTATGAATCATGTTTAGATTAAGGTGTTTAAATCTTTCAATTCTATCTGTTATGTTTGGTTCACTTGGTGCATGGTATTTCATAGAAGAAATCATAGTCAGTGCATGTGTTGTCCTGCTAGAGATCTAGCTCAGTGCTAGTCTAGCCTAGTTTTGCATTTCACGCGTAAGTGCTTGCCTCGGTGCAAATTTCTGATTCACGCACACACACTGTCGTTCCGCTTCTCCCTCGGTGCATTACTTGTCTCATAAATATAAAAGGGGTCAGTGCATATCTTACCTTTGCATCTCACCTCTCGAGGTCGGTGCAATTCTTAAGTCCGTGCAATTCTTGACCAGCACGCACTGTTTAGTTTCGTTATTTAGTGTCAGTGCATTCTTCGTCGTCATCTTGGTGCAAGTTCTTACTTGGATGGGATTTCTTGACTTGGTGCAAGTTCTGTCTTGCATCTTTCTTTGTCCGTGCATTTTCCTTCATCAACTCGGAGCATTTTCTGTCATACACATTTTTAGAGTCGGTGCATCCTCTGTTCTAGACACTTTATAAGTCAGTGCATGTCTTTAGACATTTTCGACTCGGTGCATAGTTTTCCTCCTGTGTCTCATGGAATCATGTCGGTGCATATCACTTGCACGTTTGGACACTAAGGTCTGTGCATATGGTGTCATACACATTCATAAGTGAGTGCATTTCCCACTTTTACTTATATCAACTCAGTGCAATTCATGCCGCTACCATCCCTGAGGCCAGTGCAAACCACTGATCACCTAGTACTAAGTCAGTGCAATGGTTGGCTTACATACTTCTACTCAATGCATGTTATGCTTACTTTCTCATTACGTCTGTGCAAACTATGCTAAGTGTTTGACTAATGTCTTATGTTTCTGACAGAGTTTTCTCTCCGAGGAGGGGCACGTGATCCAAGGCGGATCGTCCTCTAAAAGAATGCCACGTGGAAGGCTACAACGCTCAGATGGTGACATGTGGCTGAGAGCCTTCTGGAAGCATATGGGTGGGAGTTCTTCCTCCACACGCCCAATAAGAGAATATAAGAGGTTGCAGATCGAAGGCAGAAAGATAGATAAGAAGAAGTTCTTGACAGCCCAATCGAGAGAGCAGAAAAAGAAGAAAAAAGATAGAGAGTAGAAAAAGAAGAAAAAAGATAGAGAGCTTGTGGGAGAATAAAAAGAGATAGAGAAAGAGGGAGATCATGAAAAGAATATCAGATAGTCTGTCCACTGGTACTTGGATCAGATCCAGTCCAGTTTGCTCCTGCGTGAGCTATTTTCATCGGATTTCATTGTCAGCGTTCAGTAGCTATTTTCACCATTTTATTTTGTTTCTTATCTTAACTTTCTGATCAAGCTGTGTAGTAGCAAAGGTTAAGCTGTAATCCTTAGCGGTCAGAGGAGGGATCCTCTGGGTAGCAAGCTGTGTTGATTAGCTATTTGTAAGCAAGCTGTGAGGCTCAGCAGACGCAAGCTATATTACGCAGTGGTTTCAAGTTGTAAGACAGTAGGAAGCCTCACCTGGATTTGAGTGAGGGATGGGCGTAGGTCTGCAAGCTGCAGACTTAACCATCTAAAAATTCCTTGTGTTCCTTGTGGACTGCTTGTCTCCTGTGAATCGATAGATGCATGTCTAGGCTCGATTAGGTTCGTTTGGCTATCAAGGTTTTCCAGTGCACATCAGCCATTCGACACTACAAACTGTTTTGATCAGGCCTTTGTTTTGGATTGATTATTTTTATTCGGTCAAAATTTTAACATAGTGATTCATTCACCCCCCCTCTGAATCCTTCGCACACTATTGCTAAATCCTATCATGTTCCAAGTTCTATCCTTGAACTCTATCATTCCTGAATTCTACCCTATCATCCTACAATGGTTTATTCCTTTGGTACTCTATATTGTATATAACTATAGTGGATGTCTAAAAAAATATACACGACTCAATGCTTGCGCATATAGGGCCTGATCTGGTCCTGGGAGGAGCACCCGAAAGTATTTGTGCCCATGGGAGCTATATTGATCATGGTGTGGCATTGCACCGAAGTGCATGACTTGCTAGATTGATGACATTCCATAATCTCGTGCTTGATTTGACTTGACATGACATGACTTGCGTGGCCCGGAATGGATATTTACTTGCTTGATATTATAATAGCCAATTCACATGACATGACTTGATAGTTACATGCTTGACAAACTTGATATACTTCACTTGATTATCTTGAAATCTTGCTAGTTCTTCTTTATTGATTCTTGATACTCTACTCTCATTTTTAGCCTGCGTACATGCATCATAATACTTGCATAAGTTCATGTAACATGTAATTTACTTAAAGCTAGCTTGTACTTGAGATATAATCCCTATTGAGCGTTCGCTCACTCTAGTTTTCCCCCTATTTTTCAAGTAACTCCGATGACGAGAATCAATCGGATGGGAACGTGAACGAGTAAAGAGCGTAGAGCCACCCAGTCATAGAAGCGTCTATCTAGTCGTGTCTTTTCTTATTCCTTGAGCCAATCATTGTAACTTTCTTTTATTAAGTCTAGAATGTCCTTTAGTACTCTTTTCAAAAAAAAAGATGATGTAACAGATTTACCTTAATGGTTATTATGAATAGATTAGATTTGGTTATCTTGCAATTTACCCATCTCTGTCTATGGTGTCGAATTACCTCGTGCTCTGATTAACATGATCGATATAAACTTGTCACGTATACCGAGTTCCTTCCGCGCTCGGGGCGTGACAAGTTGTGTGCCCCGAACCACCTTAAATCACTATGTTCATGGTTTGATGCTTCTCACGCTAGATGTATGCTTATGATCGCTCAAATCTCCGATAATCACTTCACTCTCACACCGAGCATTTGCAAATTTGACATCTCACTGTTTCATCCTCTCATCCAAACTCATAGTACATCATCTGCTCTATCTTTGAGCTTGCTAAACCAGACTACAATATACTTGATATATTGTCAGTGATAAGCATAGCTCAGTTTGTCTACATCTCAATCTGTGAGCTTGTCCATTGTTTGCTTTAATTTTGTAAGTTTTGGGGGCAGATCTATTCACCCCCCTCTATATCTGCCATATCCTCACCAACACTTGGTATCAGAGCCAGTTTCTCCATAAGATGTGGTCCTACTACCAGGAGAGATCTACTGGGATGGCCAACCGAGGATTTCTTGCTGAGGGACACTCTGTAAACTGACCCCCATTTTTTGATGGCACTAACTACTCCTATTGGAAAAATCGCATGCATGTATTTCTTAGAGCACAGAATCATGAGATTTGGAGGGTGGTCTGTCGAGGACCATTTGAGCTCCCTAAAGATGCGGACACATGGACAAGAGACCAGATTAGAAGATCAATGGTCAATTGGAGTGCGATGAACATTATGTAGTGCGCCATCCATCCTACGGAGTTTTCAAGAGTTTCCATGTGTAGATCCGCAAAGGAAATGTGGGATAAGCTAGAACTCATCTATGAAGGTACATCCGAGGTAAAAGAAACCAAAGCCAACTACATAATGTTTAAGATGAGGACTGATGAGAGTATTTCTGAGATGTATGTTAGGTTGGCTCAATTGACAAATAGCCTTAAGTCACTTGGTAAAGAGTACACCGATAGTGAACTTGTTAGAAAGATTTTGAGATCCCTTCCCCCTGCTTGGCACACTAAAGCCACTGTCATAGAAGACTCTAAGAACCTGTCCACCATGACTATAGATGAATTGATAGGGTCTCTAATGACTTATGAGTTGAACTTGAAAAGGAATGAAGAAGATGTCAAAAAGAAGAAGTCCGTCACTCTTAAGGCCTCAGCTAGCAGTCAGGAGTCTAGTGAAGAGAGTGAAGACTCCAGCAATGAAGAAAACTTGGGTGAGTATGCTCTATTCACTAAACAATTCAAGAAATTTTTTGGAAGGAGAGGTAAGAGCCAAAGGAGAAGAAAACAACAGGTAAATAGAACTTCCAATTTTAAATCTGAATTGAACAAAAAGGCTGACAATGTGATCTATTATCAATGTAGAAAACTGGGTCATATGATGGGAGAGTGCCCCAAGTTGCTGAAGAAGGTTAGCAAAGGAATGATGAAGAAACAAGAAGCAATGGTGTGTACATGGAGTGATGAAGATGAAGATGATGAGGAGTCATCGGCCGAGGAGAATGAAAAAAAGATACGTTTGATGGCTCATGGTGAAGACGATGAGGTAACCTCTATCTTTAAAAACTCCACTATTCAAGATTGGGAAGATGCATATATTGTGCTTTTTGATAAATGTGATGAATTTAGGAAAGAGAATAAGATGCTGAAAAAGAAAATGAACACTATGATCCATGATCACACCATGGAAGAAAAATTGAAAATTCTGAAAAATGAATCTGAAAATCTGAAAGGTGAAAATGAGGAACTTAAAAAATAATTGGATTAATTTAAATTGAAATTTTAGAAATTAAAAAATAGAATAAATTAATTTAAAAAAAATATGAGGCTGTGCAATCTGTAAATGTTGAACTTCAAAAGAAACTTGAAAAGGAAGACAAAGAACTTCATGATAAACAAGTCACTTTGGAAAAATTTGTTAAAGGCAAAGACAACTTGGATGCTATGCTTGGAGTTAGAGTAAACTTCAACAAAGAGTGACTAGGCTTTAATCCTTCCAATAAGAAAGAATTTTAAATAAAAATTGTCACATTTTCTTCTGAAAACAGTAAAACGAAGGTTCCAGCAAAAAATGTTTCCCCCAAAAAATAAATATTCCAAAACAAAACTTCGAAAAGAATTTGAAACCCACTGAAAGGCAGAACAACAAACAAGGGAACTTGAAGAGATATGGCCCTATCAACAGAATAATCAGACCTGGTTGACAAAATCACCATGTTTAGTCTGCTAATAGAAAACCAAGTGCAAGGCTCGGTCAACAGACCCCTTATAATTCGATCAACATGCATCAAAACAGAAACCAGATCAAATGGGCTGGTCGACCAACTTTCCTCCATCAGGTCGACATGTATTCAAATAGAAACCAAACTGGGAATTTCATAAATCAACAAATAAAGAAAAATTCAGCTTATTTCCATGCATTATACAGAATATCATCATGCTATATATATGATAGAAAAGGACATGTGAGTTCTCAATGTTGGTTTAATAAGAAGTCTAACTTTGTTAGGCAAATTTAGATTCCTAAGACTGTTTTGTCTGAATTGAATGAACAGTGTGGACCCAAATTCATTTGGGTTCCAAAATCTTTTGTATGATTCTTGTCTTGTAGGAATGCCTTGCAGCCATTCATAATAGGTGGTATCTGGATAGTGGCTGCTCAAGACATATGACAGAGGATTGATGTAAGTTTTATTTTTTGATTGAAAAAGAGGCTGGACAAGTAACCTTCGGTGGGAAGAACAAAGAAAAAAATTCTTGGCTCAGGTAAAGTAGGTAAAAATTCTTCCAATTTTATTGAAAATGTTCTATTAGTTGAAGGCTTAGAGTACAACCTCCTTAGCATTAGTCAATTGTGTGACAAGGGCCATAAAGTTCTTTTTGATGCTCGTGAATGTAAAATCTTTGAAGTTAATTCTGATTCAATAAACTTTGTAGCCGAAGGGTCAATAATATTTATTTGGTAGATTTAGATGAATCTTCAAATGAAAATCTCTATTTATTTGCTAATAAAGTTGATCATGCTTGGTTGTGGCACCGTAGACTAGGTCATGTAAGTTACAATCTCATGCATAAATTAGTAAACCTTGATCTAGTTAAGGGTTTGCCCAAATTGTCATTTAAACAAAGCAACAAAGTGTGTAAAGCATGTGCTCTAGGAAAGTAAACTATAAACTCATTTAAATCAAGAACTGAATCTTTTTCATCCATACCTCTTGAACTGCTTCATATGGACCTATTTGGACTTACTAGGACTGCTAGTCTGAGTGGTAAAAGATTTGGTTATGTCATTGTAACTAGATTCACTTGGGTTTTCTTTCTAGCAAATAAAAATGATGCCTTTCAAGAATTTCAGACCTTTTTAAGAAAATAAAATAGGAAAGCAACTTTAAAATCTGCTCAATTATGTCTGATCATGTAGGAGAATTAATTTGACAATTCTACTTTTGATGATTTTTGCAGTAAATAGGGAATAATTTACATGTTTTCCTCTCCCAGGACACCAGAGCAAAATGGGATAGTGGAGAGGAGAAATTGGATCCTAGTGGAGATGGCCCGACCAATGTTGGTTGAGAGTCAGCTACCCATGAAGTTTTGGGCTGAGGTAGTGAACACTTAATGCTATATCTTGAACCGAGCCATGGTAAGACCGGTTTATAAGAAAACTCCATATGAGCTTATGAAAGGTAAGAAATCAAACTTAGCTAACTTTAAAGCCTTTGGTTCAAAATGTTTCATTCATAATAATGATAAAAAGGAATTGGACAAATATGAGGCTAAAAGTGAGCTTGGTATCTTCTTAGGTTATTAGGATCATTCTAGATCATATAGAGTTTTCAACATTAAAAATCAAACTATAGAAGAGTCTCCTCATGTTATTTTTGATGAACAAAATGAAGACTCTGATAATTCTGACTCCCATAGGAATGAAGATGTTGATAGAGAATTTCTAGAAGCAAAGTAAGACCCAGAACTGCAAGCTAGAAGAGCAGGACAGACTGTAGAACAAGGCCGGTCGACCGGACTTACTGTCAGGTCGACCGAACTAGGTGAGTCTTCAAAAATTTTAAGATTTTTAAAAGATCATCCAACAAAAAATATCATTGGAAACTTACATGATCCACCTAGAACTAGATTTTTTCATAGAGAAGTGGTGAAACAAGATATCATGGGTCTAGTCTCTCAAATTGAACCTAAAAATATTGAAGATGCTTTAAAAGATGAATCCTAGATCAATGCCATATATGAAGAACTCAACCAATTTGAAGGAAACAATGTTTGGAGCTTAGTTCCCAGGCCTCCCAACCAATCTGTCATAGGAACTAGATGGGTGTTTAGAAATAAACTTAGTGAAGTTGGCATAATAATTAGGAATAAAGTTAGACTGGTTGCCAAGAGATACAACAAGGAATTTGGAATTTATTTTGAAGAATCCTATGCTCTTGTTGCTAGAATAGAGGTGATAAGAATACTTTTAGTATTTGCATGCTCTAATAAAATCAAACTTCAACATATGGATGTTAAAAGTGTAATGTCTCTGGTTTTGATGATGTTTAACTATGACTCATTGATGAATCTAACTTGGTTTTGATGATGTCAACTATATCTCTGAATTCTGGAATTCAGGTGGAATTCAAGTCAGATAATGTCATCAAACTATATCAATCAGGTAAGCAGAAAACTTGACAGTTGAGAAAAGTTAAGTCGACTTGGTCAGCAAAGCAAGTTGACAGATATTCAAGTTCTCTGACAGTAGAAGCTAAGTTTTGCTGAAATGCAGAAGGTTATTGAAGATTTTCAAGTATGATAAGTTCAAGATGCCAATTGTGTGAAAACATGTCTTAATGAAGTCAGCAAGGGTCCTCGGATATGCCTTGGAAAAAGGAGAAGAGTCGACTTCTGAAGTCGACCCTATTCAATATGACTTCTAATTCTGCCAAAATAATGAAAGGTTGTTCGTTAATGGAGTTGACGCAATGAAGGTATGCGTCGACACATCAAAGCAAGCTAGTAACAACATGTCAGTAGCATCCTGCTGTGAGTTGACACAATGACTCAATGGAGTCGACTCAATAGAAGCAGCTAAGCAAAATGAGAAGGCTGAGTCGACGCAGTGCAGTTGCTACCTCGACACAACATAAGCCTTTCAAAAAGACCTTTAGAAGTATGTGTCGACTCAATAGACCATTGCGTCAACACACTCAAGTCTTCAACCTTTCTGAGAATCCAGTTATAGCATTGGATATCAAGTGTTTGATAAAATGCTGTTAACAACAACAACAATATCAAGACATGAAGAAGCTAGCAGCCCATGTGAAGAAGACACTTCTAAAGCGTCTCAGTTCAAGCCAACAGCGCATGCATGTCAGCAAGGGTCACCAGCTCAAGTGAAGATGAATTATTCAAAAGCTAGTAGTGTGAGCAATAGAAGTCAGCAGCAACTAAGAAGATTTTCTGATGCAATAAGTAGCAACAAGGCTTCGGTAGTTAGAGGGTCGACACCTAGAGTCGACTCCCTTTAGCCTTAGTTCTGTTCTACCCAGCAATTGAATTGAAATGTTGATACAAAGTAAAGGAGTCGACTCTGAGAGTCGACCCCTTCAGTGATACGATTCCAGACAGTGCAGCACGTGAGTACTTAAGTAGGCCACATGCCTTCGAACTTCAATGATTGACACACAATCCAAGGACACATGGCACTCTTTCTAATGAGATTCTGTGAGAGAATATTCCACCTTTTTGATAGGAGCAAATTAGAAAAAGGCCTAGAATTAAAACCTTCTACTTCTTTTTTTTTTAGTGAGTCAAGGACTCCAACACACTAACCATAAATGGCCTGGTTGTACTATTATTATTTCTTTACAAACATTGACGCAAAATTTAAAACCTTCTACTTCTACTTCTACTTCTACTTCTACTTTTGCTCTCTAAATCTCTCTTTCTCTTTCTCTGAACAGGCTAAGTTGAATTCTTCAGTCTGCTTCTTTTCTTTTCACACTCTCTCCTTTTCTTCTCTATTTCTCCAGGGACGAGCTAGCCTAATCTTCCTTGAAAGCTTCTGCTCGGCCAACCTTCACATGAAGGCCGTTGCGATGTATTTATAGATGCAAGGTTCAATCTGAACCTTTGATCACAGAAAGAATTAATCTGGATCGTCTAGACCCGATAAGGCTCCAGATTCGAGGTACCAGGTTCAAAGAACAAAGAAAGTTCTAGTAAAAGACTCAAGCAATAAATCAAGCAGCAATCTTAAACCAATTGTTTAAGAGAGTTGAGCAAGAATAGAGTGTTGGAAGAATTATTGCATAAAGACATTTCCAAGAATGATTCACAGTTTGATATATATCTCATAAATCAGAGTTAACAGATCTTTCAGATTCTTCTAGTATAAAGCTACTAATGATATAACCCTTATTGATCTGCTTGGTTCAAGTTTAATAAGCTCTGAGTTTATCAATTAAACTCTTTTTTTAAAAAAATTTGTACTCAGATTTAATAGAAATGAACCAATATGCATATTAAAACCCTGTTTAACCTCCCTTTACCTTACTCATCCACTTCCATTGACCTTTTTGGGACTGACTAAAATTAGTATTGCGGTTAAAATTTCTGATTTTATTCCAGGGATTCAGCAAAGTTTTCATATTTACTGTTACCATATTCAGAATTTCTTTTGCTCATCATTTTTTTAAGAGCATTCAAGTGTGGCACACACCTTTTGACATAAGGATGCACGTTGTTCAGACGCCATCATCCCTAGTTACTCAGTGTGACTAACCATTCTACTTCACTTAGAACAAAGGTAGCAAGAAACTTCATGACTTTGTCCACTCCACTTCTTTGGTGAAGGGACTTAGTTTCTCGATGAACTTTTTGCCATTGGTCTACCTTTGAGCATTGGCATTCAGTGCACACCTTTTACGTGAGGATACATGTTTATCAGACGTCAGTATCCCCAGTTACTCAGTGTGACTGAAATTACTGCTCTTCTCATTTGTTGCCCTTTAGGAGTTTTCATATTATTCCAATGTTTAAAGACAATAATGAATTTTAAAGTTTCTCAACCAAAGATGTCTCTCTACTTTTAAAACTTTCAGATTTGAGAAGGCATGACAGGGCACAACATGTAAAAAAAAAATGGTTAAAGTCTATTAAATTCTTAATACAATCATTTCTTAAGACATCCATCTTGATCTTATTAAGCTTAAACCAGCAATTTATATATTGGGCAATCATAAAGCTTCATAATTGAAGATTCCGAATTGAAGTTTACTCAATAAATGATAAG
Organism: Amorphophallus konjac; assembly: GCA_022559845.1. NCBI lineage: Eukaryota > Viridiplantae > Streptophyta > Magnoliopsida > Alismatales > Araceae > Amorphophallus > Amorphophallus konjac. The sequence continues at coordinate 326,025,263 of CM040123.1, read as the reverse complement.
ATTGGAATCCTCCTGAAATCAAGTTTGTTCAAGGAGTTCTAGAAGGCAAAACAAGTTTCAAAGGTATTCAGAAGCATTGGAGTAGATGTCGGATACATTGAGAGTTCCAAAGAAATTCAAATTTCATGAAATATGAGGGCCAAGGTAAAGTTTGGCAGATAATAAGAACTCCCCCTGAGAAAGTGTAGCTCAAGACTTTTACTGAAAAACTCCCCCTCAGCAAATGTAGGAGTTTGAAGATAGAATTTTTAGAATTTTCAGAAACCACCTCATGGAATGAGAGATGAAAGCAAATTAGTATGCTTTCTAGAAAAGTTGAGAGAAAATGAATGCACTCAGCTCTTGAAGATCACAGAATCAGCTGAGAACATGTGAAACAACTGATTTCAGAAGGATGTGTCGACCTAGAATGATCAGTGAGTCGACACAGGTGAGTTTGACAGAACACCATATTTTATGAATTTCAACTGATGTGTCGACACAATTGGAACAGTGCGTCGATGCACATGTATCAGTTAGAAAGATTTTTATAACAAAATTCAAATTTTGGCAGAATCACATTTATTGCGATTTTCTAGCAACGGTATGCCATGTAGCTCAAAAATAAGATGCATAAATTCAACATTGTGATTCCCCTAAATGCATGCATGAAGTTGGAATGATCCTTTTGGATTTTTAGATGCAAATGTTATGCAGTTAATTCTAAAATGTCATATGCATATGAGCAGACCTATCTATGTGCTGACTCCCCCTATCTAAATGCACTTTATTAAAATGCAACATGTGTATCTCATGCAACATGAGTGTAAGATGTAAGAGTTCACTCTTACTTGAAACACAATGTGCTTGAGTGTCCTGGATGCACCTAAAGCATGATCTCTAATGCTGCCCTAAATGCATGACTGAGATCACAATGGTTGGACACACAATCTCAAAACAGAACCATGACACTAATGGGTCGACTCTGGGAGTCAACTCTCTCTCAGAGTATCATTCGGAAAACTTGCAAAGCAGTGACACCACATGTGAGGGTCGACCCTTGGGGTCGACACCTTCAATGCAGACATTGACATTTCCAACAATTGTGATACCATATGCAACCTATGAATAATTGACTCATCATACCAGGCGGAGAACTTAGATCCGAAGATCACCTCACGCGTAGTGATAGTTTCTAAACAGACTTAATCTGCCCTTCCACATGTCACCATTTGATATACCATGTAGTCATGGCATGATGATGCATCAGAGATGCAGTGCATTCTTGTATGAACACCAACTTTTTCAAATTTATGCATATCAATGCAAGAAAACATATGCAAACTTAATGTATGAGAATACAGTATGATATGCAATATGTAAAACAGATGCAAACTTCGAATATGTATGCAACAAATTTTGAATTGAAAAGAATAATTTTCAAACTCCCCCTCAATTGTTCAATTTAAGAACTCTAAGTTAACTGTATACACAGTCCCATTGATACCTGACAGATCATGTGCTCTCCCATAGTGAAGGTTTTCAGACAGACTTGATCTGTCTTCCCACCAATCACCATTTTATATACCAGTGGGTCAGCTACACAGCTATCCTAAGAACAGTAAAGAGCACTTAATCACATTTAAAGCATGAAATTCAACTAACAATAGGGAAATATTTGAACCAACAAATGTAACAATAGAAACTAGAAGTGGGGTTTTACCAAACAAGGGTGCCTTATTTTATTGAACCCCTTTTATTTGCTCCAAGGCACACCTGCAAAACAAATTCTCATTTTATGTTTCTAGGTACCCAAGATTTCTTGGGTCCTCTAGGATTAGCATCACCTCTAGTAGGTGCTCTCCATGACTTCTGGGCATTAAAATCATCAAGTTTCATAAAAAAATAGTCAAACATAGCATGCCCAAATATACCATAGTAATGACAACAACCTGAATACTGCATAGTTTTCTTATAAGCATAAGCACTGAATTTCTGTGACTGAACATGCATGTTACCATTTTTAGCATGAGAGTTGTTTCTTCCTTTTATTTGCCAACAATCCTTGACTATATAGCCAGGCACACCACAATTATAGCAAGAGTGAGGTCTTTTGTTTGAAAATAGTTTTTGCTTATTAGAAGTATTTGTCTTTCTGCATGCGATTAATTCATCATCATACATCTCATGTCCAGATTTTCCACAGTAGAAGCACTGAAGCTTCTTTTTCTTAACAACATGGTTTTTCCTAGCATGTATTCTACCAGCATTCATATCATCTTTTCTCAACTATCAAGTTTTCTACTGATCTGATTGATATAGTTTGACGACATTATCTGACTTGAATTCCAGAATTCAGAGATATAGTTGTGAGCGACGTCATGCGGTTCGGAGAAGCGGAGAAGACGCGGAGCGCGCGGGCTCCTCTTTTTGTTTGCTGCAACACAGAAATAAGAGAAGAGAGAAGGGGCCACCACGGGAGATTGCTCCGGCGGGGCGAGCGGGACAAATGTAATATAGCAAGATATGGGGGTTAAACGGCCATAGCGGAAAGTGACTCGCCGCGACCTCGGGGGGACGGGAATGGTGCAGAAATTAAATAGCAAGAATTGAAACGGCCATTGGGGAAGTGACTCGCCGCGGCCTCGAGAATACGAGCAGATAAGAAGATAACAGAATATAGAGAGAATATAAAGAGCGGAAATTTAAACGGCCATTGGGGAAGTGACTCGCCGCGGCCTCGAGAACATAAATAGATAAGAATATAACATATAAGAACGTGAATTTAAACGGCCATTGGGGAAGTGACTCGCCGCGGCCTCGAGAACATGAATAGATAAGAATATAACATATAAGAACGGGAATTTAAACGGCCATTGGGGAAGTGACTCGCCGCGGCCTCGAGAATATGAGCAGAATATAACAGAATATAAAGAGAATATAAGAACGTGAAATTAAACGGCCATTGGGGAAATGACTCGCCGCGGCCTCGAGAACAAGATGTGATCGCCAGGGGCCAAAAGACCCCAAAATAAAGAATGTGATCGCGCCTACCTCAAGAGCGGGAGATGGCGGGTTGCTTCTTCCTCTCCCTTCGGTCGGCCGACGGAGAGGGCTTTCCTTGGGTACCCTTGCAAAACAACGACAAACAAGTAACGAGTGGATTAGAAAGATGAAGGTGTAGTATTCAAATCCTTGCGATAAAAATAACGAAATGATGGCAAGACACACACCTGGTTGGTGTTATCTTTTAAACCCCTCTCGGACTCGAGTAGGAGGAAAATGAGATGATGGATACAAGAAGTATATAAGAAGAGGCGCCCTTATAAAGGGGGATAGAGGATGCGAGATGATGAATGCAAAAGAACTACGAAGAAAAGGAAAGGATTGGCTTATTGGATGTGCCGATGGTGAAATCCGGCGGAGCTCCGGCAGCGTAGGGACGACGTGGAAGCGCGGTGGATGAAGACGACCTTCCTCTCGCGAGCGTGGGCACCCGAGAAGCCGGCAGAACCTCCACCTACAAAAGACCCCACGGGTTAGAAAATGACTCCGTAGCCTCTGGGCTCCGGCAACCTATCGGATCTCTTCGAAGCTCCTCCAGAACTGAGGGGGTGGGCCTCTATTTATAGGGCTCCGGAGGGTGGAGGCGTCCAGGACCCTGGACACCTCCATCAGGGCCGAACTAATATTTTATTTTATTTTTATTCATTTTTTTGGAATATTTTTGTGGAGGCGTCCAGGGTCCCGGACGCCTCAAACAGGTCCACCGAATACCACCGACGGCCGCACGCGGTTTGGCACAACGGGTGGTTTTGTGAGCGGCGTCTCGTGATTCAGAAATGGGCGCGTCCAGCTGTCTGGACGTCTCCATAATTTAGATTTTTTCACACACGACAAACCGTCGTTCGGTGGTCGGCGCCCGTGAGGGATTTGATGGAGGCGTCCAGGGGCCTGGACGCCTCCAAGAAAATATATTTTTATTTTTTTTTTGTTTTGTTTTTTATGCCAACTGGCATTTACACATTTTTTATAATTGTTTTTATGGAGGCGTCCAGGGGCCTGGACGCCTCCATTAATTTATTATTTTTTAATTGGTTTTGTCTTTTATGCCAACTGGCATTTTATATATTTTATATTTGTTTTTATGGAGGCGTCCAGGGGCCTGGACGCCTCCATTAATATATTATTTTTTATTTGGTTTTGGGCTTTGAAAAATAAAAAGAAAATAAATTAAAAGAATGGGGGCGTCCAGGGGCCTGGACGCCCCCATTAAGACCCACCCGGGTCCTCAGTCGGCGGCCGCCCGGCAGACACCCTTCTTGGTTCCGGAACCTCCTGATGCGTCTGACTGGTGCTGATGCCGTCCGAATGCCGTGACGAGACGATTCCGGATGCCGAAAAAGGTAGAAGAAGAAGACCCAAGAAAAGGAAGCACTTAAGTGATTCAAAATGCGTAAGCCGTCGCGGGGCGTCGTATAGTAATATGAGACTTTCTGAGGAGATGTCAGGAATGGCGTGTCTACAGCTGCCCCGCCTTGGCGTCTGCTTTGCAAGGGAGCGACACGTAGTGGAATGGTATCGAAGTGGAGTGAAATGAAGTGGGAGCGGACTGATAAGTTGATGCCAAGGTGTGATGAGACATGCTTTTGACGTTACTGTTTGGAATCTTTCCTGAAGTTTCAATGATGCGACCTTGCAGAAGGTCTTTCAAATATTGACGATTGCTTGGACGGAGATCAAATAAGGGAGGGTGAGATGTGCGCTTAGGCACGAAACAAAAAGAGACCAACTTCTTGGTGTGGAAGTACCTGGGTCATAAACCTGCAGGTTTCACCTTTGGGGAGCGGTTACCAGCCAACGTGGAAGTGCTGCGGCCAAGGTGGGTCAAGCAAGGTAAAAAGTAAAGGAATATCTGAGGGTCTGTCCAAACAAAGGTCTCCTTTGGAAGAGCAACGTAGGGCCATTTCAAGGAAACTCAGTATTTCATTCGGAATGGAATATCTCATATTTGTAGGAATCGAAACACAACGGCTTTTGCAATCGAATCACTTGAATGATCTTCCGCAATAAATCAAAGTCCTATATGAATGCATGCTGGGTTAAAATAAAAATTTAAAACAAACTAAAATAGAAAATAGCCAAGGATAATATTGTCAACTTGTTAAGAACGGGTCAGGATACCGATCCGGTGAGCCGATACTGGGCTGGGGCCCGTTTATCCGCGCACCAACTCACTGAATGGAACCGTCGTCCCCATGCTACCACAAGTTAACGGCCTATCCGTACAACCCAAATTCTTCCGAGATCATCACTGTTTTTGTTGAAGGGAAACTCAAATCCCAGATTTGTTCGGGCCGCAAGGTCCTTGACATGTTCTAGTAGCGTAGGTATCATATACTACGATGCATGACATGGTGGGACCAACCATTGAAAGGTGGGACAGGAGATAGGACAAAGACGTCCGTTAGTAAAACCTGCACAGACCAGCATAGGTTAGTAACATCAGAAAGTAGCAAATTTATAACAGAATCACACCACAGTACAAGGGGGTCTAGACAAAACTCTGACGACTGACCACTGTAGCGCCTCTCCTTTCCTACACTTCTTCTCTTGCACCAAGTTGTTTCGAGACATGCCTTACGAGACTTTTGCCCTGGACAGAAGGGAACTACTTTGTACGGAGGGATTCTGTCGCTTTCTTTTGGACGCGTCCAGGCCCGAGGACGCGTCTTAACCCTCGAATTTAATTTAAAGCACCGGGCGGCCTTTCTTCTCCCGTGCCTTACCCGCAAACGAGCCCGCCTTCCGCCGAAACACGCCCGCCCGTCTTTGTCTTCTTCCCCTCGATCAATGGAGTTTGGCGGTCTGGACCACGGCGAAGGTGGAGAGGGACGCGGGACCACTCTCCTGAGGAGGGACGCGCCAGAGCAAGGAACGACGTCCATGGAGGAGGGAGGGCCGCTTCGGGCCCCCGAGGGACCCGAGGGGCCCGATGTCACGGAGGGAGGTGAACACGGCTTGGTGAGTGCTTTGGTTTCCCCTTCTTTGATCTATTTTGAGTTTTGAACCAAGGCGTGCGAGGGGGAAAGGGTTCGGCGAGTGTTGTACTCAAGTGATGGACGCGTCCTAGACAGGGGACGCGTTCTTTGTTATGATGCGAGGTCCTCCTTCCTTGGTGCAGGACATGGCGAGGACCCTGGGCCTGGCCGATGAGTGGGCGAGTGCGGACGAGCCGAGCCACGTCAGGAGGGAGAGTCGCGACAAGGCGAGGCTCGAGGACTGGCACGTACGTCTCCCTGGACAGCAAGGGAGTGTATTGGTGCAGGACAGCGCCGACTTCCTGCGGCGGCAGAGAGAGAGTTATGCGGGGCTTCTCCAAGCTGGGGACACGCGTGGCATCGGCGGCTCACGCGCCCAACTGTCAGAGGCTAGGCGGCAGCTGGCCGTCGCTCAGCATGAGCTGTCGCTCCTGGTAAGTTAAGTGCCGCACTTTTATCTTCAGATTTGGAGTTTCACTGACGGCCGTTGTTTATTCTGTTCCAGCGTGCCCAACAGACAGCGACGGCGGGGATGATTGGTGGCACATCTTCCAGTTCCTCGTCCCCTTTTCTCGAGATTGCCTCCCTCCGGGAGCAACTTACTGGTGCGGTGGCCCGCGCGACCCGGGCGGAAGAGGAGCGTGATGCCTGGGTGGCGACTGTAGCAGAGCTGCGACATCGCGGTGAGGAGAGACCTTCTCCAGACATCCTGGAGTTAAGGGTTCTTCTGCAGATGATGAGGAGAGAGGCAGAGAGAGAGAAAACCGAGAGAAGGTCCGAGCGACAGCGGGATCAGACCGAGAGGAGGGCCTTGGAGGCCCAAGTGAGGGAGCTCCAGCTGGGCCTTCAGGCCGTCGTGTAGAGGCTAGGAGGGATGGAGACGCGCTACGAGAGAGCGCGAGAGTTCGGGGAGCGACTCCGGCAGTCCGGTCGCTTTGCCGCTAGTGGCTTCTTCGCCACGACAGGGGAGGAGCAGCGAGTCATTGCTGTGGAGCCGGCGCCATGAGGCGAGGCGGGTGCTACTGCACGGGGATCCCAGAGGGTTCTGAGGGACCCTCACCTCAGGGGAGAGGAGAGGGACGCCCAGAGAGATGAGTGATGGTGAGGATCGGTGAGCTGGTGGACTCGCCTCCTCCTTATGTTTATGATGTTTTTGACAGCTTATGTAGAATTATGAAGGGAGTGATTTGATTTGCTGTCGCTTATTTGTTCTCTTGTGCGTTCCTTCTTCCCTACACTTCTTCTCCTTTGCACTGTTCCCATGTGATGGGTCTGCCGAGACTCCGCCCCAAGCGGAGAAACGCGTCTTGTTGTGACCATTTTCCGCGGGAATCTGCCGTCGAAGTTAATAATGACGGCCCTAGTCCCTTTTCCGGATGTTGTGTCAAATTTTGCGGACGTCCTCCAAAACATGATAGGGTATCCCTAGACAACATAGGGGGCTAGTCGTGATATCTTCGTCCAATCAATCACCCTGTGCAAGCGGTGAAGTGACACACGGGACCGCATGGCAGGTGCGTCATTGCGAGGGCTATCATTAACAGGTGATGGAGGTAATCTTGGCCCGCACTCCTTCCATTTCTATAAATTCTTGTCCCTTTTGTCTTCCCAGGTATATCGAGAGCTAACTCGAGGAGCACAAGTTCTCACGGGAGAGGAGGAGTTCAAAATTCTGAGAGTTGGATGGAGGGCGAATCTTCCCATTCCTCGAAGAGAAGCAGGTCCAGTGGTAGTAGTTCCAGGAGGCTTTCAGACCTCGAAGGGCACTTCAGCAAAAGGGCCCAATCACAACTCGTAAGTTGAGCTTTCCTGCCCTTTTCTCATTCTTTCTTCCTTTCTTTCTGACCAAACCTCCTCTCCATTCCCTGCATGTATAGGTTGTGATGAAATCACAAATCTCATGGGAGTTGGTAGTAGCAGCGTACAGGGGCCTCCCAGATTTTCAGAAGGCCAGGCTAGACGTGATGGGTTTTGGCACCTTTCTTCGGATCGAGCCGATCCAGCTCGACCTGGTCCTGATCCAAGCCTTGTGTGAGAGATGGGACCCAGTGAGTCGGGCATTCCTGATGCCCTGGGGGCACATGGTGCCCAGTTTGGAGGATGTGGTCCGGATCATAAGCCTAAAGGTGGAGGGCGAGACAGTGACCGGGGTCACTTATGCGGATTACCGAGAAGGTGCCCAGAAGCTACTGGGTTTGGACCTAGATGGTCGGAAAAATAGGTCGGTAGCTAGGGCGTCCCTCATGGATGCGTTAGGGCTCACCGACACTCGTCGGCGGGATGATGAATCCTCAGAAGAGTTCATGGAAAGGATGGAAATAGGATGCCGTGTCATGTACTGCGCAGATTTCGGCAACTGGGAAAGATGCAACATAGATTTGAGGAGATTTCTCCTCTTCCTTTTGGCGAGATTGGTACTGAGCTCGAAAGGGGACGGTATCCAATGTTGCTTCCTGGAGCTGCTGTCAGACCTTGAAAGAGTAGGATACTATGCCTGGGGAGCTGCCATGCTGGCGCACTTGTTTGCAGGTCTGTTCCAAGAAGCAGACCGTGAGATGACTGTGAGTGGTTTCACACCATTCATCCAGGTATTTTTGGTTTTGCTTGTTTTGTATATTTTTTTATGTTTTTGCAAGGTACTGATGACCTGCGTCGAGCAGCTGTGGAGTTATTATTACCTCCCCATGGGGAGAGCTCGGCATTGGCGACCCGCGATGGTACCGCTAGCCAGGCGGTGGGAACCCATCATGAGTGCGGCACCCCTAACCTACCAACTGATGGTGCTAAGGTGGGAGCTACAGGAGTTCCCTGCAGCGATGGTAAACTGGAGACCCTACTCAGACATGGTCGATGCCGACCAGCCGTGGGTTCTAGCAAGTCGTGCCCGGTTTGGAAGGGAACTGTGGATGCACTGCCTGAATGAAATCGAGCCACTTCGGCTACGATTGGTTATGAGGACTTTAGGACTGGCTCAGGAATGGGTGGATACGGCTGCGCCACCTCGTGTCGGAAGAAAGACGCGAGGACCGGCGACCTGCATTGACTGGCGCGTGCGGTTCCCTGAACAATATGAAGACTGGCAACGGGGTGGCACGATTGTAGAATCACATGCGCGGGATAGCGAGGATTACCTGCGTCTATACAAGACAAGGTACGCAGAGCGGTTCCAACCCCGGGGATTTGTGGAGGTAGGTTTCCCCTTTTCCTCTTTTCTTCTTTCTCCCTTTTTGGTTTTCTGGTGGAAATGCTGACTCGTATGGCTGCAGGATATCCGTGATACGATGATAGCGACTTTACGAACTCGCTTGGCAGAGATGGAACAACGGTTGGGCGATGCCTGCGGAGCTACGAGCACCTTGGTAGGTGTACAGTGCATTCCTAATTAGAAGCGCAGATTCCAGATGTTGGCTGCTAATTCACGTGGTCGTAGCATGCTCAGATTGGCGCGGCTTCCCCAGCAATGGGAGTAGGTGGTGCCTCTTCCAGCTTGTGGATTCCTACCTCAGAACTTGATTTGCTTCATGAGCAACTTGCTCACGCCACGCAGCGTGCTGCGGAGGCAGAAGGGATGCTCTGTATACAGGTAAAAGTTTCAGTGTTGAGTTCTCTTTATTTTCACCTTATCGCGTATCTGAGATGGTACACTTGGCAGGAAAAGGAGACGGAAGAAGCGCTTGCCCAAGCTGCGCAGAAGGAGGCCAGGATAGCAGAACTGGAGGGGAAACTGCGGCGTCATGCTGATGATGACTCCTCTAGGGATGCCGTGGAACTGAGGGTCACTCTCCAGTTGGAGAGGGAAGACCGCGAGAGAGAACGTGCAGAGAGAGAAAGAGACGCAGAGAGAGAAAGAGCCAACAGATTGACTGAAAGGGAGGAACGAAGGGCCATGGAGGCCCAACTATTCGAACTCCGAATCAGCCTTGGTCTTGCTGAATAGTGGCTGAGAGATGGTGAGGAGCGCTACCGAAGAGCACGAGAGCGTGGCTTTCGTGTTGGTAGCTTCTCTGCTGCTTCCGTGGATCAACGCCGGGATGTAGGAATAGGAAGGGGAGTACAGAGCGGTAGGAGTACCGCTTTTCGTAGTTGGGTAGCACCTTTGAGAGCGTTTTGCCCGGAGAGTAGTGGGACGAGTAATGCAGAGAGAGAGGGCGGAACTTGATGTAAATTTTTTAGTTTTCTTTTGGAATAAAATACAAGGTTCGGTTTGTTTGTTTCTCACATTTGCTTCTGTTGCCTGAATCCCTGCACATATCACTGAAACAAACAAATCAGAATTTCTGTTCTGACTTGGCCCCTTGCTCAATAAGCAAATGGTCACTGCGACTGTCCTTGATAACTGGTCAAGGGGCCAAGCCTTTATTTAACGAAGGCAAGGGAAAGATGCGGTGATGATAAATGCGATAGGCAAGCACACGAACGCAAGCGGTATTAAAAGTGAGATGCTGCACGCAAATGCAATCATGCAAAATTGATTTGTTTTTCTTTTTTTATATTTGGTATTTTTTTTATTTTATCATAAAAAAGATTTTTTTTGTTTGTAAATATGTACATTTTCTCTTTTCCATTTTTTTGTTGTTTTTATCATTTCAATTTTTTCTTGCTAACGCCTGGCAAGCACCCAAATGGCACCTAACCTACGTGAGAACATGGGTTTCTTACTAACCTTCCAGGTATCCTAAGTGCACATCTAGGTTGATTTGGGTCTCTAGACCCCTCGAATGATGATCCCGCCGGCTAAGACTTACCCTGATGACAATACCGTCATGCCATGCTTAGGCTCCCAGTCGCTTCCGACCACGGGGATTCACCCAAAAGGTGTTTGAGGTAAATGATTTACCCGACCCGGGTCTGTTTCCTCACAACTCTAGATGGTATATGATGGAACACCCTGGAACCCTAACGACCAACCGCGCGACGCTGACCCGGAATCAGACGCCGTCACACCCACAGGTGACGCGCTTGCATTGGCCTAAGCCCGAGGTTAAACAAGAAGACATCAAGGTGGTAAACAAGGGTCTTGACCAGCCAGAAACACGGAGACTCCTTCGCAGCGATAGCTTTTGCTTTTCAAAGTAGGCAACCAAATGTGTATATTAAAATAAGGTCGCAGACCCTGGGCAGTTTTCACCTTTCAGAAACTCCATCGAACCTTCATCTTCAGAGGGAGAAGGAAGAGTATGGGGGGATAAACCTCCTGAGAGGATCGGCAAAACCGTTAACCCGGTGAGCGAATAAGGGCCCATTAACTCTTTCCTTTTGGACAACTTCGGACCAAATCTCGAGCATTTACATTCCACGGCCCCTTTTGTGGATTCAGACTTTTGCTTTGAGGGGTTCCGTTTATCGCAACAGGCACGGTCACGACCAGGCTTTTCTCTTGATTTTGATTTTGTATTTCTTTTTGTGAGGGAGATATAATCGTTTGACGTTTGTGGGCTCCCTAAGGCGATGAATGATGCAATGCAATATGCCCATAGAGCTTCGATAAGCTTTTCTGGCCAGTCTAAAAACTTACTGGACTCGCATGTCTTCTTGATGATTTTGATCAATGTTTTATTGGTGGCCTCCGCTTGGCCATTACCTTGTGGGTAATAAGGCGATGAATGATGCAATGCAATTGCGTACCTTTTGCAGAGGTCTTGAAGGTCCAGAGAAATGAACTGTGGCCCATTGTCCGTGACGATCGTGCTTGGGACGCCGAATCTGGTGAGAATGTTCTTCATGATGAACTTGCAGACTGTTGACGCCTTGATTTCCGCGTAAGCTTCGGCTTCGGCCCATTTGGTGAAGTATTCCGTCGCAGTGAGGATGAAAGATTTCTGCTTGGTGAGGGAATTGGGATCACGTAGGGGACCAATGATGTCGAATGCCCACATGGAGAAAGGCCACGGGGAGGATATTGGATGAAGTGAGGAAGATTGTGAATGGATTTTATCGGCGTGAAGTTGACACTTGACACACCTACGGACATAGATGGGACAATCCTCTTCCATAGTGGGCCAGTAAAAGCCTTGCCTAATGATCTTCTTGGCGAGCATCTGACTATTCACGTGGCCACCGCACACACCCGAGTGCGTCGCCTCTACACATTTCCAAATCTCATCGTCACCAAGACATCTTAACAGAATACCAGTAAGGCTCCTCCTATAGAGTAGACCTCCAACCAATGTATATTTCTGAGCCACCCTTCTTATGGCTTTCTTGTCCTCTGTGGTGGCCCCTTCAGGATAAGACTGATCTTGGCAGTATTTGACAATTTCATAGAACCATGGTTTCTCTTCATCAGCCAGTTCTTCTTCAACCTCTGCCAACATGATCTCCCTCTTCTCAAGGATATCTTCCTGCAGGATCTTCCTTGCTATCCTGTCTTTGATGTTTACGTAGGAAGCATCATCGATTGCAGGGGCGTGAAGTTTGTAGATGGAAATGGACTTAAACCATCTTCCTAGAGGGAACCTTATGGATGATGCCAATGAGGCGAGGGCATCGACGAGAATATTCTGATGATGAGGGACATGAACGAAGATCAGTTTTGTGAACAGTTTGGCAAAGGCAGCAGTGAGTTCTTGGTATGGCTTAAGTTTGGGATCGCGAGTGCGATATTTAGTGAGCACCTGGCGAAGGATGAGTTGACTATCACCTACGACTCGCAACTCAGTGACACGAAAGGTGAGTTCTAGGCCAGCTAGAAGAGCTTCATATTCGGCTATATTGTTGGTAACTAGAAATTTGAGCTGGTATGTCAAAGGGAATGTGAGGCCTTTAGGTGACAGGAGGGCGACGCCGATTCCTCTCCCTTGGGAATTCAGAGCTCCATCAAAATATAGTGTCCACATTGGCTCATCTGATTGGTTGACGGACATTAGTTCCTCATCTGGAAACTCTGATTGGACGGGATCGAACTTAGGGAGAGGATGGTGAGCGAGATGCTCGGCTATGGCATAGCCTTTAATCACCTTTTGCTGGATGTAGGTGATGTCGAACTGAGAGAGAAAACTTTGCCAGCGTGCTAGCCTATCCGTAAGGACGACTTTCTCCAGAAGGAATTTGATAGGATTCATTCGAGCAATCAAGTGGACCTCATGAGCCAAGAAGTAGTGTTTCAATTTCTGCACTACCCAAACGAGGGCAGCACAGGTTTTCTCCATGACGGTGTACTTCTGCTCACAGGGATTGAGAAGTTTAGACAAGTAATAGGTTGACCGTTCCTTGCCTTCTTCATCAGCTTGTGCGAGGACGGCTCCCACGGAAGCATCCAAGACTGAGACGTAAAGGATCAGAGGTTTTTTTGGTTTGGGTGGAATGAGAACGGGTGGACTAGCCAGATATTCCTTCAACCCTTCAAAAGCTTTCTGACATTTAGAATTCCAGTGGAATTCTACTCCTGGCTTGGTCAACTCGTAGAGAGGTCTACACCTTTGTGAATGTTGGGATACAAACCGACGAATAAGCTGCAGCCTCCCGATTAAACCTCGGACTTCCCTCAAATTCTTGGGAGGCGGCATATCCCTGATAGCCTTGGCTTTGTCGGGATCTATCTCGATCCCTCTTTTACTCACAATGAACCCCAGCAATTTACCCGACGACACACCAAACACACACTTCTTCGGGTTCATTTTCAATTGGAACTCCCTTGACCTCTGCAAGACCTTAGCCAAAACTTCTGGATGTTCCATCCTGGTCCTTGATTTCACCAATAAGTCATCCACATACACTTCCAGATATATGTGCATCATGTCATGAAATATGGCCATCATCGCTCTTTGGTAAGTAGCTCCAGCATTCTTTAATCCGAACGGCATGACCACGTAACAATATGTTCCCCAAGGGGTAGTGAATGACGTCTTTTCCTGATCCTCTTCTGCCAAACGAATTTGATTGTATCCTGAAAATCCATCCATGAATGAGAGGGTTTCGTAGCCTGCCGTGTTATCGATCAACACATCAATGTGAGGTAAGGGAAAATCATCTTTTGGACACGCGCGGTTAAGGTCCCGGAAGTCGATGCAAATCCTGACTTTCCCATCTTTCTTCATGACCGGGACAATGTTCGCCACCCAATGAGGATAAAGGACGACTCTAATGAACCTGGCTTTGTGGAGCTTATCGACCTCTTCTTTCATTTTCAAAGCCATCTGAGGGTGAAAACGCCTTAACCTTTGTTTTACCGAGACGGACCCTGGTTTTAGGGTTAAACGGTGTTCGACCAAGGTTGAATCTAGACTCGGCATATCCTCGTAGCTCCATGCAAACGCGTCCTTATATTCCTTGAGAACCTCAATTAATGCCTCTTCTTCAGAGGGTGGTAGGTTGTCACTTATGAGGATGATCCTAGGGTCTTCCTCAGTTCCCAAGTTGACTTCTTTGGTGGATTCTTCTATGGCGGTTGACGGCTCGTCGAATCTCCTCATTCCACTAGCGTATGCGCCCGCCGCATCCTCATATTCTTCACCCTCATCTTCAGTGGGGCATTCTTCATCCGTGATCTTGTAGACTCCATACCCTTCATCAAGTGCACAGTCGCCCTTACATTCTATTTCCGGTAGCTGGATGGGGTTTTCTAACAACTGGGGGATGGCAAGAAGGGCCTGACACCTGGCGGCCAAGTCCAGAAGGAATCGACGAGGGATCTGCCTACCCTTGGATTTCTTCCTAGGTACTACCCTTGGTCTATCATTCCTAGATTGACTGACAATATTTACAGAAGAAGAGGAAGATGAAGAGGATGGTGTAGAATGTACAGGAGAAGACCCCTCAGAGGAGGGGTAGAAAAGGTCGCTCATCGGACCTTGGACGGGTGGTCCGCAGGGCGGTACGTACCCGTGGGAGATGTAGGAGGTTTCCTCAACGAAGATGTGTTGTTGGGGAGTTTGAAAATTGACGTTTTTTTTTCGTTTTCATTTTTAATGACAAAGCAGTGAAAAGAGATTGGAGGAGAGAGGAAAGTGGTTATGGCTAGAGGATTGTGAGGCTCATAGAGCAGATCATGGTTGAAGACCTGGCGCGGGTTGAAAAGCCCGCGTAGGTATGTAAGCAAAGAAGGGGACCTGGGAAGATCATCAGACAACTGTCTGGCCCAGGAAGAAGATATCAGTAAAGGCTGAGACGAGTGGATGGAGAAGATGGCGGCTAATGAGCCGTCGACGGCAATGTTGAGGACGGATGAAGATCCGTCGATGACAGGGTCCTTCTGGCGAGGACGAGGATAGTTTGGAACCTTGGCAAGAGTGGTAATATTCTCTGGTATTCCGGAGATCAATGGCGGTCCTTCAAGCTGCGGAGACGAGAACATCCTTTCCAGTTCAAAGCCATCTGAGGGTGAAAACGCCTTAACCTTTGTTTTACCGAGACGGACCCTGGTTTTAGGGTTAAACGGTGTTCGACCAAGGTTGAATCTAGACTCGGCATATCCTCGTAGCTCCATGCAAACGTGTCCTTATATTCCTTGAGAACCTCAATTAATGCCTCTTCTTCAGAGGGTGGTAGGTTGTCACTTATGAGGATGATCCTAGGGTCTTCCTCAGTTCCCAAGTTGACTTCTTTGGTGGATTCTTCTATGGCGGTTGACGGCTCGTCGAATCTCCTCATTCCACTAGCGTATGCGCCCGCCGCATCCTCATATTCTTCACCCTCATCTTCAGTGGGGCATTCTTCATCCGTGATCTTGTAGACTCCATACCCTTCATCAAGTGCACAGTCGCCCTTACATTCTATTTCCGGTAGCTGGATGAGGTTTTCTAACAACTGGGGGATGGCAAGAAGGGCCTGACACCTGGCGGCCAAGTCCAGAAGGAATCGACGAGGGATCTGCCCACCCTTGGATTTCTTCCTAGGTACTACCCTTGGTCTATCATTCCTAGATTGACTGACAATATTTACAGAAGAAGAGGAAGACGAAGAGGATGGTGTAGAATGTACAGGAGAAGACCCCTCAGAGGAGGGGTAGAAAAGGTCGCTCATCGGACCTTGGACGGGTGGTCCGCAGGGCGGTACGTACCCGTGGGAGATGTAGGAGGTTTCCTCAACGAAGATGTGTTGTTGGGGAGTTTGAAAATTGACGTTTTTTTTTCGTTTTCATTTTTAATGACAAAGCAGTGAAAAGAGATTGGAGGAGAGAGGAAAGTGGTTATGGCTAGAGGATTGTGAGGCTTAGAGCAGATCATGGTTGAAGACCTGGCGCGGGTTGAAAAGCCCGCGTAGGTATGTAAGCAAAGAAGGGGACCTGGGAAGATCATCAGACAACTGTCTGGCCCAGGAAGAAGATATCAGTAAAGGCTGAGACGAGTGGATGGAGAAGATGGCGGCTAATGAGCCGTCGACGGCAATGTTGAGGACGGATGAAGATCCGTCGATGACAGGGTCCTTCTGGCGAGGACGAGGATAGTTTGGAACCTTGGCAAGAGTGGTAATATTCTCTGGTATTCCGGAGATCCATGGCGGTCCTTCAAGCTGTGGAGACGAGAACATCCTTTCCAGTGCAACGGAAATGTCCCGTATGTCGAACCATTTGTTCCACTCGCATTCCGGATCTTTGATCTTGCCTCTTTTGGTGATCCTCGGACATTTTTCAGCCAAATATACAGCATGTGATCCCCCATATGCTTCTTGTGGGTGATCTCCCATTTGAACAACGGGCCCTCTGTTGAAGTGGTTTGATAGAGTCCATGTGAGGGGCTTCCAATCCGCCTTGAACGGTCCTTTGAAGCCTAGGCCAAACCTGCGGTTCGGCCTAATTTTCTTTGGCGGTTTGAGCCTACCCTGTAACTGTGCGCCCAGACCTTTACCCTGTTGGTAGCCGATGTTCCTCATAATCTCCCACCCTTTGGAGTGAAAAGGGAGATATGATGTTGCGGTTGTCCTGACCGGCTCCTTTGGTGCTAGTGGAACGTGAGATGAATCACGTACGTCCAGTAGTGACAATATGGGCCGATGAGACGGCCAAACAGAGGGCAGAGAGGTGTTGATAGCATCCACTGTGTGAAGGACAGGTGTACTGACCACTTTAATAATTCTCCCATTGTAAGGAAACTTCAGGCACTGATGGTTGGTGGAAGGCACAGCGTCCATGGCTTCGATGTAAGGGCGACCCAATATAGCCTTGAATGTGGGGTCCATGTCGAGGACATGGAATTCCGTGGGAATTGACATGGGGCCTAGTTCTGCCTTCAGAATAATCATCCCCTGCGGTGGCCTTTTGCTATTGTCATAAGCCGTGACCGTGATCGAGGAAGGTCTTATTTGTTCCTCGTTGACCCCACACAACTGAAGGGTGTCCATGGAGATCACATTTATGGACGCACCCGTGTCCACAAGACACGGGTTTATGGATACCCCATTAATTTTTATTGAAATGCACAATGCATATTTCCGAGCTTCCTTGGGAGCGAGCTCGTAGTTGTGGAACATGATGGCCGGTTGTGTGTCTATTGGGGTCAGGACGGTCGAAATCTTCTCCACGGGGAGGTCCTCATTAACCATGACTTTTTGAAGATATTCCATCAAGGCCGTCTGGTGGGATGTGGATCTTTGAAGTAGCTCAAGGATGGAGATCCGGGCAGGTGTCTTGTCCAAGTGTTTCAATAGATCATACTGTGTTCCAGGGATAGCTCTTTCTAGTTGTTCTCCATCATCCTTCTCTGGCTGAGACTGCTCAGGATTCTGACTGTTCTGGGGGAAAACCCTGTGGAAAATCCTTCCACTACGGAGCACCATTACCTGCGGCTTTTGTACCTCTGTGGGGGTAGCAGTGGGTTTTAACAGGGATTTGAGGGGTAGTGGTGGAGGAATGGTTGATGAAGCAGGGGTGATGACGGGAGCAAGGATTCTGATGAGGGGTTTGTTAGGTGGAGGCATGGTGGAGGTAGAGGGGATATTGCGCGGATTATGAAGGATAAGGGGTCTGGAAGGTGGAGGTGGAGACGAAGTAGAAGTGGGTAGGGCTTGAAGCGGGCAATGATTTTGAGGTGGGTGATGGGTAATGAGTGGTTTTGAAGGCATTAGTGGTGATACAGTGGAGAAAGACGGGGTTATGTATGGTTGACGGATGATAAGGGGTTTAGAAGGCGTAGCGGTAAATGTGGTAGAGGTGGATGGTAAAGTGGGGGAGTGAGAGAAGATGAGAGGGTGTGAAGGCGCAGTGGAGAGTGTCGGTTGATAGGATATCGGGGTGCGGATAAGAGGGCGTAATGGTAGTTGAAATGGTGAAGGTGATACTGACGCGGGTTGATGAGAGAGAGGTGCTACCCGGGCAAGGTGAGGGGGTTGCATGACGATAGGGTTGGAGGTAGAAAGAATGGAGGTACTTTCCTGGTGCCACACCTGCTCTGTAACGACCCGAGAATTCGATTACCGGGAAGGCCCGATAACCCGAGACTCGCACCGCCACCCACGAGCCCGAAGACTCGGAAGGGTTAAAAGGATGGTGTGGAAACTACACAAGTATCACAGATAATTGCAGAAATTAAACAGCAATAATATTAAGCAGGAAATAAATAACATTTTACATGGTCCACAATAAAAAGACAACAACAGCAATAGTCCACGACTAGTACAGTGACAAGAAGAAAAGTACAGCTACACGGGGCATCCCCCGGCTCTGACCTCTGGCACTACCTCTGGGCACCCGCACCACGCTGTGCTCCTGACGCGCTCCCCGAAGGTGGCGTCTCACCTGAAACACGGTGAAAACACGCAGGGAATGAGTCTCGGAACAAGACTCAGTAGGGATCACTCGAACCCTACCTCGAAAAATGAGAAACCACTACTCTAGCGGTAGGAAAGTACCTCGGAAAGGAAAGCCCTGTACTCTACAAGACAAAGGTCCCATGGCACGTAAACCAACACCCGTGCCACGGTAAGAAGACCAAAGCTCAACGGCCAAACCGACAAAACCCGAAGGTCGGAAACACACGACTGACAGTCTGACATTCCATACTCGACAGGAGTACCACCCACTAGAAGCACAGCCGGTAGCGTCCCCTGACGTCTTACACCGCACCGCAGGTGAACCGCCTGACGTGGTAGGTCCTACCCGAGGCGCAAACACCGTACAAGTAACCACAACAAGTGACTAGCTGGGGTCACGCCCATTGACGTGGGTCCAACCGCCCCCAACCACGTGTGCACACACAGACCACGCGTCCTAGGTCTGGCCCTCTGACCGGTTTTCCCCCGCAGCCGGACTCTGGCTAAGACGAGGAGCCTGCGGTAACCGGTCCACAAACCGTCTCGAAAGGTGGGTGCCCGTACACCACTCCCAGGTGAGACCAGCACCTCGTACTGGTGGGCTACGACTAGTGGAGGGTCATTGAAGGAGTAGACTCTCGAGTCAACCGGAAAACAACGCCCGAATCCGACAACGTGTGGGAATCACCCCACGCACCAGCCCCGTCACACGGAGACCCAAGTCGGACAGAAAACGGAGTTGCCACCCTCATGGGGCAACCAGGCATGTGACGGTCTACCCTAGGGCCGTCATTAGCAAGTAACGGTCCAGGCGGGACCGTCACTCCCAAACGGCGGTCTAATGCAGGCCGTCACTCAACACGGGGGAAAGGGAAGTAACGGCCCAGGCCCAGCGCGTTACACGGATGTAACGCGCTTAGCCTAGCGCGTTACACGCCCCTCCACGGCACAGATTCAAAAAGGGCTGTAACGGCCCTGCCCGGGCGCGTTACTCACATGTAACGCGCCTGGACCAGCGCGTTACATGGCCCTCACGCCTGGGGTGAACACAAGAAGTAACGCTCCTGCCCCAGGGCGTTACACGCATGTAACACACCTAGAATGGCGCGTCACATGGCCTGACCCCCAACGGTCAAAACCAACGGTCGAAAAGCATGTGATGGCCCAGCCCAGGGGCGTCACTAGCAAACGGCGGCCAGTCGCAGGACCGTTACAGCCCTCGACCCCAAAGGCCAGCACCCAGGGAAGTAACGCACCCCTCTAGGGGCGTTACAAGCATGTGACGGTCACTGGAGTGACCGTCGCTTGCCCCCGAGCACGCTACGGCGGGAAAACCCCAAAAACATCGACCACGCCCCCGTACCTCCATCGGAGAGGGGGAGAACAAAGGGGAAGACCCCTAGCATGCATCTAAGCCACCAAAACACAAAATCATGGGCCAAAACCATAGATCGGGCGGCTCACCCCAAATCATGGAAAAACCCTAAACATGCTCGATCTAGCCCATCTCGGCCTCCCCGCGGCCTACAAACCACGGAAATGAACGGCAAGAGGCTAAGGAACGTCACCCTACCTCAATGGAGCGAATGCTCCACCGGATCGTCCGTGAGCCGCGAAGAACGCTTTGGAAACCCTCGACCTTCAAGCTTCCCACGCTCGCCGCACGCCCCCACGACCACCTCGCCGCCGCCCACCTCGCCGCGCCGTCGCCCCGCCGCCGTCTGCAGCCGAAGGGGAGCCCAGCCGCGACCAACCGGGGGGAAAGAGAGGGAGAGGGAGAGGGAGGGGATACGGTGGAGGAGGAAGGAGGAAGAAGAAGAGGAAGAGGAAGAAGAAGAAGAAAGTGGGGAGAGAGAGAAAAGGGGGGTTTTTATAGAAAACCCGGAAAATCCGGAAAATTCCAAAACATAGGAAATCACACCCCCGCGATCCTCGGCACGTACCGATCACAACGGTACCACTCGTGCCCGGGTGAACCGCCCGGTTCGCCCGCAGCGAGCTTCCGAAGAAAAAGCCGAAACACACACCGGGAATCGGAAAACGCGCGTGGAAAAGCCACGGAAAGCCTCCGGGCCTCCGAAACGACTCCGGATCGCGCCGATCCAAACACGAAAGGTGCCCGAAACGAAATTTTGGACACAACAGAGCCGGACGCTCCGAAAACCAGATCCGGGACCCACGAAGAAGGATCCGAAAGGTCTGGGATATTACATGCTCTCTCCCGACTTCCGGGAAGGAGGAGATGGGGTTAACCTGATGATTGGGCTGTTGGTGCTCCGGTAATGGATTCTGGATTATGCCCATGTCGGGCTGTTGTTGTGGGGCCTGCTGAGGCTGCTGTTGTTGTTGTGGTTGCTGCTGCTGCTGCTGTTGTAATTGCTGCTGTGGCCTATGAGGAGGTCTCCTAGCCTTGAGAGCTGCGACGTATCGTCTCATTTCATCCCAATCTATTTGTTGTTTATCATTCATATCGTGGATGTAATCTTTGAAATGGAAGCAGTAATCTACTGTGTGTCCTGGCTGCCTGTGGTAGATGCAGTATTTGGAGGTATCAACATTTGGGGGCCACACGGGCCTTTCTCTGGGTAGGGTGAGTTGGTTTGATGCCATGAGGGCATTAAAAATGTCTGCTAAGGTTTCTGGCAATGGTGGATAGTAGGCTCTCTTGGGACCGAGCGGCCTCCTTTGTTGCTGTTGGGGACCATAGTTCCCCGGGGGTGGAACTTGGTTGTACTGAAGCGGTGTTTGTTGTTGCTGAGGTTGTGGTTGTTGTTGCTGGGGTTGACGTAATGGAGGCATATTATCCTGGGGTGGATTATTTTGGGGTGGAGGACGGAGAGGGAAAGGACCTGGTTGGAGGGGAAGTCGGGGCATTTGTGGAGGCCTTGGGTTGATTGCATAGTTGGCATTGTTGACTTCACCCACTTGCTCATTTGTCACGACCCCTTCTGTGGCTCCGCCAGGGACACCAGCGCCTGTCTTTCTGAACACTTTGGGCTTCGGCGACTCAAACATGTTCATAATGGGGGAGTCTTTTAACTGGGTTTGGATGTATCGGGCCCTTTCATAGAGTTCCTCCATTGTAGTAAGTTTATTCATGGCCAGGACGTGTCTGAACTGTGGGGTTGCATTAGACACAATCATCTTCACTTGTTCGGGCTCGGAGAGGGTATCCCTTATTCTTTCCGCCAGAGACCTCCATCTATCAGCATAGCGGACAAAATCTTTGTCGGGTTTCATCTTTTCGGCCACTAGGTCGGTAATGGAGAGTGAGGGACCGACCCTATCCCTATATTTCTGTAAGAACCTTCTCTGGACTATTTCAAAATTCTCGGCCTCGCGGGGCTCCAGAGAATAGAACCACTCAAGCGCGGGACCATCCAATGATCTCCGAAAGAGGTATGCCAGGGACCTCTGATCGTTTTGCCAATAGGAGGACTCATACATGAAGTCCTTGAGGTGAATGAAGGGGTTGCCGGTACCATTGTATCTGCGGTACGTGGGCATTTCGGAGGGAGGAAGATGAATGACGGGAAGGATTGGCAAAGCAACCTCCGGGGTGGCTTTCACGTCCACCATTCTTCTCAGATTTTGAAACTGCTCGTCCATGCGATTGAACCTATTGAGAAGCGATTGGGTGAGCTCCTTTGGAGGTGAAGGTGGCACTTGCCACTGGGGGAGAAACTGTCTCCCGGAGACTTGAGGGGGGAACCCGGAATGAGAGGGAGCTGTCGGACCGCCGACAGTTGGCCCTGGCTGAAGCGGTATGTGGGGAGCAACGGGAGTTTGAGATTGTGACGGGAACTGGAATGAGGGTGGTTGTTGGCTCGCTTGTCCTTGAAGCGAGGGAGACTGGATGGCTTGCACCAATGAAGGAGATGGAATGGCCTGCACGGACTCTTGGAGAGGTGCGATGGCCGGAGTTGATTCCTGGGGCGTGGGGGAAACAGATTTCCCCTTTAGAATGGCCTGGAAGGCCCAGAGCTGTTCAGAGGTAAGCTCCGTGTTGGCGAGGACGCCCAGTAAGGAAGAGATATCCTGTGGTGGGGACGTGTCCCCGGCAATAACCTGCACCTCATGCGAGGGCTCATGAGAAGGACCCGAGTCCATAGCATAGACTCGCGGGTCGGCTGACAAACCACGACTAGGGTGGTTCTCCTCAAAAGACTCGTGAGCCATGCTCACAGTTTTCCCGGAACGCAAAAACATACACTAGCAAGCAGGTAGCAGAGATTATCAAACAAGTGGATGCCTTTACGCCTTTTTTTTGTTTTGATTTTGATGATTTTTTTTGTGCTTTTAGCGAGATCCGAAGTTCACACAAAATAGGGACCCTAGTTTATTTTTGTTTCACCACCGTGTCAGCTAGGGTCTCTCGTCTCACCATGAATGGAATGACTAACTCCGGGGAACTTCAATGGTACAACCAGCCCAGTGAACGAAGAGGAGATTCTTCGATGTCGGGGACTTACGGAGGTCCCAGTGGAGGAGATTCTAGTCCGTTGAGAGGAATTCTCAAACGGAGAGTCCTTCCTTCACCGGGAAAGGGTGATCCTTAGAAAAAATGAAAAAGGATATAAAAGAGGGATGGATGTATGCAATGGAATGCTGACAGATATATAGAGTAAGAAAACAACAGAAATAACAAACATATAATAAACACCCAACCAGTCACAACTGATGGTGCTGTCGTGAGCACAACGGGGGCGCGCGAGGGCGCCAAGGTGGAGCGGCACGGACGGTGCCGAACTTGCAAGGGTAGCCGGAAGGAAGCAGTCGAGTCCCACCGTGATCGCCAATCTGTGAGCGACGTCACGCGGTTCGGGGAGCGGAGAAGACGCGGAGCGCGCGGGCTCCTCTTTTTGTTTGCTGCAACACAGAAATAAGAGAAGAGAGAAGGGGCCACCACGGGAGATTGCTCCGGCGGGGCGAGCGGGACAAATGTAATATAGCAAGATATGGGGGTTAAACGGCCATAGCGGGAAGTGACTCGCCGCGACCTCGGGGGGACGGGAATGGTGCAGAAATTAAATAGCAAGAATTGAAACGGCCATTGGGGAAGTGACTCGCCGCGGCCTCGAGAATACGAGCAGATAAGAAGATAACAGAATATAGAGAGAATATAAAGAGCGGGAATTTAAACGGCCATTGGGGAAGTGACTCGCCGCGGCCTCGAGAACATAAATAGATAAGAATATAACATATAAGAACGGGAATTTAAACGGCCATTGGGGAAGTGACTCGCCGCGGCCTCGAGAACATGAATAGATAAGAATATAACATATAAGAACGGGAATTTAAACGGCCATTGGGGAAGTGACTCGCCGCGGCCTCGAGAATATGAGCAGAATATAACAGAATATAAAGAGAATATAAGAACGTGAAATTAAACGGCCATTGGGGAAATGACTCGCCGCGGCCTCGAGAACAAGATGTGATCGCCAGGGGCCAAAAGACCCCAAAATAAAGAATGTGATCGCGCCTACCTCAAGAGCGGGAGATGGCGGGTTGCTTCTTCCTCTCCCTTCGGCCGGCCGACGGAGAGGGCTTTCCTTGGGTACCCTTGCAAAACAATGACAAACAAGTAACGAGTAGATTAGAAAGATGAAGGTGTAGTATTCAAATCCTTGCGATAAAAATAACAAAATGATGGCAAGACACACACCTGGTTGGTGTTATCTTTTAAACCCCTCTCGGACTCGAGTAGGAGGAAAATGAGATGATGGATGCAAGAAGTATATAAGAAGAGGCGCCCTTATAAAGGGGGATAGAGGATGCGAGATGATGAATGCAAAAGAACTACGAAGAAAAGGAAAGGATTGGCTTATTGGATGTGCCGATGGTGAAATCCGGCGGAGCTCCGGCAGCGTAGGGACGACGTGGAAGCACGGTGGATGAAGACGACCTTCCTCTCGCGAGCGTGGGCACCCGAGAAGCCGGCAGAACCTCCACCTACAAAAGACCCCACGGGTTAGAAAATGACTCCGTAGCCTCTGGGCTCCGGCAGCCTATCGGATCTCTTCGAAGCTCCTCCAGAACTGAGGGGGTGGGCCTCTATTTATAGGGCTCCGGAGGGTGGAGGGGTCCAGGACCCTGGACACCTCCATCAGGGCCGAACTAATATTTTATTTTATTTTTATTCATTTTTTTGGAATATTTTTGTGGAGGTGTCCAGGGTCCCGGACGCCTCAAACAGGTCCACCGAATACCACCGACGGCCGCACGCGGTTTGGCACAACGGGTGGTTTTGTGAGTGGCGCCTCGTGATTCAGAAATGGGCGCGTCCAACTGTCTGGACGTCTCCATAATTTGGATTTTTTCACACACGACAAACCGTCGTTCGGTGGCCGGCGCCCGTGAGGGATTTGATGGAGGCGTCCAGGGGCCTGGAGGCCTCCAAGAAAATATATTTTTATTTTTTTTGTTTTATTTTTTATGCCAACTGGCATTTACACATTTTTTATAATTATTTTTATGGAGGCGTCCAGGGGCCTGGACGCCTCCATTAATTTATTATTTTTTATTTGGTTTTGTCTTTTATGCCAACTGGCATTTTATATTTTTTATATTTATTTTTATGGAGGCGTCCAGGGGCCTGGACGCCTCCATTAATATATTATTTTTTATTTGGTTTTGGACTTTGAAAAATAAAAAGAAAATAAATTAAAAGAATGGGGGCGTCCAGGGGCCTGGACGCCCCCATTAAGACCCACCCGGGTCCTCAGTCGGCGGCCGCCCGGCAGACACCCTTCTTGGTTCCGGAACCTCCTGATACGTCTGACTGGTGTTGATGCCGTCCGAATGCCGTGACGAGACGATTCCGGATGCCGAAAAAGGCAGAAGAAGAAGACCCAAGAAAAGGAAGTACTTAAGTGATTCAAAATGCGTAAGCCGTCGCGGGGCGTCGTATAATAATATGAGACTTTCTCAGGAGATGTCAGGAATGGCGTGTCTACAATAGTTGACATCATCAAAACTAAGTTAGACTCATCAATGAGTCATAGTGAAACATCATCAAAATCAGAGACATAATATTCTCCCCCTTTTTTGATGATGGCAACTATGAGTTATTATATGAAAAAAACGTTAACCACATCTTTTAAGCACAACATCTCCTTTGAATAATGGCTCGTCGGACTATCTCCCTCTTTGCCATCCGCAAAATGAAACATAGTTTGATATCAATGATAGAATTTAGGAGATGAGCAGATGAAATCATAAGAGATCAAATTTAAAGCTACAGGCAGATGGCGAATGTCAGATAGAAATCTTTTCAGATGGCAATAAACAGCATCAAAGGCAACAATGTGGGAATGAATATGAATGTTATATCTGCATATCTTCATTCATATTCATTCCCACACTGTTGCTTTTGATGCAGTTTACACAGAAGGATGCTGCTGACATGATATTGCTGGCTTGCTTTGATGTGTCGACGCATACCTTCATTGCGTTGACTCCATTAACTAACAACCTTTCATTATTTTGGCAGAATCAGAAGTCATATTGAATAAGGTCGACTCCAGAAGTCGACTCTTCTCCTTTTTCGAAGGCATATCCAAGGACCCTTGCTGACTTCATTAAGACATGTTTTCACACAATTGGCATCTTGAAGTTATCATACTTGAAAATCTTCAATAAACTTTTGCATTTAAGTAAAACGTAGCTTCTACTAACGGAGAACTTGAATATCTGTCGACTTGCTTTGCTGACCAAGTCGACTAAACTTTTCTCAACTATCAAGTTTTCTGCCGACCTGGTTGATATAGTTTGATGACATTATCTGACTTGAATTCCACATGAATTCCAAAATCCAGAGATATAGTTGACATCATCGAAACCAAGTTAGACTCATCAATGAGTCATAGTTAAACATCATCAAAATCACAATGTGGTTCATCTCCTAAATTCTGTCATTGCTATCAAACTATGTTTCTTTTTGCTGATGGCAAAGGGGGAGATAGTTTGATGAGCCATTATTCAAAGGAGATGTTGTGCTTAAAAGACGTGGTTAACGTTTTTTTTCATATAATGACTCATAGTTGCCATCATCAAAAAGGGAGAGAATGTTATGTCTTTGGTTTTGATGATGTTTAACTATGACTCATTGATGAATCTAACTTGGTTTTGATGATGTCAACTATATCTCTGAATTCTAGAATTCAGGTGGAATTCAAGTCAGATAATGTCATCAAACTATATCAATCAGGTAAGCAGAAAACTTGACAGTTGAGAAAAGTTAAGTCGACTTGGTCAGCAAAGCAAGTCGACAGATATTCAAGTTCTCTAATAGTAGAAGCTAAGTTTTGCTGAAATGCAGAAGGTTATTGAAGATTTTCAAGTATGATAAGTTCAAGATGCCAATTGTGTGAAAACATGTCTTAATGAAGTCAGCAAGGGTCCTTGGATATGCCTTGGAAAAAGGAGAAGAGTCGACTTCTGAAGTCGACCCTATTCAATATGACTTCTAATTCTGCCAAAATAATGAAAGGTTGTCATTTAATGGAGTTGACGCAATGAAGGTATGCGTCGACACATCAAAGCAAGCCAGCAATAACATGTCAGTAGCATCCTGCTGTGAGCCGACACAATGACTCAATGGAGTCGACGCAATAGAAGCAACTAAGCAAAATGAGAAGGCTGAGTCGACGCAGTGCAGTTGCTACCTCGACACAACATAAGCCTTTCAAAAAGACCTTTAGAAGCATGAGTCGACTCAATAGACCATTGCGTCGACACACTCAAGTCTTCAACCTTTCTGAGAATCCAGTTATAGCATTGGATATCAAGTGTTTGATAAAATGCTGTTAATAGCAATAGCAATATCAAGACATGAAGAAGCTAGCAGCCCTTGTGAAGAAGACACTTCTGAAGCGTCTCAGTTCAAGCCAACAGCTAATGCAAGTCAGCAAGGGTCACCAGCTTAAGTGAAGATGAATGATTCAAAAGCCAATAATGCGAGCAACAGAAGTCAGCAACAACTCAGAAGATTTTCTGAAGCAACAAGTAGTAACAAGGCTTCGGCAGTTAGGGGGTTGACACCTAGAGTTGACTCCCTTTAGCCTAAGTTCTGTTCTGCCCAACAATTGAACTGAAGTCTTGATACAAAGTAAAGGAGTGGACTTTGAGAGTCGACCCCTTCAGTGATACGATTCCAAACAGTGTAGCACGTGAGTACTTAAGTAGACCACATACCTTCGAACTTCAATGATTGACACATAATCCAAGGACACGTGGCACTATTTCTAATGAGATTCTAAGAGAGAATATTCAACCTTTTTGATAGGAGCCAATCAGAAAAAGGCCTGGAATTAAAACCTTATCTATTCTCTGCTATTACGTGAGTCTCACCTGAGCTTCAATTCTCGAAGGGCAAATTATTGGTTATTGATCTCTAAACCTGGTACCTCGAATCTTGAGCCTTCCAGGGTCTGGACAATCCAGATTAATTCTTTCTGTGATCAATGGTTCAGATTGAACCTTGCATCTATAAATACATCGCAATGGCCTTCATGTGAAGGTTGGCCGAGCAGAAGCTTTCAAGGAAGATTAGGCTAGCTCATCCCTGGAGAAATAGAGAAGAAAAGGAGAGAGTGTGAAAAGAAAAGAAAAGAAAAGAAGCAGACTGAAGAATTCAAGTTAGCCTGTTCAGAGAAAGAGAAAGAGAGATTCGGAGAGCAAAAGCAGAAGGAAAACATGGCATCAGAATTCCCAGTTAAAGAGCTTCATCTGAAGCTACATTGATTTGTCTCCGTCTCCGGTTTCACTGGTTTTTATGTGTTACAATTCTACTGTATATATATATATATTTGTTGTTACTTCGATTTAGTTCAGTTTCTGCCTAACCGTGCTTGGATGCACAGTAGGTGTTTGTGCACAGAACTCTACTGTGCACGGGCTACTCTAGTTGTCCAGAGTGGTGAGGAGTGATCCTTGTCTGCTGCTATGAGTAGCAGGTCTGATCGTGCTGGGCCGCTCGGTCTGGGATGTGCACAGTTGGGTGCTGTACACAGTTGCAATCTGGTTGTCCGGTGTGTGGGAGGAGAGTGTTCCTTCAATTTAAGCTGTGGAATCAACGTCTGTAGCGGAGTTTCTCCGTGGTTCTTGCGTGAGCAAGGGAAGCCTCACTCGGTTGAGTGAGGGGTGGACGTAGGTCTGCTGGGTGTAGACCGAACCACCTAAAAATTCTATGTAGTGGGTGTGCTTTTGTGGTTTGCTCCATCTCATCTACCCCCCATTCACAGGTTTGATTTACTCGCTGTGGTTTGTGTATATCTGTTTATTCAATGTTCACAGACACACACACTGTTGCTTGAGTTTAAAGCTTGCTGGTTCAGTTCATTCCTGCTTAAGTTGAGAATGAGTCTGTTTGATCTACCAGAGCTTCTCGTAGAGTCCAGTCTTATTGACTGGGTGTCTATTTAGCTGGCTGAGTTCCAACTCAACACTGCGCTCTTTCAGCTATATACTTGCACTCTGCTCACACACATCACATAAGTGTTTGATTCAGGCTCCGTGTGAGCCATATTCTATTAGCACTTTATGTTTGGGAAACAATTGGTGTGTAGATTTGTTTTGGGGATAATTTTCTTAAAAGGATATATTCCCCCCTCTAGATCCAATTGCGCACCCAACAAAAAGTGCATTTCTAAATGGTTTAATAAAAGAAGAAGTTTTTGGTTAACAACCCCCCAATTTTGAAAACATTGAGCATCCTAACCATGTTTTTAGATGGAACAAAGCTCTATATGGACTGAAACAGGCTCCTAGGTCATGGTATGACAGGCTGAGCACATTTCTAATTGGTAAGGGCTAAACAAAAGGTATGGTTGATCAAACTCTCTTCACTAAATTCTGTTGTGACTCCTATGTGTTGATGGTGTTGACATGTAACTCTACTTCATATGGCAACACATTGTTTTGATGAATTGGCAACACTGTTTATGTTTTGATGAAATCACCTTATCAGATTGTCTGTGTGTTATATGCATTTTATATTGTCTTCACACTGAACACACACTCAAAATCTCAAAGTCCATACACTGTCCGTCACACTTAGAAGTCTATACAGTCCACCGTCTTCATAAGCGTCTCGTGCATATTCTTTCATCCTCGTGTTGTTTATGATCACCACACTTCGTGTTGATCTGTCTTTGTGTTGAGTTTACTTCGAGTCGTTTCTTCCTGGTCTCACTGTTTCATCACGTGTCGTAATAGCCGTGTCTGTCCACTGTCCTCGTGTCGTTTTTACTTCGTGCACTCTTCTCTAAGTTCAAGCGTTAAGCATCTCAAGATGAGTCTGTCTGTGATGTCTTCATGTCGTCCACAATTCTTGTCGATTCTTGTGGTTCGTCTCCGTGTTGTTTTTGTTTAATCGTCTTCGTGCTGTTTTCACTTCGTGTCAACCTCGTCTTAGTGTTGTTTTCACTCCGTGTTGTTTTTCTCTTTAGACTCCGTGTCTTTTTCACCTTTGACCACACTCCGTGTCGATTTCAGTTTTCATCTTCGTGTTGTTTTCAACTCGTGTCGGTTACTGTTTCGTCTCCGTGTTGTCTCTGTGTCTTCGTGTCTGTCTTATGTTGAAACCACACTTCGTGTTGGTTTCTGTTCTCGACTTCGTGTCGTTTCACCTCGTGTCGTTTCACTTCGTGTCGTTCTTCTTGTTCCACTTCGTGTCGTTCTCTGTGTAGAGTGTGTTTCTGTCACTACTCCACTTCGTGTCGTTCTTGTTTCACTTCGTGCTATCTCTGAGTCTGAGTCTTCTTCGTTATTTCTGTCTTCGTATTATTTTTTTCCAAGACCTCGTGTTCTTCTTGTTGTGTAACTACACTTCGTGTCAGTTTTGTCTTTCGTCTTCGAGTTAGTGTCAGTCCAGTGTCTTCGTTAGTGTCTCAGGTTTTTGGTCAAGTCTATACAGAGTTGTTCTTTAACCTGATTATCCGATACTCTGTTTGACAGGGACTCCCTACTGAGATTGCTGACATGGCTCGTGATCCCATGAGGACAAGGTGACCAGATGCTGCCATGTGGATGGAAGCATCTCGAAACTGGAGAATTCCTTGGGCGGGAAAATGTGGAAGCCACGCGCCCTTATCCACCTGCTGCTGTTGTAAATATCAGTCTTCATTTGTCTGAAGAAGATGATCGAAGTTGGCGAAGTATATGCATCCAGTCTGAAACAAGTAGCCACCGAGATCCACTGTGAGAAGAAGAAAAGCAGAGAAGAAGAAAAGGAGAGAAGAAGAAGAAGAGAGATGAGTTAAGAGAGTTATCGTGAGAGTTTGTGAATCAGTCTATTGGTCCAGTTACCAGAGCTGATATTGCTCAACCTTGAGCTACAATCGTTTTTGATTTTCTTTCATTCGATTGTATGTTTCGTTTGCTTTTCAGTCTTTATCATTTTCGTTTGAAAACTCTTGTTCGATCAAGCTGTTAGTCAGCGGTTTCAAGCTGTGAGGCAGCGGGTTGCAGAGGCGTTCCTCTGGTCGGCTAAGCTGTAATGCCCAGCAGAGCAAGCTGTGATGCTCAGCTGTTGCAGAGGGTGTTCCTCTGGTAGGGATAAGTTGTAAGCCCCAGCTGTTGTTGGCAAGCTGTAAAGCCCAGCGGTTTGAAGCTGTGTATCAGCAGTAATCCACATTCGAGTTGAATGTGGGGTGGACGTAGGTCGGATTGACCGAACCACCTAAAAGCCTTGTGTCTCTTGTGTATTTCTTTCAGTGCATTGGGTGTGTTCGTCTATTGTTCTTCTTATTCCGCATTAAATTCTAGGCGTAATTTTTTAAATAGCCAGTTGATCTATTCACCCCCCCTCTAGATCCACATTCTGTGGTGATAGAGCCTTCCATCTAACTCCAACAAATTCTACTATGGTCATATTATTATAGTCAAGGTTTATGTGGATGACATTGTTTTTGGATCAACAAAATATGTATTGAATTTGCAGAAGGATGACATTATTTTTGGATCAACAAAATATAAACTATGTATTGAATTTGCTGAATTGATGACTAAGGAATTTGAAATGAGTCTAATGGGTGAACTTCAATTTTTTCTTAGACTGCATATTTCACAATCAAATGAAGGTGTTTTCATTAACCAGTCCAAATATACCTTGGAGTTGCTAAAGAAGTTTAAGATGGAGAATGCAAAGCCTATTTCCATACCAATGGGGACCAACACTACCTTGGATGTCGATGAAAGAGGTAAACCTGTAGACCCAAATACCTACAGAGGTATGACTGGATCCTTGCTCTATCTCACTGCTTCTAGACCAGATATTCAATTCAGTGTATGTCTATGTGCAAGATTTCAAGCTAGTCCTAGGGAATAACACATGATGATAGTAAAAAAAATAGATATCTTACTGGTTCATCTGATTTACGATTGTGGTTTCCTATATCTTGTGATTTCAATTTAATTTCATATTCAGATGCGGATCATACTGGATGTAAACTTGATAGAAAAAACACTAGTGCCTATTGTCAATTTTTGGGTGGGTGCTTGGTTTCTTGGGCTTCCAAGAAGCAGCACTCAGTTGCACTCTCCACTGTAGAGGCATAATACGTTGCTGTCAGGACTTGTGGAACTCAGGTGCTGTGGATTAAGCACCAACTCCAGGACTACCTTGTAGATCTTGGATGTGTTCCCATATAGTGTGATAACACCTGTCACGTCCCAAGATTTCAACGGAAATAAGTCAGGAACATGAATAGTTGGCAAAGTAAGCCTCTAACTAGCAAGACAATCATAGCACCACATTCATTCACACAAAAGCATAAACAATGTATGCATCATAAGATAAAACCTTCAACTTTATTGAAAGTAATCAGAGGTTACAATTGACATGGACTCTCTTGACAACATGACTCTCTAGACTCAATAAAATAGAAAATTACATAGACATGATCAACTTCACCGCCTTTTACAGTGATTGATTCCAAACTGACATAATAGACTCAAGACTATCTAGGGTTTCTTCTCATTCTTCAATCGCTCTTGGAACCACCACTTGAATGATCCGGCTCTGATCCACATGGGATAGTGAATCCCTAAGGGAGACACTAGACCCCATAATCCAACAATCTCCCCCCCAGTGACACCCGGGGGATTCGAACCTGCAACCTCGCTCTGATACCAGTTTGTAGGATGAAGCCCCAACCGTTGTGCTAAAAGCTCGAGCTGTTAGCGACGGCAAACTGTATTTCCTTATGGCATTGTAGAATCCCACATCTATACGTGCTGTGGGCGGGCCTTAGGGGCTTCGCACATGGACCCTATAATCCATGCGGCGGGTTGGGTTGTCGAGCACCGATGCCCTACGTGGACCCCATAATCCATGTGGGACACAAAATCCCTAAGGGAGACGCTAGACCCCATAATCCAACAATGGAGTCATGTGATAAGGAAAGAACAAAGATGGGATAAAAGGTTCAAATTAAGGATAGGACTGAAGAATCGAGACATATCAGAATGATGTGAGTAGAAGAATCAAGGAATAGTGAGGAATTGAGCGAGGAATGCAGAGGACCTGTAACCTACACACTTAACAAACAAATTATATCTATTCTTGAAAGAAACAGACATAAAAAAGAAAAATAAATGCGTGAGAAGTGAAAGAATTTTTTTTGAGAATTTTTTTGATTTTTTATGGGTTTTGAAATATCTATTTTTTAGAATTTTACTATTTTTTATTTTTTTTTATTTTAGGAATAGATCGAAACTTGACCAACTACGTGCAGCACCAGGGCGAGTTCAAACTACTGGCTAGGGGTTCTTATTCCTTCCCCTTTCGCTAAAGACTTCCAAGTGCATGGCGTGCATTAAAAGGGTGGCGCGCTATAACAAACCCCCGTAATGAACTGTGCCCCTATCAAGGACATACCCAAGACACAACCTAGCCTCAGGGGGAGAAAGTAAAAAAATAGAGATAAGCCAGATGTAGGTTGGAGATGTTATGAACGACGTCACGTGGTGAAGTGAGAGCGATTTTCTTCTTGATGCACGTGTTGCAGGGTGAAAAATAGGAAAAGATGGTGAAGAATATGACTTGAAGGAAACACTTTAATGGAACACGGAGAAACTAGACTTATCCAATATTCGGTACGGGACGGAGATAGGGATCGAAAGATCCTTTCACGCAAGCGTGCTACCTTCTCAGTAGGCGTGGCCTATTGTTCCGGGAGCAGCTTTTAATATACTGGGTACTGGGATAGAATATACTAGGACTCTTGGGGACGAAGGAATGCAAGATGTTGACACGAACAATGATGAAGATGTGAGTAGCGTCACAAGAACGAAGAGTGGGGGTGGATGGGAGTTGGGTGGTGAAATGTAGGGAAAATACCCGGCGAGGATTGTCTCTACCGGGTTTAGGAACAAAGGAACAGACGAAATGAGGACATGAAATTATAGCGGGATGTCACTCACCGCGAGATCTTAACAGTAATATAAGAAAAAGTGAACCACCACGAGGCGTTAGTCTCCGCGAGATTTTTATAGAAATATGAATAAGTGTAAATATAAGTACGTACAATAAATCATCGCGAGATATTATTCTTCGCGGGGTGTTAACAGAAATATAAATAACAGAAATGTAAATGGGATTAAATAAACTGCCTAGAGATGTCACTCTCCGCGGGATTTTACGCGATGATAGGGGTATGCTGAAATTAAACGGCCATGGGGAAGTGACTCGCCGCGGCCTTATTAGGTTAGAGATAGGGTTAGTGTGCAGAAATTAAATGTTAGAGTTAGTGTGCAGAAATTAAATGTTAAAGTTAGTGTACAGAAATTAAATCGCTGGAATAAAAAGTGGTAGCGGGAAATGACTCATCGTAACCGGTTAGAGTTAGAGTTAATGTACAGAAATTAAATTGCTGGAATAAAAAAGTGATAGCGAGAAACGACTCACCGCAACCGGTTAGAGTTAGAGTTAATGTACAAAAATTAAATTGCTGGAATAAAAAGCAGTAGCGGGAAATGACTCACCGCAACCAGTTAGAGTTAAGAGTTAATGGAATTGAAAACCGCCGCGGGGAATGATCCTCTGCGCTGGTGAGGATAGGAATAAAATATTAGAAATGAAAAACCGCTGCGGAGAATGATCCTCCGTGCGGGTGAGGACAGGAATACAAGAGCAACCACTGCGGGAAATGACTCTCCACGGGTTTTATAGGAACAAAAGAAAAGTAAGAAGAAGCGCGCGTGTTGATGTTGTGATAGCCAGGGGTTGGGGGCCCCAAATTGAAAGGATCGCCTTCACCTACGACGAGGGAGATGATGTGGACTCCTTCTTCCTCTCCTTCTGACAGGCCGGAGAAGAGGGTCTTCTGGTTGGTTACCCTTGCAAAAGAACAAACAAAGAAACATCCAATGAATCAGAACGACGACGGTGTAGTATCAATCCCTTTGAAAAAGATGCTGAAAGCATGAACAACACGCACATGGTTGGTGCTGTTTAAAACCCCGTTTGGAACTAAAGGGTGGGGGAATGAGATGATAATGAAACAAACGTGAAAAATATTTCACAAACGGGTCCTTCTCAAAGAGAGAGGCGTAGCACAGATGATGAATGATGCATGCAAAAGAACTAACAGTTTAAAAAAATAAAAAGGGGAGAAAGAGCTTATTGGGAAAGGCCGGTGACGGGCTTCGGAATGGGCTTCGACAACGTGAGGACGGCGCGACGAAAGGGCCCTCCTCGTGTAGGTGAACACCCGAGAGCTCAGTAGGACCTTCCTTTCTATCTCGGACTTCGGAACGGATTGGGCCTAAGCCTCGCTTTTCTCTTCAAACTTTGAAAAGGATGAAATCTAATATGAGCTAAAAGAATATTTACATATATATAAATACACGCACATAGATATATGTCTAAGTAAGTATACTTATATAGGTATATATTTATATAGACATATATATATATATATGTATATGTTTAGATATAGATATACATATCTATATACATATATATTTATGTAAATATATCTATATAGATCTATATATCTATATTGACATATATATAGATGGTGAGAGAGAGAGTGCTATATATATCTATATATGTATATATATCTACATAAATATATATCTATATATAAAGGTGAAGAGAATTAAAAATATAACAAAAAATGAAAAATATACCAATATATATATTGGGGAGAGGTAGAGAGAGAAAGTTAGAGAGAAAGAGAGAGATCGTAATGGAGAGAGAGAGAGAGATCGTAATGGAGAGAGAGAAAGAGAGAGAGAGATATATATCGTGAGAGGGAGAGAGAAAGAGAGAGAAAGAGAGAGGGAGAGATCGAGAGAGTGAGAGAGAGAGTGAGAAGGAGAGAGTGAAAGAGAGGGAGAGAGAGATCGCGAGAGAGGGAGAGAGAGGTCGGCAAGGAAGTGGGAGACGGAGGTGTGGAGGGCGCAACGGCGAGGTGGCCGGTGTCGGTAGTGAGGGAGAGGAGGTGCAGGCAGCCGGCGGTGGGGCGGTTGCGTTGTCCGCCGGCGGCGACGGCGCGGCGGGGGAAGAGAGGAGGTGCAGGCGAAGGTGGGCTCGCGGGTGAGACGGCAGCGGCGGTGGTGCAGGTGGAGCGCAGGTGGAGGCGCTGGAAGGGTGGCGGCGAGGCGAGGTCAGTGGCGTGGGGAGTCGATGGGGGTTGAGTGATGAAGAGAGGGAGAGGGTGGCGATGGTGAAGTGGGATGGAAGGGGTGGCAGCGGTGAGGGGTGCAACGGTGGAGGGGACCGGTGGCGAGGGGGAGTTCGCGGCGGAGTGTGCAGGCGGCTCGTGGCGGTGGTGGTGTCGCAGCGGTGGAGGTGGTCGACGGCGAGGTGCGGCCGGTGGCGGAGTGGAGGTGGTGGTAGTGGCGGTCGGAGGTGGGGCACGTATGCATGGGGGGCTCGTGGCGATGGTGGCGAGAAGGCGAAGTGCACCGGCAGAGGGGGTTGTGTGCGTGGTTAGAGAGAGAGAGAGAGTTGCGAGGGGGAGATCGCATCGGCGGTGTTGTGTGTGGGTTATGAGAGGGTGCTGGGTGAGAAGGGGAGAGGGTGAGTTGGCTAGAGAAAGAGGGGGTGAGAGAGGCCAGTGGGGGGCGTGAGGAGTGGAAGAGAGGTGAGGAGGATGCGTGAGAGGGAATGAGAGGATGGTGTGGTGAGGGGGGGGTGGCGTCCGTGCGTGAGAGGGAAGTGGCGTGGGAGGCCTGCAGTGGTGGTAGGTGCAGAGAAGGTGGCGAGGCTCGCCGGCGGGAGAGTGTGGTGGGACGAGGAGGTGGATGACGGTGGCGGTGTGAGGGTGCAGAGGAGTTTGCGAGGCTCGCCGGCGGGAGAGTGTGGTGGTGAAGAAGGCGGAGGGTGAGGGAAGTGGGTATGGGCGTGAAGTGTGAGAGGGTCGCGTTCGGTTGGCGAGGGGGGTTGTCGTCGGCGGGGTTACGATGGGGAGAGGGAGATGGGGAAAGGGAGATGGCAAGCAGAGGAATCGTGGGTGAGAGTGGAGGGAGAGGAGAGGCCGTGTTGAGAGAACAAGAGAGTGGGAGATGAGAGTGGGGAGAGGGAGTTCGGTCGCGTGAGTGTAGGGCGCGGTGGCAGTGGGTTGTGTGAAAGAGGAATGAGAGGTGGAGAGAATAAGAGGGGGGACCGTCGTGGCGGTCGACAGTGCAGGTGGTGCACTGGTGGCGTGGTGAGGGTGGCCGCGGTGAGGAGGGTGGTCGGCGACGCAAAGGCGGTGGCCGGAGGGCGAGGTGGTCGGGGGTTAGAGAGAATGAAGGGTTGGCCGGAGGGGCGGTGAGGTGAGGGAAGAGGAGAAAGTAAGATGGGTGGCGTGGGGTGATGGTTTGGGGTGCTGCGGAGGGAGGGGAGATGGGTTCTTTAGGGAGATTGAGAGGGGTGGTGTGAGTGGGTTCGCAGGGAGATGAGAGGGGTGGGCGTTGGCTTGAGGTGCAAGCGGCGGTGTCAGGAGAGGGGGGTTGCGAAGTGCAGTGGAGAGGGAGGAAGAGAGAGAGAGGGAGAGAGAAGGAGAGACGCAAGAGGGAGAGAGGGACTTTTTCTTTTTTTGTTTTTTTAGGAGATGGGTTATGGGTTGGGATAGGATAGGGAGAGAAAGGGAGAGTACGAGAGAATTAGAGAACGGGAGATAATATTTTAAAGATTAGGGAGGTGGGGTTACAATAATTTAAATGAGTTTGTGTAAAATTAAGATATTAATTTATGATTATTTTATGTAAAAATAACCATATATATATACATATGTATTTACAACCTTATATATATATATCTTTATTTTTGGGTTTTATGTTTATTTATTTATTTTTTAACTTTTTAAAACTTTTTTATTATTCTTATTTTGTTATATCAGATTATTGTTATTATTTGTATTTTTAATACAAATCAGGTAGAAAAATTTAGAAATCACTCAAATAAATCAAATGCGTAAGCCACTTCGAGACATCAGGGTATAATATGAAATTTATTCGTGTAAATGTCAAAATGGTATGTCTATAGTTGCCCCGCCTTGGCGTCCGCTTTGTAGGGGAGAGACATGTAATAGAATGAAATGAAGTGTATTGGAATGAAATAGAGTTGACTGAAAAGTAGATGTCAAGGTGTGATGAGACACGCTTTCAACATCACATGATTGGAATCTTTTCAGAGTCTCAGCGAAGCGACCTTGAAGAAGGTTCTCTGGAAATAGACGATTGTTTGGATGGGAGACAAGAAATGAGATAGTGTACGCTTGGGCGCGATCAAACAAAGGGACCAACTTCACTGCGTGGAAGTGTCTGGGTCGTAAACCTGTAGGTTTCACTATTGGGGAGCAGTTACCAGTCATTGTGGAAGTGATGCAGCCAAGGTGGGTCCGAGGGGAATAGAGTTGGGGACAAATCCAAACAAAGGTCTTTTCCCGGTAAAATGGCTCAAGGTGACTTCGTTGAAACAGAGTACTCAACTCAGAATGGAATATCTCATATTCGACGTGTTTAAGCATAGTGGCTCACACAATCGATTTAAGTGAATGATTTTTATAGTGAAATCAAAGTCCTACATGAATACATGCTGGGCTTAAAAGAAAAATTAAAATAAATAAAAATAGAAGATAGCCAAGGATAATATTGTTAAGCTGTGAAGTCTGGCTTTATATACGAATCCGGTGAGCTGATACTGAGCCGGGGCCCGTTTATCCGCGCATCGACTCACCGAACGGAACCATCATCCCAGGCTACCACGACTTAACGACCTATCCGTACGTCCCAAACTCTTCTGAAATCATCACCATTTTTGTTGAAGGGGAACTCAAATTTCAGATTTATTCATGCCGTAAGGTCCTTGACAAACTCTAGTAGTATAAATATCATATAGTACAATGCAAGACATAGTGCGAATGTGGAACACGGTAGGACGACGATGATCCTTTTTTTTGTTTGTTTTTTCTGAAACCTGCATTCACTAGTAAGCACAGTCAAGCAGAAGTATTTCATAAGAAATAAATTACACTCACCTGTACAGAATGTCACAAAAGCAGGGGAAGAAAACATACAAGGCAGAATTCATCTGCCAAAGCATGTAGTGGCAACTTATTTATTTTTGTTGTTGTTTTGTTTGTTTGTTTATATTTTTTTATTTTGGATTTCTGGTATTTAGTCACTACTCGACGTTTGTCCCCTTATTTTCAGCGTTCCCAGGAGGTGGTGGCAGTAGGGATGGCGGACGGAGCCTCTTCCAATTCCCAAGCTCCTCTTTCAGAAGTAATGTCCTTCCAGGAGTAGCTTCCCGGCATGGTGGCTTGTGCCAAAGGGGCCGACCATGAGCTCGCGGCTCAAGTGAGCGTGATTTGGTTTGAAATTCGATTACACACTCCACTCACTTTTTCTGACCTTGTGAGATGATTGGATGTGGAAAGCAGTGGAGATCCAGGGCCTGCTCGCCCGTGCGGTCTGAGCGGAGAAGGAGTGCGTCGCTCAATCAGAGCGCAATGCTCGGACAACAGAGCTGGAGAGGGAATGGCGATGACACATCGCTGAGGAGCTACCCCGAGATGTCTGGGAGCAAAAAGTTTCTCTCCTGGTGGCGAGGAGGAGCGGTGATGGGGGCATCTCTCACCCTTCATATTTACCGGTTGTTCACCAGCATGGTTCCATTATGTCCGTCACATTTTTCTGATTCAGTTCATGTAATTTTCATATTTTCTTTGAGTCATAATTATGTAATTTTCATTTTATTTGAGTCATGTCCCTAGGTCTTACATTTATTTTCCTAAGTTTGAGTGTCATTAGATTGTTTAGTGTGCTATTGGGCCCAATTCATTGGGCTTGGCCCATGTGCCCCCCCTACCCCTTCGGTTATTTGTTATTAAGTCTTTTGTGAGGGTCTTATTGTAAAATGTGGGTTTCCTATATATAGGGCCCCATTTCCTTCATTTGAAGGGAATGAATCAATGAATGAAAAATGTGCCATTTTGTGAGTTCTATTTTCATTTTTATGGTGGAGTGAATCCATTAGTGAGGTGAGAAACCTTAGGGAGAGAATCCCACCCATCCCTCTCTTAATCTCTCTCTTTCACTCCCCTTTCTCTCTCCTCCACACCCAATTTCAAAAATTTTCTCTCTCCTCCCTTCCCAACCACCACTCTCCCACCTACCCCCATTAAAGGCCACTCCCCTTCTCCACACATCCCATTACTCCACCCCCTAGTCCCAAGGGAGCATCCCCAATCACTAAGCCACCCTCCAACCACCTCATCCCTTTCCCAAGCACCCTTCCCTCTCCCCCATGCAACCCTCCACTTCCCTAGACCATTTGAATTCAAAAATCCCCTTCCCTCCATAGCCCTAGGGCGCCCAAGACCCCTCCCCTTTGGTTAGGGTCGCCCCCCTCTCATCCTCTCCATCTTCCCTTGTTCACCTCCATCACCCCACCTTCTACCGTCTAGAGTAAGAGGACCTGCAGAAGACCTGAAGCCTGCAGCAGCGACCCCGACCTCCCCCGGACGTTCCTGGAAGCCCAAAAGTAGTCCATAGAAGCGGCTGCCTATCCTCTTCGCAACGGCGATGGTCTCGTCCCTTTCCGAGCTCCGAGCTGACCGGGAGATCCGTTCTCCCACAACTGCGCAGAGCTGTCCCTGCTGAGTACCAGAACCGGATTAGAATCTCTGCCACGACGAACCTCGGAGGAATCAGCCCACAAGCTCTTCTAAAAAGTTCTTCTTCTTCCTGTCTACTTTCAGAATCAAGAAGCGGAACTCCATTCGGCATCCCGTGAAAGGAGTTATCCTTTTTCTCCCTCAGTTACACAGTCCTGCTGCCCATAGTCTGCATCGATCAGTCACCATTATTCTGCGTCCCCTGATCTTCTCCGATATCGGTTGGCTTCCCCGTCAATTTTTCTGCACAGAAGACTCATCCACGGTTCCAGCAACTCCGACGGTGCTTGATTCCGAGTTCGGGAGCTGTCGGGGCACCCTCTGCAACCTACTGCTAGAAATCAGAAGCTGCCAGTCCGAGGGTCTGCCTCCCTGTTCGGGCCTCCATCCAGATCAGCCTCGACACCAGAAGAATTCAGAAAATATTGGACGACTTCCCTGGCCTCCTACGAAGCTTTTCCAAGTGGTTTCGTCCCCAACGAAAATCGGTAGCAGTCGTAGCAGTCGGTTCTCCACTCGGCTATCAGCACCCACAGAACGCGGGCAGAATCGGCAATCTCCATCTTCGGTGTTCCTTGCTCATTTTCCCCTCCCCGCTTGGCCGGCTGAAGGCCCCTCCCTGCGTGGAGGTAATTTTGGTTGTAATATCCATTAACCCCCACCCCAAGATCCCCCTCCTGCGAGAGGTGTAGTGTTGTAACTTCTCTTGGGCAGGTCAAGCTTCCCCGGCGCGGCGTGTGGGGAACACACGCTTCCCCGCTCGCCCACGTCTCCGACTCGGGGCCGGTGTCCTCACACCGGTCAGGTATATGCTGAACCCTCCCTGGATATTTGTGTTTTCTTAGTATCATTTCTAAGTTCAGCCGGCGAGGAAGAGAGTGCCCGGTCCCGTGATTCCCGATCACGAGTGGCCACCGCGGTTTGAGTGAGGAGAGATCCCCGTACCCTCAAGGCACGGCGTCCGCCCCACTGATGTGGGTGCTCCAATCCAAGGGAGGGGAACTCATTGGCCAAG
Source organism: Amorphophallus konjac (assembly GCA_022559845.1). Classification (NCBI taxonomy): domain Eukaryota; kingdom Viridiplantae; phylum Streptophyta; class Magnoliopsida; order Alismatales; family Araceae; genus Amorphophallus; species Amorphophallus konjac. The sequence goes on along the minus strand of CM040123.1, from coordinate 325,983,429 downwards.
TCATCACCCTAAGCAGCGTGGTTTAGGCTCTCGAATCCACCCTACCATCACTTAGTCACCACGGGGAAAGGGTTGTGCTGCGATATCGGTCCGCCAACATCAAGTCCGCTAATTTGTAAGTGGGCTTGCAAGTCTAGGTCCGAGGTTCATTTGGTTGATACCATTGCACCCTTAGGTCGTGTCACATCAAGCGGCATCGTGATTGGGACGGGAGGAGGGCACTGGAGGCCCAAGTGATGGAGCAAAGGACCAGCCTTGGAGTTACGTAGCAGAGGCAGAAGGATAGCGAGGAGTGCCACCAGAGGGGATGAGAGCGCGTGACACGCCTTATTTTCTTTGGCTCCTTCTATGTTGTTAGCCTTCTAGTCTCCTCGACCGAGGAGCATTGTCGGGCCACCGAGGCCGGTCAGGCGCCGCAAGGTGTGGCAAGTACCACCACGTAGAGCTCCAGGAGGCCTTCTAGTGACTCCCGCCTTAGGAGGGAGGAGAAATGACCAGGATGGCGATGGTGAGAGTTAGTGACCCCCTTACTTGTGATGTACATGGCAGTTTATATAGATATGTGAATGGAATGATTTATTTCCTGCATTCCTTCGTGCGTTCCTTCCCCTCTACGCCTCTTCTTTTCTATTCCCATGTGATATGTTCGACAAGACTTCACCCCAAAATGGGGAACCGTGTCTCGTCGTTGTAGACACGCTATTCCTGACGTCCCCTGAGAAAATCTCATATTACCACGCGACGCCCCGCAGCGGCTTTCGCATTTTGAATCACTTGAGTGTTTCCAATATTTGAGTCTTCTCTCATCTTCTGGGCGAGTAGCGTAACGCTCCTTCGGCATCTGGAAACCGCCTTGTTGTGGAAATCATGCAGCATTCGAACGGCATCAACATCAATCGCATGCACCAGAAGTTGCCGGGACCAGGAAAATGCCTAACGGACGATTGCTGACGCACTTTTCGGGGGAATCCGGGGGTCATCATGGAGGCGTCCAAGCTCCTGGACGCCTCCATCAATACAAAATAATGACAAAAAATATATATAACATTGAACAAAATATATATATAATTTCATGGAGGCATACAGGCCCCTGGACGCCTCCATCAACCGGCTCACGGGCGACCCCCGGCCATCGACTGACCGTTGCTCAGTCCGTCGTTTGAAGAAAATCCAAGTTATGGAAGCGTCCAGGCCCCTGAACGCCTCCATCAACCAGCTCACGGGCGACCCCGGGCCATCGACTGACCGTTGCTCAGCCTGTCGTTTGAATAAAATCCAAGTTATGGAAGCGTCCAGGCCCCTGGACGCCTCCATCAACCAGCTCACGGGCGACCCCGGGCCATCGACTGATCGTTGCTCAGCCTGTCGTTTGAATAAAATCCAAGTTATGGAGGCGTCCTGGCCCCTGGACGCCTCCATCAACCAGCTCACGGGCGACCCCGGGCCATCGACTGACCGTTGCTCAGCCTGTCGTTTGAATAAAATCCAAGTTATGGAGGCGTCCAGGCCCCTGGACGCCTCCATCAAACAGCTCACGGGCGACCCCGGGCCATCGACTGACCGTTGCTCAGCCTGTCGTTTGAATAAAATCCAAGATATGGAGGCGTCGAGGCCCCTGGACGCCTCCATCAACCAGCTCACGGGCGACCCCCGGCCTTCGACTGACCGTTGGTCAGTCTGTCGTTTGAAGAAAATCCAAGATATGGAGGCGTCCAGGCCCCTGGACGCCCCCATCCTCCCGACCTCTATAAATAGAGGCTTACCCCCCTCAGTTCAAGGGTCGAAAAAAAGAGCGCCGAGAGGCTGCCAGATTCTATTCCTAACCCGTGGGTGTTTTGTAGGGGAGGTCCTGCCGGATCCTCGGGTGCCCGTGCTCGCAGGAGAGAGGCCGCCTTCGCCCATCGCGCTACCTCGTCGTCCCTACGCTGTCGAAGCTCCGCCGGATCTCGCCATCGACCATCCAATAAGCCATTCTCTCCTCTTCTTTTCTAGTTATCTTGCATTCATCATATCATATCCTCTACCCCCCCTTTTTATGAGGGAGTCTCTTCCCGTTTCTACGTCGGAATAATCGCCATTCATCATAAACATTTTCCTCCTACTCGTGTCCGAGAGGGGTTTTAAAGACAACACCAACCAGGTGTGTGTCTTTCCATCATTTCGTTACTTGCGTCGTTAGAATTTGAATACTGCACCTTCGTCTTTCTGATCCACCCGTTACTTATTTGTCATTGTTTTGCAAGGGTACCCGAGGAAAGCCCTCTCCGTCGGCCGGCCGAAGGGGGAGGAAGAAGCAACCTGCCATTTCCCGCTCTCGAGGAGTCACAACCTCCGCGCTCAATACAAGGTACACGCGATCATTTCGTTTCTTTGAGGTAACCCCTCTGGCGATCACATCCCTTTAGCATCCTACGTATGCTCTTTCCTCATATTGGCACGTTTCATAATCTTTTCTTAATTTTTAGTCGCTTGATAGTCCGTAGTTTAGTTCGTTTTCTTCTCCTTGAGTGGATTCCGCGGCTTCCACAGATTGGCGATCACGGTGGGACTTTCTTTTTGCTTTTTTTGGGTTACCCTTGAACTCTCGGCACCCACGTGTGCCTCCCTTCTTTCGGCACCCGCGTGTGCCCCTCCCTATTGCGCCCACGTGTGGTACATCATTTCCCTCGTGCACCACGTGCACTCCCCCGGTCCTTTGTGATTACTTCGAGGTCTGCGTTATCTCGGCACCCACGTGTGCCCCTCCACTCGGCACCCACGTGTGCTCCCTCCACTTGGCACCCTCGTGTGTCCCCCTTCTTATTGCGCCCGCGTGCGCTGTGTCATCCCCTTCGTGCACCACGTGCACGCCCCTTAGTCCCCTCTTTTGTCATTTTTAAGTCTGTGTTGTCTTGGAAAGTAGAACGGCTATATCTTCCTCTATCTGTTTATTGTTGTTATATTCTTGTTATATCACTGCTATACATCTGTTATATTTGTGTGCTTATTTCTGCTCCATCTGTGTGTTACATATCTTTTATCCAGCACCGCATTTCATGCATTTACCCCCTTTTCTTTCCTTTTTTTACTCTTTTCTAAGGATCACCCTCTCTCGGTGAAGGAAGGACTCTCCGTTCGGGAATTCCTCTCGACGGACTAGAATCTCCTCCACTGGGACCTCCGTAAGTCCCCGACATCGAAGAATCTCCTCTTCGTTCACTGGGCCGGTTGTACCATTGAAGTTCCCCGAGTTAGTCGACCCATTCGTGGTGAGACGAGAGCCCCTAGCTGACACGGTGGTGAAAACAAAAACGAACTAGGGTCCCTATTTTGTGTGAACTTCGGATCTGGTTAAAAACACAAAAAAAAATCATCAAAATCAAAACACAAAAAAGGGGCGTAAAGGCATCCACTTGTTTGATAATCTCTGCTATTTGCTTGCTAGTATATGTTTTTGCGTTCCGGGAAAACTGTGAGCATGGCTCACGAGTCTTTTGAGGAGAACCACCCTGGTCGTGGTGAGTCAGTCGAGCCGCGAGTCCATGCTATGGACGCGGGTCCTTCCCATGAGCCCTCACGTGAGGTGCAGGTTACCACAGGGGACACATCCCCGCCACAGGACATCTCCTCTTTGCTAGGTGTCCTCGCCAACACGGAGCTTACCTCTGAGCAGCTCCGGGCCTTCCAGGCCATTCTGAAGGGGAAATCTGTTTCCCCCGCTCCCCAGGAATCAACTCCGGCCATCGCACCTCTCCAAGAATTGGTGCGGGCCATTCCATCTCCTTCGCTGGCACAAGCCATCCAATCTCCCTCGCTTCAAGGGCAAGCGAGCCAACAACCACCCTCGTTCCAGTTCCCTTCGCAATCTCAAACCCCTGTTGTTCCCCACATACCGCTTCAGCCGGGGCCAACTATCGGCGGCCCGACAGCTCCCTCTCATTCAGGGTTTCCCCCTCAAGTCTCCGGGAGACATTTTCCTCCCCAGTGGCAAGTGCCACCTTCACCGCCCGAGGAGCTCGCCCAATCGCTCCTCAATAGGTTCAATAGGATGGACGAACAGTTTCAGAATTTGAAGAAAATGGTGGACGTGAAATCCACCCCGGAGGTTGCTTTGCCAATCCTTCCGGTCATCCATCTTCCTCCCTCCGAAATGCCCACGTACCGCAGGTACAATGGCACTGGCAACCCCTTCATTCACCTCAAGGATTTCATGTATGAGTCATCCTATTGGCAAAACGACCAGAGGTCCCTGGCATACCTCTTTCGGAGGTCATTGGACGGTCCTGCGCTAGAGTGGTTCTATTCTTTGGAGCCCCGCGAGGCCGAGAATTTTGAAACAGTCCAGAGAAGGTTCTTGCAAAAGTATCGGGATAGGGTCGGTCCCTCTCTCTCCATTACCGACCTAGTGGCCGAAAAGATGAAGTCCGACGAGGATTTTGTCCGCTATGCTGATAGATGGAGGTCTCTGGCAGAAAGAATAAGAGATACCCTCTCGGAACCTGAACAAGTAAAGATGATCGTATCCAATGCGACCCCACAGTTCAGGCATGTCTTGGCCATGAATAAGCTCACCACCATGGAAGAGCTCTATGAAAGAGCCCGGTACATCCAAACCCAGTTAAAAGACTCCCCCATTATGAACATGTTTGAGCCGCCGAAGCCCAAGGTGGTCAGAAAGACAGGCGCTGGTGTCCCAGGCGGAGCAACAGAAGGGGTCGTAACAAATGAGCAGGTAAGTGCGGTCAACAACGCCAACTATGCAGCCAACCCAAGGCTTCCACAAATGCCCCGACTTCCCCTCCAACCAGGTCCCTTCCCCTCTCGTCCTCCACCCCAAAACGATCCACCTCAGAACAACATGCCTCAACTACTTCAACCCCAGCAACAACCTCGACACCAGCAACAACAACCACCACTTCAGTACAACCAAGTTCCACCCCCAGGAAATTACGGTCCCCCACAGCAACAAAGGAGGCCGATTGGTCCCAAGAGAGCCTATTACCCACCATTGCCAGAAACTCTGGCGGATATTTTCAACGCCCTCATGGCCTCAAACACACTCATCCTACCCAGGGAAAGGCCCGTGTGGCCCCCGAATGTTGATACCTCCAGATACTGCGTCTATCACAGGCAGCCAGGACACACAGTGGACAACTGCTTTCAGTTTAAAGATTACATCCACGATACGAATGATGAAGGCGGGATTGACTGGGATGAAATGAGGCGATACGTCGCCACTCTCAAGGCTAGGAGACCTCCTCCTAGGCCACAATTCCAGCAACAACAGCAGCAGTTACAACAGCAGCCACAGCAACAACCACAACAACAACAGCAGCCTCAGCAGGCCCAACCACAACAGCCCAACATGGGCATAATCCAGAATCCATTACCGGAGCACCAACACCCCAATCATCAGGTCAACCCCATCTCCTCCTTCCCGGAAGTCGGGAGAGAGCAGGTGTGGCATCCAGAGAGTACCTCTATTCTTTCTACCGCCAACCCTATCATCATGCAACCCCCTCGCCTTGCCCGGGTAGCACCTCTCTCTCATCAACCCGCGTTAATACCGCCTTCACCATTCCCACTGCCATCACGCCCTCTCATTCGCACCCCAATGACCTATCAGCCAACACCCTTCATTACACCCTCACACCCTCTCATTTTCTCTCACTCCCCCACTTTACCATCCACCTCTACTGCATTTGCCCCTATGCCTTCTAAGCCCCTTATCACCCGTCCACCGTACGTAACCCCGCCTGTCTCCACCATACCACCGCCAATGCCTTCAAAACCACTCCTCATCCACCATCCATCTCAACACCATTGCCTGCTCCAAACCTTACCCACTTCCACTTTGCCTCCACCTCCACCTTCCAGGCCCCTTATCCTTCATAACCTGTGCGATATCCCCTCTACCTCCACCATGCCTCCACCTAACAAACCCCTCATCAGAATCCCTGCTCCCATCATCACCCCTGCTTCATCAACCATCCCTCCACCACTACCCCTCAGACCTCTGTTAAAACCCACTGCTACCCCTATAGAGGTACAAAAGCCACAGGCAATGGTGCTCCGGAGTGGAAGGATTTTCCACAGGGTTTTCCCCCAGAACAGTCAGAATCCCGAGCAGTCTCAGCCAGAGAGGGACGATGGAGAACAACCGGAAAGATCTATCCCTGGAACACAGTATGATTTGTTGAAACACTTGGACAAGACGCCTGCTCGGATCTCCATCCTGGAACTGCTTCAGAGATCCACATCCCATCAGGCAGCCTTAATGGAGTATCTTCAAAAGGTCATGGTGAATGAGGACCTCCCTGTAGAAAAGATTTCTGCCGTCCTGACCCCAACGGACACACAACCGGCCATCATGTTCCACAACTACGAGCTCGCTCCCAAGGAAGCTCGAAAATATGCATTGTGTGTTTCAATAAAAATTAATGGGGTATCCATAAACCCATGCCTTGTAGACACGGGTGCGTCCATAAATGTGATCTCCATGAGCACCCTTCAGTTGTGTGGGGTCGAACAGGAACAGATAAGACCTTCTTCAATCACAGTCACGGCTTATGACAATAGCAAAAGGCCGCCGCAAGGGATGATTATTCTAAGGACAGAGCTAGGTCCGATGTCAGTACCCACGGAATTCCATGTCCTCGACATGGACCCCACATTCAAGGCCATACTGGGTCACCCTTACATTGAAGCCATAGATGCTGTGCCTTCCACCAACCATCAGTGCTTGAAGTTTCCTTACAATGGAAGAATTATTAAAGTAGTCAGCACACTTGTCCTTCACATGGTGGATGCTATCAATACCTCTCTGCCCTCTGTTTGGCCGTCTCATCGGCCCATATTGTCATTGCTGGACGTGTGCGATTCATCTCACATTCCGCTAGCACCAAAGAAGCCGATCAAGGCAACAACGCCATATCTCCCTTTTCACTCCAAAGGTTGGGAGATTATGAGAAACATCGGCTATCAACAGGGCAAAGGTCTGGGTGCACAGCTACAAGGTAGGTTGAAACCACCAAAGGAGATTAGGCCGAACCGCAGGTTTGGCCTAGGCTTCAAAGGACCATTTAAGGCGATTGGAAGCTCCTCACATGGACCCTATCAAACCACTTTAATAAAGGGCCCGTTATTCAGATGGGGGATTATCCGCAGGAAGCACATGGGGGGTCGCATGTTGTGTATTCAGCCGAAAAATGTCCGAGGGTCACCAAAAGAGGCAAGATCAAAGACCCGGAATGCGAATGGGATAAATGGTTTGATATACGGGACGTTTCCGTTGCACTGGAAAGGATGTTCTCGTCTCCCCAGCTTGAAGGACCACCGTTGATCTCCGGAATGCCAGAAAATATCATTACTGTTGCCAAGGTCCCAAACTATCCTCGTCCTCGCCAGAAGGACCCTATCACCAGCGGATCTTCATCCGCCATCACCATCACCACCGACGACTCATTAGCCGTCATCTTCTCCATTCACTCGCCGCAACCTTTGTTGCTGTCATCTTCCTGGGCCAGACAGTTGTCTGATGATCTTCCCAGATCCCCCTCTCTACTTACATACCTGCGCGGGTTTCTCAACCCGCGCCAGGTCTTCAATCATGATCTGCTCTACGAGCCTCCCAATCCTCTAGCCATAACCACTTTTTCCTCTCCCCCGATCTCTTTCCACTGTTTTGTCATCAAAAATGAAAACGAAAAAAAAACGTCAATTTCCAAACTCCTCAACAACACATCTTCGTTGAGGAAACTTCCTACATCTCCCACGGGTGCGCCTCGTCCTGCGGACCACCCGTCCAAGGTCCGATGAGCGACCTTTTCTACCCCTCCTCTGAGGGGTCTTCCCCTATACATTCTTCACCATCCTCTTCATCTTTTTCTTCTTCTGTAAATAATGTCAGTCAATCTAGGAATAATAAGTCAAAGGTAGTACCTAGGAAGAAATCCAAGGGTAGGCAGATCCCTCATCGATTCCTTCTGGATTTAGCCGCCAGGTGTCAGGCCCTTCTTGCCGTCTCTCAGGTGCTAGAAAATCTCATCCAGCTACCGGAAATAGAATGTGAGGGCAACTACACAATTAATGAGGGGTATGGAGTCTACGAGATCACAGATGAAGAATACCCTACTGAAGATGAGGGTGAAGAATATGAGGATGCGGCTGGCGCGTATGCTAGTGGAATAAGGAGATTCGACGAGCCGTCAACCGCCGTAGAAGAGTCCACCAAAGAAGTCAACTTGGGAACTGAGGAAGACCCTAGGATCATCCTCATAAGTGATAATCTACCACCCTCTGAAGAAGAGGCATTAATTGAAGTTCTTAAGGAATATAGGACACGTTTGCATGGAGCTACGAGGATATGCCGGGTCTGGATTCAACCCTGGTCGAACACCGTTTAACCCTAAAACCAGGGTCCGTCTTGGTAAAACAAAGGTTAAGGTGTTTCCACCCTCAAATGGCTTTGAAAATGAAAGAAGAAGTCGACAAGCTCCATAAAGCCAGGTTTATTAGAGTCGTCCTTTATCGTCAATGGGTGGCAAACATTGTCCCGGTCATGAAGAAAGATGGGAAAGTCAGGATTTGCATCGACTTCCGGGACCTTAACCGCGCGTGTCCAAAGGATGATTTTCCCTTGCCTCACATTGATGTGTTGATCGACAACACAGCGGGGTATGAGACCCTCTCATTCATGGATGAATTTTCAGGATATAATCAAATTCGTTTGGTAGAAGAGGATCAAGAGAAGACATCATTCACTACACCTTGGGGAACGTATTGTTACGTGGTCATGCCGTTTGGGTTAAAGAATGCTGGAGCTACTTACCAAAGAGCTATGATGGCCATATTTCACGACATGATGCACATATATCTGGAGGTGTATGTGGATGATCTATTGGTGAAATCAAGGACCAGGATGGAACATCCAAGGGTTTTGGCTAAGGTCTTGCAGAGATCAAGGGAGTTCCAATTGAAAATGAACCTGAAGAAGTGTGTGTTTGGCGTATCATCGGGCAAATTATTGGGCTTCATTGTGAGTAAAAGAGGGATCGAGATAGATCCCGACAAAGCTAAGGCCATTAGGGATATGCCACCTCCCAAGAATTTGAGGGAAGTCCGAGGTTTAATCGGGAGGTTACAGTTTATTCGTCGATTTGTGTCTCAGCACTCACAAAGGTGTAGACCTTTCTATGAGTTGACCGAGCCAGGAGTAGAATTCCACTGGGATTCTAAATGCCAAAAAGCTTTTGAAGGGTTAAAGGAATATCTGGCTAGTCCACCCGTTCTCATTCCACCCAAACCCGAAAAACCTCTGATCCTCTACATCTCCGACTTGGACGACTCCGTGGGAGCTGTCCTCGCACAAGTTGATGAAGAAGGTAAGGAACGGGCAACCTATTACTTGTCCAAACTTCTCAATCCCTGTGAGCAGAAGTACACAGTCATGGAGAAAACCTGTGCTGCCCTCGTTTGGGTGGTGCAGAAACTGAAGCACTACTTCTTGGCTCATGAGGTCCACTTGATTGCTCGCATGAACCCTATCAAGTTTCTTCTGGAGAAATCCATCCTTACTGATAGGCTAGCACGCTGGCAAAGTTTTCTTTCCCAGTTCGACATCACCTACATCCAGCAAAAGGTAATTAAAGGCTATGCCATAGCCGAGCATCTCGCCCACCATCCTCTCCCCAAGTTTGACCCTGTCCAATCAGAGTTTCCAGATGAGGAACTAATGTCCATCGCCCAATCCGACAAGCCAATGTGGACATTATATTTTGATGGAGCTCTAAATTCCCAAGGGAAGGGTATCGGCATTGTCCTTCTAACGCCTGAAGGCGTTACCATCCCAGAGGCATTTCAGCTCGCGTTCCCAGTCACCAACAACATCGCTGAATACGAGGCTCTTCTAGCTGGCCTGGAACTAGCCCGTTCTTTCTATATCACTGAGTTGCGAGTCATGGGTGATAGTCAACTCGTTCTCCGCCAGGTGCTTACCAAATATCGCACCCTCGATCCCAAGCTCAAACCCTATCAGGAGCTGGTCTCCGCCTATGCCAAATTGTTCACAAAGCTGATCTTTGTCCATGTTCCTCGCGAACAGAACATTCTGGCCGATGCCCTCGCCTCCTTGGCGTCATCCTTCAAATTTCCTCTAGGTGCATGATTTAGATCCATCATTCTCTACAAGCGTCTTGTCCCTGCCGTTCAGGACCCTTACCTCTTAAAGATCAAGGAACGAGTCCTACAGAAGATCCAGAAGGGAGAAATTCTTGAGAAGAGGGAGATCATGCTGGCAGAAGTCGAAGAAGAGTTGGTTGACGATGAGAAACCATGGTTCTATGAAATTGTCAAATATTGTAAAGATCAGTCTTATCCTGAAGGAGCCACCACAGAAGATAAGAAAGCCATAAGAAGGGTGGCTCAGAAATACACATTGGTTGGAGGTCTACTCTATAGGAGGAGCCTTACTGGCGTTCTGTTAAGGTGTCTTGACGACAATGAGGTGTGGAAATGCGTAGAAGAAGCACACTCGGGTGTGTGCGGTGGCCACGTGAATAGCCAGCTGCTCGCCAAGAAGATCATTAGGCAAGGCTTTTACTGGCCCACTATGGAAGAGGATTGTGCCGTCTATGTCCGTAAGTGTGTCAAGTGTCAACTTCACGCCGATAAAATCCATTCACCATCTTCCTCACTTCATCCAATATCCTCCCCATGGCCTTTCTCCATGTGGGCATTCGACATCATCGGCCCCTTAGGTGATCCCAATTCCCTCACCAAACAAAAATCTTTCATCCTTACTGCGACAGAATACTTCACCAAATGGGCCGAAGCCGAAGCTTACGATGAAATCAAGACGTCAACAGTCTGCAAGTTCATCATGAAGAACATCCTCACCAGGTTCGGCGTCCCAAGCACGATCGTCACCGACAATGGGCCACAGTTCATTTCTCTGGACCTTCAAGACCTCTGCAAAAGGTACGCAATTGCATTGCATCATTCATCGCCTTATTACCCACAAGGTAATGGCCAAGCAGAGGCCACCAATAAAACATTGATCAAAATCATCAAGAAGACATGCGAGTCCAGTAAGTTTTTAGACTGGCCAGAAAAGCTTATCGAAGCTCTATGGGCCTATCGCACTTCAATCCGTACCCCCACCGGGCAGACTCCGTTTGCCCTTACTTATTGTATGGAAGCAGTAGTCCCGTACGAGACTCTGATCCCTTCTCTCAGGGTACAATTGGACGAGGAATTTCCCCTCAACGACCGTCGTAATTCACTCCTCGCCCAATTGGAACTCTTGGATGAGAAGCGACTAGCCGCTGCCGAGCATGCGCGTGTGTATCAAAATAGACTCGCTCGCTTTCACCAAAAGAAAGTCGTTGAGAGAAAATTCAAAATCGGTGAGATGGTCGTAAAATGAATTTTTGTCAAACCTGGGGGGCCGCGTTCTAAGCTCCAACCCAATTGGGAAGGACCATTTGTAATTCAAGCCGTGTACCCTGGCAACGCCTACAAGCTAGTCAACACCGAAGGGACCGAGTTATCCCACCCTTGGAATGGGCTTTATCTTAAAAAGTACTACCCCTAGCGTAGTGCCAAAACGTCAAAAACAAACAAATGATGAAAAGACAGAAAACATCAAAAACAACAAAAAATATTGAAAATCACTAAAAATATGGAAAATTCCAAATGCCGATGCCTGGTGGTCACCATGTAGTTAAGTCCCTGCATCTAACCTTCATGTTAGGATATGGCCCATTAAGGCTTGGTAGGCACCAAGTCTTGGTTTGCCAGAACCGTGGAGATCCCTGTCCGGCCACATCGACCTATGCACGCTCAAAGGAAGCCAACATGTACTCACTTACGTATTTTATCCAAAAAAAAGTTGGTAGCATCACCGACAGTGGGGCTTCACCCAGATGATCTCCGGAAGCTGTAATCTTTATTCTTTTCTCTTCGACCAAATGAGACAGTCGGCGCCCTTAAAACGCTGAGCATGAGAAACCAAAACTCAAACCCCTTAAGATAAGAGTAGGATCCATTTCCTCGAGCATCGATCAGAGCACGAGAAGAGGGCAGTGTCCCCGCAGGCATACAAAAGGGAGCCCACAACGTCAAACTATATCTCCCTCGCAAAAAGAAACACAAAACCAAAATCAAGAGAAAAAGCCTGGTCGTGACCGTGCCTGATGCGATAAATGAAATACCTCAAGGTAAAAAGTCTAAATCCACAAAAGGAGTTATGGAATGTAAATGCTCAAGATTTGGTCCGAAGTTGTCCGAAAGAGGAGAGTTAGTGGGCCCTTACTGGCTCGCCGGGTTAACGGTTTTGCCGGTCCTCTCAGGAAGTTTACCCCATACACTCTTCCTTCTTCCTTTGAAGATGAAATCTAGATGGAGTTTCTGAAGGGTAAAACCCGCCAAGGTCTGCAACCTTATTTTAATACACACATATGGTTGCCTACTTTGAAAAGCAAAAGCTATCGCTGCGAAGGAGTCTCTGTGTTTCTGGCCGGTCAAGACCCCTGTTTACCACCTTGATGTCTTCTTGTTTAACCTTGGGCTTAGGCCAATGCAAGCGCGTCACCTCTGGGTGCGACGGCGTCTGATTCCTGGTCAGCGTCGCGCAGTTGGTCGTTAGGGTTCCAGGGTGTTCCATCATATACCATCTAGAGTTGTGAGGAAACAGACCCGGGTCGGGCAAATCATTTACCTCGAACACCTTTTGGGCGAATCCCTGTGGTCGGAAGCAACTGGGAGCCTAAGCATGGCATGGCGGTATTGTCATCAGGGTAAGTCTTAGCCGGCGGGATCATCATTCGAGGGGTCTAGAGGCCCAAATCAACCTAGATGTGCACTTAGGATACCTGGGAGGTTAGTAAGAAACCCCTGTTCTCATGAAGGTAAGGTGCCATATGGGTGCTCATCAGGCTTTAGCGATAAAAAAAAAGATAAAAAAAAAGAAAAGAGAGAAGACGTAGATATTTGAAAAACAAAAAAAATTAGAATGATAACAAAGATAATAAAAAAATGCCAGAAAAAACAATAATAATAAAAAATCATCTCGCATGATTGCATTTGTATGCAGTATCTCACTTTTAAATTCTACTTGCATTAGTGTGCTTGTCTGTCACATTCATCATTATCGTATCTTTCCCTTGCCTTCGTTAATAAAGGCTTGGCCCCTTGACCCATTATCAAGGACAGTTGAAGTGAACACCTACTTATTGAGCAAGGGGCCAAGTCAGAATAGAGATACTAACCTGTTTGTTTCAGTGATGCGTGCAGGGATTCAAGATAGCAAGAGTGAGGTGAAAATCAAACAAAATCATACCTTTTATTCCATTCTTAAATAAGGAATTGTACATCAAGTTCCACCTTCTCTCTCCACATTACTTGTCCCGCCACTCTCCGGGTAAAACGCCCTCAAGGGTGCTACCCAACTACGAAAAGTGGTACTTCTACCGCTCTGTACACCTCTTCCCATTCCCACACCCCGGCGCTGATCCGTGAGAGCAGCAAAGGAGCTACTGACACGAAAGCCACGCTCTCGTGCTCTTCGGTAGCGCTTCTCACCATCTTTCAACCATTGTTCAGCGAGGCCAAGGCTGGTTCGGAGTTCGAACAACTGGGCCTCCATGACCCTTCGCTCCTCCCTTTCAGCTAATCTGTCGGCTCTCTCTCTTTCTCTGTCCCTCTCTTTCTCTGACCGTTCTCTCTCACGATCTTCCCTCTCCAATTGAAGGGTGATTCTCAGCTCCATGGCATCCCTGGAAGAATCGTCATCCGGACGACATCGTAATTCCTCCTCCAGCTCTGCTATTCTAGCCTCTCTCTGTGTAGCATGGGCAAGTGACTCCTGCATCTCCTTTTCCTGCCAGATATACTATCTCAGATATGTGGCAAGGCAAAAAAAAGGAGAACTCAACATTGAAACACTTACATGTATAGAGAGCATTCCTTCTACCTCCACGGCACGCTGCGTAGTCCGAGCAAGTTGCTCGTGAAGCAAATCAAGTTCTGAGGCGGGGATCCATAAGTTGGAAGAGACGCCGCCTCCTCCCATTACTGACGAAGCCACGTCGATCTGGGCGCGCTATAACCACATGGGATGAAAATTAGCGGCCGAACGCCATCAATCTAGAGTTTTAATTAGGAGTGCGCATTGTACATACACCTACCGAAGCGCTCAAGGCTCCACGGGTGTCGCCCAATTGTTGCTCCGTTTCTGCCAGGTGTGATCGCAAGTCCGCTATCATGGTATCACGGACATCCTGCAGCCATAGGAGTCAGCATCCACAGAGAGGAGAGGAGGAGAGGAGAAAAGAGGAAAAAGGAGACCCACCTCCACAAGTCCCCGGGTTGGAGCCGCTCTGCGTACATTGTCTTATACAGACGCAGATAGTCTTCACTATCCTACGCATGTGATTCCACGATTGTGCCACCTCGTTGCCAGTCTTCATACTATTCGGGGAACCGCACACGCCAATCAACGCAAGTTGCCGGTCCCCGTGTCTTTCTTCCAACGCGAGGTGGCGCAGTCGTATCCACCCATTCCTGGGCCAACCCTAGGGTCCTCATAACCAATCGTAGCCGAAGCGGCTCGATTTCATTTTGGCAGTGTATCCACAATTCCCGTCCGAATCGGGCGCGACTTGTTAAAACCCATGGTTGATCGGCATCGACCATGCCTGAGTAGGGTCTCCAGTTTACCTAGGTGAGGTTGTACATACCCGTTTAGCTGGTTAACAAAAATATATATGTTAGGGTGCTAGGCCCGGATACAGAGGGGGGTGAATGTATCCTTCTACGAATAATGCCCAAATAAAAACTCAGATGCTAGACGCAATCACAGAATAAAACTAATTCAATTAAACTTATGAGCAAGCACATGGAGCGCGCCTATCCAAGCATCTAGCGGAAGCAAACACACAAGGCAAACCACTGCTCAATAGATTTTTAGGTGGTTCGGTCCTCCAGACCTACATCCACCCCTCACTCCCAACCGGAGTGAGGCTTCACTAGCAAACGCTAGAACCAAGCAGACTCAGTCTGCGAACAAGGTGCTGCCACACAGCTTGACCAGGGGAACAACCTCCCCTCTTCCTCCCAACCGGAGGGACACCCCAAGTGACTCCCAGCCACTTGGAAACCAGAGACCGAAGTCTCTCTTCCTCCAGACCAGGAGGGAACCCGCTAGTGACTCCCAGTCACCAGCAACCAGAGGTCGCAGACCTCTCTTCCTCCAACCGGAGGGACCCCTGGACTTGCAAGCCACAAGCCCAGAACCGGAGACAAGTCTCCCTTCTCCTGAATCCACAGGAGAAACCCGATCCCCAACAGGGCAATCGGAAGAACAAGGCTAACCAAAGAAATAAAAGAAAAAATAAAGAAACATAAAAAGCACAACAACAAAAGCTGGAAATGAAACACAAGAGATGTAGCTCTCAATGAGCATAGTCGTTCTGGATTTGATCCACGAACAGACTGGACTGATCTTCAATAGTCTCTCTCCTCCTCTTCTTTTCTTCCTCTTATTTCTGCTTCTCTTTCTTCTCTCTTTCTTCTCACTTCTCACGAGCACTATCTCTCTCTTTTCCTTCTTATGCTCTCACTCTCACTCTTCTCTGCTCTCTTCTTTTCTTTCTTTTCTTCACTGGATCGAAGACCTCTCTGCACTCTGCTTTTTCTTCACAGCTTCTACTCTCTCAACTTCGATCGCTCTTCATCTGAAGATGAAGACTCATATATATAGCAGCAGCAGCAGCACGGGCGCGTAAGGTTTTCACATTTCCCGCCCTAAGAATTCGGACCACGTGGCAGCATCCAGCAGGCTGTCAGTACTCGTGTCCTCATCTGGGCACCTCGTCCTTCCTTGGATCACGTGCCTTCATTAGGCTTCACGAAGATTCCCTGTTAAGACAAAGAACAAATTTATCAGTTAAGTCCAAACCCTGTACAGTCTCTGAAGAATACAACACATTGTATAGACTTCAGTTTAAAGCCAACGAACAGACATTACTGTATGGACTTTACAAGACAAACAACAATGTATACACTTTGCCCCAATGTGTAGACTTCATAATACAAGCGTCAATGTGTAGACTTAACGATGCAAGCGATGTATAGACTTTGCCAGGGCATGCACAATGCAATGCGTTGACGCTTCACTACATGCCAATGCACTGCGTTGACGCAATACAATGTGACTTTGAAGGCTGTGAACAACAAGGCATGCTGTACAGACTTTGATATAAAGCATGTAATGCAATATGGACAATGTATACACTTAGCCTTTGAGGAACGATGTATAGACTTGGAACGTGAAGACAGGCTGTATATACTTGAAGAATAAGCCAGTGTATAGACTTGAAGAATAAGCCAGTGTATAGACTTGAAGATGTGAAGCCAATGTACATACTTTGAGCTTCAAAGCACAATGTGCAGACTTTACCACTGTATAGACTTGAGGCTCTGAACGTAGGTAAAGATTGGCAGTCCAATGTATAGACTTGGAGTGAAGCTAAAGCAACGAACGTAGGAAAAGGTTGGAATGTGTGGACTTACGTTCGATCAGCAATGTATAGACTTCACAGAGATGTGAACAGGAGAGTGTATAGACTTGGTGCCTTGAAGGCAATGTACAGACTTCACTGTGAATGCATGAACAGTGAATGAGTGTATAGACTTGATCAAGAGAGACGCTGGCCAATCGGAGCATTAACAGTCACTGTAGAGCATACTCGGTCCCAAGAGAGCATCCGGAGGGACAGGCGAGGATGCGCGTCTGATGTACAGACTTGCGAAAGACTTGAATGCACGACCAGTGTATAGACTTCCTATATGAAGAGCTATGCGATGTATAGACTAGCAAGTGAGACACTTAGTGAGACGGTGAGCAGTGTACAGACTTTGAATGCACTAAGACACTGAACAAGACGGACCGGCTGTACAGACTTCGACTTCAATGCATGGGCTTTGAATGCTTGAGAGACGATGCAGTGTACAGACTTCATGAAATGCAAACGGCTGTACAGACTTGAATGAGACGCTGAGAAAGACGATGCAGCTACAGTGATGTACGGACTTTAGGTGAAGACCAATGTATGGACTTCAAATATGAAGACGCTAAGAAAGATAATCCAGCGTATAGACTTTGAAGAAATGAGGCGATGTGCATACTTGCTGAGTTGACGCTGCAACCCAATGAGTTGACGCTGCAACGTATATACTTTACGTTCAACTGAGGATGTATAGACTTGCTGAGTTGACGCTGCAGCCTAATGAGTTGACGCTGTATAAACTTTGTCTTCCAGCGTATAGACTTGATGAATGCATGAAGACATTGAATGAGACCCAGCAATGTGTAGACTCTACAGTGAATGCATGACCCAATGTATACACTTGATGCAATGCATGCCGATGTACATACTTCAGTTGAAGTCAACCGAAGAGTGTATGTACTTTATGAATCCATATCCCAAGACCAGTGTACAAACTTGATCGAATGTCTAGACTTTGCATGAACAGTCGATGTGAAGACTTCACATGAAGATAGTTTGTACGTGTGTGCTGGCAGTGTATAGACTTGGAGAGCGACCAAATAGGATGTGTAGACTTGCACAAACAGACAGTATAACTGAACATGCTTTATGCAACAGATAAAATGACTAACATAAAACATGCAATGCTTTAAATCTGTTAAACTAACTGAACATCAATACAATGCTTTGATAATCAGACTGAACATCAGAATATGCAATGCTTGACTGAACATTTGAAAAAGACTGCATTATGAACAGAAAGTGACTGAATATCAACATGATGACTCACACAGCAAGATGACTCACAGTGATTAACACACATCAAAAGCCAATCATCAAAACCACAGCCATCATCAAAATCACAGAGGCACAACAATATATATATATATATAACAAAAAAAAATCCCACCATCGCTGTAGGGAATTCCTGTAGCTCGCTCCTTAGCACCACCAACTGGTAGGTTACAGGCGCCGCACCCATGATCGGTTGCCACCGCCTGGCTAACGGCACCATCGCTGGTCGCCAATGCCGAGCTCTCCCCATTGGGAGGTAATAATAGCTCCACAGCTACATCATCATATGCCGTCAATGCCTCAAGTGGACTATTACAAATAAACATAAAAATATATAAATAAAATAAAGAAAAAAAATACCTGGATAAGTGGTGTGAACCCACTCACAGTCATCTCACGATCTGCCTCTTGGGACAGGCCCGTAAACAAGTACGCTAGCATGGCAGCTCCCCAGGCGTACTGTCCTACTCTTTCGAGGTCAGATAGCTAGGAAACGAAAATGGATGCCGTCTCCTTTCGAGCTCAGTATCAATCTCCCCAGGAAAAAGAGGAGAAATCTCCTCAAATCCATATCAGATCTCTCCCAATTGTCAAAATATGTGCAATACACAGCACGACATCCCCTTTCCATCCTCTCCATAAATTCTTCCGAGGACTCGTCATCCCGTCGATGAGTATCAGTGAGCCCTAATGCCCCCATGATAGACGCCCTAGCTACTAATCTGTGCTTCCGACTGTCTAAGTCCAACCCCAATAGCTTCTGGGCGCCTTCTCGGTAATCCGCGTAGGTGACACCAGTCACTGCCTCACCATCCACTTTGAGGCTCGTGATTCGGACCACATCTTCTAGACTGGGCACCATGTGCCCCCATGGCATCAGGAATGCCCGACTTACTGGGTCCCATCTTTCGCACAAGGCTTGGATAAGGGCCAGGTCGAGTTGGATCGGCTCGATCCGAAGAAAGGCACCAAATCCCATCACGTCTAGCCTGGCCTTCTGAAAATCTGGGAGACCCCTGTATGTGGCCACTGCTAACTCCCATGAAATGTGTGATTTCATTACACTCTGTGCGTGCATAAGAAATGGAGAAGGGTGTTGTCAAGAGGAAGGAAGAAAGAATGAGAAAAGGGCAGGGAAGCTCAGCTTACGAGTTGCAACTGGGTCCTCTCGCTGAACTGCCCTTCGAGGTCCGAGAGTTTCCTGGAACTGCTACCGCTGGATCTGCTTCTCTTCGAGGAGTGGGAAGATTCGCCCTCCATCCGGAATTCTGAGTTCCTCCTAGTACCCTTCAAGTTAGCCCTCGATGCCCCTGGAAGAACAAAAGAGGAAGGTATATATAGAAATGGGAGAAGTGTGGGCCAAGATTGCCTCCAACGATAGCCCTCATAATAGGGCACCTCCCCTGCGGTCCCATGAGTCACTTCACCACCCGTACAAGGTGATGGATCGGACGGTGTAATATGATGACCTACTCCCTATGGCGCCCTGTCATAACGTGGAGGCCATCCGCAAAGTTTGAAAAATCATCCGAGAGAAGAGGCCCAAGCTGTCATCATTGACCTTGACGACAGATCCCCGTGAAAGAATAGTCACAGCAAGATGCCATCCTCCGTCTAGGGCAGGATGTCGGCAGACACATCACATGTGAACAGTACAAAGAAGCGTAGGGAAGAAGGGACGCGCAAGAAAACAAACAAACAACAGAAAATCAAATCATTCATAAGTCTACATAAGCTATCACAAACATTACAATCATAGAGAGGAGGCGGGTCCACTGACTCGCCAACTCTCGACATCATCTTCATGCTCATCCCTCTAGGCGTCCCTCTCCTCTCCCCTGAGGTGAGGATCCCTCGGAAGCCTCCTGGACCCCTGTGCAGCGCTCGCCTCGCCTCGCGGTGCCTGCTCCACAGCAGTGGCTCGCTGCTCCTCCTCTGGCGTGGCGAGGAAGCCACCAGCAGAAAAGCGTCCGGACCGGAGAAGTAGCGCCCCTAACTCTCGCGCTCTCTCGTAGCGCGTCTCCATCGCTCCTAACCTCTGCGCCATAACCTGAAGGCCTAGATGGAGCTCCCTCACTTGGGCCTCCAAGGCCTTCTTCTCGGCCTGGTCTCGCTGTCGCTCGGCCCTTCTCTCCTCTCTCTCTCTCTCTGCCTCCCTCCTCGTCACCTAGAGAAGGACCCTTAACTCCAGAATGCCTGGATAGGGCCTCCCCTCACCTCGACGCTGCAGCTCTGCCACAGCTACGGCCCAGGCATCACGCTCCTCTTCAGCATGAACCGCGCGGGCCACCGCACTGGCAAGTTGCTCCTGGTGGGAGGCGATCTCTAGAAAAAGAGCCTGAGGATTGGAGGACGATCCGCCAGCCATCCCTACCACCGTTTCCTGCTGAGCACATAAAAAATAGATAGACAACGGCCGTTGGTTAAATTCTGGAATTTCATGACAAGAATAAAAATTTTGAGGCCCTATTGTCACCTCCGTCTGTCTCCCAACCTGAGGAGCCCCCGCTCGGTCCCCCCTCCGCTGCTGCAGGAGGCCGCCACTGCCCTGCACCGGTGCACTCCCTTGTTGTCCAGGGGAATGTACGTGCCGGTCCTCGAGCTTCGCCTTGCCGCGACTCTCCTTTCTGACACGGCTCGGCTCATCCGCGCTCGCCCACTCGTCAGCCAAGCCTGGGATTCTCACCGTACCCTGCATCAAAGAGGGAGGTCCCCCGTCAGTTAACGAGAACGCATCCCCTGTCGAGGACGCGCCCATCATGTGAGTGCCGCCCTCGCCAAACCCCTTCCACTCCCACACCACTCGCTCCAGACTCAAAACAAGTCATAGAGGTGGGAATCGAAGCACTCACCCAGCCGCGTTCGCCTCCTTCTGCGCCATCGGGCCCCTCGAGTCCCACGAGTGCTCTAAAAGGCCTTTCCACGTCCGTCGACGCCTCTCCATGCTCGGGCGCATCCCTCCTCGGGCGAGGAGTCCCTCGCCCCTCTCTCCCCTCGCCGCGATCTGGCCCACTGAACTCCATTGATCGAGAGAGGAAGAAGATGAAAAGGGGCGAGCAAATCTCGACAGGAGGCGGGCTCTTTTGCGGGTAAGGCACGAAGAAAGGAAGGCCGCCTGGCTCTTTAAATTTGAATTCGAAGGATAAGACGTGTCCTCAGGCCAGGACGCGCCAAAAAAAATATAAATAAAAAAAAAGAGAAGGATGATCTCTCCGTACAAGGTGTAGTTCCCTACTTTTCAGGGCAAGGTCTCGTGAAGCGTGCCTCGAAACAACTCGGTGCAAGAGAAGAAGCGTGGAAAAGGGAAAGTGCATACGACAAAAGGAACCGTTTCATTTCACATAAGTAAATAGTCAGTTATACATCATAAAGCGAGGAAGGTGGAGTGTACAAGTAACTCTCTAACTCTCGCTACCACCCTCCTGATCATCTCTCTCCTCCCTCTTCTGACGGGGATCCCTAGGGGGCCTCCGCGAACTCTGAGAGGCGGTGCTCGCCTCGCCCTGTGATGGCACGCCAGCCTCGAAGGCTCGGCGACGCTCCTCGGCCGAAGAAACCAGAAAGCTGCCCATGGAGAAAGAACCAGACTGACTAAGTCGCGCCCCGCGCTCCTTCGCCCTCTGATACCGCTCCTCGCTCTCCCGAAGCCTCCCCTCCGCCGTGCCGAGACTCAATCGGAGCTCCGTCAGCTGGGCCTCCAGAGCCCTCCTCTCGTCCCGTTCTCGCAGTCACTCCGCTCTCCTGTCCTCCCTCTCTCTCTCTCTCTATCCTCCCTCTCTCTCTCTCTGTCCTCTCTCTCCCTCTCCCTCTCCTCTCTCTCCCTCTCCCTCTCCTCTCTCTCCCGCATCGCCTCTCTCCTCGACAGCTCGAGGGAAAAACGCAAATCCCGCACGTCGCGAGGGACCTCCTCAGCCTCCCGTCGCCGCTCCTCCTCCAGCTCCGCGATCCGGGTGTCATGCTCTGCCGCCCAGGCGTCGCGCTCCTGCTCAGCACGAACAGCACGGGCCAGGGCCTCTCGAATCTCGGCCACCTGCCAAAACCCACATGCACCGTAAGAGAGCAGTGAAAGAAGAAGAGCAACTGGAAAGAAGTCGGGGTCAAGCAGGACTCACTCGAGCCGCGCGGTCACGCTCGGCCTCTTCAGCCCGGGCCACCACATACGCCAACTGCTCCTGAAGGGTAGAAACCTCCGGAGGAGGGCCCCACGAACTGGAACCCGCACCACCAGCCATCCCGGCTGTCGCTGCCTGGTGGGCCCGCTGAAACACAAAGCAAACGACAGTCAGAGGCAAGCATCAAAACCTAGGTCACAAAAAAATGCATTGCATAGACTCACAAGGATCTCCAACTCCTGTCGGATGGCCACCAACTGCCGCCTCGCGTCTGCCAGCTGGGCCCGCAGGTCGGCAATCATGTTATCGCGAGCATCCTACATTGCATATAAATTAGTGTCACATGCATATACATATAAAAAGGGAAAATATTTTTCATTTCACGCTTACCCCTGCTGCACCACCAAGGAAGAGACGCTCCCCGTACGTGGCACGATACCGTCTCATGTAATCGGTGCTGTCTGGTACATGGGACACCACTGGGACCCCGCCCTGCTGCCAGTCCTGGTACTGTGCAGGGAAGCGCGTACGCCAGTCCACGATCTTTGCCTTCCCCTTGGTCTTCCGCCCGACGTGGACCGGCTCGTCTACGTCAACCCCCACTCCTGGGCTAATCCCAACGTCCTCATAACTAGCCAAAGCCGGAGCGGCTCGATCTCGTTCAGGCAATGGACCCACACGTCCCGCCCAAAACGAGGACGACCTGCTACAACCCAAGGCTGGCCGGCATCGGCCATGCCCAGGTAGGGCCTCCACACCACCTGCATCACCATACATGCATCATGTTAGTTGCTATTTCGCTCAATTGAGTCACATGCGTAAAAACACCAAAAAAAATCATACGCATCATACCATAGCCTCGGGGTACTCGCTCAGCTCCCAACGAAGCGACGCCAACTGGTAGCCATGGGGTGCCGCGACCATGACCGGCCTCCACTGTCGCGCCAGAGGCACGGCTCTCCTATTCCCCTATCTGGCTCTTCCTATCGGGAAGTAGTAGTAGCTCCACACCTGCATCCATCATTAGCACGAATAATTGCATATTTAACTACAGTAAAATGCATAAATAAAATGTTTACCTGGAGAAAAGGTGTGAAGCCGCTGACTGTCGTCTCCCTCTCTGAAGTCTGGGAGAGATCGGCGATAAAATGGGCAAGCAGAGCTGCTCCCCACGCATAGTTCCCCACTCTGTCCAGATCTGCCAGGATCCCGAGGAAGCGGCAGTGGATGCCGTCACCCTTCGTCCCCAGCAGGAGGCGGCCCAGGAAGAAGAAGAGGAACCTCCGGAGGTCTAGATCCACCAGCTCCCGCTTGCTCGGGTCCTGGGTGAAAGTTGCACGAGCATCTCCCTCCAGTCGTGCCAGAAACTCCGCTCCAGTCTCGCTAACCCGCTGGCGCGGGTCACCGAATCCGAGCGCCTCCATGATCTCCACTCGGCCGACTACCCTGCTGTCTCTGTCAGTCGCGCTCGTCTCTAGCCACAGCAGGTCCAAGGCACTCTCTCGGTAATCGGGGTAAGTGACCCCGCTGACTGCCTCTCCGTCAACTCGTAGCCCGGTGATCCGAGCCACGTCCTCCAGTGTCGGCACCATGTGCCCCCAGGGCATCAGAAATGCCCGGCTCGGCGGGTGCCACCGCTCCCTCAACGCCTGGATGAGAGGAAGGTCGAGCCGGAAGGGCTCGATCCGCAGGAAAGCTCCAAAACCCATGGCGTCCACCCGCGCCCTCTGAAAGTCCGGCAGCCCACGGTACGCTGCCACCACCAGGGACCAGCTGATCCGGCTCTTCATCACGCCCTGCACACCACAAAAAAAAATAATAATAAAAAAAGAAACACATCAGCATCATGGATAATAATAAACAACAACACTGTACATAATATTTTTTTATTTATTTATTTATTTATTATTATTTTAAATAAATATATATATATATATTTAAACGCGTCCACCCCCCTGGAGGCTTTCATTTTACTTCCTTTATTTTATTTTAGCAAAACTAAAATAAATAAAAAATAAAATAAAAATAATCATGAAGGCGTCGAACTAAGTGGACGCCTCCTTATTTTTAATTTTATTTTTTACGTAATAACTCAAAAAAATAATAATAAAATAAAAAAAAAGAGAAAAGTTGGAGGCGTCCAGGCCTCTGGGCGCCTCCTTCCCCACTCACCGGCCATCTCCACACCATCTCTCGCCCGCCTGTTTAGCCTATAAACCAACAAATTAGAGTTCTGAGGGGCTTACCGGGTCATGCTCATCCTCTCCGGCGTCGCCAGCACCCGCAGGACCCTCCACGGCCAAAGGAGGCGCCTCCTGTTCCTCGGCAATCTCCTCTTCCGCGGCAATCTCCTCTCCGATGGCAACCTCCTCGGCATGATCCCTCGACCTCCTCGGACGACGAGCCCGTCGTTTCCGTCTCTCTCCACCCTGGCTCGGGCCTTCTTGCTCCATTGGGAACTGGAGATGGGTCGTTAGAATGATTAGTAGAAGAGAACAGGGGGTGAGACCCCCTTTATATAGAAAATCACCAGGATTTGGGGCGTCCAGGCGCCTGGACGCCCCCACTTTTTTATTTTTTATTTTATTAAAAATTCAAAAAAACTTAGGGGCGTCCAGGCGCCTAGACGCCCCCACAACCAAAAAAATAAAAAAATGAAAAAGAAAATATAGGGGCATCCAGGCACCTAGACGCCCCCACATGAAACAAAATAAAAAAAAATAATAAATAAAATAAAAAGAAAAGATAGGGGCGTCCATGCCCCTGGACGCGCCCACAAAAAGAACAAAATTTTTTCAAAATTTTTTCAAAAAAATTAGGGGCGTCCAGACCCCTGGACGCCCCCATTTAAGCATATATATATATATATATATATATATATATATATATATATATATATATATGACCATAATATGAATAAACCAGAACATAAAGGAGAAAACACAAAAAGCAAAAAGAAAAAGAAAAATCATAAAAAATAATAATTCAGGGAACAATGGTCCAAAATGTCAAATGCCAGATTTTATTCCATCAGAAAACAGAGCGGGCTACATCAAGGGCTTAGGCACTCTAGGCCTCAGCTTCCCCAGTTCGGTTACATAAGCTCTCCACAGCTCACATTCTTCCCCCACGTGCGCTAAGGCCTTTCCCTCAACACTTGTCTTCCAGGGTGCTTTAACGGCCTTCGCTTCCCTCCGTCCGCTTCCGTGCCCAACTCCCTCTTCTTCAAAGGGACAATGCTGGTCAGCAGTGGGAACAAGTGGCGTGGAATGCCGATCTGGAGGCAGCACCGATGCGCGTTATAAAGGATAAACTCCGTCACGCCGATCAGTTGGAGTTCAGCTTCGGGAGAAGACCTCATGAGGAGTTCAAGTGAGAGTAGACATGCCGGTGCGCAAGTGAAGAAGCTTTGCGTCATGGTTCGAAAGTGAGACCGCCAGTCTTCCCGTTTCTTCAGCCACGGAACACGGTTCGCCACAGTGCCACCGAAGCCTAACACATCGGCTATGTGATAAAGGGGGCTTTGTTGGAAAAGCTTCGAAGTAGTCGGCATCCCCTCACAGTGGTCGAATTTGAAGTGCAAATCGACCCAACAACTTAGAACAAGTGCGCAACCAAAAGGAGGCCTACCCATGCTCGAGGCGGTAAGACCGCTGTAAAGGTAGGCAAGGACGGCGGGTCCCACCCTCTTTCCACTCCAGATCCCACAGATAGCACTCAGTTGGGTTTCTTCCACTATGTTGTCGGTATAAGGGAACAAGAGAGCACCCGCCAGACAGATGGTGAACCCTCTCATAATTCCTTCCAAATGTTCATCATCTGGTGACCCTTTCAAGGCATCCATAACCCATACCGCGAGCCTTTGTAAGTCAAATCCCTTTTGAGTGCGGACCTTTCTGACTGCGTCGGACGGCATGAAGCTTCCAAGGACGCTCTCGGAAGTCTCCCGGGTCAGCATCTACATAGCCTTCACCTTCCCGTCACTCTTGAATTTCTTCAATCCGAGCAGAAGTTCCACCTCCTCGAGGAGAATGGTCGCCTCGAACGTCGGGAAGATGAAAGTGTGGGTCTGGGGATGCCAGATCTCCACTAATGCGCCCATAGCCGCCCAGTCCATACGGATTCTCTCGTAGTGTTTGGCGTGAATAAGGAGCCCCTGAAGATGCCACTTCGAGAGTATAGCCCTCATGCCAATGGAGATGTTGGAAGTTAGCTCTGAAAGCCATGGCAGTTTGGAAAACTTCCTCGGGCCCGGAAAGAGTGGATACGGCTGGAAAGAAGAAGAGAAAGGAAGGAAAGTGAGGAGAGAGTCCATGCAGTAAATTTGAAATAAATCAACTTACCATATGCGACTAGATCGTCCCACTCAGATGACCCTCGAGGTCGGAAAGTCGCCTGATCTCACTGCTAGGCCTGCCCCTCTTCATAACGCGGGAAGACTCTCCTTCCATCCTGAAATCCCTAGACCCTCCTCTTCTCCTCCTCCTGAACTTTCAAAACTCCCCTTGGTACATTTGAATAAACTAGCCTAAGGGAGGTATTTATAGGAAAGGAGAGGTGCTACGGGACGGGACGTGTCACATGAGTGGTCAAGTCGTCAGTGTTTTATCCTTGTACTGTGGCACGATTCTGTTATATTTCTGCTGCTTTCTGATTATTTAATCTATGATGGTCTGTGCAGGTTTTACCAACGGGGCCCTATCTTGTATACCATCCTTCAGTGTTTGGTCCCCCGTGTCATGCATCATACTATATGATATTTATGCTATTAGAACACGTCAAGGCAGCTGTAGACACGCTATTCCTGACGTCCCCTGAGAAAATCTCATATTATCACGCGACGCCCCGCAGTGGCTTTCGCATTTTGAATCACTTGAGTGTTTCCAATCTTTGAGTCTTCTCTCGTCTTCTGGGCGAGTAGCGTAACGCTCCTTCGGCATCCGGAAACCACCTCGTTGTGGAAATCATGCGGCATTCGAACGGCATCAACATCAATCGCATGCACTAGAAGTTGTCGGGACTAGGAAAATGCCTAACGGACGACTGCCGACGCACTTTTCGGGGGAATCCGGGGGTCATCATGGAGGCGTCCAAGCTCCTGGACGCCTCCATCAATACAAAATAATGACAAAAATATATATATAAGATTGAACAAAAAATATATATAATTTCATGGAGGCGTCCAGGCCCCTGGACGCCTCCATCAACCGGCTCACGGGCGACCCCCGGCCATCGACTGACCGTTGCTCAGTCCGTCATTTGAAGAAAATCCAAGTTATGGAAGCGTCCAGGCCCTTGGACACCTCCATCAACCAGCTCACGGGCGACCCCGGGCCATCGACTGACCGTTGCTCAGCCTGTCGTTTGAATAAAATCCAAGTTATGGAAGCGTCCAGGCCCCTGGACTCCTCCATCAACCATCTCACGGGCGACCCCGGGCCATCGACTGACCGTTGCTCAGCCTGTCGTTTGAATAAAATCCAAGTTATGGAGGCGTCCTGGCCCCTGGACGCCTCCATCAACCAGCTCACGGACGACCCCGGGCCATCGACTGACCATTGCTCAGCCTGTCGTTTGAATAAAATCCAAGTTATGGAGGCGTCCAGGCCCCTGGACGCCTCCATCAAACAGCTCACGGGCGACCCCGGGCCATCGACTGACCGTTGCTCAGCCTGTCGTTTGAATAAAATCCAAGATATAGAGGCGTCGAGGCCCATGGACGCCTCCATCAACCAGCTCACGGGTGACCCCCGGCCTTCGACTGACCGTTGGTCAGTCTGTCGTTTGAAGAAAATCCAAGATATGGAGGCGTCCAGGCCCCTGGACGCCCCCATCCTCCCGACCTCTATAAATAGAGGCATACCCCCGTCAATTCAAGGGTCGAAAAAAAGAGCGCCGAGAGGCTGCCGGATTCTATTTCTAACCCGTGGGTGTTTTGAAGGGGAGGTCCTGCAGGATCCTTGGGTGCCCGTTCTCGCAGGAGAGAGGCCGCCTTCGCCCGCCGCGCTACCTCGTCGTCCCTACGCTGCCGAAGCTCCGCCGGATCTCGCCATCGACCATCCAATAAGCCATTCTCTCCTCTTCTTTTCTAGTTATCTTGCATTCATCATATCATATCCTCTACCCCCCCTTTTTATGAGGGAGTCTCTTCCCGTTTCTACGTCGGAATAATCGCCATTCATCATAAGCATTTTCCTCCTACTCGTGTCCGAGAGGGGTTTTAAAGACAACACCAACCAAGTGTGTGTCTTGCCATCATTTCGTTACTTGCGTCGTTAGAATTTGAATACTACACCTTCGTCTTTCTGATCCACCCGTTACTTGTTTGTCGTTGTTTTGCAAGGGTACCCGAGGAAAGTCCTCTCCGTCGGCCAGCCGAAGGGGGAGGAAGAAGTAACCTACCATTTCCCGCTCTCGAGGAGTCACAACCTCCGCGCTCAATACAAGGTACACACGATCATTTTGTTTCTTTGAGGTAACCCCTTTGGCGATCACATCCCTTTAGCATCCTACGTATGCTCTTTCCTCATATTGGCACGTTTCATAATCTTTCTTAATTTTTAGTCGCTCGATTGTCCGTAGTTTAGTTCATTTTCTTCCTCGTTTGGGTGGATTCCGCGGCTTCCACAATCGTGGCCACTCTTTTTAAAGGGAATCCAACACCAGTTTCCCACATGACGTGTTTGTCAAAAGTTACCATGAAATGGTGGATCATGTCTCCTTGTTGCCATTCTTTTCAAAGAAGATCGATCATCAACTTCAATGACGATGACCTCTTATTCTCTTTTCCACGTGAATGTCTCTCATGCTCAAAATTATTCGCAACATGACAATGTGCATGGGGACTTTTTAGACCGTATAAGGGTGGGGGGTCAACAAATCACGCCTCCGAATCTTTTACTCCACGTGGCGAAATGACACACGAGAGTGAAGGGGGGGTGCCTCGTCACAAGGGCCGCTGCTAGGGGTAATGGTGATAGATCTAGATCGCCTCCCTTCCAGTCCTATAAATACCTCCCCTTTCGCTCGACTTGGAAGCACCAGAGTCGTGAGAGTTGAGGAGTGAAAGTTTATAAGAAGGGGAGGTAGTGAGAGTTGCTCAATTCTCAGGATGGAGGGTGAATCTAGTTTCAGGGCGGAGGGTGAGTCTTCCCATTCCTCCAAGAGGAGTAGATTCGGCAGTAGATCTAGGAGGCTCGTAGAGATCGAAGGGCACCTTAGTGAGAGGACCCAATCGTAGCTCGTGAAAGAATCCTTTCATTTCTTCCTGCATCCTTCCTTCTCCTTTTCTTGACAATGCGCCTCTTTCTTACTTCTTGCGTTTTTTCAGAGTATGATGAGGTCACACATCTCTTGGGAGTTGGTGGTGTCCGCATATCGGGGTCTGTCAGACTTCCAGAAAGCTCGGCTAGACGCGATGGGGTTTGGGGCCTTCCTGCGGATTGAACCAATCAGGGTCGACCACGCCCTCATCCAAGCATTGTGCGAGAAGTGGGACCCAGTAAGTCGAGCCTTCCTGATGCCCTGGGGGCATATGGTGCCCTATCTAGAAGATGTGGTCCGAATTATAAGCCTTAGAGTGGATGGCAAAGTAGTGATTGGGGTTACTTACCCTGATTATCGAGAGGGGGCTCAGAAGCTCCTGGGGTTGGACCTAGATGGTCGAAAGAACAGGTCAGTAGCCAGGGCATCCATCATGGAGGCGTTGGAGCTTACTGACACTCGTCCACGTGATGACGTGTCCCTGGAGGAATTTATGGAGAGAGCTAAAAGAGGGGCCCGTGCTGTATACTGCATGGGTGCCTGCAACTGGGAGAGGACAAACATGAATTTGAGGAGGTTCCTTCTTTTTCTACTGGGAAAGTTACTACTGGGATCCAAGGGAGACAACATCCACTGTCGTTTCTTAGAACTCCTAGTAGACTTAGAGAGACTAGGACAATATGCTTGGGGAGCTGTCATGCTGGCGCATCTGTTTGTAGGTCTGTCCCAAAGGACAGATCGTGAGGTGACTGTGAGTGGCTTCACACCATTTCTCTAGATAATTTTTTTATTTTTTTATTTATATCTCCTCCTTGTGATGGGAAAGGTACATGATGATGTAGCTATGGAGTTATCACTATATCTCGATGGGGAGGGCTCGACATTGGTGTCCGGCCGTGGCTCCACTAGCTCGTCGGTGGCAGCCTGTCATGAGCATAGCCCCTTTACCGTACCAGCTAATGGTCCTAAGGCGTGAGCTGCAAGAGTTCCCTGCAACAATGGTGGGATTTTTGTTTAGTTTATTTTTTTGGTTTTTTTTTTGACTAAGAAGACCTGTGCATGCTATCGTAGGTGATATGGAGACCTTATTCGGGCATGGTTGATGCCGACCAGCCGTGGGTTATCACAAGCCATGCCCGGTTTGGATGTGACCTTTGGATCTACTGCTTGAATGAAATCGACCTGCTTCGACTACGATTGGTTTTGAGGACCTTAGGGCTTGCCCAAGAATGGGTAGATATGACTGTGCCACCTCGCATCGGGAGGAAGACACGCGGGCCGGCAACCTACATTGCTTGGCGAGTGCGTTTCCCTGAACAATATGAAGACTAGCAACGGGGTGGCACACTCGTAGAGTCGCACGCATAAGACAGTGAGGATTACTTGTGCCTCTATAGGGCGATGTATGTAGAGCGACTCCAGCCTGGGGGACTCATGGAGGTGAGTGCATTTTTTATAATATTATTTTTTTTCTTTTTATGTTTGGTTTTGTTTATTTTCTATTTGTTTATTTGTTTATTTTTTTCTTCTTTTTCTTTTCCTCTTTTTTTTTGTGAAAATGCTGACTCCTATGACATGGCTACATGATGCCTGTGATACCATGATAGCGAACTTGCGAACTCGCTTGGTAGACACGGAGCAACAATTGGGTGACACCCGTGGAACTTTGAATTCTATGGTGAGTGTATATACAATACATGCTCCTAATTATGACCCTAGATTCCTAGTGTTCAGCCA
This sequence comes from Amorphophallus konjac, assembly GCA_022559845.1. Taxonomy (NCBI): domain Eukaryota; kingdom Viridiplantae; phylum Streptophyta; class Magnoliopsida; order Alismatales; family Araceae; genus Amorphophallus; species Amorphophallus konjac. The sequence goes on along the minus strand of CM040123.1, from coordinate 325,952,495 downwards.
CTAATTGTCACCTCATGTTGTTATAGCGCACCCAGCTTGACGTAGCCTCACCGGCAATGAGAGCGGATGGCGTCTCTTTAGGCTTGTGGGTCCCCTCCTCGGAGATTGATTTACCCCATGAGCAACTTGCTCGTGCCGGGGAGGCAGAAGGAATGCTTTCTGCGCAAGTGAGTGTTTGGCCACCCGAGTCTCATTGTCCATGCATGCGATACTTCTCACACTGGTGAATATGACAGGCGGGAGAGATGCATGTGATGCTTGCTCGAGTTGCAGAGGGAGAGGCTAGGATGGCAGTGATGGGGACATCGCTTACCACTTCCCACTTCTCCACGGGTCCGGATGATTGCCATTATGTTCAGCTTGATTTCCTAAGTTCAGCTATGTATTTTTATATCTTTCTTGAGTCATTTTGATGTAATTTCCCCTTTGTTTTGAGTCATGTCCCTAGGTCATCATGCTATTTACCTATGTTTGTTAGGCTAGGGGGTCATATGGGCCCAATTAAATGGGCCTGGCCCATGGGCGCCCTCTTCCTTCCCCACCCCCTTGCTTATTTGCTTTTAGCACTTTCTCTAGGGACTTTTTGTAAATGTTGGGATTCCTATAAATAGGACCCCAACTCCACTTGAGTTCGGTAATGAAAGTTTGAATGAATTTTGAGCATTAGTGCACCTCTCTCTCTCTCTCTCTCCTCTTCTCTCTTTCTCTAAAGGGGGCGACCCTTTCTCTCTCCTCCTCTCTCTCTCTCCCATGGGCGAACCTGCCCCTTCACCTCCCCCACTTGCCACATCAGCCCCACCCCATTAAACACAACCCTTCACCTCCCAAGGCTCATAAACCCCATTTGCTCCCACCACTCCCCAAGCAACCCTTCCCTGATGGGGACATCAACGTCAGCCCGCTCACATTGTGTTTTCATTTACGCCCTTTTATATTTGTTCGTATACCCTTGTGATATATGGGTACACAGTTGTAGGTCTTAGTGGGTTTATTTGCAAAAGGCCATTGGGTTTCTTTGCAAAAGTGCATGTAGGCCCTGCAGGGCCCCCCTCCCTCCTCCTTATTGGTCCACTTGGACTCCCGGGCCCAAGGGGGCTGGTCCATGGTCCAACCTTGGACTTGGACCTAGATTTAATTAAAGAAGACAAATCAAATTTGTCCTCTTAAAGGGGGGGGGGGGGGGGGGGCGAACCATATAGTTTATTAGGCTTTTAATGTGTTGTTCAAAGTTGTTCAAACCCCATCCCATCCCTTCAATCTCCAACCCTTGATCCAAGGGTCTAGAATAGATTAGACACCTAGCATATATAATGTTGTATTTTCATGAGAAAAGCAATGAAAAAAATCAGAATTTTGTTGCAAGGCTTGAAGCTTGGTGCGCCCCTCTCTCTTCCCCTGCTGTTCTTCCATCCCCAACCCCAGATCTAGAGTGTATCCATCTCCCTTCATCCCCTCTAAACCTCCGGTGATCGTCTGTGCCGCCGCCGCCGCCGTTCGTGCCGCCTTCGAGCCGCCGTGGAATCGTCATCAAGTTTCTGTCCTGCTGGACAGAGGTGTAGTTCGTGAATTCCTGAAGCCAGCCACGAGTTTAGATCGATTTGAAATTTTGAGGGTTGGTTCCTATCTTCTAGCCCCTTCTCCACAAAAAAATTGAGGTTCAAACTCCATCGTTTCATATTTTTACCTTTTCGTTCAACTCTCAATCTCAGATCTGTTCTGTCACTATCTACAGTGACAGTAGCCCTGAGTTCTCCACCTTCGACCACCCTTTTGATTTTTGTTAGACCTCCCAATTTAACTGGGCGTTCTGTCCATCGTCCCCTACCACTAAAATAGTTCTTAAATTTTTATCATCCTTCTACCTATTTTTAAAAATTCATGTTCTACCAAAGCTACAGTACTTTCAGTCAGATCCTAGATCCGACCTTCATCCATTAAACAAATCATAGAAAATCATAGACACATCCAAACGTGTCCAAACCAATTTTTCCGTCTTCCCAGCTCAATTGCAAACAACGTTTCTGAGGAACACAACCCCAGATTCGAACGTCTCCCTCGCGGTCAAAGGCAATCCACAGGAAAGTTCTCTACTGACCTGTGATTTCAGGAACTGTACAACAGGAGATTGAAAATTCCATAAGTCTAGATCCGGGCAGATCCAGGCCTGATCTTTAAAACTAGGTTGAAGAACTTCAAGCTAGCTTTCCAACGGCGCCAGTCTCGTGTCGATCCGACATCGGGGTTGATCGCAGCGTCCATTCTCACCGGAGCGCGCGCTGCAAAACAGCAACCACCAGTCCGTGGACAGCAAACCCGACGGGTGCCGATCGGAGCCGCCCGACCCCCGGGCGACGTTCCGGTGTGCCGCCAGCCCAGGGAACACTTCCCTAAGTGTCCACACTACAGCGGTGCCACCGGGTCCCACACGGCCCTTCCGGACAGCACGTGGGCCCCACGGTCGTGATCGCGCGTGTAGCCGAATCAACACACGAAGCTACCCGTCAACCCGAATTCGGTCCTCCCGGACCCCATTGTTTAGCCCTTTACCTCCCTGCGTGGAGTGGGCAGTGGCTTGCATTTCTGTAATATTGTGTAATATTGTTCCGGGAGTACGAGTTTCGGCCGGGTCCGTCGTCCCCACGCCGAGCGCGTGGAGGTATCGTCTTCGCTCCTTACTGGGCATTTTGCTTGATTTCATATATGCTTGTTTATGCCATTGCTAGAGAGCATGTTTTAGGACCTAGCTTGCTATAATTTCATATCACCGCTGCTGCGAGAGAGTGAGCGAGACCGTCCCGTGACCCGATCCGGGCACGAAAGTGCGAGCCGACCACCCTAGCTCTTGCCGGTTTCTCAACCATGCACGTCCGACGCTTCCCTCATCAAGGGACGATCGCGAGCTTGTCGTGTCCGTGTCTCGTCCCGCATCAATTTGGTATCAGAGCGAGTTTGAGTCTAGGGTGTCAAAAAAAAAAGAAAAAAAGGTGTCATTTACGTCTAGTCATTAGTCGGGTTAAGCCGAGTCTAGGATCATCATATTTCTAAAACAAAAAAAAAGAGTGTTTTAAATTGCATTTCATCCCGATAATTCGGTATATCAAAAGGTGTTGTCCGAATGTTAGGCTACGCCTATCGGGAAGGCTGCACACTTGCGCGAGTGACCCTCGGGTCGATTACCTCCGCCCGTACCGGATATTGGTTTAAGTCTAGGCGCATCATTTCGCATTAGTGTGTTTGCTTTAGTCGGTGTCATCTGGTCGGTGTGTTTGCATGCCCACTCGTAGGGGTACTCAGTACTCACCCCCACCCCCACCTATGGCGGATCCCCGAGCCACTAGTCTCGATGCGTCAGCTGTGCTCGAAATGTTCCAAAATCTTATGGGACAAGTGCAAGGATTGCATACACGTCTTGATGGGTTTGACACGCAAATGGGTGATTTAAGTACCCGAATGGATAGGATGGAAGGAGTGAGTACCCGAGTGAACGGTCTAGGCACCCGCCTAGAAGAGAGGATGAAAGCCGTAGAGGATAGGGCCACCGGGTCAACTCAGTCCGTTCAAGGATTGATCGGGAGAGTCACCGCAGTAGAGAAAGGACCAGCCGAGACACATCCGATTGCTCCAGTCCAAGCACCCGTCCCACCTACACAAGGTCAACCGGAGCTGGGTCAGCGACCCGCGACTCCAAGGGGTCACGGGGTAGCTAATAGGAGGCACGAAGTCCCCGAAGTGCATGACTATGAGTCCGAGAATGAGCATCGGGGATATGGTCGTGATCGTCGTCCTATACGGCGTACCCACGACCAAGATATGGATGAACGGGCCCTTCGGACCGTTCGGGCCGACCCTCCCACCTTTGACGGGTCCTTAGACCCAAAGGTCTATCTTGATTGGGAGGCTGGGATGGATCGATATTTTGAGTGGTTCGAGATGTCGGACCAAAGGAAGGTCAAGTTTGCCAGGATGAAACTTTTGGGCCAAGCCCAAACATATTGGAGGAACATGGAGAATCTATTGTTTCATCGTCATGAACCTCCAATCGATACATGGACCGAGATGAGGGAGAAACTTAGGAAGAAGTACCTCCCTACCTCCTACCGCCAGCGTCTTATAGAGAGGTGGCAAAGCCTCACCCAAGGAGACCGGTCTGTCTCGGATTACATCGCCGAGTTTGATGAATACTACTTGCGATGTGATGCCACGGAGGAGGATTCCCTTACCGTCTCTCGGTTTCGGCGTGGTCTACGCCCGCACCTACGGTATGAGCTTCTCCGCCGTAAGGTGGACATGCTAGAGGATGCATACCAAGTTGCTCTCGAAATGGAGCAATTCGAGGGTGAGTTCGAGTCTATTCCCCGGTGGAGCCCCGCTCCTCCCCGTAGTGATTCCCGTGGCTCCTTAGGTTCATACCCGAGGGGACCCATGGCTCGTCCTCAGGAGCCCGCCCGTCAGGAGCACTTCGCTCCTAGACCTCGCCCTCCTCCACCCCGGGATCTATTTCCACCCCAACCACCGGCACCCGTTGCCCGTCCCCCGGCTCCTATAGCCCGTCCTCTGGCACCGGCACCCCCTCCACTATTGTCCAAGGCACCTACATCTCCCCCATTGCTGCCTACACCCCCTACCCGACGGGATGATAAAGGTAAGGCCCCTTTTATAGGAGAGAGTAGTCGGTCGAGAGTGCAGTGTTTCCACTGTCACGGGTATGGCCACATTGCCAGCGAGTGCCCCGCTCGCGCCACCCTAGCCATAGGTATTGGAGAGTCTGCACCTCCCGAGCTTGAGTGTGTCAATTACGTGGCCGATGGGGCACTACCCGATGAGTACTATGCCTTGGGGGGGGGAAGAGTGGGACAGCTCTCCTGCCGCCCAGGATGCTGCCACCTAGTGGGCTCGATGCTACCACCTTAGTCTCGAGTCTTGCATGAGTCAGTGTGTTTTCTTGTGTGGTTTGTTTTGTGTGGTGTGTTTTGAGTCGATTGTTTGTGTGGGTTGCATACGTGTGTTAGTGCATGGTGAGTCTGCATGTGTCTTGTGCAAGCTCGTTGTCGTTCTCTTATGAGTAAGAGGTGATTGGACTCACTTGATGAGTATGGGATCGGTTCTACTTCTATACCCGGATCAGTCACCTATAGGGACTCAGCGGTGATTCCTAGTGAGTCTTCGAGCTGCTTCCTTCCTTTTTGAGAGTGCCCCTTCGGAGTGACCACCTTTAGCCCATAGCAGTTCGCATATCGAGTATATATGGAATGAGCAGGTGACGATCGCTTGGAGTGGAGCATACCCGCGCTACTTGGCACGGTGACGGATCCGCCGGAGTACCGGAGCAGCCATACCCTTACTCGACGGGGTCGAGTTCCTCCCACCCGGGGAGAATTGATGGGGACATCAACGTCAGCCCGCTCACATTGTGTTTTCATTTACGCCCTTTTATATTTGTATGTATACCCTTGTGATATATGGGTACACAGTTGTAGGTCTTAGTGGGTTTATTTGCAAAAGGCCATTGGGTTTCTTTGCAAAAGTGCATGTAGGCCCTGCAGGGGCCCTCTCCCTCCTCCTTATTGGTCCACTTGGACTCCCGGGCCCAAGGGGGCTGGTCCATGGTCCAACCTTGGACTTGGACCTAGATTTAATTAAAGAAGACAAATCAAATTTGTCCTCTTAAAGGGGGGGGGGGGGGGGGGCGAACCATATAGTTTATTAGGCTTTTAATGTGTTGTTCAAAGTTGTTCAAACCCCATCCCATCCCTTCAATCTCCAACCCTTGATCCAAGGGTCTAGAATAGATTAGACACCTAGCATATATAATGTTGTATTTTCATGAGAAAAGCAATGAAAAAAATCAGAATTTTGTTGCAAGGCTTGAAGCTTGGTGCGCCCCTCTCTCTTCCCCTGCTGTTCTTCCATCCCCAACCCCATATCTAGAGTGTATCCATCTCCCTTCATCCCCTCTCAACCTCCGGTGATCGTCTGTGCCGCTGCCGCCGCCGTTCGTGCCGCCTTCGAGCCGCCGTGGAATCGTCATCAAGTTTCTGTCCTGCTGGATAGAGGTGTAGTTCGTGAATTCCTGAAGCCAGCCACGAGTTCAGATCGATTTGAAATTTTGAGGGTTGGTTCCTATCTTCTAGCCCCTTCTCCACAAAAAAATTGAGGTTCAAAATCCACCGTTTCATATTTTTACCTTTTCGTTCAACTCTCAATCTCAGATCTGTTCTGTCACTATCTACAGTGACAGTAGCCCTGAGTTCTCCACCTTCGACCACCCTTTTGATTTTTGTTAGACCTGCCAATTTAACTGGGCGTTCTGTCCATCGTCTCCTACCACTAAAATAGTTCTTAAATTTTTATCATCCTTCTACCTATTTCTAAAAATTCATGTTCTACCAAAGCTACAGTACTTTCAGTCAGATCCCAGATCCGACCTTCGTCCATTAAACAAATCATAGAAAATCATAGACACATCCAAACATGTCCAAACTAATTTTACCGTCTTCCCAGCTCAATTTCAAACAATGTTTCTGAGGAACACAACCCCAGATTCGAACGTCTCCCTCGCGGTCAAAGGCAATCCACAGGAAAGTTCTCTACTGACCTGTGATTTCAGGAACTGTACAACAGGAGATTGAAAATTCCATAAGTCTAGATCCGAGCAGATCCAGGCCTGATCTTTAGACCTAGGTTGAAGAACTTCAAGCTAGCTTTCCAACGGCGCCAGTCTCGTGTCGATCCGACATCGGGGTTGATCGCAGCGTCCATTCTCACCGGAGCGCGCGCTGTAAAACAGCAACCACCAGTCCGTGGACAGCAAACCCGACGGGTGCCGATCGGAGCCGCCCGACCCCCGGGCAACGTTCCGGTGTGCCGCCAGCCCAGGGAACACTTCCCTAAGTGTCCACACTACAGCGGTGCCACCGGGTCCCACACGGCCCCTCCGGACAGCACGTGGGCCCCACGGTCGTGATCGCGCGTGTAGCCGAATCAACACACGAAGCTGCCCGTCAACCCGAATTCGGTCCTCCCGGACCCGATTGTGTAGCCCTTTACCTCCCTGCGTGGAGTGGGCAGTGGCTTGCATTTCTGTAATATTGTGTAATATTGTTCCGGGAGTACGAGTTTCGGCCGGGTCCGTCGTCCCCACGCCGAGCGCGTGGAGGTATCGTCTTCGCTCCTTACTGGGCATTTTGCTTGATTTCATATATGCTTGTTTATGCCATTGCTAGAGAGCATGTTTTAGGACCTAGCTTGCTATAATTTCATATCACCGCTGCTGCGAGAGAGTGAGCGAGACCGTCCTGTGACCCGATCCGGGCACGAAAGTGCGAGTCGACCACCCTAGCTCTTGCCGGTTTCTCAACCGTGCACGTCCGACGCTTCCCTCATCAAGGGACGATCGCGAGCTTGTCGTGTCCGTGTCTCGTCCCGCATCAATTTGGTATCAGAGCGAGTTTGAGTCTAGGGTGTCAAAAAAGAAAAGAAAAAAAGGTGTCATTTACGTCTAGTCATTAGTCGGGTTAAGCCGAGTCTAGGATCATCATATTTCTAAAACAAAAAAAAGAGTATTTTAAATTGTATTTCATCCCGATAATTCGGTATATCAAAAGGTGTTGTCCGAACGTTAGGCTACGCCTATCGGGAAGGCTGCACACTTGCGCGAGTGACCCTCGGGTCGATTACCTCCGCCCTGTACCGGATATTGGTTTAAGTCTAGGCGCATCATTTCGCATTAGTGTGTTTGCTTTAGTCGGTGTCATCTGGTCGGTGTGTTTGCATGCCCACTCGTAGGGGTACTCAGTACTCACCCCCACCCCCACCTATGGCGGATCCCCGAGCCACTAGTCTCGATGCGTCAGCTGTGCTCGAAATGTTCCAAAATCTTATGGGACAAGTGCAAGTATTGCATACACGTCTTGATGGGTTTGACACGCAAATGGGTGATTTAAGTACCCGAATGGATAGGATGGAAGGAGTGAGTACCCGAGTGAACGGTCTAGGCACCCGCCTAGAAGAGAGGATGAAAGCCGTAGAGGATAGGGCCGCCGGGTCAACTCAGTCCGTTCAGGGATTGATCGGGAGAGTCACCGAAGTTGAGAAAGGACCAGCCGAGACACATCCGATTACTCCAGTCCAAGCACCCATCCCACCTACACAAGGTCAACCGGAGCTGGGTCAGCGACCCGCGACTCCAAGGGGTCACGGGGTAGCTAATAGGAGGCACGAAGTCCCCGAAGTGCATGACTATGAGTCCGAGAATGAGCATCGGGGATATGGTCGTGATCGTCGTCCTATACGGCGTACCCACGACCAAGATATGGATGAACGGGCCCTTCGGACCGTTCGGGCCGACCCTCCCACCTTTGACGGGTCCTTAGACCCAAAGGTCTATCTTGATTGGGAGGCTGGGATGGATCGATATTTTGAGTGGTTCGAGATGTCGGACCAAAGGAAGGTCAAGTTTGCCAGGATGAAACTTTTGGGCCAAGCCCAAACATATTGGAGGAACATGGAGAATCTATTGTTTCATCGTCATGAACCTCCAATCGATACATGGACCGAGATGAGGGAGAAACTTAGGAAGAAGTACCTCCCTACCTCCTACCGCCAGCGTCTTATAGAGAGGTGGCAAAGCCTCACCCAAGGAGACCGGTCTGTCTCGGATTACATCGCCGAGTTTGATGAATACTACTTGCGATGTGATGCCACGGAGGAGGATTCCCTTACCGTCTCTCGGTTTCGGCGTGGTCTACGCCCGCACCTACGGTATGAGCTTCTCCGCCGTAAGGTGGACAAGCTAGAGGATGCATACCAAGTTGCTCTCGAAATGGAGCAATTCGAGGGTGAGTTCGAGTCTATTGCCCGGTGGAGCCCCGCTCCTCCCCGTAGTGATTCCCGTGGCTCCTTAGGTTCATACCCGAGGGGACCCATGGCTCGTCCTCAGGAGCCCGCCCGTCAGGAGCACTTCGCTCCTAGACCTCGCCCTCCTCCACCCCGGGATCTATTTCCACCCCAACCACCAGTACCCGTTGCCCGTCCCCCGGCTCCTATAGCCCGTCCTCTGGCACCGGCACCCCCTCCACTATTGTCCAAGGCACCTACATCTCCCCCATTGCTGCCTACACCCCCTACCCGACGGGATGATAAAGGTAAGGCCCCTTTTATAGGAGAGAGTAGTCGGTCGAGAGTGCAGTGTTTCCACTGTCACGGGTATGGCCACATTGCCAGCGAGTGCCCCGCTCGCGCCACCCTAGCCATAGGTATTGGAGAGTCTGCACCTCCCGAGCTTGAGTGTGTCAATTACGTGGCCGATGAGGCACTAGCCGATGAGTACTATGCCTTGGGGGGGGAAGAGTGGGACAGCTCTCCTGCCACCCAGGATGCTGCCACCTAGTGGGCTCGATGCTACCACCTTAGTCTCGAGTCATGCATGAGTCAGTGTGTTTTCTTGTGTGGTTTGTTTTGTGTGGTGTGTTTTGAGTCGATTGTTTGTGTGGGTTGCATACGTGTGTTAGTGCATGGTGAGTCTGCATGTGTCTTGTGCAAGCTCGTTGTCGTTCTCTTATGAGTAAGAGGTGATTGGACTCACTTGATGAGTATGGGATCGGTTCTACTTCTATACCCGGATCAGTCACCTATAGGGACTCAGCGGTGATTCCTAGTGAGTCTTCGAGCTGCTTCCTTCCTTTTTGAGAGTGCCCCTTCGGAGTGACCACCTTTAGCCCATAGCAGTTCGCATATCGAGTATATATGGAATGAGCAGGTGACGATCGCTTGGAGTGGAGCATACCCGCGCTACTTGGCACGGTGACGGATCCGCCGGAGTACCGGAGCAGCCATACCCTTACTCGACGGGGTCGAGTTCCTCCCACCCGGGGAGAATTGATGGGGACATCAACGTCAGCCCGCTCACATTGTGTTTTCATTTACACCCTTTTATATTTGTATGTATACCCTTGTGATATATGGGTACACAGTTGTAGGTCTTAGTGGGTTTATTTGCAAAAGGCCATTGGGTTTCTTTGCAAAAGTGCATGTAGGCCCTGCAGGGGCCCCCTCCCTCCTCCTTATTGGTCCACTTGGACTCCCGGGCCCAAGGGGGCTGGTCCATGGTCCAACCTTGGACTTGGACCTAGATTTAATTAAAGAAGACAAATCAAATTTGTCCTCTTAAAGGGGGGGGGGGGGGGCGAACCATATAGTTTATTAGGCTTTTAATGTGTTGTTCAAAGTTGTTCAAACCCCATCCCATCCCTTCAATCTCCAACCCTTGATCCAAGGGTCTAGAATAGATTAGACACCTAGCATATATAATGTTGTATTTTCATGAGAAAAGCAATGAAAAAAATCAGAATTTTGTTGCAAGGCTTGAAGCTTGGTGCGCCCCTCTCTCTTCCCCTGCTGTTCTTCCATCCCCAACCCCAGATCTAGAGTGTATCCATCTCCCTTCATCCCCTCTCAACCTTCGGTGATCGTTTGTGCCGCCGCCGCCGCCGTTCGTGCCGCCTTCGAGCCGCCGTGGAATCGTCATCAAGTTTCTGTCCTGCTGGATAGAGGTGTAGTTCGTGAATTCCTGAAGCCAGCCACGAGTTCAGATCGATTTGAAATTTTGAGGGTTGGTTCCTATCTTCTAGACCCTTCTCCACAAAAACATTGAGGTTCAAAATCCACTGTTTCATATTTTTACCTTTTCGTTCAACTCTCAATCTCAGATCTGTTCTGTCACTGTTTACAGTGACAGTAGCCCTGAGTTCTCCACCTTCGACCACCCTTTTGATTTTTGTTAGACCTGCCAATTTAACTGGGCGTTCTGTCCATCGTCTCCTACCACTAAAATAGTTCTTAAATTTTTATCATTCTACCTATTTTTAAAAATTCATGTTCTACCAAAGCTACAGTACTTTCAGTCAGATCCCAGATCTGACCTTCGTCCATTAAACAAATCATAGAAAATTATAGACACATCCAAACGTGTCCAAACCAATTTTGCCGTCTTTCCAGCTCAATTTCAAACAATGTTTCTGAGGAACACAACCCCAGATTCGAACGTCTCCCTCGCGGTCAAAGGCAATCCACAGGAAAGTTCTCTACTGACCTGTGATTTCAGGAACTGTACAACAGGAGATTGAAAATTCCATAAGTCTAGATCTGAGCAGATCCAGGCCTGATCTTTAGACCTAGGTTGAAGAACTTCAAGCTAGCTTTCCAACAGCACCAGTCTCGTGTCGATCCAACATCGGGGTTGATCGCAGCGTCCATTCTCGCCGGAGCGCGCGCTGCAAAATAGCAACCACTAGTCCGTGGACAGCAAACCCGACGGGTGCCGATCGGAGCAGCCCGACCCCCGGGCGACGTTCCGGTGTGCCGCCAGCCAAGGGAACACTTCCCTAAGTGTCCACACTACAACGGTGCCACCAGGTCCCACACGGCCCCTCCGGACAGCATGTGGGTCCCACGGTCGTGATCGCGCGTGTAGCCGAATCAACACACGAAGCTGCCCGTCAACCCGAATTCGGTCCTCCCGGACCCCATTGTGTAGCCCTTTACCTCCCTGCGTGGAGTGGGCAGTGGCTTGCATTTCTGTAATATTGTGTAATATTGTTCCGGGAGTACGAGTTTCGGCCGGGTCCGTCGTCCCCACGCCGAGCGCGTGGAGGTATCATCTTCGCTCCTTACTGGGCATTTTGCTTGATTTCATATATGCTTGTTTATGCCACTGCTCGAGAGCATGTTTTAGGACCTAGCTCGCTATAATTTCATATCACCGCTGTTGCGAGAGAGTGAGCGAGACCGTCCCGTGACCCGATCCGGGCACGAAAGTGCGAGCCGACCACCCTAGCTCTTGCCGGTTTCTCAACCGTGCACGTCCGACGCTTCCCTCATCAAGGGACGATCGCGAGCTTGTCGTGTCCGTGTCTCGTCCCGCATCATTCCCCTTCCCCATACTACTTTCCATCTTCCCAAGAGAGAATTCCCCTCTCCCAAGCACCTCTTCCCCTCCCCAAGGAAACCCCTCCCCCTTCCCTAGGCATCCATTAACACTATCATTCAATCCTCCACCCAATTCAAGGCCATTCCCCCCATTTCCCCAAGCCATTTCGCACCAACCTCCACCCCCTTGGCCACTTGCGCACCAACCCCCCCTCCCCTGCTAGCTCCGTCCCTACCTTCCTCCCTCACTTCCCCTTGCCACATCCCAACCATTCCCCACTACCAAAGCAACCATATTCCCTACCCTTCCACCAAAGAGACCCCCCCCCTTTACCCTTTTCTCTTCAAATCAGTGTGCAGCTGAAGCCCTGAAGATCGACATCCTGTTGCAGTGCCGCCCGCGACCACATCCCGGAGGTCCTTGGGGCGTGGCCTACATCGACGGAAAGCTCTCCCAGTCGTCTTCGCAGGCGAGGCGGTTTCGTCTCAATCCTAGGTCGGAGCTGCCTGGGAGAGCCGTTCTTCGCCAACTGTGCAGATCCAGTCCAGTCTGCAACCAGAAGTGACTTGCAGGAGTTCCCACGGCCACACCCTTCAACTTATGGAGGCACCACTGGGCTGAGAGCTGCTACCACGAGTCTTCCACCACCACCTACAAGCGGCGTCCCGTTCGGCATAAGGAAGTGCCTGTTCCAATTTTTCTCCCCCGGGTGCGCAGACAGTCCGTTTGGGTCCTGCCCCGACACTGCCTCACTCAACGGACTCCTCCTCACCACCCCAACATCCTCTGGTGCTGTTCTTGGTTGCTTCTCGAAGAAGACTCATCCACGGACGTCCTCAACTTGGTCTCGGCTCATTCTGACTTCTGGAGTGACCGTGGTACCTTCTACAAGCAGCTGCAACCCCCTGGACCTGCCTGAACCAGAACGCCAGGGACCTGTTCCAGAGCCCGTCCCCGCCGGCGACCACTTCGGGACCACCCACAAAAAATCACAGTCGTATCTGGGTATGTCAGCGACATTTGGGCGCAAGTCTCATCAAGTTATGAGTCCGGGAGAGCTCACAGCGGCGACTACATCGACCCCCTGTCTTGCTGTCCCAGACCCGGGCAGATTCGGCCGGGTACTCCGACGGCGCGATCGAGCTTATCTCTTAGCGCCCCTCCCTGTGCGGAGGTAGTGTTTGACTTGTAATACAAATATCCCCACCCCAAGTCCACCCTCCTGTGTGAGGTGTAGTGATTGTAATTGTTAAACAGGGATCAAGCTTCATCGGCGCAGTCGGGGAACCCACACTTCCCCGCTCGCCCTCGTCTTCGAACGGGGTTGGTTTCCTCAAACCAACCAGGGTAAGCTATGACCTTTGATCCATTTCCTTCTGGTGCTTGTTCATTTAATATCCGTAGAAATCGCTCCGTTGAGCAAGCGAGAGAGCGCCCGACCCCACGTGCTCCACTTACGAGCGGTCACCGTGGGCAGTGAGAGAGTGGGACCTAGTATCCCAATTGGCACCAGCCAGCCCCTTAAGTGTGGGCTACGTACCCTTGGGAGGGCAACCCTAGCCTTGCTGGCACTCTACCAGCAAGGGTCTTGATCCATCACCTCCCCTTAGCATCATTTGGTCACCCCGGGCTCGTGTGTGTGCGGCGGCGAATTGGCCCCAATTTAGGACTTGATTGCTTTGTGTTTGTGCTTGCGGAATAGGTCCTAAGTTTCTGTTTGCTTGCTGCATACCCCGTGGTCGTATCACATCAGTTGGTATCAGAGCAAGTTCTAGACTTGTCTCTACTAAGTCTTGTCCTAGGGCACATTGCATTGAGGTCATCCGAGCATCCAAACCATGTACCTCACCAGGCACCCCGATGACTACTTCATTATCAGGCCGGAGTTGCCCCGCTTCGATGGGTCCCGAAACCCTCACACATATAGGAAATGGGAGACCTCCATGGATAGATACTTCCACCACTACTACATGACCGAGGAAAGAAAAGTGTGCATCGCCAAGACGACCCTTGGTCCCTTCGGCGAGACAGAATGGAGAAATCTTGAGATTCGAAGGGGGATTGAGAGACAAGAGCCCATTCACTCATGGGAAGAGATGAAGGTAGAACTTAGGAAGATCCTCATTCCAAAACCTTCCCACTCTTCCAACTCAAGCACCCATAGCCCAATGAGCACTCCCACTCCCCCTTTCCCTCCCCGTCAACCCAAAACCTCTATTAGGACCCAAACCCCACCACCCAAAGGACCCCTAGATTTATTAGAAGAGATAAGGATTGAGATCAGGAAGATCTTCACTCCCCAACCTTTCCACTCCTACCCTGAGAATCATAACCCGAGGAGCACTCCCACTCCTCCTTTCCCCACCACCCAACCCAAAATTCTCCATCAAACCCACACCCCACAAACTTCCAAAAATCCTCCTTCCACCCCTTTCCAAAAGGAACTTAAAGAGGTAACCGAAGACTATGAGGCTCCACTAGATTGGAAGAGGAATATGAATCACAGTGTCATGGGTTAGGCCGAGAAGTTCCCCTCCCAGGTGGAAGAAGCATCATGGCTCACTCCACCCTCACCACTCAAACCCACGTGGACCCCATGTCCACCCCTCCACCTAGGCCCGTGACAGCCACCATTCCCCAATCCAAAGTTACTCTCCCAACCCACCTTCCACTTCCAACTTCTATCCTACCCAAACCTAGTCCCCCGCTACTTCCACTCCCAACCCCAACCCAAGTCCGGCCTCACTCACCACCCCGGGTACACCATGCACCAACCATCATCACCCCACCCCCAATAGACCTTCCCATTCCCTTGAGAGAGGAGACCACGACCATCCACATGGGAGTAGATGCTAGTCCGGAACCCATCCCCATCCTTGAGGAAACCCAAGTTCATATCTATTGTGAGGAAGAATCACAAATGTCCCCTTCACATAGCTTGGACCCCCAAGAGCCACAAGCCTTCACAAGTAGCACCGTAATCATAGAGGGGCCCCTAGCTAGATGGCTAAAGGAGAGACCACTTCACCCCATCGTGTCCTATGTTTACCCACCCATGGAGCAAAACCTTCCCATTGTACCCTTATCCACCTATCACACCACAATCCAATTATCCTATCAAGTGGAAATATTAGGGGATCTTCTTAAGGGTATAGTTTGGCAAATGGAGCTAACTGGCATGATGTCTACAATAACCGACCGACCTAGGAGCCTTGACCTCCTACACCTATGTGTCGGATCAATCTCCTCCATTTACACTGTGGGTTGCTACACTAGTGACCTTCTTTTACTCCTCCCTACACCCGACGAGCCCGATGCTATTCACAAACTAGAGTTGCTTGTCTCGGGTAGAACATCTAGTCCTCCATTCATGGCCGACCATCCCACCAAAAACTTTGGCCCGATCATATTACCTGGGGAGGAGAGTCCGCCATCCAATGGTTATGAGGACCATAAGGACCTAGAGTTCCTCTCCTTAGGTGACCCTTACCATGACCCCTTCGACCCCTTCCTATGCCCCCCCACCTTACTCACCGCCAACATTTTCCCACCCCAACCGACCTTATTAGACCAAACCCACTCCATTTTTCTTGACCCCTTTGACCCCTATGAGTGGAAACTCCCACACCAAGCCATATGAATAGGAGGAACCATTTGGATGAAAATACATGTGCCACTACATTGTGCATCATTTGGTAGGGCTACTAAGCCTAGTCATGTCATACATGTCACGCACACTTTTAGCCCAATGCATGACTGGCTCACATTTGGATGTGCTGGTCCTCCATCATTCATCATTGATCATATGCACGTTAGGAGCATCTACGGGTGTCCAGGTCCCCCGGCATTCATCACCACCTTATGTAATAGGTTCTCCTACAGATACCAGGGCCCTCCCACCATTGTTATGAAGACTAGGTATGATAGGGCCACTAGTGGATGTCCCGGTCCTCCTAGGTTCATCAAAGTCCACGTGGCAACATTGCATGTTAGGTCCACATTTGGTTGTCCGGGCCCTCCCTTCATCGCTAAAGGATCATTCACAACTCTGCATGGTAACATCCGCAAACACACCAACAAAAGCAATAAGGTGTATAAGAAATCGGCCGATTCCCACCGACGCCACCAAGAGTTTCGCGTGGGTGACTTTGTGATGGTGAGAACTGAGAGACCTTTCCCTGGGAATGTCTCAAAACTGAGGTCGCGTGGATCAGGCCCCTTCCAGGTTCTGAGGAGGATCGGCACAAATGCTTACGTGTTGGACCTCCCCGAGGAGTACGGAGTAAGTCCCACATTCAATGTGGCTGACTTGGTGCCATACAGGGGTCCCACGGTGACACCTAGTGAGAATGTTGAGCCTGTTCCACTTCTTGAGAGAGTCACCACCCATAAGAGAGTTCCACCAACCCAGAGGGGCCAACGTGAGCAATTGGAGCGGATATTGAATGAACAGGTTACCGCCATCTGGAGCAGAGGGATGGGCACTACCTCGCTTGGTGGAAAGGACCGGCTACCTTTGGTGGACTTGAGAGCAACCTCGCTGTGGCTTCCTCCGCATACGATGGATCTTTACTCGACAGAGTCGAGTTCTCTGCACCCCGGGAGTATGATGGGGACATCGCTTACCACTTCCCACTTCTCCACGGGTCCGGATGATTGCCATTATGTTCAGCTTGATTTCCTAAGTTCAGCTATGTATTTTTATATCTTTCTTGAGTCATTTTGATGTAATTTCCCCTTTGTTTTGAGTCATGTCCCTAGGTCATCATGCTATTTACCTATGTTTGTTAGGCTAGGGGGTCATATGGGCCCAATTAAATGGGCCTGGCCCATGGGCGCCCTCTTCCTTCCCCACCCCCTTGCTTATTTGCTTTTAGCACTTTCTCCAGGGACTTTTTGTAAATGTTGGGATTCCTATAAATAGGACCCCAACTCCACTTGAGTTCGGTAATGAAAGTTTGAATGAATTTTGAGCATTAGTGCACCTCTCTCTCTCTCTCTCTCCTCTTCTCTCTTTCTCTAAAGGGGGCGACCCTTTCTCTCTCCTCCTCTCTCTCTCTCCCTTGGGCGAACCTGCCCCTTCACCTCCCCCACTTGCCACATCAGCCCCACCCCATTAAACACAACCCTTCACCTCCCAAGGCTCATAAACCCCATTTGCTCCCACCACTCCCCAAGCAACCCTTCCCCTTCCCCATACAACCTTCCATCTTCCCAAGAGAGAATCCCCCTCTCCCAAGCACCTCTTCCCCTCCCCAAGGAAACCCCTCCCCCTTCCCTAGGCATCCATTAACACTATCATTCAATCCTCCACCCAATTCAAGGCCATTCCCCCCATTTCCCCAAGCCATTTCGCACCCACCTCCGCCCCCTTGGCCACTTGCGCACCAACCCCCCCTCCCCTGCTAGCTCCGCCCCTACCTTCCTCCCTCACTTCCCCTTGCCACCTCCCAACCATTCCCCACTACCAAAGCAACCATATTCCCTACCCTTCCACCAAAGAGACCCCCCCCTTTACCCTTTTCTCTTCAAATCAGTGTGCAGCTGAAGCCCTGCAGATCGACACCCTGTTGCAGTGCCGCCCGCGACCACATCCCGGAGGTCCTTGGGGCGTGGCCTACATCGACGGAAAGCTCTCCCAGTCGTCTTCGCAGGCGAGGTGGTTTCGTCTCAATCCGAGGTCGGAGCTGCCTGGGAGAGCCGTTCTTCGCCAACTGTGCAGATCCAGTCCAGTCTGCAACCAGAAGTGACTTGCAGGAGTTCCCACGGCCACACCCTTCAACTTATGGAGGCATCACTTGGCTGAGAGCTGCTACCACGAGTCTTCCACCACCACCAACAAGCGGCGTCCCGTTCGGCATCAGGAAGTGCCTGTTCCAATTTTTCTCCCCCGGGTGCGCAGACAGTCCGTTTGGGTCCTGCCCCGACACTGCCTCACTCAACGGACTCCTCCTCACCACCCCAACATCCTCTGGTGCTGTTATTGGTTGCTGCTCGAAGAAGACTCATCCACGGACGTCCTCGACTTGGTCTCGCCTCATTCAGACTTCGGGAGTGACCGTGGTACCTTCTACAAGCAGCTGCAACCCCTGAGACCTGCCTGAACCAGAACGCCAGGGACCTGTTCCAGAGCCTGTCCCTGCCGGCGACGACTTCGGGACCACCCACAAAAAATCACAGTCATACCTGGGTACGTCAGCAACATATGGGCGCAAGTCTCATCAAGTTCTGAGTCCGGGAGAGCTCACAGCGGTGACTACATCGACCCCCTGTCTTGCTGTCCCAGACCCGGGCAGATTCGGCCGGGTACTCCGACGGCGCGATCGAGCTTATCTCCCCTCCCCGCCTGGCCGGCTTAGCGCCCCTCCCTGTGCGGAGGTAGTGTTTGACTTGTAATACAAATATCCCCACCCCAAGTCCACCCTCCTGTGTGAGGTGTAGTGATTGTAATTGTTAAACAGGGATCAAGCTTCATCGGCGCAGTGTGCGGGGACCCCACACTTCCCCGCTCGCGCTCGTCTTCGAACGGGGTTGGTTTCCTCAAACCAACCAGGGTAAGCTCTGACCTTTGCTCCATTTCCTTCTGGTGCTTGTTCATTTAATATCCGTAGAAATCGCTCCGTTGAGCAAGCGAGAGAGCGCCCGACCCCACGTGCTCCACTTACGAGCGGTCACCGTGGGCAGTGAGAGAGTGGGACCTAGTGCCCCAATTAGCATTGGCCAGCCCCTTAAGTGTGGGCTACGTACCCTTGGGAGGGCAACCCTAGCCTTGCTGGCACTCTACCAGCAAGGGTCTTGATCCATCACCTCCCCTTAGCATCATTTGATCACCCCGGGCTCGTGTGTGTGCGGCGGCGAATTGGCCCCAATCTAGGACTTGATTGCTTTGTGTTTGTGCTTGCGGAATAGGTCCTAAGTTTCTGTTTGCTTGCTACATACCCCGTGGTCGTTTCACATCAGGCAGAGCTGGAGGATGAATTGCGTCGCCATTCAGATGAGGAGCTTACCCGGGAGGCCTTAGAGCTAAAGATTATTCTTCAGCTAGAGAGGGAAGACAGAGAAAGAGAAAGAGTTGAGGAAGAGAAAAATAGAGAAAGAGATAGAACCGAAAGGTTGATAAAGAGACAGGAGAAAAGGGCCTTGGAGGCCCAATTGTTGGAGCTACGTACCTACCTTAGCATTGCCGAACAATGACTGAAGGACGGTGAGGAACGCTATCGACAGGCACGAGAGCGCAAATTTCATGTTAGCAGTTCCCTTGCTGCCCCGATAGAGCGGCAACAGAACGTGGAGATTGAAAGGGGAACGGAGGGTGGTGATAGTACCGCCTTTCAAGTTTTGCGAATACCTGCCAGAGATCCACCCCTAGAGGGGGTGGTGAGAACATTGCTGAGAGAGAGGGAGGAACTTAATGTATTTGAAAAGATCAAATGGAATGTGGAGTTCCCTCTTCACTAAGTCTTTCTTGATTTTTTTTTAATTTCTGCAAATAGTGCTCCAGTGAAACCAGTTAGTCTTTCTGTTGTGACTTGGCCCCCTGCCCGATGAGTGCATGAGTATTTCAAATTGTCCTTGATAACGAGTCAAGAGGGCAAGCCTTTATCAATGAAGGCAATGGTAAAGCACAATTAGGAATGTGGCACACAAATGTGAATGGAAATTTAAAAGTGAAATGCTACATACAAATGCAATCATGCGAAACAATTTTTCTTTTTCTTTCTTTTTTTTCACATATCTACATTTTGTGTGTTTTTTTGTGTATTTTTTTTATTTCTTGGGACTATTTTGTTGCTAACGTCTGGTGACCACTCCATATGGCATCTAACCTACATGAGGATAGGGGTTTCTCACTAACCTCCCAGGTATCCTAAGCGTGCATCTAGGTTGATTTGGGCCTCTAGACTCCTCGAATGATAATCCCGCCGGTTAAGACTTATCCTGATGATAATATCGTCATGCCATGCTTAGGCTCCCAATCGCTTCTGACCGCAGGGATACACCCAAAGAGTGTTCGAGGTAAATGATTTACCCGACCCGGGTCTATTTCCTCACAACTCTAGATGGTATATAAGGGAACACCCTGGAACCCGAACGACCAACCGCACGACGCTGACCCGGAATCAGACGCCGTCGCACCCATAGGTGACGCGCTTGCATTGGCCTAAGCCCAAGGTTAAATAAGAAAACATCAAGGTGGTAGACAAGGATCTTGACTGGCCAGAAACATAGAGACTCTTTCACAGCGATGGGTTTTGCTTTTCAAAGTGGACAACCACATGTGTGTGTTAAAATGAGGTTGCAGGCTTTAGCGGGTTTCACCCTTCGGGACCTCCATTGAGCTTTCATCTTCGGGGGGAGGAGGAAGAGTGTGGGGGAGAAACCTTCTGAGAGGACTGGCAAAGCCGTTAACCCGGCGAGCCAATAGGGGCCTACTTGACTCTCCCCTTTCGGGCAACTTCGGACCAAACTCGAGCATTTACATCTCATTGCCCCCCTTTCTTTTTTTTTGGAATTTGACTTTTGCTTTGAGGGGTCTCGTTTATTGGAATATGGTATGGTTACAACCGGGCTTTTCTTTTGACTTTGGTTTATCTCTTTTTTTCAAGGGAAATATAGTCATTTGACATTGTGGAATCCCTCTTGTATGCCTATGGGGACATTGCTCTCTTCTCGTGCTCTGACCCAGGCTCGAGGAAGTGGATCCTACTCTTGCCTTAAGAGAATTGTGTTTGTATTTCCTATGCTCAGTGTTTTAAGGGCCCCGACTATCTCATTTGGTTGAAGAGAGGAAGAATAAAGATTGCAGCTTTCTTGGAGACCTTCTGGGTGAGGCCTCACCATAGGCGATGCTACCAATTTTTGGATAAAGCACATGAGTGTGTGCATGTTATCTTCCTTTTAGTATGCATAGGCCGACGTGGTCGGACAGGGATCTCTACAGTTCTGGTAGACCAAGACCCGAGACCTACCGAGTCTTAATGGGCTCTATCCTAACATGAAAAATGGATGCAGTGAGTTGACTTCATGATGATCACCAAGCATTGGCATTTTTTATTTTTTTTATTTTTTTGTTTTCTTTTGACATTTTTGAGATTGATTTAAATAAAACATGGGACTCACTACGAGATTATCACTCTCAACCGTGTAAAGAAGCACTTCGTGTCAAACCAATGTAAGTAACGATTCGAAGTGGCTTACACAAAGGAGTGGTGATAAGACCAGAATCAGGCGGAAGATGCCTAGAAAGATTTACAAAATGAGAAAGGAATCAAAGAAAAAGGTGAGGACTAAAGCCACGAAAGTAGTGTGAGAATGAACAGATGCCCGAGGCTGTTGATGTGGAAAGAATCGAGTCGGACTCAGGATCAGGAGGAATTAAAAATTGATGAATCAAGAGAGGCGGATCCGGAGGGTCCGGAAATGAAGGAGGAGAATCATGGGGGAAAGAATCCGGAGGTTCCAGAGGAGGAAAATGATGAGGGATGCGATGCCTTGGGAAAAGGTATGGAAAAAGGTAATTCAAAGGGAGGAAAAGAATGAAGGACGCGATGCCCTGAAAGAATAAAAAGATAAATTGGAAGAAGGGAAGGTCCGAAGGTTCCGGACAGATATGAAAAGGGAGGCCAGGGAGCGATGCCCTAAGAAACCATGAGAGTGAATTGGAGGTTCCGGAGGGGGATGAGGATGAGAGATGGATAAAGATAGGGAATTAAACAGAGAGGGGTCCGGAGGCTCCGGACGGGGAAGAATATGAGGGTCTACAGACCCTAGAGAAGTGGAGGAGCTTGATTGCGTAGATTTAGATGATGGAAAGCGTCCCCTCAGCCAATAGATTGCCCATAAAAAGCAGCAGAATAATAACACGAGCAGTGATGGAATGGGATATGAAGTGGATGGGCTACAGGATGGCCCCTCAACATGGGATTTCTTGCCCTTAAGCTTCACTTTATGCCTTCTCTTCTTCTTGGTGGATACTCTCTTACAACGCGGCCTCTCAACCTTCAAGATTGGTTATTGGCCTCTTGGCCTTGCATGCCCTCTCTAATTATGTGCCCCAAAAGATGATCTCGTCCTTCTCTGACCAACGGGCTCAATCGGTGCGGTCAGCACGCACGGGCTCTCATTTGATGGACTTTTAATAAAACCCTTTGGACATTCGAAACTGAACAGTAACTGATGTGACACGACCTTGGACTTAAGCAAGCAAGCACATTCGCAATCTAAATGGGCCAATTTGGGCCGCCGCTCTCTCGTCGCTCACCCAAGCCCGGGGTAACTTGGCGATGCCAAGTGGAGGATGTGGGGTTGGGCCCTTGCTGGTAGAGGGCCAGCAAGGCCAAGATTTGATTCCCAATGGATTTGGAAGCCCAATTCAACGGGGCCGACGAAGTGTCGAAGGCACCGGTTGCACTCTTCCCACGGTGATCACTCAAGACAACGGGGCTTGAGGATCGGGCTCTCACTCGCATAACCAGCGGAATTAAGAACTAATATTGAAAGACAAGCACTAAGTGGAGTGAAGGTTTGAGCACTTACTCGATCGGTTTGAAGAAATCGGTCCCGGTCGGAGACGAGGGCGAGCGGGGAGGCGAGTGGATCCCCACACGCCGCGGCGGTGTCGCTTGACCTGCCCAAACAAAGTACACCACTACACCTCTCGCAGGAGGGGGAACTTGGGGTGGGGGTTAATGATATTACATCAATACTACCTCCACACAGGGAGGGGCCTTCAGCCGGCCAAGCGGGGTGGGGAAACCAAAGTAAAGAACGAGGAACAAGGGTGGACGCCGAATCTGCCTGCTGTCTGCGAACCAGGACAGAGGGTCGGTGTTGCTGTTGTAGATCTTGGTCAGGAATTTTTCTGATGGCGACACCAGCGGCGAAATCTTTGTAACAGGAAGGGGAATGCCTCAGAATTTTTGTAATTTCTTCTGGAGTCACTGCAGGTCGGGGCAGAAGCTTGAACAGGGCCTCTGTTTCTCGGACTAGCAGGGGCAAGTCACCAATAGTAGGATGCAGAGGCTGTCCTGGCCGCTCCCGAACTCCAAATTTGATGCCGTTAGTGCCGTTAGAACCGTGGGTGAGTCCTCTTTGCAGCAAAAGAAACAGGGATGCCTGAAGAGAACGGAGACGGTCTGTGGAGCCAGAAGAGTGAGGAGGTGTCGATGCAGACTGGGGAAGGCAGAGCCGCGCGACCATGGAAGAAAATTGGTAACTTCTGTTCCCGGATGCTGAATGGGCTTCCTCTTCTTGATTCTGAAAGTAGACAGGCCGATGAAGAACTTTGAAGAAGGACTTGAGGATTGATTCCTTCGGGGCTGGTCGTGGCAGAGCTTCTACGCCGGATCAGGTCCTCAGCCGAGGCAGAACCGTGCAGCTGTGGGAGAATGGACCTCCTGGACGACTCGGAGATCGGAAGAAGATGAAACTAATTTGGTTGCGAAGGCGACTGGCAGACGCTTCTGGCGATGGCTCTTGGGTCTTCAAACTCGTCCGGAGGAGGTCGTGGTGGCCGCTACAAGTTGCTGGTCTGCTGTAGATCTTCAGTTGAGAGCTGTAGGTTGATGATGATGGGGGGGAATGGGGTATATGGGAGGGGAAATGGGGGTGGATGAGTGTGGGGAAAGCCCGGGCTGTGAGGGGGTCTAGGAGGGGGTGTTCTAAGGTGGGGGAAGGGAAGAATGGGGTCTGGAAGGGGGTCTAACAGGTGGTGGGAGGAGGAGCTACGAATTTGAGAAGGTGGGTGAGAGGAGAAGGTGAGGGGGGGCACAAGTGAGTGGAGGAAAGGGTGGATTTCAAATTTGAAATGGCATTGGAAGTTGTGGGGTTGTGTGGGGAAGGGGTTGATTGTGTTGGAATGGGGAAAGTGGTGTTGGAATGGTGAGGGATCTCCTTGGGACTTGGGGGGGTGGAGTAATGGAGGCCATGGGGAAGTGGAGGGCGTTAATGATGGTAGGTGGGGGTTGAGGTGGTTGGGAAGGGAGGAGAGAGAAGAAAATTTGAAATTGGGTGATGAGGAGAGAGAAAGTGGAGTGAAAAAGAGGGATTAAGAGAGGGAAGGGTGGGGAATCTCTCCCCTAGGGTTTCTCACCCAAAAATTATTGGAATCACTCCACTAAACTAAGCTTTGGACTCTCAAATGGCAATTTTTTTCATTGATTGATTCATTAAGTTGAAATGGGGGGGGGGAATGCGGTCCTATATATAGGAAACCCACATTTCTACAAAAGTCCCTGACAATTGACTCAATAACAAATAACCGAGGGGGTAGGGGAGAGCCCTTGGGCCAAGTCCAATGAATTGGGCCCAATAGCTAACTAGACAATCTAATGACACTCAAACTTAGGGAAATGAACACAAGACCTAGGAACATGACTCAAATAAAATGGAAAATACATCAAATGACTCAAATAAAAATTACATTAGACTCAAAATTAAATGACTAGACCATGCCGGATGCAATGGGAGGTGATGTCCCCATCAGTAACTCTCTTGGCGAATAACCATAGCAAAAGTTTGAGAGTTCTGCTTGTGAAATAGGAATCTTGACATGGAATGATCCATTTGGAAATAACTCCCTTGATGAATAAACGATATCTATCATTAGGAGTTCGGTCTTCGGCATAAGGAGCTTCATGTTTGGCACACCGCTCAAGGCTGTTGGAATATCACGCATGAATATGCTTGATAGCGTAGGCGTTCACCCCTTGCATGGAAGTTGGTAGGGAGTGGATGAGATGTCAAAATCTTCCAACAAGGACTACCCTGACCCGCCCTGGAACATAGAGTTCATCATCTCCTCTGCAGTGGAATGTGTCATCACTATGCTTGAGGAGAACCCCTTCTTTTGATTAGCCATTTGGACTACGACCGAACAAGGGGTAATAAGAGCCTTGAAAGCATGTTAGCCAATGAGCAATGTGACCTCTATTATTTTGGCCCCTAATTTGCTCAGCACCAATTCTTGAGAGTCTTTCTTGATGGGCATTGGTGCATATGGAGATTCGGGCTTCTCAAAGGTGCCCGGCACAAGAACCCGAATCAGCATTTGGCAAATGAAATCTTGGATTTTGAATGGCATAGCCGTGATCGAATTCTTCTTGTCTGGTTCTTGAACATCATCTTTGGAGCATGTATTTGTAGGACACCCACTCTGAGAGGTGGTGAAAGGAGGTGAGACAGAGGTGGCATGCTCAGCGGGTAGTAGAGGTTCAATGGAAGGAGTTGTAGGAAGGGTAGGTGGAGGTTGAAACACGACGAGATTCTCCCCATGCTTAGAAGCAGATGAGGTTGGCTCGGGTGTGAAAATAGATGGACCCTGCGCAAGATTAATCATCGGTTTGGGTAAGGGGTCGAGTGGAGGAGTAAGAGTGGTTGGGTTTGAAGTTATAGGGATGATGGAGGCCTTACGTGGGGGCGATGGAGGGTTACTGGATTGGGGACAAGGGTTAATGTGAGGCTTGGTCGAGGCTGATGGTGTAATACCCTGAGTCTTTTGGATCTTTATCGGAGAGTTTCAGATCACTTTTGTCGGTCCTGAGTTGTGTTTTACGATCTGCAAGGATTTTTTTCTCGTACAAGTTACGGAACTCCGTGGTGAGTTTATTATTCAATTCATCGACTCGAGGACGCTACAGTTGCGTTGCATTCTTTCCGAGGATCATTTAGACTATTTTTTCATATTTTTCTGAATTAGTGCATTTTCGGACCAAAATTCGGATTTCACAAAAATTAGAAAATTCTTAATTTCCTTTTCTATTTCTTCTTTCATTCTCCTTCCTCTCTCCTCACCGTCGCTCACTTCCTCTCTCCCCTCTCTTCTCCTCCCTCCGCGGGGCTTGCGACCGTGGCGAGGTGGCTGAGGCAGGGACGTCGTGGAGTTGACCTGGCGCGTGATGGGGCGAAGGATTGAGCGTGGCGTTGGAGCGATCCCTCGGTGGATTCAAAGCCGGTGTGACGGGTTCGTGAGATGGTTTTCAGCGCGGTTTAGTCGCTTCGGCGCGTGAGAACTTCGGTGGAGGTAGGGATATGGACGCCCTACTCTTCTTTTGCATTTCCTCGCGATTTGGAGCCGAACCGTGTGAGAATGAGCGGGTTTTGCTTCAGTTTGGGCGAATCATGCTTTGGGGGGGTGTGAGACGAGTTTGCCTTTCTCGACGACGATTTCTAGCCTAATTAGTTTTATTTTAATCCTTGACATGTCTGCATTATTTTCCCGCTGGTTTCGTTGCGATTGGTGGTCATTTGGGACCGGTGTGAGCTCGGGAACCCATGTGACTCAATTTGGGTCAATTCGAAGGAATTGCCCGTTTCTTACGTTTTATGCGTTGTTTGGACCCCTTCCGATCTGTGGAAGGTTTATTTGGCCATTAGGGTTGTTTCCCCTTCGTTTAGAAGCGAACGGGGCGTGGAACGGCCGAGATCGGCCAATCCCGCGGTTTTCCCATCGTGACGATTTAGCGGTCTTACCGGAGACCATTTTTGGGCATTTAGCGGTCCTTGGGTGACCGTTTATGCTTTTTGAACAGTATGTCAGTTTGGATCTTAGCGGCCATACGATTGACCGTTTGTTTTGGCTAGCGGCCCAATGGAGGACCGCTAAGCCCTTTCCAGCAGTCCATTGTTAGACCGCTAGGAATTGTCTGTTAGTCGGTTTGGCCAAGCGGTCACACGATAGACTGCAAGGCTGGTATTGGCGGTCCATTGTTAGACCGCTAAGTGCCGTTTATGTCGGTTCGATGGTTTTTGAGTCGGTTGGGCTAGCGGTCCTAGCTTTGACTGCTACGCTCCTTAGCGGCCCTATAGGTGACCACTAAGCTCTGTTTGACCGGTTAAGTCAGTTTCAATGTAGGGTGTTTGACTGGGTCTAGCGGTCGGGTCCATGACTGCTACAATCTTCTGGCGGCCCTACGATAGACCTCTTGCCCCTATGGATTTGCAGTTTTGTCCATTGGAGTCCCTAAGTGAAGCGGCCATGTTCTGGACTGCTTGGCTCGGTGTGACGGCTTGTTTAAAGCCGGTTGTCTTGCTGCGGCTTCTTCTTGACCGCCCAGTGTTTGTATTCTCTGTGTGAGGGTAACGGCTCATTAGCTGACTGCTTGGCTTACCTAGTGGCCCGGCT
The DNA here is from genome assembly GCA_022559845.1 of Amorphophallus konjac. Lineage (NCBI taxonomy): Eukaryota > Viridiplantae > Streptophyta > Magnoliopsida > Alismatales > Araceae > Amorphophallus > Amorphophallus konjac. The sequence continues at coordinate 325,925,448 of CM040123.1, read as the reverse complement.
GTAGATGTGGAAAATATGTAGCGTGGTGTCACAAGTCACATAGGCAAGCATGTAATACCCCGGGTTTTTCGGATCCTTGTTCGTGGGTCCCGGATCTGGTTTCTCGGAGCGTCTGACTCTGTTGTGTCCGAAATTTCGTTTCAGACATCTTTCGTGTTCGGATCGGCGCGATCCGGAGTCGTTTCGGAGGTCCGGAGGCGTTCCGCGGCTTTTTCCGTGTGTGTTTTCCGATTCCCGGCGTGGGTTTCGGCTTTTTCTTCGGAACCTCGTTGCGGGTGAACCGGGCCGTTCACCTAGGCGAGTGTGGTACCGTTGCGATCGGTGCGTTCCGAGGATCGCGAGGGTGTGATTTTCTATTTTTTGGGATTTTTTCAAATTTCCGAATTTTCCTATATATTAACCCACCCTCTCTCTTCCTCTCATTTCTCACTCTCACCCTCTCTCTCTTCTCCCACTCTCTCCTCTCACTCTCTCCTCTCCGGCGGCCGACGGACCGAGGTGGGGGCGAGGCGGGGCGATGCGGGCGAGGAGGACGGCGAGGATGGGTCGAGGCTCGAGGGCGTGGTGAAGCTCGGCCGTGGGTTCGTGGAACGGCGAGGCTTCAACGGCGTTTTCTTCGTGGATCGGCATCCACGGTGCGCGAAATCTTCGGTGGAGCTAGGGTGATGGACCCCCAGCTCGTGCACTTCCTTCCCCGCAAGTTTCATAGGCCGTGGTGAGCCGAGCGGGTCGTTTGGGGCGTTTTGGGGAAAAATCATGTTTCGGGGAGTGATCGCCCGATCTAGCGATTCATTGCGTTTCTGGCCGATCCGAGGCCGTAGATGCATGCTAGGGGTTATTTGGGGGCTTCCCCTATGTTTTCCCCCTCATCCGTGGATGTTTGGGGGCGTGGCGTGGATTTTTGGGGTTTTTCCCGCCGTTCTCGATTTTCCGAAATGGTCGCGGTCCACCAGAAACCGCGTTCATTGGTCGCGGTCTTGGGAGAACCGCGTTCATCCTTTGTGTTTTGGTCGAGGAGGCCTTCGAGCGTCGCGGTCGTGCGATAGACCGCTTTGGTCTAGTCGCGGTCATGGGATGACCGCTACTGTCTGGTCGCGGTCCTCGGGCGACCGCTACCAGCGGGGTTGCGCGTGGCTAGTTGCGGTCGTGAGGTGACCGTGACAGCATGGTCGCGGTCTCCGGTCGACCGCTACCATCTGGTCGCGGTCCCCAGTCGACCACTATCTGGTCGCGGTCACCAGGTGACCACTACCACGTTCTGGTTCCTGTTTGCGCTGTTTTGACCTCCGGTCAACCCGGTTGTGACCCAGTGGTTGACTTTAGGTCTCGTGAGTGTCTCGGACACCCCGTGGAGTTCCGTGACCGTGTCTTTGGGTGTCCAGAGGTTGTCCCACTTACCTCGTTTTGCGTGTCATGAGCTTAAGGGTCCGGGTGACCTTTTAGCGTCCCGATTGAGTTGTGTTGGTCTCCGGTCGACTCGGTTGTGACCCAGTGGTCGACCTCCGGCCTTGTGAGTATCCCGGACACCCCATGGGTTCTGTGTCCGTGTTTCTGGGGTGTCGGGAGGGACCGTGTTACCTTGATTAGCGTGCCTGTAGGTGTGGTGGGTTCGGGTGACCTCACGTGTTCCGGGCTTTCGTGTTACGCTGGATCGAGTCACCGTGTATTGGTGTGTGTGCGGTGGGGTCTCCCCCGCATATCGTGGGTTTCTTTGGTTGGCGATTCCCATGTGGGCCACGTGTTTGGCCTTGGACTACGAGTCCAGTTATCCGGCCTGGGGCTGGAGGTTTCCCGCTTGCTACAAGATGGGAAATCATCGTGGTGGCTTGTGTGCTGCCTTGGGAATCGTGCTTTTGTGGTTTCCGCGTAGGCCGTGCCTATGGCCTGTGAACCGCGAGTCCATGTCCTAACTTGGGACTGGAGGTCTCTTGAGTTCCCAGGTGGGGGAATGGTCTCAGCGATTGCGATTCGCCTCGTGAGTCATCGCATTGTGGTTTTGGACCTAGGGATTAGGCCAGATTGACGGCTCAGTGCTGTCATGTGCAACGGTCTCGACTCTGAGTCGTGTGACTCAAAGACCGTTGAGTTCAGTAGGTCTAGTGGACCATCTAGAGTATGGTGGTGTCGTGCCACCTGTTACTTCGCGATACTCGCAATGGGTGCGTGCGTGGTTTTCTGTGTCCACGTTCTATGACACGTCCACTAGTCGTAGCTTCCCACGGCACGCGTGTGCTGGATCGCCTGGGAGTGGCTGAGCGGCGTACCCGAGAGAGGCGGTGAGTAGGCTGGTTACCGCAGGGCCCCCGTGTACTTCCGAGTCCGGGTTTAGGGGGAAATACCAGCTAGAGGACAGGCCTAGGGCGTATGGTCTGAGTGTGCACACGAGGCTGAGGGTTCGGACCCGTGCTGACGAGCGTGACCTCAGCTAGTCCTTGTTTTGCGGTTACTTCTGGTTACTGAGTGTGTCTGAGTCTCACGCCCGGGGCGTAGCAGCTAGACACTTGTGACGCGGTGTAAGACGTCAGGGGACGCATCCGGTCGTTCTTCTAGTGGGTGGTGCTCCTGTCACATGACGTGGGTTGTCGTGCACCGGGTTTTGTTTCTGTCCGCGGGACGGGACTTCGTGAGTGGTTTCGGGAGTGTTCCCGGAGTCGAGGTCTGGGGTTTCCGGTGAGCGTCACCGAGGGCCTTTCTCCAGACAGTGTTATGTTTACGACGGTGAGGTCGTGACCATGTTCCCTGACCGTGTGGTTTTGGCTTGGGCTCTTTTTCGGAGGGCAGGCCTCCGCTACGGAGGTAGCGTGGCGTTTTCCTAGTAGCATGGCTAGGGCGGTTCGTGTTTGGTGGTTTCGGGTGCGTCGCTTGGTTGTCCCCCGACGGGAGACTGGGTCATGTTTTCTGGTATAGTAGGAGTAGCTGTAGAGCCGAGTTTTTGACCGGCCACCGATTTGCTATTCCTACTGTAGTTGTAGCTCTCCTTTCCGCTACCGCCGTTGTTTCCGGTTGGGGTTCCGCGGGATCCCTGCTGAGTCTCTGTTTTGGAGACTCATTCCCTGCTTTTCAGGTGTAGCGGTTCTTCCTCGCGGTTCGAGGGTGCGGGGCGGAGGTTCTCAGTTGCCAGCTTGCCGGGCCGAGTGTTCACTTGGCATGTGGTACGTTTTACTGCTTTAGACTGTACTTTCTGTTGGACTGGACTCTGTTGTAGTTGTTTATTTATTTCTGTTAATTGTTGAATTGTCCTGCTTCATTTCCTATTTCTTTGTGCCTCCACACTCCTTTTTAGCCCTTCCGAGCCCTCCCGGCTCGTGGGCGGCGATGCGAGTCTCGGGTTATCTGGCCTTCCCGGTAATCGGATTCTCGGGCCGTCACGAAGCATATGTGCATAAGTGATAACATAATGTGCATATCAAGTGAACATCATGAACATGTGACTATGTAAATAGTGCAAATAGTGTAAAGTGGGTGCAAAGACTGATGCAAACAGTAGGGCAAACGACGTCCAAATGAAACGAAATTTGAGATGACAGAAGACTTGAGTGTTGTAAAGAAGTAAGAACAAGAATAACTCAAAACGGAGGTCGGGACAGAAAGTTATGACACCGGAGATTTGGGAAAAAATATAGACTGTGCAGAAAATTCAGAATAGTGCACAAAATGGACTCAAAGAATGATGAATATCTCACAAGATAGAACACCAAAAGAGGAAAGAGTGGATGCTATGGAAAGGTGGGAGTGTTGTGGTGAAACTAGGGTAGAAAGGAGAGTTTAAAACGGGGAAGAGACCAGTGAAAAATGGGGTGGAAAACACAAGAAAATAGAGGGGTGCAGAACATGAGAGAAAAATGACTAAGTATGAAAACAGAATGAACAAGCAAAACTCATCGACAAAATATGAAGGAAGATGATGAGGTAATGAGCCCAAAACCAAGGAACACAAAGATTATACTTCCCTCAAGACTCTGGAGTTGAAAGGATGGATCAAGAGTGCCCCACGGCCTCGCACCGGTGACGCAAACATGCCCCCGTCGCAAGAAATCTGAGTTTCAGAAAAGTGCAGAACAGTGTGGTGAAATCACAAAAGTGGGAGCTTGGAAGAGGGGGAAAATATATGAGAAATAAGGCAAACATATAATGAAAATGAAGCTAATACTCCCCTCTTCAAGATGGAGTTGAGGGAGGACGAAAAGGATGAAGCATGACTCCGCACCGGCTTGATGAACAGGCCCCCGTCGCGAAGTTGTAGCAGAAAATCAGCAAACTGTGATGATTTGCCAAAAGTAGGGGCGAAGTTAGGAGGGCAAACGATAATGAAATCGAGCAAATAAGGAACCAAAACGAAGCTTATACTTCCCTCTTCAGGCTAGGGTCGAAGGAGGATGAAGAAAATTCGGCATGGCTTCGCCGTCGCCTTGAAAACACGCCCCCGTCGCATAGGAAATCTGGGCAGGTTTATATAGAAAAAGTGGTGAAACCCGCAACTTTCTCCCACGATTCCAGAAGATAGAGTCTACCAAATCTCGAGATCTCTGGATCATTCTCGAGATAATAGTCAAGATAAGGCGTAGGAACAAACAGGACTCTTTTTGGTTGAAGATTGTGGAAGTTATGGCTCTTGGAAGAAGCCTCTGGAACCTAATCTGCAGGGTTTTTTGGTTGCACGAAAAGCAGAAAAACTTGATATTGCGGCCACAATTCCAAGAGATATAGCCCATCAAATTTTGATTTATATGAACCAAAGTAAAGATAATACAAAGGGCTAGAAGTAGGAAAAAATGGGGATCAATTTGGATAAGTATTCTAGAAGTTATGGCCGCCGCAAGATAGCCACATCGCGCAGGTTCGTGAAGATAGAGTCCAGAGGAGGCTGGACTCTTATTGGATAAACGGTCGGACGACTGACCGTTAAGGGTTAAACGGTCGTCAACCGACCGTTTACAACAATGAACGGCCATTAACACGACCGTTTAAGGTAGACTTTGCGTGACTTTGGAAATTAGATTATATCTCCCAAACGGTGCAGAATTAGTGAAAGTGGTAGAAGACAAAATTATAGATAACTCAAAAATGAACAACTTTTATGAAGAAAGTAAGATGAGAAAATGATCAGAAGAGAGAGAAAGGGGGGCTAGAATAGAGAGAGAAAATACCGGGACATAGGTGAACAGTGCAGTCTGTCGAAAAAATGTAAATAACTTGAAATCGGTGCAGAACTGGCCAATGACGTAGAAGAAGGAATTGTAGGGATTGAAAAGATGAACAACTTTGGTGAAGGACACATTTTGAAAAGAGGAAAGGAAGGGGGTGAAAAAGGATAATTTTCAAGACTACGTAACGAAAGGGGGCTAAATGCTTGAGGGAAGCCGTCCTAAATGGGCCGTAAGGCGACTTTGAAGGTCGGAAGGTGACAAGAGATAGGCTCCAGGGCTCTATGAAATAATGATCTCCAAGGTTCAAAGGGAATGGAATAATGAAATGAGCTCGAAATCCATCCAAGAAAGGCTCCAAAATAATGGGTAATTCGGGGCATCAAAATGATGAATAAGAGAAATGACTCAACTCGTGGGCTAAAAACGGGTGCCAACAGATGCCCCTCCTTGATGTCTACTTTGCAAGGGAATGAGCGAAAGTGATGCGGAGGCGAAATGGAAAGGAGATGGAGCGAAAGTGACAGCGACGTGAAATGGAGATGAAGCGGAGAGAACTGATAAGCGGGCATCAAGGAAAAAGACACCCGTTTTAACCAACAAGCGACAGGAATTCTCCCAAAATCGTCGAACTAACCATCAGGACTGGATGACAAGAATGAGACATGTCTGGAGAATTAAACTAATAGGAAAAAAGGAAGCACGACCAGGCTCATCGGGGACACAATCCACAGACAATGAGGGGGTCGGAAAGGAGCACAACGTAAAAAGTAAGAGAAATATAACTGAGATAAAATCCAGACAGGAATCACACTGGCCAACCAGACCAAGTGAAAAGATCAGAGAAATCGTTCAAATTCAGAGTGGAATAAAGATCTCTTATCCAAGAGACATGAAGTGCAACTAACCATTATTGAGGAGAAACCTTGAATGGATCACGAGACGTTAATGCTCAAAATAACATGATGCATGTTGGGCTAAAATAAAGAAATCATCAAAACGAATGCAAAGAAATCATAAAATAGAAAGTACTCGAGAATAGTATTGCTAGATTGGAACGATCAGGGTCAAGACACTATTCGCAACCACGGCGTGCGTGATAGAACCATCATTCCCTAATTTTCCCAACCTAACGGCCTATCCGATGATTAAACATGTGCACTTAGATCATCATCATTTTTGTTAGAGGGGAACGTTAGATCCTGGAACACATGAATGACCAGCCGGTTCTCGAGATAATATAACAATATAGATACCATATAGTAATGCAACAATGAGTAGGGATAGAAGGCCATACCTGACTTACCTGTGCAGGCGAAATGGCATTTTTTTAATTTTTATTTTCTGATTTTTTTTATTTTTTCATATATAAGATAAATATGATAGACAAGCAAGTGTAAACATAGACAAAATAACATAACTATCAACTGAACAACAAACAACACGACATAACATAACGGTCAAATGAAATGGGAGACAATGCAACATAACATAACAAAGGCACACGAGCACATATGCAATGGCATGAACGAACAACATGCATGCATGAACACGGTGTGACAAGACAACAACGCGGTGGGACAAGAACATGGGACATAAATGAGTGACTAACAACATGTGCAAGACAACTAACAACACTCGGTGAGAGATAAAACAACATGTGTGGGACAACACGGTGAGACATAAACACGTGATAGGGACACGGCGGGACAAAAGACATAAACAGATACGCCCTTCTATCAAAACCCAAGATCAGAATGAAGCAGAACCGCCAGGTTCATAATCATGAGGTAAATCCCTCTCATAAAGATATGATCATTGCAAACAAAAACTGAGAAGGACATGAGCTTCAGAACAGATCGAGAGAGTGGATCGAAGAAGGAAAGAACAGATCAAAGATGTGGACAGGAGGCAGAGCACAAACATATAGCAAGGAACGCCTGAGTACTTGCAACCTGCACACTTAGCAAACAGATTACGTATATGTCCTTAAAATAAATGCAAATGTATGAAAAAGACACATTTTTTGGATTTTTTGTAATTTGTTTTGATTTTTTTTAGATTTTCAATAGTATTTCATTTTTTGGAATTTTTGAAATATTTGATTTTTTTCAGGTTTTTGAAATATTTGATTTTTTTTTGAAATTTTGAATTATTTGATTTTTTTGGATTTTTGAGAATATTTGTTTTTTTAGATTTTTTTGAAGTATTTGATTTTTTTAGACTTTTGGTAATATTTGATTTTTTTTAGATTTTGACATAGCAATTCGCAGCACCTAAAGACGGGCTCAAACTACTAGCCAGGGATCGACGTTCCTACCCCTTTCACTAAAGGCTTCCCTTAAGCAGTGTGTGCATGTGAGGGTGGCTTACCACAACCAACTGCTTCTAAAGAACGGGGCTCCTACTAAGGCCATACCCGGGATACAACCCAGTCTAAGAGGGAGAAGCAGAAGATAAATTGGAGACAAGCTTCGTGCAGGATGGGAGATATCAAGGCTCGAATTCCTTCTAGGGCACTACCCCTCAAAGTGATAACCTGTTGCGCCGGGGCTTTGTGTCTTCGATTTTTAGACCCATATTTATTAGGCACGCATGCGACCGGGCTCATGACGTCCCGCGGAGAACTGTACTGCCACTCTTACCATGCCTTTGATTCATAATTTTGCATTGATTCATTTTCTCATTTTCTCATTTTGGCAGCCCTTATTGGCCAGATATAACATGAAAGCTCACTTTTGAGGGTCAAGACTGCCCCTATTTGAGACCTCTCTCATATTGGGGAGTGCCTAGGTTAGTCATCTCATCCATCAATCTCTTACCCCTGCACTTGGCCGAGTAGAGAAGAGAAAATACCTTCGTGCATACCCAAAGTATGGCCAAAGCAGCAACGTTGTTGCACTAGAGGGGTCGGCTATGGCTCGCCGTGAAGTGTGTGAAAAACCAATGCCTAAAGGTCACCCTCAACAATCGGGGAAAGAAACTAGACTCCCAGCGCGGAGCTATTACCAGCCTAAGAATGCTGCAGAAAATAACCTTTTTTATTTGACACAAAGTTAAGATCTAATTAAACAAAGACTCCTAAAGCCACTCAATCATGTTAAGGAATTAACATTATAACCATGTGCAAAAATAATAGAAATAATGGAAATGAAAGCATGTTTCTTTTCACAAAATAAAGATACCTTTACAAATCCATGGCGTGGAAACCGGCATCCTTAAGCGATCTCGATCATCAAGCTTTAAGGAGCGCGAGTAGCTTTGTATCCCTTGCTTGCCAGGATAAAGGATGAAAGGAGAGCAAAGGATTGGATTCCTCGACACAGAGGAGTGGCAGACATCATACTGGACGAAGAAGGGATAGCAAGGAAGAGAGATGAGGGCTAGAACTCCCTCATTAAGGCACTAAGGCCCTGATAACAAGGAACCAAGTACAGAAGAACCATAGATTAACTGAGATCAAGGCGGTCTAAAGCCTCTAAAATAGCAAGAAAAAGGGTGGTGACCCTGAAAGGGTGAAGAGGAGTGAGAAGAAAGAGGAGGAGAAGAATCATCCAACATGGTCGGAGAAGGAGAGTAGCGATCACCCGCCAGAGGCAGGGAAGATGAAGCATAAACACCCGACCAGGTCGGGGAGAAGAAATGAAAACCACCTGACAAAGTTGGGGAAGGATCAGAAAAACCACCCGACAAGGTCGGGGAACGAGCGCAAGGAATCCCCAATAGGGTCGGGGGAAAAGGATGAGAAGCAGAATCCAGATGTATCCGGGGAGAAAAACTAGAAGATGCCCCCGGATCAGGGGAAGAGGAGGACATAGGCAGAGACCTAGAATGGTGAGGACCGGAGAAGATGGTAGAAATATAGTCAGGTGGTGGAAGGTACACCACCCAAGGATAAGAACTGAGCAAAAGAAAAGATGAATGGCCGGAGGAAGGAGAGGAGGAAGTGGACCCTCGAATGCACAACTGACAGCCTTTATACTTATGTCGCCACCTATAAATCTTCTTGAAACAACTCCGCCTGGCGCGGACTCGGGCCTTCGGGCTTCTTGTCTTGCAATACTTTCTTAAATAACGGGCCCACCTGGCAGACGACCTAGCCCGGTTATGAATATGCAGCTTCATCGGGGCGGTTGCCCCTAGACTCACGGTGCTAACATGCTGTGGATATTCTTGAGCAACTGACTCCTCAAGATGATGAGTATCATGGAACTATGGAGTCTTATCTCTTGGCACTAGAACATGGAGATTCGGTAACTCTACTCGGCAACTGGGCGCGAAGCATAACTCCCTTACCAGAAAAGTAGGACAGAACTGAGGGGGAGTAATGTGCAGCGTTGACGTGGCCGACTTACCAATAAACGAGGGAGATTGCATAACAGATGCAGAATGTCCTTAGAGGATGTAGAAAACACGGCCAACTGCCCCTTGCATATAGAATTCATCAGGCTCTTGGCGGCCGCATGAGTGAGCACCATCTGGGTAGAGAACCCCTCTTGGCCAGTGAACTGAATAGCCATGGAGCGAGGAGAAATAACAACATCGATAGTGAATCCTCCGGTGAGCAGTGAGATTGCCACCGGCCTTGCTTGTGAAGAAACTGACACTCGTGCAAGGGAACTCTTCTTTGCAAACATTTCTGAAAATGCAGGCTCTTTATCCCCAAAATAACCAGGGACTAGGACCCGGATTGGCATGCGGCAAATGACATCTTGAATCTTGAAAAGCATAATCGAAACCTGGCTCGGCTCATTATCTCTCTGGGGACCAGACCCAAGGGGCACCAAAGATAACGCACACCCGCTCCGTGGGGTGGAAGGGGATGGAGAAGTGGAGGTAATAGGCTTGGAAGGTGTGGGTAAAGGCTCAGAAGGCGTAAGTGGGGGTAAGGGCAAAGGTGGCCGCGTAGGAGGGGGTAAAGGCGAAGGTGGAGATGTGGGTATAGGTATAGCCTGCTCAAGCTCGGGCGATGATGGCGAAGGGGAGGGCAAAGGCGGTGGAGATGGTGGAGGTGATGGGATAAGGGTCTTTGGGAGAGGAGGCGGTGAGGGCGGGAGTGATGGCGGTAGGGGTATTAGAGATGGTAGAGAGGGCGATGCGGGCAATGGAGGTAGTGGAGGTGGTGGAAATGGAGAGGGTGAGGAAGGAGATGAAGGGGAAATGGAAGGTTGTGGGACCCTACGTCGGCGTATTGATACGACACGCCGAGCGGCGTTGGGGGTAGGAGTAGCGGCGGTGGAAGTGGAGGCACCAGCCTGAGGAAGAGATTGGGTAGGCAGAGGTTGCGGAGATGGGGTAGGAGATGGCGAAGGTGATGAGGTAGGTGGAGATGGAGGTGGTAACGGGGTAGGCGATGGCATAGGCAGGGAAGTGGATAAGGGGGTAGATAACGGAGCGGGCGCTATGGTAAACGCAAAATCACAGGGGTGCCCCTGGCCTTGAGATGGAGACGGCTACTTAGGCGACGCTTCCTGTTGTTGCTGCTTACTGTGGAGATATAGAATGACCTCATGAATAGCAGTCCAATCAATCCTCTTCTTCGCTTCTAGATCATAAAGATAATCCTGAAACTCAGGGCAATCCTTAACTAAATGCCCCTGCTGGCGGTGAAATTCACAGAACTGAAGTATATTCCCAACTGCTGGTCGACAAGGCACAACCGGAGGGAGCGACAACGCATGAGTGGCCATTAAAGCCCCAAAAATGTCGGTGAAACACTCTGGCAATGGAGAGCGAGGAGGATCCTGCTTCGGGCTAGGGGGATGCCGAGGGATATGGGAAGGTGATAGAGAAGGTTGCGGGGATGGAAGCAGAGGTTGCGTAGGCAATGGCGCATGGCTAAGGGAAGGATTTGGTGAAGACATATGCGAAGCAGGATGGGGGGGTATATAGACGGCATCCACCTGCTCGGGGTGTGGTGTTTCCTTGACCGGAGGTGGGGGTTCATGCGGGTATGAAGAGGCAGAAGGTTGACTCATGGAGGGTTGATATGTGGAGGTATATGGGTGTGGGGGAGCGGAAGGCCGACTCATGGAAGGATATGTGGTGGAGGGCTGACTCAGGGAAGGTGATGGATATGAGGCGTATGTGGGCGTAGAAGGTGGAGAGGACTCGGGGTCAAGGGAACCTAAAAGTTGTTGGTGGATGAAGCGGGCTCGGCTATAAAGCTGTTGCCAGGAGGTGATGTCATTCAAGGCTAAGATGAACCGATACTCAGGCATTGCATTAGAAATGATCATTTTGATTTGCTCTCCCTCCGGAATATGCCCCGGGACTTGCGCAGCTAGGCGACGCCAGCGGTCGGCGAAGGTAGAGAACTCCTCGTCAGGCTTCATCTTCTCATGGGCCAGATCAACTATAGAATACTTGGGCCCAACCTGGTCTTGATACTGCTGAACAAATTTCTATTGAACGGCTTGAAAATTCACCACTTGGTCTTGCGGCAATGTAAAGAACCAATCCCGAGCTGAGCCCTCTAGAGATAGACCAAAAAAATAATCCATCAAGCGTTGGTCATGTCGGAATTGGGCCGACTCACAAAGAAACTCCTTCAAGTGCACATAAGGGTCACCGGCTCCACCATAGCAGCGATAAGTAGGAATTTGTGAACGCGGTGGAAGTTGAAGACCTTGGAATGCGAATGGGACACTCAAAGAAGTTTGGGGATCAATTCAGCACTGAAGTTCATCAAGCCTGCGCTGAGTTTGAGCAATCATCTCCTCGATGGGGAGAGACTGAGAAGGATGCAAGCTAGCCTGAGCAAGAGAGTGTGAATTTGGACCAGCATTATGGTATTGGGCTGGATAAAGGGATCTGGATTGAGAAGAGGGGAAGCCCATTCCAGGAGTGGCATGATACATGGGCCTAGAAAAATCATGAACATGAGAATAAGGACCGATTGGGCCAGCAGCAACATGGGGCCCATTAAGAGAATAAGAGGGCCCGTTAAAGGAAGGGGCCCCACTAAGAGTAGAAGAGGGAGGCCCGTTATCAGAATAAGGCCCATTAAGATTAGCAATGAACTTTTGGGCCTGGACTGGGGCCGTTTGGCAGGCGACAAATGATAAGTGGGTCACATGATTTGCTTGCGGGTCGGAAGGGCCACGAGGAGATGGGCCCGCGTGGGAAGAGGAATCTACACGGGAATAAGAAGATGGGGAAGAAGAATGGTAATATACAGGAGAAAAACGTCGCTCCATGAGGGCACATGGAGACTTTATACAGGAAAATCAGGGAAATACAATGAGGGAAGTAAGGGCTCAAAGGAGGGGGACTGACTCAATAATGCAAAGAAAAAGAAAAAGAAACCTAGGACAATGAGACTAGACAAATGGACATACAAAATGGACTACCCTAAATGGGCCTAACAATAAAACCTATATGGATGATGGGGGATGCAACACAAAATAACACAAGTGGGCTTGGACAAGCCCACACAACACAAACAATATGAAGGATTTCACCCAAGTCAAACAAGTTAATATGATGGGAAGTATTTTATTGTCAAAGTTTTGAGTGGGCCTTTAAATATTTTCAAATTAAGATTAATTCCCTTAAGATAGGTATCCTATAGAGAATAAGGTCAAAACTTTAGGTTGACTAGGGTTAACTCCTTCACAACGTATGTAAATGCAAGCCTATGGGGTGGAAAGGTACAACCGGCCCGGCGTCCGTGTGGGAATCCACGGCTCACGGGGACTTATGGAGGTCCCAGATAAGATCACCTAGTCGAGCCCAAGGAATATGGGAGCGAGAGGATCAATTACCGAGAAGGAATGCAACTACAATATGGCAATATGCATGACCCTATGTGCACCGGAGTGCATGCAATTTCTAGCCTAAATCTAACAAATCAAGATATAATGAACATATGTGAACATAACAATATGGATGCAAACAAAGTGAACAATATGAGCATGAAACGCTATCTAAACATGGACATACACACCAAAATTGCAGCAAAGCATGAGACAAGTGATGGGCACTAGATGTCCCACCGTGATCGCCAAAAAAGGGTGTAGATGTGGAAAATATGTAGCGTGGTGTCACAAGTCACATAGGCAAGCATATGTGCATAAGTGATAACATAATGTGCATATCAAGTGAACATCATGAACATGTGACTATGTAAACATGGTAGCATGATCATACAACAAGACAAAAGCGATAAAAGATGTAAAAGAATGCCATGATCGCCACCAAGGAATGACAATGCCAAAAGAATATAAAATACTAAGTGCATTGTGTACCTTGGAAAAGAGGATGATCGCGCTCAATATCAAGATGCGGGGACTATGTGGATTACCTCTCCTTGCCTTCCAGCCGGCTAGAAGGTAAGGGCCTCACTTTCCATGCTTTCCTGCGAAACAAACACAAAACAAGAGGCAAAACCCATTAGAAAATGCTAAGTGTAGAAATCTGCCTAAGTGCATAAAGTAGCATGAAAGATTGAGGGCAAACTTACCGGGGGAGGGTTTTTAACCCCTATGGAATGGTGCAAACAATAGGTGTGTATATTGTGATGAGATTAACATGAAGAAATTGATTTAATATGCCATGATGAACATAGATAAACAAGGTGCAAAAGTGCATGCCACAAGAAAAACTGTGCAAATAGTGTAAAGTGGGTGCAAAGACTGATGCAAACAGTAGGGCCAACGACGTCCAAATGAAACAAAATTTGAGATTACAGAAGACTTGAGTGTTGTAAAGAAGTAGGAACAAGAATCACTCAAAAAGGAGGTCGGGACAGAAAGTTATGACACCGGAGATTTGGGAAAAAATATAGACTGTGCAGAAAATTCAGAACAGTGCACAAAATGGACTCAAAGAATGATGAATATCTCACAAGATAGAACACCAAAAGAGGAAAGAGTGGATGCTATGGAAAGGTGGGAGTGTTGTGGTGAAACTAGGGTAGAAAGGAGAGTTTAAAACGGGGAAGAGACCTGTGAAAAATGGGGTGGAAAACACAAGAAAATAGAGGGGTGGCAGAACATGGGAGAAAAATGACTAAGTATGAAAACAGAATGAACAAGCAAAACTCATGGACAAAATATGAAGGAAGATGATGAGGTAATGAGCCCAAAACCAAGGAACACAAAGATTATACTTCCCTCTAGAGCCTGGAGTTGAAAGTATGGATCAAGAGTGCCCCACGGCCTCGCACCGGCGACGCAAACATGCCCCCGTCGCAAGAAATCTGAGTTTCAGAAAAGTGCAGAACAGTGTGGTGAAATCACAAAAGTGGGGGCTTGGAAGAGGGGGAAAAGATATGAGAAATAAGGCAAACATATAATGAAAACGAAGCTAATACTCCCCTCTTCAAGATGGAGTTGAGGGAGGACGAAAAGGATGAAGCATGACTCCGCACCGGCTTTATGAACAGGCCCCCGTCGCGAAGTTGTAGCAGAAAATCAGTAAACTGTGATTATTTGCCAAAAGTAGGGGAGAAGTTAGGAGGGCAAACGATGATGAAATCGAGCAAATAAGGAACCAAAACGAAGCTTATACTTCCCTCTTCAGGATAGGGTTGAAGGAGGATGAAGAAAATTCGGCATGGCTTCGCCGTCGCCTTGAAAACACGCCCCCATCGCACAGGAAATCTGGGCAGGTTTATATAGAAAAAGTGGTGAAACCCGTAACTTTCTCCCACGATTCCAGAAGATAAGTTCCACAAAATTTTGAGATCTCTGGATCATTCTCGAGATAATAGTCAAGATAAAGCGTAGGAACAAACAAGACTCTTTTTGGTTGAAGATTGTGGAAGTTATGGCTCTTGGAAGAAGCCTCTGGAACCTAATCTGCAGGGTTTTTTGGTTGCACGAAAAGCAGAAAAACCTGATATTGCGGCCACGATTCCAGGAGATATAGCCCATCAAATTTTGATTTCTATGAACCAAAGTAAAGATAATACAAAGGGCTAGAAGTAGGAAAAAATGAGGATCAATTTGAATAAGTATTATAGAAGTTATGGCCGCCGCAAGATAGCCACATCGCGCAGGTTCGTGAAGATAGAGTTCAGAGGAGGCTAGACTCTTATTGGATAAACGGTCAGACGACTGACCGTTAAGGGTTAAACGGTCGTCAACCGACCGTTTACAACAATGAACGGCCATTAACACGACCGTTTAAGGTAGACTTTGCGTGACTTTGGAAATTAGATTATATCTCCCAAACGGTGCAGAATTAGCGAAAGTGGTAGAAGACAAAATTATAGATAACTCAAAATGAACAACTTTTATGAAAAAATTAAGATGAGAAAATGATCGGAAGAGAGAGAAAGTGGGGCTAGAATAGAGAGAGAAAATACCGGGACATAGGTAAACAGTGCAGTCTGCCGAAAAAATGTAAATAACTTGAAATCGGTGCAGAACTGGCCAATGACGTAGAAGAAGGAATTGTAGGGATTAAAAAGATGAACAACTTTGGTGAAGGACACATTTTGAAAATAGGAAAGGAAGGGGGTGAAAAAGGACAATTTTCAAGACTACGTAACGAAAGGGGGCTGAATGCTTGAGGGAAGCCGTCCTAAATGGGCCGTAAGGCGACTTTGAAGGCCGGAAGGTGACAACATAGGCTCCAGGGCTCTATGAAATAATGATCTCCAAGGTTCAAAGGGAATGGAATAATGAAATGAGCTCGAAATCCATCCAAGAAAGGCTCCAAAATAATGGGTAATTCGGGGCATCAAAATGATGAATAAGAGAAATGACTCAACTTGTGGGATAAAAACGGGGGCCAACACCGGCATGTGGCTGTTTACTTCCCATAGCCTTGTTTTCCTGATAGTTGGCCTCTATTTGTCTTGGCCTTACGTTGTGGTTTGCCCGCAATCCCGTGGATGTCTTGGATGTCCTATGAGGGCAGTGACCATGTTGTGGAGTGGCCGAGGAGTGCCATTATATCGCATGGTGTTTCGTACTGTTTCAGAGTCGTTATTGGTGTTTGGTCAACCCAGTGTGATCTAGTGGTTGACATGTGACCTTGTGAATATCTCAGTGATCCGATATGGATTGAGAGATGATGTTGGACGCCTTGAGGTGCTATCTTATCTCGGTTAGCATGTCCATGTGCTTTGAGGGTCTTAGTGATTCCTCAGGTCTCCGTGGTTTGTGTTATGCGGAGGTGTGGATCAGGTGATCCTATGCCATTTCCTCTATCGGTGTTTTCCAGTGATGTGGCTTAGGGACTAGGCTGATTGGCGGCTTGTTACCACTTTGTACGACAATCTTGACCCCGAGTCATGAGACTCAAGGATCGTTGTGTTAGTAGATCCAGTGGTTTGTCCAGAGTCCGGTGGCAGTCTGGTATGCTACCCTATGTCTTGGTGCTTCGTAGTACGTGCGATAGTGCATGCTTAGCCTGTCTGTACTTCAGCACCAGTGTTTTGGAGTCTCTATGTCCAGTGAGCCCCCACTAGTCGTAGCCTGACGACACATGCGTTCCAGTGTGTTGGCCCACCTCGGAGTGGTGGCGGGGCAGTTCCCGATAGACGGTTCATAAGCTAGTTTCCGTGGGCTCCCTTGCCTTACAGTAGCGTCCTATTGGGGGAGAAAGCTAGCTAGAGGCCTGGCTCAAGGCATTGAGCTTGTGTGTGCACACGTGGTCAGGGACATTTAGACGAGCGCCGATGGGCATGACTCTAACTAGTCACTCGTTACTGTTGTTCCTTGTACTCAGTTCTGTAAGTGTCTCAGTTACCATCGTTCCAGACGTGTGGGAGATACTTATGATGCGGTGTAAGTCGTCAGTGGACGCATCTGGCTGTTCTTCTAGTGAGGAGGAGCTCCTGTCACCTGACGCATGACTCTAGTGATTCTCGTGTCTCGTGACATATCTTTTCGTCATTGAGTTCTGAGTAGCCTGTATGTGGCTTTACTCGAGGTTTAGTCTTGTGTAACATACACGATGATCTAGTTATGTATGTTCGTGCCTTTGACTGTGTAGGTCTTTTATTAGAGCTTTTGCTTATTTTGGTAGGCTTTTAGCTTTGGAGCTTGTGCTTGGTCGACGAATAGGTAACGCTTGACTTTGTGAGATTAGGGTTCACCTTTCTATTACTGTTTAGAGTAGCTTAGAGAGCCGTGGTTTGGTCGGTGGCCGTGTTTCTGGTTAGTACGACTTTACTCTTTTCTTTAGTTGTTCTTACTCTTACTTTTTATAGCTTTACTATTGTAGTTACTACTGTTACTCCTCTTTCCTGCTTTACTGTTTAGCGCTGTTTAGCGTGTTACTGCATTGTTTCTAGTGGGGATCTACGTGACCCCTACTGAGCCAGTGACACGAGACTCACCCCTACTTTTCAGGTGTGGACTTCTTCTTCCTCGTGGTTCGTGACACGGTGCGCCTGTTGTAGTTGCCAGCGTTGGCTGCGTCGGGCTTCCCCCGACTTCAGTGTACGTTTTATTTTCTGTTAGACTATACTTGTCTTAATTTATTTGGACTGGACTCTGTTAATTTAAATTGTTAATTAAAAAAGTAATTTTTATTTCTGCTACTTTAGCAAACCTGATCAATGAAATATTAATTGCTTACTGCTTTATCTGGGACTTCAATGTACTACAAACACTCCTTTTTATCCCTTCGGAGCTTTACCGCTCTTGGGAGGCTTCTCAGAATCCAAGTGTTATCGGGTCTACCCGGTATCCGGAGTCTGGGTCATCACAGTTGGTATCAAAGCTCTATTGTGTGTAAGGTACACGGGAATTCGAGATATCGCAGTATTCAGAGTCCTTAAGGTCTAGTACAGCCAGCTGTCGGCATTAGCGTTGTCATCAGTTTTGTGATGATTTGTAGCTTTGTTTTCGTGTGTGGTCTTGTGCGTGCTGTGTTGGTACTGTGCGAGATGGTTTTGCTCTCGTCAGGATGTGACGGAGTGCTTTTCTTTTTCCGTGGTGTTTGTCTCGATTATGCTGTACTTGGCAGATTTCACCGACAACCGTAAATCTATGGTGTAGTGTTCGAGATGTTTCTGTAATTCGTTCAGGTGGTTGGTGGCTTTATCGTTGGTGTGATGGTCGTACACATTTCTATGTTGCTTTGGTCGTCCCAGGTTGAGATTTGTGCAGCCCTGAGGTGTTAAGCTTGTGTCGTGGTGGTCGAGTAGATGCCTTGTTTGGAAGAATGCCCGAGCAATTCAGGAGCGAACCTAGGATTATCCTTCCTGGTGAGCTATTGTTAGTTGAGCTTGATTCTTCTCACCCTATTTGGTGGCATCTTTTCGAGGTAAGCCTTGGAAGTTCTATCTTGGTGAAGCCTTTGTCCTGTGTCTGCTTAAGGGTGGACAATGTTAATTTTGAACCTGATCTGCTCTTTCTTCGACTGTTGCTTGGCTTTGGACCCAGACTTTGTGTTTGGGAGCCCTTGTACACCGTGTTCGATGTGCCGTGTTTTGGCGGCTGTTGTGCAATGAAGGTTCAGTAATCGTTCTAGGACGTGAGGATAAGCTGAGATTAGCGTTCCTTTGTGCTTTGTGCTGAAGCTGGTGCTCTTCATGGTATGCACTTTGGCGACTTGTGATCGGCTGTTAGCAGGATCGGTACTCGAGGCGTGGTATATTGCAATGTTGTGTATTGCGATGACACTGACTGTGTGTTGAGATGCGGATGCCGAGTTATCCTTGATGCCTGTGTGCGTGTGTTGAGAGTGCAGCGGAAGCGTGTGGGCTGATTACCCACGGTTCAGGATCGTGAAGTTGGCAGATTCTGGCTGGCCAAGAGGTTGCTTTCCTCGATGTATTATCGTCTTGGCTATGTGTGCCCTGATGTTGTTGGTTGCCGTGCCATTGTTGGAGGCATTATGGTTGCTTGCACTGGCATGTGTGAGGATTAGGGTAATATGTCGGCATATATGTTGGTTGAGTACCCTTTTCTTCTCTGTATTTTTCTTGGATGTTGTGCTGTCGGGATGGATCACGGTCCTTGAGATGCATTCTCCAAGATTCTTGTTGTTGTTGTGGGTCCTTATGGTGAGTTGTTCATAGCATGGCTAGTACATGTTAGTCGTGCGTTCAACTGTAATTGTGTCTTGATGTGACCCAGCTTGCAGTTGTGTTCCGTGGTTCTGTGTTTAGAACGGATCTGAAATTCTGCGAGTGTTGCTATTGTTGTTGTTATCGTTTGTAGTGGTTGTGTTCAGCTTGGGAGGATTTCCCTGTGAGTCTGTGATGGGGGCATCCCTTGCCCCTCCACTTTTTTTGAGGCTCGGATCGTCGTCGGCTTATGCCATTATGTTCGTCATGTGTTTATGAGTAGAGTCATGTAATTTTATTATTTTTATTTGAGTCTTAAACATGTAATTTTCCCTTTATTGAGTCATGTACCTAGGTTAGAAAGTCATTTTCCTAAGTATTGTGTCATTAGGTTGGTTTGTTAGGCTATTGGGCCCAATTCATTGGGCTTGGCCCAAGGGCGCCCCTACTCCTTCGGTTATTTATCATTGAGTCAAATGTCAGGGACTTTTGTAAAATGTGGGTTTCCTATATATAGGACCCCATTCCCCTTATTTTGAACTAATGAACAATTGAATGAAAATTGAAATCCACTTCCAAATCCCACTAGATCTCCCTCTCTCTCACTCTCTCTCTCTAAGGGGTCCCCCCCTCTCTCTCTCCCTCCACCCCAATTTTTGGAATTTTCTCTCTCCTCCCCATTCACCCCTCATTAAGACCCCTCCCCTTCCCCATACACTCAATTAACTCCCCCCCCCAACCCCAAGGTGGCATCCTCCAATCCACACCCCACCTCCCACCTCCCAACCCCCAACTACCCCACTCTCCTTCCCAAAGCAACTCGCCACCTTCCCAATGCTAAATTAGCTTCACCCAAAGCCCAATTTCGAATTTCCCTCCCATCTCCCACCCCCTTAGCTCCCTTGGCCGCCCAAATCCAACCCCAAACCCAGCCAAGGTCGCCCCCCCACCACCACCCCTCCATTCATACCCATTTCTTTTGTAGGTCAAACTCTGGTTGCAGGCAGCAGGTTAGCCGTAGCTTGAAGTGCCACCACGTCCTCCTCCCTGCGAATCTGAAGGCCCAAGAGGTACCGTTGGAAGCGTCTACGAGTCATCTTCGCAACGGTGGTGGTTTCGTCTGGATCCAAGCTCCGAGCTGGCCGTGAGAGCATTTCTCCCCCGACTATGCGCAGCTTCCCTAGCAGAGCACCTGAGCCGGAGTTGAAGCTCTACAGCGGCCAACCTCCTGGGAATCAGGGCAGGAGTTATTCATCAAAACTCTTCTCCTCTGAGTCCTCTTTCATCTCCAAAAGGCAGGGCATCAATCGGCTTCCAGAACCCCTAGTTCCCATTTTCCTCGTCCAAGTGCGCAGACTGCTCCTGCGGATCCAAGTTCGACCTGCACCCACTCACCCGATGACTGCTCTCTTCTCCGACCTCCGATTGCAAATCCGTCAGCTCCTGCTCAAAGCTACTCCGACCACGGAAGCGTCACCGCCAGTCTCGCCTCAATCGGAGTTCAGGAGAGCCCACAACACCTTCTGCAACCAACTGCATCTTTTCTGTTTCCATCCGAGGCAGATAGAGGGGTCCTGTTCCAGGCTCTGCCACGATCAGCACAGAGTTCCTGAGCCTCACCAAAAATTCAGACATCATCCTTGGTCCGTTGGGAAGCTTTTGGCGCAAGTCTCATCAAGATATGAGCTCTGTGGAATTTGTGGCAGCATCATCACCGCCCCACTATCCAGCAACTCTGAAGATTGGCAGAACCGGCAACGCTCCGAACGTCGGGTTTTCTTCATAATTCCCCCACCCCGCTTGGCCTGCTGAAGGCCCCTCCCTGCGTGGAGGTAGCTCTGACTGTAATAAGTTTAATCCCCACCCCAAGATCATCCCTCCTACGAGAGGCGTAGTGTTGTACTCATTCCATTTTAGGTTGAAGCGACACCGACGCGGCGTGCGGGTGCATACCCTCGCCTCCCCGCTCGCCCCCGACTCCGGCCGGAGTCGGCGTCTTCACGCCGGCTAGGTGAGCTCCTGAACATCTCTCATTGCTGTAATGGACTTGCTTAGCTTAGTATTGCTATAGTTACTCCGTCGGCGGTAAGAGAGTGTCCGATTTTAAATTGCTACCCAAATTGAGTGACCACCGCGGGCGAGTTGTGAGAGCATCCACTTAACCCACACCCTTGGTGTGTTGGCCGCCCATGATTTGGGCATCCTAGGCCCATTTGGGGTTCTCCCCAAGCTAGCCAACCATTGGAGCCTCAAGGTCCCGCCTCGGACCCTCTCCAACATCGCCTAGTCGCCATCGGGCACTAGTGTGCGCCATACGGGTGAGCTCGCTAGTGTGAGTCCGCTGCTCAAACTTGAATGCTTGCAAAATAGGTCCATAGGTGGTGTCACATCAAGTGGTATCAGAGCGGTCATAGGCTTGTCCTCACAAGTCTAGTCTTGGGTCATCATACTAGGTCAAAGGTGCATCTGCACACCCGTGCATAGCCCACCCAACCTTGCATGACCACTCGTAGTGGTACTCACTATCAACCCAATACTTCATCTTCCAATCTCACTATGAATCCAAAACGCCAAGGGATACCTACCACTAACACCCATGACTTCCCTGGCCACGTCAGTTACCTCATGAAAACCTTGACCCATGCCAATGGCAAACTTGATAACCTATCTAGACGACTTGATCAACTAGAAGAAAATTGGCCCGCCCCAAGGATGAATGATAGTAGGGCTCCTCCATCACCTCTCACCTTTGATGGGACTCATCATAATGAGTATTTAGAATGGGAGGCTTCCATGGACCATTATTTCACTTGGTATCCAATGACCGAAGAAGAGAATGCCCAATTTGCCAAAATGCAACTTTCTAAACGCGCCCAAACTCAATGGTTGCAAATTGTCGGGATAAGGGTGCTTAGAAGGGAACCTTCCATCACCACTTGGGGGGACATGAAAGAACAACTTAGGGCTAGATATGTTTCCCCCTCCTACTCAAAACACCAAAGCCTAAGGAGCACTTCAACTCCTTCACCCCCTCCTGGCCAACCCAAGACCCTAGTCCCCCATTCCCCACCACTTCCCACCTATCCTATCCCGACCACCACATCTACACCCTACCTACAAGTCCTCACCACAACCATAGCTCCACAAACCCAATTGGGCCCCATGACCACCCCTCCACCTAGGCCCATGACGACCACCACCCCCCAACCCAAATTCCCCCACCAAACCCATATCCCACAAGCCCCCTTGAACCCCACCATTATCCCTCCATCACCCCCAAAGAAAGATGCACCTCCCAAGGCCAACCAACCTAAACCCCCTCACCCAACCCACCTCCCGCTTCCTACACCAATCTTTCCCCAACCTAGGCCTCCACTACTTCCCCTTCCTATCCCAACCCAAGTCCACCCTTGCCCACCACCCCGAGTGCGCCATGCATCGACTACCACCAACCCACCCACCATAGACCTTCCTACCCCATTGTCCTTAGGAGTTGCAACCCACACCCTCACCCAAGTGGAGAGGGATACCAATCCGGATCCACCTCCCAAAATCAAGGAAATCCAAGGGCCACACAACTCGCCCACCACTCCTAGCCTAGCTCCTCAAGAGTTACACACCCTTCCCTATGACACCGTCACCATAGATCAGTCCGTACTCCAATGGCTCAAGCAAGGCCTCACCATTCCTAGTTCACAACCAAGCCACCTGGGTATGGGACATCAATCCCAAATCATTCCCACTCAGCCTCATGTCACTTATCAAACCTCCTATTGTGTGGAAGATTTGGGAGACTTAGTGGCCTACCTACATTGGCAAATCCACTTGACCGATATGCTAGCCATGAGGCCGTCGGAGTCTAGCACCATTAGCCTAGCTTACCCCACCGTTGGCTCCATCACTTCCATCTACACCAATGGCCAATTTACAAGTGAGATCATACTCCTTCTTCCCACGGAGGAGGAGCCCATCCTAGTCTACTCCCCAACCATTGAGATCCCAAGTGCTTTGATTGGCCAACCCATTAGCAACCTTGGCCCAAATAATTTGGAGGAAGATGACTCACCATTTGAGGACCTTGAGAACATGGAGTACCCCTACCTAGGTGACCCTTACCATGATCCCTTTAACCCCTTCCTAAGGGAGCCTAGATCTCCATGTAACCCACTCCCCCTATTCACCACCCACCTCACCCTACCCATATCGCCCATGTTGACCCAAACTCCTCCCTTCCTAGAATCGGGTTACACCATGAGAGCATTGACCTTAGGCAACAAACACCTTGGGATTGATGAAATGCCCCATCCCATAACCACCTTCCTAGATCCCTTCGACCCATTCACATGGAAGTTCAAAGGTCATCCCACATATATGCACATGGAAGTCACCTTTGGGATAAACATGCATGTGTCTAGGCTTACCACACCACTTGGCATGATTCATAAGTCGGATACATTCATTCACATCACCCACATGTCAAGTAGGAAGCATAAGTGGACCTTATTTGGATGTATTGGCCCACCTTCATTCATCATGAGTATTAAGCATGAGAGGAGCATACATGGATGTCCGGGTCCCCCTACATTTGTCACACCCATGCATAAAAGGTTCATCTATGGATGTCCCGGCCCTCCTAAGTCTGTCACAGTCTTCATGGCATCAAAGTGTGATCGGTCTACATTTGGCTGCCCAGGTCCACCTTTGCACACCATACTTTTCACACCAACATCGCATCATAGTGCATGGCATACGCATTCTCGCAAGCATATAGGAAAGAGCAATGAGACTTACAAAAGGCGGGCAGATGCTCATCGGCGCCACTGCGAGTTCCAAGTGGGAGATTCGGTGATGGTGAGGACGGAGCGGCTCCTTCCTGGGCCTACCTCCAAGTTGAGGGCACGAGGTTCGGGACCCTTTCGAGTTCTGAGACGACTTGGCAGTAATGCTTATGAGCTAGACCTACATGAGGGTTTTGGGGTACACTCTACTTTCAATGTGGCGGACTTGGTACCCTACAAGGGCCCCGCGGTGGAACCCAGTGAGGAGCTCGAGCCTTTACCCCCCCTTGAGAGAGACACTGCCGGTGGGACTCCACTTCATAGCTTGAGAGACCGACGAGAGCAGGTAGAGGCAATACTGGATGAGCAGAGTAAAATTACTAGGCACAAGGTGTATCAGCGCTACATGGTTAGGTGGAAGAACCGTCGCCCGATTGAGGATACTTGGGCGAGTCGGGAGGACCTGTTGCGACTTGACCTCGACATTCTGGATCTAGTACTATCGCCAGGCGGACCCATACTCGACGGGGTCGAGTTCTCCCCACCCCGGGGGTATGATGGGGGCATCCCTTGCCCCTCCACTTTTTTGAGGCTCGGATCGTCGTCGGCTTATGCCATTATGTTCGTCATGTGTTTGTGAGTCGAGTCATGTAATTTTCTTATTTTTATTTGAGTCTTAAACATGTAATTTTCCCTTTATTGAGTCATGTACCTAGGTTAGAAAGTCATTTTCCTAAGTATTGTGTCATTAGGTTGGTTTGTTAGGCTATTGGGCCCAATTCATTGGGCTTGGCCCAAGGGCGCCCCTACTCCTTCGGTTATTTGTCATTGAGTCAAATGTCAGGGACTTTTGTAAAATGTGGGTTTCCTATATATAGGACCCCATTCCCCTTATTTTGAACTAATGAACAATTGAATGAAAATTAAAATCCACTTCCAAATCCCACTAGATCTCCCTCTCTCTCATTCTCTCTCTCTAAGGGGTCCCCCCCTCTCTCTCTCTCCCTCCACCCCAATTTTCGGAATTTTCTCTCTCCTCCCCATTCACCCCTCATTAAGACCCCTCCCCTTCCCCATACACTCATTTAACTCCCCCCCCCAACCCCAAGGTGGCATCCTCCAATCCACACCCCACCTCCCAACCCCCAACTACCCCACTCTCCTTCCCAAAGCAACCCACCACCTTCCCAATGCTAAATTAGCTTCACCCAAAGCCCAATTTCGAATTTCCCTCCCATCTCCCACCCCCTTAGCTCCCTTGGCCGCCCAAATCCAACCCCAAACCCAGCCAAGGTCGCCCCCCCACCACCACCCCTCCATTCATACCCATTTCTTTTGCAGGTCAAACTCTGGTTGCAGGCAGCAGGTTGGCCGTAGCTTGAAGCGGCCACCACGTCCTCCTCCCTGCGAATCTGAAGGCCCAAGAGGTACCGTTGGAAGCGTCTTCGAGTCATCTTCGCAACGGTGGTGGTTTCGTCTGGATCCAAGCTCCGAGCTGGCCGTGAGAGCATTTCTCCCCCGACTGTGCGCAGCTTCCCTAGCAGAGCACCTGAGCCGGAGTTGAAGCTCTACAGCGGCCAACCTCCTGGGAATCAGGGCAGGGGTTATTCATCAAAACTCTTCTCCTCTGAGTCCTCTTTCATCTCCAAAAGGCAGGGCATCAATCGGCTTCCAGAACCCCTAGTTCCCATTTTCCTCGTCCAAGTGCGCAGACTGCTCCTGCGGATCCAGGTTCGACCTGTACCCACTCATCTGACGACTGCTCTCTTCTCTGACCTCCGATTGTAACTCCGTCAGCTCCTGCTCAAAGCTACTCCGACCATGGAAGCGTCACCGCCAGTCTCGCCTCAATCGGAGTTCAGGAGAGCCCACAGCACCTTCTGCAACCAACTGCTTCTTTTCTGTTTCCATCCGAGGTAGACAGAGGGGTCCTGTTCCAGGCTCTGCCATGATCAGCACAGAGTTTCTGAGCCTCCCCAAAAATTCAGACATCATCCTTGGTCCGTTGGGAAGCTTTTGGCGCAAGTCTCATCAAGATCTGAGCTCTGTGGAATTTTTGGCAGCATCATCACCGCCCCACTGTCCAGCAACTCTGAAGATTGGCAGAACCGGCAACGCTCCGAACGTCGGGTTTTCTTCATAATTCCCCCACCCCGCTTGGCCGGCTGAAGGCCCCTCCCTGCGTGGAGGTAGTTTTGACTGTAATAAGTTTAATCCCCACCCCAAGATCATCCCTCCTGCGAGAGGCGTAGTGCTGTACTCTTTAATTTTAAGGTCAAGCGACAATCACCGCAGCGTTCGGGTATTTACCCACGCTTCCCGGCGTGCCCTCGTCTCCGAGCGGGATCGGTGTCTTCACACCGATCAGGTGAGCCTCTGGTACTGTCCTTGATTGCCTCATTTCTGCAAGTTCATTATTGCTTTGAATGCCCGTCGGACGGTGAGAAGAGAGCCCGATCTTGTATGCTACTTTGTGAGTGACCACCGCGGACCAAGAGTGAGTGCCACCCAAACCCCGCCCTGCGGGCCAGCCGCCCCCGAAGTTGGGAATCCCAGGCCCATTGAGGGTCAGCCTAAGCCAACTAAGTCACTTAGAATCATTGGGTCTCGCCTCGGACCCTTGCCATCATCCCCCGGCCCCGCCGGGTGATCGCGTGTGCCGAGTGAGTAAGACGCTATCGTGAGAATCATTGGAGTGCTTGTATGCTTACGGGTCTAGGTCCTAGGTTGCTCAAATCATGCTTAGTCATCCTTGGGCTGTGTCACATCAGTCTGATTTGGCATTGTGTGGACCGAGGTCTTGTCAATTGGTTTTGCTGTAATCTTCTGCTGTGATAGAGTTGGCATGTAACTTGAATCAGATGTAATGTCTGAGTGAGGACTGACTTGGTGGTGCTCGTGGTCCAGTGCCGTTGTTGGCGTTCTACTTGCCTGTCTTGTTGTTCTTGCCACGGAAGCCTATGTGGTCGAGCTATCAGCTGAGGACTACGTTTCCTTGTCTAAGCTGATGCTTGTTGTGTTTTTTGAGCATTTTTTCGGTAACTGCTTTCGTGGCATGAGTCGTGTCTCCTTTTCCCTGTGAGACGGAAGTGACGTTGCCTTGTTTCGGAGGTGTCAGACTTGTGTTCACTTGGCAGATTGCATATGAATCATTATATGGAAAATGCAAAAAGTTAAAATCTGAAAATAAACTTCTGAAAAAGAAGATGGAGCAATTTGTGCATGCTAAAAATTCTTGTGAAAGTTGCAATGCCTTGAAATCTGAAATTGAGAATCTCAAACATGAAAATGAAATTCTTATGTCTAAAACTGAATTGTTTGAAGAAGAGAGTTCATGCATGCGTGAAGATCAAACCAATTTTGTCAAAATGTATGAAGACTTGAAGGGGGAATTAGAACAAGAAAGGTCGGAAAGAATTGCATGTAATCAAACTAAGAAAATAGTTGAACAGAAAATTGAAACCTTGATGATAGAGATAAATGAGTTGAAAAATGTTCTTGTTACATTGGAAAAAGGGAAACAAGTTATGAACACTTGGGTGGATCCTCATGAAGGAAGTTCTCTACACACCTTTGAAAAGAGAAAACCACTTCAATCCAAACCACACATGACTCCTTGGATTTCAAGAGGCTCGTTTTCCTCCTTGTCTAGCACACATATGCATAACTCATTTATGAATGCAAACAGGAGGAGAAGCCGTGGTAACAAAGTCACTACATGTTTTTATTGTGGAAGATTAGGCCATGATATGTATGATTGTAGAACCATGAGATTTGATGATGAACATTTTGCAAGAATGGTGAATAGGTCATATAGGCCTCCTTTGTCTAACCATCATGGACCCAAGCTTGCTTGGGTACCAAAAACCCCATAAGTATTTACTTTGAATTTGCAGGTCTGCTTTGGAGCTCAAAAGAACAAATGGTATCTGGATAGTGGATGTTCAAGGCATATGACGGGAAACAAGGAAATGTTTGCAGACCTGCAAGAAAAGGATGGTGGAGTGGTAGCTTTTGGGGGAAAAGACAAAGGAAAAATTGTCAGAGAAGGTAAGACAAGTAAGAACGAAACTCAAGTCATTGAAAATGTTTTACTTGTAAAAGGCTTGCATCATAATCTCCTGAGCATCAGTCAACTCTGTGATAAAGGCTGCAATGTGTCTTTTGATTCTACACACTGTACTATGGTAGATAGAAACTCTAATGAAATTAAATTCATAGGGTTCAGACACAACAATGTTTATATGATTGATCTAGATGATGTTTCACATAACAATATGTGTTTGGTTGCTAAAAGATCTGATGATGCGTGGCTTTGGCATCGCCGTCTTGGACATGCAAGTTTTAATGTGATGTTGAAGTTGTTTAAAAAAAATATGGTTGTTGGTTTGCCCAGGTTGAAGCTTGTCGATGAAGGAATCTGTGGGGCATGCAGCAGGGGCAAACAGACAAGAACATCCTTCAAATGTAAGAGTGATGTAACCACTTCTAGGCCCCTTGAATTGGTTCATATCGATCTGTTCGGATCAAGCAGAACACATAGCTTGGGTGGTAAGCTATATGGGTTTGTAATTGTAGTTGACTTTTCAAGATATAGATGGGTGTATTTTCTCTCTCACAAAAGTGATACCTTGATGGAGTTTGAAGTATTTTGCAGGATGGTTCAAAATGAAAAAGGATGCTGCATCAAGACCGTGCGAAGTGATCATGGTAAGGAATTTGATAATCATGAGTTTAGTAATTTTTGCAGGGATCAAGGGTATATGCACAACTTCTCTGCACCAAGGACCCCCGATCAAAATAGGGTAGTTGAGAGGAAGAACAAAACACTAGTTGAAATGGCCAGGACTATGCTAAATGAGAACAATTTACCAAGGTATTTCTGGGCTGAAGCCGTGAACACTGCGTGCTACATAATCAATCGAGCCATGGTACGGCCTTTGTTAAAGAAAACACCTTATGAGCTATATCGAGGTAAGAAACTGAATATTTCTTACTTCAAACCTTTAGGCTCCATTTGTTACATCCATAACAACGGCAAGGTGGACTTGGCTAAGTTTGACCCCAAGAGTGACAATGGGATATTTCTTGGATACTATCTTAGCTCAAGAGCCCATCGAGTGTACAACTTGAGAACTCTTGTAGTTGAGGAAAGCCCCCATGTCATAGTTGATGAATCATCATCCAAGAACACTAATGACAAGTCTATCTTGCAGGAAGGAGAATCAGAAGATGATGATACGGGAAAGTTGTTAGAGAAAGTTAATACATCAGGAAGTGAAGAACAACAAAATGCTGGTGAAAATCAGCAAGATCAGATTGAACTGCAGCTACCAAGGCAATGAACCTTTGCTAAAGACATCTGCCAGAAGCTGTCATAGGCAATGTGGAAGAAGGAATAAGAACGCATTCCTCATTCAGGGAAGTTGAAAATCTGGATTACATAGCTTTTCTTTCGCAATTTGAACCTCACTCTTTAGAAGATGCCTTAAAAGATGATTCCTGGATCATGGCTATGCATGAAGAACTACACCAGTTCCAAAGGAACAAAGTGTGGTTCCTTGTGCCTCGTCCTAGAGACCACTCTGTGATCGGAACCAAATGGATCTTTCGAAACAAAACAAATGATCAAGGGGTGGTAACTAGGAACAAGGCGAGGCTTGTAGCCAAAGGTTATATCCAGGAGCTAGGAATCAATTTTGATGAGTCATTTGCTCCAGTAGTAAGACTTGAGGTGGTGAGGATTCTTTTAGCATTTACGTGCTGCAATAACAGGGAGTTAATTGGCCTATGCGCGTAATAAACCCGCCGGTTGACTAGTTAGCAAGGGGGATTATGTTGATATCGGGGTTAGCCTGTTAGCATAGACAGTAGCTTGTTGGCTTGTGGCTTTCCACAACCGGGGGAGGGCATGCCACTGAGCAATCGGGATAACGAACAGAAAGATAATAATACCCACAGACATTGCGTTTTTATTATGGGGATACCCCCATCCCCCTCCATTCATGACTGGGAACGGAAGGAGAGCGATGGGAGAAGGTCCCGGGGTTCTAACCAGAGGAACATCGAAGTGCCTTCCTCTGGCCAATGACCCTCCACGGAATAGAAATTGATGCGAGAAGAGAACCCCTGGGGAGAGGGTGATATCACTGTTGCCCTTGGAATCATCAGGGCGTATGCATCAGAGAAACCACGGAAAGAAACCTCGATCCAGTATATGGCAATGAAGTCGGTTGCATATATAGATATTGATGACTTTTATTCGAATACAGAAAGGGCGAATGCCCAGATGGCTCATTACAAATGCTCCACATCCCTTAGTCGGCATTCAAGCAGAAAACAGGAGGGGTAAACAAAAATGAGAAGAAGCAGGGCATCGCAAGCTCATATCCTCGCCCAGGATGCTACAATATCGTACCCACGCAGGGGTTTCCGGAGAAAAGGGGAAGAGAAAAGATGATGAAGGGGGAGAGGGCTCGTATCATCGCCCTTCCCGCTTCATTTACATTACATCAGAAAAGAGAGAACGGAGGGAATCGTCGGAAACGAATCTCGGAACCCACCTAGACTTCTTCTCCAAAGCAGAGTATCGGAACGAGCTCCTCTTCTCCGACTACAGAGGGCTTTGAGCGCACGGACCGGGGAGGATCGCAGCGGCCCTCGTGGAAACCCTTTCTTCTCCCCCAAGACTTCTCGCTCTCGGACGATTGGCTCCCTTTCTATTCTTTCTTCTTTTTTCTATATCCTTCTTTCTATTCCTTTTTTTTTCTCTATCTCTATATATATTGATCTCTTCTGTCGACAGGCTATATATAGCCTTGAGTTTAATTCGGCGCCCCAGGAAGAGGCGCGCCGGGTTGACGGTGCCGGGAAAGGGCCCCATTGGGCTTTTGCGCGCCGGATTGACGGCGCCGGGGAAGGGCCCCATTGGGCTTTTGCGCGCCAGATTGACGGCGCCGGGGAAGGGCTCCATTTGGCTTTTGCGCGCCGGATTGATGGCGCCGGGAACCCCCTTTTTGTTCTTGGCGCGCCGGTTTGACGGCGCCGTTTTAACCTGTTCACTTGGCGTGTAGTCCGGTGAGTCCGGAGATGATTCCGGAAGCTCCCGTCGACTGTTCCCCTCACCCCGGCCATCGAAGGGCCTTGATGAGGTGTTCACGAAGCTCTTGATAGGATGAATGGCCTTAAACAAGACTTCGTGCGTGTCCGGTCCGAGCACACGGGTGTCCTACTGACACAGTCTTCGGCACTGTGATTTGTGCTTCTGGCTGAGACGGACTCGTGCTCGAAGCTTCCTTACAGGCTGACGTTACATCCCGGACGATTCCACCTTGAATTGGTGATCAATCGGCCACTAATGGGCCCACTATGGCAAGAAGCCGAATCCGTGCCGGATAATCGGGGTCTTCTGCTGACAGAACCTTCGGCCCCTTGTTACGGATGGCCGAGGGCATTCTTCCTCCTTAGGAGAGTCATTGGGTAGACCGTCGTCCTTGGTCGGGTGACGGATGTGGGGTAGCGGCACGACGAGGTCGATGCCGGATCATTGGGCAGGCTTGATCGCGCTGCCGGTTGGTTGCGGGTTCACTTCTGCTCTCCTTAGGTAAAGTCCCCGACGTTCCCTTCAAGGTGGCTCGGAGCTTTGTCAGCTTGAGGGGTCCTCTTGATAAGTTGATCTTTATCGGCTTCTGTGCTTCAGTGGGCCGTATCATTCATCCTTGCGGCTTGGTTGCCAAAGGATCATATTTTGAGTGCCAACAAATGCCCCCCAGACGTAGGCGGTGCAAGTGAGGCAGGAATGCGGCAAGGCCTGCGGATGAGCTTCGTTTGGCTGACGGAGGCTCGACCGGCGCTTAATTCTGGCGTCGGATGTTGATCCGGCGAGACAGGAAGCCTGACGGCGTTGCTTAAAACGGCACAGCCTTTGCTTCGAGAGTTAAAACGGCGCGGCCTTTACGGCGCGCCCTGGGCCTTCGGGGTTAAAACGGTGCCACCTTCCCGGCGCGCCCTGGCCCTTTTTATAAGTTAAAATGGATCGCCCTCCCCGGCGCGCCAATTGGTTAAAACGGCGCGCCCCGGGTCGCGCCGTTTTAACAGGGGTGGAGCCTCCCCCTATATAAAGACTTCTTCTTCATTTTTTTCTTCTTCACTGCTCATTTGCAACATATTTTTCTCTCTCTTCGTTCCTTTCTCCACCTCCCACGGCGCCGAGTAGCTCTTGGGCTCGGGCGGTTTCGCCTGTGAGTGGGTGAGTTGAGTGTTGCTGTTCTTTGGGTTTTGAACCCATTCTTCGGGCCTCGGGAGGCTTCTCGTAGGACTTGTCCTCGGAGCTAGATCCCTCGGGTGTCCCATTCGGCCCTGGCTTGATGCCTATGGCTGCTTTTAGGGGCCGCTCCCTTTGTGGACGGCTTCCGCTTTCTTTTTGGCAAACCCTCGAGCTGAAGAGATGCTGCCGAAATTTTGTCAGAAATATTATTTTGATCCACTAATTTCTGATTTTTGTTTGTTCTTTTCCGGGTGCTGTTTTGCAGATAACATGGCTTCCGGCTCTTCTTCCTCTGTATCTCGGGTCGCCGTGACATGGGGGAACGTCCATTCCCTTGATCGGGGGCTCCGACGTGTAGCCGTGGTGGCTGAGTCTTCGGACTCAGAAACCGACACCGTCGACACCGGCCGTTTGTTGATTCTTGACGGCAACCAATTCAGGTATGACCGAGGGGATGACATCAGACGGGACCACCCCAAAGACAAGCACCTGATGGCGTTTCTCGAGCGCTTCAACCTTGGCGGGAAGCGTGATTTAATTCTGGTCCGCAGAGCTGAAGGAGCGCTACTGGCGGAGCGGGACAGCCTGACTGAGTCAGTCACATATGGTATGCCCATGTACATCCCCGGGGAGCCCAGGAAATGGGGGGTCGTGCTCGGAGTGCAGGAATTATCTCCCGAGGCCGGGATGCTGACGAGAGCACCGCAATACACACCATCTCGCTGGAATGAGACCGCCGGCCGTGTTGACAGGGAGAAGCCCGTATATCGTCTATTCCTCGCACCGCTCCATTGGGGATACCGGGACGAGCCTTTTCTTTTGGACTGCTTGGCGGTCCGGTTCAAACATCAAATTTCAGTGGGGTGGTTTGGAGAGCTCAAAGCCACCGATGCTCACGCCTTCAGACCGGGAGCGGTTGAATTTACAGACTTCGTGTTGCGGCAATACGCCCCTATCTTGGTGCACGCCGGAATTTATCAGAGCGTATACGCTCTGATAAATATATCCGATCTCCCGAGGCCTATGTTGCGGGATGATTGAAGTCTTCTGCCCAGAGCACAATACTTTCTACACTGCAGAAGGTGAAACTTCATTAGATTTATGGAGCCTTTCTCAGCTGAGCGGCCTGCCGATAGACGGAGAGCCGTATGAAGAAGTGTGCTTCGCAGACTGGCTGAAGGACCAGACAGATGGTGAAGGCAACTATTTCACGGGCTTCGCCTATCGTTATTTGATGAAGGCGTATAGCACCCTGCTGCGCCTGACACTTGACTCGCGGGAAGCGCGAAAGCCCGGTGAGAAGAGGCGCGTGCGGATGGGCACGTGGCTTCAATATTTCTTTGGTGGGGAGCAGCATTACGAGGACTTCCCCACAGTGGTTCTGACAGCGGTGGTGCGGAAGAAGAGGGCTCGGTCCTGCTATCTCAGGGAGAGGGCGACAGGCTGGCCCGAATCCCACGGGAGTTGACGCAGTTACACACTGTGCTGCGTACTTGACATATTGGCTTTGTTCATTCGCTCTTCCCCAAGGAGATGAGACGGTGATCAGGCCGGAGGCGATTTATCCCGCCTGTTTAATGGCTTGGGGAACGAAGCTGTCCCTGTGCCCTGTGGCTTTATGCCTTGTATACAAAATGTTGGGGGATTTGCACAAGTCGCGCATCCCCAGGAATTCGCGGACAGTTGGTCCTCTCCACTTTTTTAATGCCTGGGTCTGCACCCTATTTTCGGAAGCAGCTCCCCGGTCAATGCAGTCAGATCGTCCTTTGCCGCGGATGATCGAATTTGCCAGTGCTGAACTGTCTTCACTAGCGGACCAGCTTTTCGCCATTCGGGGGAAGTTGACGACAGTTCCAACAGATTCCCCTGGCGTTCTGCATTTCTGGAGTTTGGCTGCCAGCTCCAGCCCTCTTGTCAATAGGATGCGGCAATGCCGATTATTTGAGACAGAGGAATTTATTCATCAGCTGACAGGGTCGAAGAGCACAAGGCCAATCTTGGAGCCGGAACTGGTTGAGTGGGCGTGGTCTATTCGCCCCAGTGTTCTAGTCTTCAGGAAAAGCGGCTTGCTGTGGCTGGAGCCGTATTATCCTTTCCGTTTCAGCCAAAATTTTGGGTATGACTAGCAAATTCCTTCTTCTTCAGCCCAATTCAATCTGCCGAATAGACACCGGGCTGGTCAGACGGCTACTGATGAAGCCCGTGGATGGTGGGACTACTTCCATCGCCGAGAGGATGTATCCTTCAGGGTGCCAATCCCGGCTCGCCTGCCCCGAGTGACTCCAGACTTCATCAAGTGGTGGAATGCACGGACGGGCTTTTATCAGAATTTTCGGAAGGATTGCTGGCATGTTACAGAACGTCGCTTTTTAGACTCCCAGCGGGAGCCCATTCTGGATGTTGATCCACCCTACTTGAAGAGGCTGAAATCTTGGTCCAATACTGAGGTGGCGGCATATGTAGAAGCCAGGAAGGCTGCGAAGGGCAAGTCGTCCCGAGCCGACCCGAAGATGCCAGAGATCCAGAGGGATGATTAAATTAAGACTCTCTGGGGGCTGTGCCGGGTTAGCAGTGAGAGGGTTGCTCTCCAGACGATCCTCCTTCCAGTGGAAGAACCTCTTCCCAGTACGGCGAGCTGGCGCCCGGAAGTCGATCATTTTCATCCTTATCGGACCTTTATTGGGAGGGAAAACAGGCGGGCTGACTTGTATACCAACACCCCCTGGATATTCGCCCTACTCCATTCTCATGGGCTTTCAGTTGCCAGTCCGTTAGAAGCCATTCGGAGTCATCAGCTTCTAATATCCTTCAAGTATGTCGACGGCTGGGGATTTGACCACTTGAGCTTATATCATCACTTGTCCTCCTGCGGCCATGAAGATTTGGCCCAACTGACGGAGAAAAGTGAGACAATTGGTGATGTATGCTGGCTGATCCGCGAGGTGGCTTCCCGGGACAAGGCGCCAGTATTGCTTTACTGGCCACTCAGTCCTCGATATACGGGGATGCCAGGTAATGCTTGTTTTCTTCTTCAGCCCTGGAGCTGCTTCCCCTATATTCAGTGTGCATCTTCTTACTCATGTGTTTTTGCAGCTCGCCTTTCTATGGAAGCGACCCGACACTGTAGGGAGTTAATATCTAAGGCGCAGAAGCCTTCATATTTTAACATTCCAGAGCCGGCCCCCACCACGACGCCATTACCCCCTGGGGACTCGCGGAAGCGGACCAGGTCTCAGGTCAGGGGGCCATCAGCAGGGCTAAGAAGGCCAAGAGGGCAGACTCCCGTGCTACTCGGGCACGTCAGAGGAAGGCCGCTGAGGAAGAGTCCACGGCTCCCCTTCCACGAGTTCCGTCATTTTATGAATTTGAGGTCGCCCGGACACAAGGGCCTGAAGGCGAAGGTGACTTCTTATTCTTACATGGCTTATTTGCTTGTTTCGGCCGCCTGGGCTGACCATCTTTCTTTTCAGTAGCTGCCGGCACTATCCCTGCCGTTGTTGGGCTGGAGGCGGCAACCGAAACTGCTGCTGGGGAGAGGGAGAGAGAAGTCCCCTTGACCTCTGTTGAGGGCGACTTGCCTTCACCGACACCTCATCGAGAAACAGAAGGTAATTTGCAGCTCGCCTGTAGAGCTCAGTGGCATGTTGTATTTATAGTCAAGTCTTGACTGTTTATTGTCCCTTGACTCTAGTCGACATTCGGCCCACACTGCTCCCGGAGGTTGGTGCCTCGGCAGAGGTTGTCATCGGAGAGCAAGGGCTTCCAAGGGACCAGCCCCTAGATATTCCGCCAACGGATGCTCCCGAGACAGAGATCGCTGAGGAGGCTCTGGATAGAGGGCCCTCCCCTGGCAGCCTAGTTCCCGCTCAGGTACTTGAGGTTCGAGAACAAGCAGAAGAGTCATCCTCTTCTGAACAGGTTGATTATGGCGGCGGCTCTGCCGATGACGAGGGGTTCCCCATGGTCGACACCGAGACTGAGGACGCCGGGGCTTCATCAACTTATGAGAGCGACCTGCCGACTTTTAGCCCCCCGAGGCTATTGGGAGCCGAGCACGGGCCATCATACCCGGCTACAGGAGAGGGGCCTGAATCTTCAGGGGCCACTTTGGGAGGCCTAAATATAGTGCCGGTTGAGGTAGGAAGTATTCTGATTCCCACTTGCAACACTTCTTTTAATTTTCAAGCCAGCTGGCTGATGTATATACATGGAATGCAGGCTGAGGTGGTAGCGCCGGCTATAATGATCCGCGTACCCCTTCCAGATGTGGATATGGGTCAGTCGGCCTTCCCACCAGTTGTGAGGCCTATTGCCCTACGGCTTCCACGGACCTATGCTGCTGCAGCGGCCTCGGAGGAGCCAGGTGTGATTGCCGAGGTCAGCGGCCCCCCGGAAATAGAGGCAGGGGAAATTATTGCGGGCGAGGCCGATATCATTAAAGCTCTGTCGATCATAGAGGGCTCTCCTGCCTCAGCGGCCGGTGAGACTGCTCAGGAAGAGCTAGCGCCTTCCGTCGTCGACACGGTTGTTGTAGCCTCACCGCAACGGGCGGGCAAGGAAGTTGCCATCATGGAGGTTCCTTCAGTTGATGTAGCCGCAATAGTCGGGCCGGATGGGGGTGTCGTACAGACTATGCCGTCGACGTCCCTCGGGGTAGCCGATGATATATGGGCCGAGGTAGATAGCAGGGTAGACTTTCAGCTCCCCGAGACTTCGCCACTGGGCCTACAATTTTCCGGAGACATGGTGTGGCAGTCTCTGGATAATCTCCAGCGGGCCATGCTAGCTTCTCCGGACCTGACTTATCTGCAGCTGAGAAGTTTGATAGATCATCTCTCCCGATCGCTTTTGGCATTCGGCTGTCCGATGGATGATTGGACCCCGCGGGTTGTGATGTTGTTAAAACATGCCAACAGGCGGGAGTTCCTCAGTCGAGAGGTTTCTGATCAGCTGACTGCCGCGAAGCTGGAGAAGGCAGATTGCCGCACCGCCGTTAGTTCATTGAGGACGACTGTGGGACAGCTGAGAAATGTTGCCAGCAATATCTCGGAACGTCGGATGCTCCTTGCGGCACGGATGGACGAGTTGCGCTCGGAACTTGCTAAGGTCGAAGCCGAGCTACAGGAAGGCGAGCGCCTAGAGGTCCAGACAACGGAAGAGGCTGACCTGGCTGAAGGACAACTTGCCTCACTAGACGAGAGGTTATTTCAGCTGACAGCCACCGAGACCCGTTTGCAAGAGTTGACACGATATCCTTCGCTGGGCCTTTTAGACTTGGCAGACATCTTCCGGCGCCCTCTGCCGTGACCTTGCTTTTTTTTTTTGTAATGCTCCTTTTGTCTTCGGAGCTCATGTACCCTCGGGGGATGCCCCGGGCAAAAGAATGTGTTCCATCCATTCTCATTAAATGGAAATATTTCTTTTTGTTGCCGACAATCGCGACTTCTTTTCTTTTCTTTGTTCTGGATGGTCACCCAAACCTAAGGATACTTGCTGATGGCGCAGGAGAGCGCTCACGCCTTCAAGGAAGGGGTGAGGTGTTCGCTCCACCGCGATGTAGCCGTTCCCGGAACGGGGCTTTTGCTAATGTGGGACATAGGCAGCGTAGGCGGATGCCCCTAGCGAACCTTGCCGATGATGATGAGAGGTGTATTATGACCCTTGACACGGGTCAAATGTCGATGCCATGATGTTTTGTTGGTCAGCGAGGGCGGAAGGCCCAGGTTAGAGAGTAGTCGACCGATCTTGTCGATGGTGACAAGGGTCGAAAAGGGGTAGACGGTCTTGCCGATGATGACAAAAACCGGATAGGTAGCGACCGATCTTGCCGATGGTGACAAGGGTCGAAAGGGTAGACGGTATTGCCGATGGTGACAAAGACCGGGTAGGTAGCGACCGATCTTGCCGATGGTGACAAGGGTCGAAAGGTAGACGGTATTGCCGATGGTGACAAAAACCGGGTAGGTAGCGACCGATCATGCCGATGGTGACAAGGGTCGAAAGGGTAGACGGTATTGCTGATGGTGACAAAAGCCGGATAGGTAGCGACCGATCTTGCCGATGGTGACAAGGGTCGAAAGGGTAGATGGTATTGCCGATGGTGACAAAAACCGGGTAGGTAGCGACCGATCTTGCCGATGGTGACAAGGGTCGAAAGGTAGACGGTATTGCCGATGGTGACAAAAACCGGATAGGTAGCGACCGATCTTGCCGATGGTGACAAGGGTCGAAAGGTAGATGGTCTTGCCGATGGTGACAAAAACCGGGTAGGTAGCGACCGATCTTGCCGATGGTGACAAGGGTCGAAAGGTAGACGGTATTGCCGATGGTGACAAAAACCGGGTAGGTAGCGACCGATCTTGCCGATGGTGACAAGGGTCGAAAGGGGTAGACAGTATTGCCGATGGTGACAAAAATCGGGTAGGTAGCGACCGATCTTGCCGATGGTGACAAGGGTCGAAAAGGGTAGAGACACTGGACGTGTGTAAGTGGGATATTGGATGAAGACTCCTCCTCGACCTCGGAAATGGCCTTTGGACGACGGAGGGTTCATCACTATTCATCATTTATTTTTATTTCATTTTTTTTTATTCACATTACTGACCTAAGCGCCCTTTCGGGTTTTCGCCGAAGCCAGCCCCCTCTTGCTTTTGCCCGCGCGCCCTTTCGGGTTTTCACGCGGCGGGGTACCCGATTTTACCTGCGACGCCCTTTCGGGTTTTCGACACAGCTGGGTTATAGCCGTTTCTGCACTTGTCCTGATATA
Organism: Amorphophallus konjac; assembly: GCA_022559845.1. Taxonomy (NCBI): domain Eukaryota; kingdom Viridiplantae; phylum Streptophyta; class Magnoliopsida; order Alismatales; family Araceae; genus Amorphophallus; species Amorphophallus konjac. The sequence continues at coordinate 325,886,522 of CM040123.1, read as the reverse complement.
GGAACAAGTCTGGCGGGGTATCTCTATTTTTTACCCCATTTTCTTTTCTTTTTTTTTTTTGTTTTTGAATTCGAGATTCAGAAGAACTGGACCGCGGGAACGCCGACCGTCCTTGTCGATGAGGACAAGGGTTGGTCTTAGGTTTATTTCGTCGACACTGGTTAAATGTCGAAGCAAGGAAGTGGTTTATTAACAAGGATGTAGGATCCAAGTTTGAGAGTAGAGGTTGACCGATCTCGCCGATGATGGCGAGAGTCGAAAGGGGTTTATTTGTCGGCATATGTTACTGTCGAAACAAGGATGGGGTTGTCAACAGGGACGTAAGGTCCCAGTTGAGGGTAGAGATCGACCGATCTCGTCGAGAATGATGAGGGTCGAAGAGGGTTTGTTCATCGACATGGGTTACATGCCGAAGCAAAGATGAGGTTATTAACAAGGACGTAAGGTCCCAGTTATGGACAGAGATCGACCGATCTCGTGGATGATGACGAGGGTCAAAAAGGGTTTGCTAAAGTATTTTCGGTGGGACTTTGATGATTGTCCCTTTCGGAGTTTTATTGGGTGGAGAATAGGAGAGGCATTTGGGAAATTACCACTTTACCGACTCAAGCGCCCTTTCGGGTTTTCGCCGAAGCCAGCCCCCTCTTGCTTTTGCCCACGCGCCCTTTCGGGTTTTCACGCGGCGGGGTACCCGATTTTGCCTGCAACGCCCTTTCGGGTTTTCGCCGCAGTCGGGTTATAGCCATTTTTGCACTTGTCCCGATGTGGGGGCAAGTCTGGCGGGGTATCTCTATTTTTAACCCCTTCTTTTTTTTTTCTTTTTTATCTGGAATGCGATTCGAGAGAGGGTAGCTTGATCGGGGCGGAATGCCACTAACCAAGGAGAGGTAGCTTGATTAGGGTGGAAAACCGCCTAATCCAGGGAAAGTAGCTCGATTAGGGCGGAATGCCGCTAACCAAGGAAAAGTAGCTCGATTAGGGCGGAATGCCGCTAATCAAGGAAAAGTAGTTCGATTAGGGCGGAATGCCGCTAACCAAGAAAAAGTAGTTCGATTAGGGCGGAATGCCGCTAACCAAGGAAGAGGTAGCTCGATTAGGGTGGAATGCCACTAACCAAGGATAAGGTAGCTCGGTTAGGGCGGAATGCCACTAACCAAGGAAGAAGGTAGCTCGACTAGGGCGGAGAGCCACTAACCAAGGAGAAGGTAGCTCGGTTAGGGCAGAGTGCCGCTAACCAAGGGAAAGTAGCTTGATTAGGGCGGAATGCCACTAACCAAGGATAAGTAGTTCGATTAGGGCGGAATGCCACTAACCAAGGAAAAGTAGCTCGATTAGGGCGGAATGCCACTAATCAAGGATAAGTAGTTCGATTAGGGCGGAATGCCACTAACCAAGGAGAAGGTAGCTCGATTAGGGCGGAATGCTGCTAACCAAGGAAAGGGTAGCTCGATTAGGACGGAATGCCGCTAACCAAGGAAAAGGTAGCTTGATTAGGGCGGAATGCCGCTAACCAAGGAAAGGGTAGCTCGATTAGGGCGGAATGCCGCTAACCAAGGAAAGTGTATGTTCCGACCGATCACTCGGGGTGTGTCGGCTGCGCCGCATGATACAGCTTAATGTGTTTTCCGTTGAGGGGAGAGAACTGGACGGCTCCTTTGTAGTCTACAAGGACGTAGGCACCCCCTTCATATACTCGGCGGACGATATACGGTCCGACCCAGTTTTCGACCAGCTTCCCTTTGGGGTTAGAGGCCATCACTTCTCTTCTTTTGACCATCACCAGGTCTCCTTTCTTGAACTCTCGACCCTTGACTAACTTGTCAAAAGCACGGGCCATGCGAGCTTGGTAGAGTTGGATGTGTTGTTGCGCCTGGAGGCGTTTTCCTTCGAGCTCAGCGAGCTCTTCCAATCTTCTTTCTGCGTTGGTCTGCTCACCACTGACTAATCCATGCTGGATGGCAACTCGCAATGAAGGAACTTCGAGTTCAATCGGCACTACAGCTTCCGACCCATAGACAAGGGAGAAGGGTGAACAGCCGGTTGGGGTCTTGTAGACAGTACGATAGGCCCAAAGCGCTTCGTACATCCTTTCTTCCCAATCTTTTTTGTTAGACTTGACAGTCTTCGCCAATAGTGTGCACAAGGTTTTGTTAAAAGCCTCTGCTAGTCCGTTGGCTTGAGGGTTGTAGGGGGACAATGTCCTCCAGTCAATTTTGTATTTGTCAGCTAGCCGATAAACCTTCTGATTTCTGAAATGGCTGCCGTTATCAGAGATGATTCGACTGGGGATCCCGAACCGGAATATTACATTCTGTCGGAAGAACCTTGCAACTAGTTCTCCGGTCACATCTCTTAGTGCTACTGCCTCCGCCCATCTGGAGAAGTAATATGTAGCTGCTAAGATGTATCTGCATCCTGACGAAGATGCCGGCAGTGGCCCTACCACGTCCGTGCCCCACTGAGCAAACGGCCAACTTGGTAGAGTGGGATGTAGTGGCACCGGGGGTCTCCTCGCCACATTAGCATGTTCTTGACATTTCTGACAAGCCTTGGCAAACTTGCAGCAATCATTAAATATAGCGGGCCAGTAATAACCCAATTTCTTTATCTCTATCTTCATTTTCGGACCGGCCTGGTGTGCCCCAGCTGATCCTGCATGAACTTCTTGCATCACCTGCCCCGCTTCTGCTGAAGACAAGCAACGGAGTAGGACTTTCCTTCGGGCATCTGCCATAATTCGGAACAAGGTCCCGCTTCTCATCTCATAAGAATCCTTGATCCTCAGGAGCTTCATTCTTTGTTCCTTTTCTTTTGGAAGTTGCTGGTGTTGAAACCAGCGTAGGAGATGCTCTCGCCAGTCGGGCTGCTGAACCCCTTCGATGACTGCCACTTCCATCTCTTCTTCGTCGGCCAGAACCTCTGTTACGCTGGGGACCTGTCGGCGGTTGATCACTGTTATGTTTAGGCTTGTGTCTGGCGGGACCGCCAATGAATTGGCCAATTTAGCGAGGGCGTCTGCCTGAGCATTCCGGCCTCGATTGATGTGCTTAATGCTGATGAAGTAAAATTTCGACATCAGGCGAGCTGCCAACTGGTGATAGGGGAGGAGCTCTTGCTTTCGCACCTCGAACTCTCCTTCCAGCTGTTTGATAACTAGCATGGAGTCTCCGAATGCTTCCAGCATCTGAATTCCCATGGACAGAGCAATCTGCAACCCGATTATCAGGGCTTCATATTCTGCTTCATTGTTTGTGCATTGTTTGTTTATGGAGCAGGATGTATGCACCACTTCTCCTTCTGGGGACTTCAAGACTATGCCCGCCCCTGCTCTGACCCTGGATGATCCGGTCGCAGAGGTGTCAATTCTGGAAGCGCCATCAAAGTATAGCTGCCATGAGGAAGGCAGTACTTGGGCGGCTTCTAGGGTCTCATCCTCGGGAAGTTCCGGTTCCCACGGGCTTTCCCCGGGTATCGGATGTTCAGCAAAGAAATCTGCAATAGCTTGACCTTTGATGGCCTTGCGCGGTACGTAGGAGACATCAAACTCCATAAGGATTACCGCCCATTTACCTAGGCGGCCTTTGAGTGCCGGCTGGGACATGATATATTTCAAGGGATCCTCCTTGGACACCAAGCTGATTCCATGCGACAACATATAATGCCGGAGCTTTTTGACTGCGAAGACTAGTGCCAGGCAGATCTTCTCAATATAAGTATATTTCTCTTCAGTTCTGACCAGTCTCCGACTGAGGTAATAGAGGGCTTGTTCTTTCCCTTCTTCATTATTCTGGGCTAGCATTGCCCCCAGGGAATTGTGTGTAGCTGCTATATACAGTATTAACGGTCGTCCTTTCACTGGTGCGCCCAATACTGGAGGAGTCTTCAGATAGTCTTTTAGCTTGTCAAAGGCTGTCTGGCAATCTTCATCCCAATAAAAGGGAACGTCTTTCATCATCAACTTGTGAAAAGGCTGACATCGCCCTGACAAATTGGAAATGAACCGCCGGATATAAGCCAAACGGCCTTGTAGTGACCTTAGCTCGGAGATGTTCCTTGGTGGAGGTAACTCCTGAATCGCCTTGATCTTTGCGGGGTCTATCTCGATCCCCCGATATCGGACGACAAAGCCCAAGAATTTTCCGCTCGACACTCCAAACGCACATTTCATAGGATTCATTTTTAGCTCATGCTGCCTCAGCCTCTGAAAAACAATCCAGAGGTCTTGCAGGTGATCTTCTTTTCTTCTGGTTTTGACCACCAGGTCATCTATGTAGCATTCGACCTTGCGGTAGAGCAATTCATCAAAGATTTTGGTCATTGCGCGCTGATAGGTTGCGCCAGCATTCTTCAGTCCGAATGGCATTCTCTTGTAATGATAAATGCCTTTGGGAGTTCGGAAAGCAGTATGGACCCGGTCGTGCTCCGCAATCCAAATCTGATTGTAGCTGGACGACCCATCCATGAATGACAGGGCTTCATGGCCGGTTGTAGCATCGATCATGACCTCGGTTATCGGCACCGGGAAGTCATCTTTGGGGCAGGCTTTGTTTAGATCTCGGAAGTCGACACAAATCCGGATCTGTCCATTCTTCTTTTTCACGGGGATGATATTCGCCAACCATGTGGTGTACTGATTTTCTTCAACAAATCCCACATCAATGAGCTTGTCAACTTCAGCACAGATTCGGGTGATGAGCTCTGGCCTCATACGCCGCGGTGGTTGCTTCATCGGCTCGGCTTCAGGGTTGATTGCCAGCTCATGTTGTGAGACGGCAGGGCTTAGACCTGGCATCTCTTTATAAGTCCAGGCGAAGCAATCCCGATATTCTAGTAGTAGTTGAATGTACAGCTCCTGTTCTTCCGGGGATAGTTGGGCACTGAGGAAGGTAGGCCTAGGGTCCCCCTCATCTCCCAAGTTGACTTCTATTAGTTCATCGACTGTGGCCTGGCCTCCGTCTTCTATTTCCGGAGGTGCCGGCTGGAGGTCGACGAAGTTTGGAATACCATCTTGAGGGTCGAGCACTTCTACTTCCTCGTCAGACACTGCCAGAGCTTCCTGAGGTTTCTTGATCTCTTGTGCTAGCGGCTGGGTGGATTGTTCTATTAGAAGATCCATTGCCGTTGCAGCTGCTGAGAGTGGGAGAACAGCTTCAGTGCTTGTAGATGAGGTTGCAGCCATGACAAGCCGGTAGTTGTTTGCCGCCGGACTTGGACAGCATATTGGATTTACAGCAGAAGTTGAGGGGGTCTCGCCTTCTGGGACAGTTGTATCTTCCACAGAAGTGGCCCTTTCTTTCATGGTAGCTGGCTCCCCTTGATTGGAGTTGACCAAAGCCTCCCTGATTGGCAGAAAGGGTGTTGAAGTTGTCAGTAGTAGGACCCCTGTAGAGGGAGAGACTCCTACTTCTTGAATGTCTTCGGCTTCGCTGTTGCTGGCCGTATCAAATTCGACTTGAAAGGCCGCTTCTTCAGGATGAACTTGCTCCCAGCATCGGCAGGAGATCAAGGTCTCCATTTGTTGATTCTCGGATAGGGCCAATTCAGCATGTTCGGCCTCCGCCGGATATTCATCAAAGGTTGCCCCCAGAGGGCTGTCTTCAGTTGGATAGAAGGTGGAGATGGTATCCACCTCGTACCGCCCACTGTAATAGTAGTCTTCCAGGGTGAAGCCCAGACCCAGATGTTGAGAGACACGTCTCATTTCTTTGTCCAGATTTACAGGATACCACATCTTCTGGAAAGCTTCCTTGCGTTTTTGAGGTTGATCGGGAGGGATGTGTTGCTTTTGAAACATCCTGGCCGTCCGATCAGTGGTAAATGCCAGGCCCTGAACAGGAACCCGCGGGTCGGCTAGATCTTCAGGGAGGCTGCGGTCTGTATCTTCCTGAGTGGGATGCTCCTCAGCCGTATAGAACAAGCTGCTGGGCCCATCTTCTTGTGCCACCTCCCAGGCTTTGAAAGGTTCGACAGTGGGACCATCGAGGCCGGAGACTGGCTTGGTGAGGCCGGCCGGGACTCCGATGCGGTCGTGCTGTCGATCAACATGCACTTCCTTAGCTTTGGGGTATAATGTTGGGGGTGTCACCCTGCCGACATTTCCAGAAGCCGTGATGTGGGAAACCACCTTTGGCTTGACATATCTGCGCGGCGGTGGTGGATACCAACCGTCACCCGATCTATTCTTCGATGCCCCTACGGGGGCTTCAGTTTTAGAAACCTTCCGGGGAGACCCCGTATACAGATTGGTGTCCGCCAAGTGACATTCAAACACCTCGAACGGGTGGATGTCAGCAAATATCCTTTCCTCCTTCCCCTGGAGGCTGTATTTGATGCATTGGTGGAGCGTGGAGGGCACCACCATATTTTCGTGCAGCCATGGGCGGTCGAGCAGTGCTTTGTAGGAGGTGCGAGAGTCAATGACGTGAAACTGCACCGTTGTAGTGAAATCTGCCAGGGTCAGTGTGAACTCTGCCACTCCCATAGATACTTCACATTTTTGGTTGAAGCCAGCGATACGCATATCCCCGACTTTCTCGAGATGCACATTGAAGTGGTACCTCTCGTATATTCTATATGGCAAGATGTTGACTGCTGCGCCAGGATCGACCAGAATCCAGTTCAGTTCTCTTCCGTTCAGGTGCCCTTTCATATATAGCGGCCTGTTGTGACTGGCAGTAGGCAGTAGCATGTCTTCCGGAGAGAAGGTCATACTGGCTTCTGGTATAGCCTCAGCTATGCAGGTTTCAAAATGGGCAGGCGTCTGCAGAGCAGTGATGATCGCATGTCGAGTTTCTTCACTCAAAGAGAGAATTTCCCAGATCGTAAAACGAGCAGGGAGCTTCTTGAGCAGCTTCATTATTCGGCTTCCAGCCCGGACATTGGAGAGCTTCATCTCCTCAACCCACCTGGACTTAGGGAGGTTTTGATTTGTGGGTGCAGATAGCCCCGCTTCATCTTCCTCGGACTCGGCACCCTCTTGACTGGCACCGGCTGTCGGGTCTTCTTTATTGGTTGCTGCAGGGCAAGCCCCATCTACATTTGCGTCCTCAGGGGATTGTGCTGGCTGCGGGTGAATGACCCCTGGTGTAGGGTTAGCCTCTTGACAAGGCTGCTTCCCCTTTGACATCTTCATGAATTCAAGGAATGAAGGGACTGTCTTGCCCCCAGTCTTGCTGTATAGACCTGACGGAGGAGGGATTTGTACTCCCTTAACTTCCAGCGGAGGTGTCTTGTAGGGTTGCTCCCCTCTGAACATAATGTTGTGATTGGGTGGCGGCTGGCGCCCCCATTTCCGGCCTGACCGGGTGGCATGTGCAGCAGTTGCGGCCTCGGCCTTGCCTCCCCCAGCATGGGGTGTGAAGTAAATTTCTTCTTCTTCCTCTTCTCCGGGTAGGTTGAAGAGTGCTGACAGGGTATTGCAGGAGACGACCTGTGTTTTATGGGCCCCAGCGGCCTTTCTCTTCTTTTTCTTTTACTTTTTCTTCTTTTTGATTTCTACAGGTGCTTGCCCCCAGAACAGGTTGCTCTCTTGAGGTGGTGCTACTTCAGCTTCCTCCCCTTGCTTGAGTGAGAGTTGCTCCAGCTCTTGCCATGGGACGTGGTCCCGTACCAGCAGAGGTTTCAGTTCGGGCTGTACATATTCCTCTAGCCCTTCAATTAAGTGTTGCAGTCGAAGGACCCCAGGATTGGTTTCCTTGATTACTGGCAGCGGAGTTTGTCTCCTCCTGTTGGGTGTATATATTCTGACAGCTGTAGGTGAAGTGACCCATACGGGCGCTACCACTGGCGGAGTAGGCCGGGGTGTAACGCCACGGATATGTGCCCCCTCTTTTGGGCGAGGTGCCCCCTTCTTCTTGTGCTTCACAGGGATTTGCTGCCACCCCTGCTGTTCCTTCACGGGCTCCAGGAAATGGATTTCGTAGGTGCTCCGTGTGCTTGCTTCAGAGATCTCCTCAGGTAATGCCTGGTAGAGGGAGACCATGTTGACTGCTGCTCTTCGGGGAGGAGCTTCATGTGGCTGAGGAGGGTCTACTTTGTACTCTCCCAGCTCTATTTCATTCTTCTTCACCATTCCTTCAATGATGTCTTTGAAAACATAACAGTCTTCGATTGAATGTCCCAGCATCTGGTGATAGGGGCAGAATCTTGGACTGTCTCTTCTTTTGAGGTCTTCCGGTCTTCTCGGCTCAGGCAGAGTGACCATACTGTATTCCGTTACCCAGTCAAACAGGATCCGGGTCTTATCCGTAGGAAAGGAATAATCCTTCTTCATTTTGTCCCTCAACGAAGGACCTTCTTTGTCATCTGGAGCTTTCGCAGGTTGCGGGGGAGCCGCTTTCTTGCCTTTCTCCTTCTGTTGTTCGAATGCCTTGATATCAAGCACATTTGCTTCTTTAGGTGTGGGGCGCCGCTCCGCAGCCTTGCCTTTCTGGGCTACGCTGACAGCTGACGTCGGGACAGGTTTAGCTAGGAAAGCCTCTACCTCGGCCACCACATTATTCAGCCGGTCGAACGACCGTATTTCCATTCCGATCATTTTTTCCAGGACCTCCCTCCTGAGATTTTGTTTACATATTTGCACAGCGTCCTCCTGATGCGGGGGTCGCTTGCATCTCATTCCGAGGTTCCTCCACCTCTTGATGTAGTCAAGGGCGGTCTCATCTGCCCTTTGTTTTATCGAATAGAGTTCGGCCACGGTGACCTCCCTCTCTGTGACATGGAATCTTTCTCTGAACTTCCTCTGCATGTCTGACCAGTCATTGATCGACCTGGCCGAGAGGCTGGAGTACCATTCAAATGCGAGCCCCGTCAGCGAGGACCCGAAGAATTTCAGCAAATATGACTCGTCGGTGGACAGATCACCCATAACGGTCATATAATATGCAATATGTTCTTTTGGGGAACCTTTCCCGTTGAATTTGTCAAATTTGGGCGGCTTGTTGACTCCCGGGGGAAGTCGCTTAGCCGCATGGTGTGGCGGGTAGGGCACCCGATAGGCATCGAATGCGACGTAGTCGCCTTCGCTCTTCTCTGCGAGCTTCAGCTCGATCATCCTCTCCACCATCATCCGGTTCACGACCGTGGGGTCGACTGGCTCCGGATAGAAGTGTGCTGGCTGCAGGTACGGGGTGACCAAGGTGGTCGCCTGTGGAGGACGTAGCATCGGGGGTGTTGGGTGCACCTGAGGAGGCACCGGAGGTAGCAGCGGCTGAGGCTGTGGCGGCCGCTGTTGTGCTGTCGTCACAGTTGGCTCCGACGGCTGGGGTAGTGTATAGAGCGGTGGAGGGTCATCTCGACGAGTCGCTCCCCGGATGACTCACCCTGGACTTCGGGTGGTTTGGAGGCTGATGAGTGTTCAGTTTTCTCCATCAGCTGTTTCTTCAGGGAATCTATTTCCCGTTGATATCTTTGTAGCAGCATCAAGACTGATGGATCTATAGTGGCGGGGACACCTTCTGTTGTTTCCCCGGACGTACCCTCGGGCAGGATGTCGAGGAGTACGTCGTCTTCTTCTTCCGTCGTTACCACATTAGCGGTCAAGACGGGGGCTTTGTCATCCCAGTGGAGGTATAACTGAGGCTGTTTCTCTTTCATCATCGTCAGAAGCCCTCTTGCTGCTTCTGTCCTGCGGGTAGCTGGTCCCGGCCGTACGGCCAACTGAGCCAGTTCTTGGGGGTCTTCAGGAAGCTCCCCATATCGGCTGGCTACACCAGCCATGTTGCAAGTAAAAACCTGCATCCTCCTTCTTTGTCGATGGACCCTCCGCCTTGCTTGTTGTGGAAGGGTCAGCCTCTCGAACACAGAAATTCTTTTTCTTTCTTCCCGCTCGGGGGAGGTTTCATCGGCTTCGATCTCAAAGCCGTCATTGTGTCCATTATCGTCGACCGACGACATCCTCATTATATCCTCCATTTCTTCTTCATCTGCCGTTGATGGGCAGTAATTTTCTTCAGTGGCGACTGTCTGCATCAGCCGCTGCTGTCCGAGCGAGGTGTTACCCAATCCTCGGAAATAGCTTCTGACCAGGCATGCCATTTCTTCTCGACCCCGTTCTTGATGTAGCACGGGGGAGAGTGGTCGACCTCCAGCAGGAGGAATGTAGGCCAGTCGAGCTCTGTCGGCTGGCTGTTGGAACCTTTGCCCCATGGCAGGGACGTTGGCTTGACGGGCCACAGCCCGGAAACTTCTGTGACGCGGAGGATCCGCAACCACCTCTTCTTCATTCATCGGGGACAAGCCCCTTTCTCTTCTCGCTCCCGCCTCGTCGTTCATAGGACGACGGCGGGTGGGCGTTAGATGGTAGGCAGGTTGGGTCCGCTTGGGCACCCACACCTGTTTGAATTTCCTCGGCCTGAGCATCGGGTTTCCTTGGCCATGGTGGCCGGCTTCTTCTCTTTCTGCCCTCCTTCCAGCGAGAGCTTGATAGTTGTTGTAGACAGGGACGTTTGAGATGACGCGGTCTGGGGTCACCCGTGCCGTGCGCCCGTTGAGGAAGACACGCATGCCTCCCACCAGCATTGATTTTCCGGACTGAGAGACAGTTCCGGTGATCACAGCAGTGTTTTTGCGAGCCTGGCGACGCTGACGTCCTCCAGGGGGTTTGTTGATGACAGTGGGATGCATCCCACGTACAATGTGGTGCACCAGGCAGCTAGCGGCTGGGGCCGGATTCTTGAGCGAACCATCGCAGCAGGGAGCCTTCAGAGGCTCCATTTCCTTCACGGTTTCCTTGACGGGTTCCGTGGCTTCGATTTCCAGCATGTCGACAAAGGCCAACCCCAAGAAGTTGGGGAAGCCCACAGCAGGAGGAAAGCTACCAAATTCCATGGGCACCGCCAGGTACCCTTGCGCATGTCTGGCGACTATCGCAGGACTGAAGCCGACGCCGGTTATCCCGCGAGTCGTCATTGTTTGCACTGAAATATCAAACAAGGCGATAATCAGTAGTCTTTGAGAGGGCTTCGAAGCCCGAATATCTCGGCAAAGAGATGAAAGGTGACACTGGTCCCACCGGGCGTGCCAGACTTGTTCGCGACATCTTTTTTCTTTCTTTCGTTCTGCCTTTTCATTCGCGTATCGATCAACCAATTAACTAACTTGTAGTCAACTGACTGATTGACGACGCGGGCGTGCCAGTCACATGCGTGATGATTCTATTGTGCGCTCACTCTGACCCATGTCGGGCGAATGTGAGGTTCGGTCGGGACCAGCAGTCCGCCATACCATAAAGGTTATGGCGTTAATTACATCCCCCACGAGGAGGGAACACCTTTGATTAATTGTCGAGATATCGGGCTGTCGAAGCCGGGATAAAGAGTACAGAGCAGGCAAGCGATCATGCAGGATGATGCGACTGACTACACACGATTTATTAGGGTGGACCCTGGTACACGGAGGAGGACTTAGGCTCGAAGGTCACCTTCACGCATAACGAAGCCTCCAATCAGGCGTAACCCGACCTTCTGGCAATGTTATTTGATATACCAACGATGCACACATTCGGGCATGCATTAATGTGACATGAATGCGTAGACTAAGGTGTAACGGAAGGATTCGAGGCGCCTCGATTCAAGCTTGAACATGCTAATGTTATTTAGTTTATTGGTTGAGGAGCTTGCATCCTTCTGTGATTAGCATAAGAAATCATCCCATAAGTGGGAAAGGGGTTGGAACGATGTAATGACACGATTCGGAACGAAACCGATGCGGTGCGTGCGAGGACAGGGGTCAAAACGCTTGAAACGGTGCCCTGAAACATAGGTAAAAGTTTAAAACGGCGCCAGAACCGTAGGTAAAGGGGGGGGTAGCCCTGTTAAAATGGCGCGGGAAGCCGGGGCGCGCCGGGAAGAGCGCGCCGGAAAGAGCGCGCCTGGAAGGGCGCGCCGTTTTAAGGCGTGATCGCGCATGAATGCGCCGAATTAACCCGATCTCATGGAGACAGGAGCCTCGTTGGTTTATTCATAGATTTATTAAGAGGTTTTGGAGGATTTTGAGAATTTATTAAGTTGATTGTTCGTGGAATCGGTGCCGAGTCATTTAAAGGCCGAGTCACGGGCTCGCACGAGGTGATTGTTCCGAGTTTAACTCGTTCGAGCCGAAATTTCGGCAGCATCTCCCCATCCCAAAGGATTGTCGGGGAGACGCAGGGAGTACTCACGTGGCGGAGTAAACCCCTAAAAGTCGGGTGGCGCAACGGCGGCCGGCAGACCCAAACGGATAGGAAACCCCGAGGGCTAGCCTACGAGGGGCACCATCATTCCGTGGGTTAAAAGGTGATCAGACGAGGTGACCAATAAGAGAAGGTAACCCTGAGGGCTAGCCTACGAGGGGCACTCGACTCATGGCCAAATCGTAATCGAAAGGGACAGCCAATAGGGGAGAGAGGCCCTCAAGGACTAGCCTGTGAGAGGTTTCCAACCCATGGCCACCACGATATCCTTGAGGATAGTGGATTTGATGTTGGGCCAAAGCCCTGTTTATATTCGCCAAACAGACTATGAGGATACATACCACGAACGGGTATGACCCCGTGATCCACTGGTGATTCATGGGGGAATGTCCCCTCTCCCCGTCGGACAAATTCTTCGGAAAATCGTCATGAATAAGACAAGACAGGATGCATTCGATAGAAGGGAGTTAATTGGCCTATGCGTGTAATAAACCCGCCGGTTGACTAGTTAGCAAGGGGGATTATGTTGATATCGGGGTTAGCCTGTTAGCATAGACAGTAGCTTGTTGGCTTGTGGCTTTCCACAACCGGGGGAGGGCATGCCACTGAGCAATCGGGATAACGAACAGAAAGATAATAATACCCACAGACATTGCGTTTTTATTATGGGGATACCCCCATCCCCCTCCATTCATGACTGGGAACGGAAGGAGAGCGATGGGAGAAGGTCCCGGGGTTCTAACCAGAGGAACATCGAAGTGCCTTCCTCTGGCCAATGACCCTCCACGGAATAGAAATTGATGCGAGAAGAGAACCCCTGGGGAGAGGGTGATATCACTGTTGCCCTTGGAATCATCAGGGCGTATGAATCAGAGAAACCACGGAAAGAAACCTCGATCCAGTATATGGCAATGAAGTCGGTTGCATATATAGATATTGATGACTTTTATTCGAATACAGAAAGGGCGAATGCCCAGATGGTTCATTACAAATGCTCCACATCCCTTAGTCGGCATTCAAGCAGAAAACAGGAGGGGTAAACAAAAATGAGAAGAAGCAGGGCATCGCAAGCTCATATCCTCGCCCAGGATGCTACAATATCGTACCCACGCAAGGGTTTCCGGAGAAAAGGGGAAGAGAAAAGATGATGAAGGGGGAGAGGGCTTGTATCATCGCCCTTCCCGCTTCATTTACATTACATCAGAAAAGAGAGAACGGAGGGAATCGTCAGAAACGAATCTCGGAACCCACCTAGACTTCTTCTCCAAAGCAGAGTATCGGAACGAGCTCCTCTTCTCCAACTACGGAGGGCTTTGAGCGCACGGACCGGGGAGGATCGCAGTGGCCCTCGTGGAAACCCTTTCTTCTCCCCCAAGACTTCTCGCTCTCGGACGATTGGCTCCCTTTCTATTCTTTCTTCTTTTTTCTATATCCTTCTTTCTATTCCTTTTTTTTTCTCTATCTCTATATATATTGATCTCTTCTGTCGACAGGCTATATATAGCCTTGAGTTTAATTCGGCGCCCCAGGAAGAGGCGCGCCGGGTTGACGGCGCCGGGAAAGGGCCCCATTGGGCTTTTGCGCGCCGGATTGACGGCGCCGGGGAAGGGCCCCATTGGGCTTTTGCGCGCCGGATTGACGGTGCCGGGGAAGGGCTCCATTTGGCTTTTGCGCACCGGATTGATGGCGCCGGGAACCCCCTTTTTGTTCTTGGCGCGCCGGTTTGACGGCGCCGTTTTAACCTGTTCACTTGGCGTGTAGTCCGGTGAATCCGGAGATGATTCCGGAAGCTCCCGTCGACTGTTCCCCTCACCCCGGCCATCGAAGGGCCTTGATGAGGTGTTCACGAAGCTCTTGATAGGATGAATGGCCTTAAACAAGACTTCGTGCGTGTCCGGTCCGAGCACACGGGTGTCCTACTGACACAGTCTTCGGCACTGTGATTTGTGCTTCTGGCTGAGACGGACTCGTGCTCGAAGCTTCCTTACAGGCTGACGTTACATCCCGGACGATTCCACCTTGAATTGGTGATCAATCGGCCACTAATGGGCCCACTATGGCAAGAAGCCGAATCCGTGCCGGATAATCGGGGTCCTCTACTGACAGAACCTTCGGCCCCTTGTTACGGATGGCCGAGGGCATTCTTCCTCCTTAGGAGAGTCATTGGGTAGACCGTCGTCCTTGGTCGGGCGACGGATGTGGGGTAGCGGCACGACGAGGTCGATGCCGGATCATTGGGCAGGCTTGATCGCGCTGCCGGTTGGTTGCGGGTTCACTTCTGCTCTCCTTAGGTAAAGTCCCCGACGTTCCCTTCAAGGTGGCTCGGAGCTTTGTCAGCTTGAGGGGTCCTCTTGATAAGTTGATCTTTATCGGCTTCTGTGCTTCAGTGAGCCGTATCATTCATCCTTGCAGCTTGGTTGCCAAAGGATCATATTTTGAGTGCCAACAGTCATGCATATGCATCATGTTAATGTGTGTATTATGTGTAAATTGCTTGAATGTGGAATGTCAGTGCATGGAGTGTGTTTCGTTGTATAAACCTATATAATGCACTCCTTGGCTTTCTATGTCCTTATATTCCTTGTTAAATAAAGCACAGCCACATGAAGGAACGGGTGACACATGGTCCGGAAAGGTAGGAATTAGTCTTTGGTGTGTGTGATTGATTTTGTATGTGAACATCCCCAAAATGACAAACCCAAACATTTTATCACATGAATTGCTCATATTCATTCCTAAGTCATTTGGGTATCAAACCTTGTTCCTTGGAATTCAAATCCTTTCTTGTAACTCACCGTTAAAAAACTTTTTATATAGCAGTCTGGGCGGTGTCGACACCCCTTCCTGCTTTGTTATTTTTTTGGCGGGCAGAACTTGGCAAAACCGATGTCGACACATGGTGTCGACACCATCCGGTCGCGACCCATTCACGAACCGGTCCGTGGGGTTCGAACCCCATTCGAACCCCTCCCACACTTGCCCTAATGCCCTTCCAACTCCCGTGCCCCTCCTTTCATCCCCATGACCTCTTTCTTGCAAGCCCCAAGCCCCTTCAAGCCCGAGAACGCGCGGACATCACCGCGGCACCCGCGCCCTCCCCTTGCCGAGCATCTGTGGCCGCCCTCTTCGGCCTTCGTCCCCTAGAGCGTGGGTGTTTTGTGGAGAATCCGTCCAGCCGAGGTAAGGGATCCTTCGTTGAACAGAGAGATCTATTCCTTGCTCCGTCCGTCTCCTTTCAAAGTTGGTTCCAATGGCTCCGAAGAGGCATGCATCCGGCAAAGAAAAGGTTGCCGAATCCCGCATAAGAAGGAAGTCAGGGCTAAAATGGATGAACAGCATGCTCTCCAACAAAGACCCACGCCCACACAGTTTAAAATGATGGATCGCAAGGTTCTTCGACCACGGGCTGTGGATTTCCAAGATCTACATAAAGCACTTCCCGAACTGTTACCGTTAATTGAAGCTCAGACAAATTTGGGTACGTTCATGTCTGCTCACAGAAAAATTTATCATTCACTTGTTCTCCAATTCTATGGAAATATGATTGTTCGGAAAAACAAGTATACTACAGTCGTGAATGGCCAGGTGATCACTCTTTCCAGAAAATTTCTTGCACATGCATTTGATTTACCTGATGTCGGTGACACCTATGAGAATGCAATGCATGCCGATCATGAGGTTTATCAGATTATGACAGGGGAAGAAATGGGGGATCAGTCTGTTAGCGGCTTAAATGCTAACCCTCTTCCCCCTCTTCAGCGCATTCTCCATCATATGCTTACCACAATATCGCTTCCCAAGGCTGGGGGATGAGAGAAGGTCACCGATCAACAAATGTTTCTATTATATGGTCTGCTGCAAGAAGAGCCCATTAATTTTCCCTCAGTCATTCTTGATCACATCATCAGTTGTACCCATCACCGCAGTAGAACTCTCCCTTATGCAGCCGCATTAACTGCTATCTTTCGTGCGGTCAATATTCCACTCAACGATGAGCCTTGTCAAACACTCCAGGAAACTGACATTTATACTGTTAACTCGGTTTGTAAGAACATGGGTTATGTTCGGGATGCTCAAGGACGCCTTGTTCGTACACTCAAAGCTGTGCCAGACAAAGATCCCGAAGATGTTTCTGATGATGAAGAGGGAGAAGCTCAGCATGAAGAAGGTGGCACTTCTGGAACTCATGCAGCCTCCACGGACTTATCTGGTTTTCGACTTTCGATGGAGACTATGGGTGGTGAGGTGGGTCACCTCAAGGAGACGGTGGATATTCTTACTCAGGATGTGGCGGAATTGAAGCTTCATCACACCACGTATCTTCAGGAATTTCAGACTATCAATACCTCTCTTGATGCTTTAAAGTCTGTCATGGATGCTCAAACCGCTCAGTTCACTACCATAGTTGATTACATTCACCGTCCACCTACTCCACCCTCCTCCGGATCGGAATGAATCCTGTTATGCATGTCGGCTATGCTACTTGTACCCCGGTTCCCCCTTATTTTTGTTGATGTCAAAGGGGGAGACATATGAATTTCTATGTTGCTACTAATAGGTTGCTTATTATGCTTATTATGTGTGTTTTGCATGCTTGCATGCTTGCTTGTTTCCCATGCATTTAGTTTGCATTCGAGTCTTTGCATCTAGTACTAGAGTCTTGTTTAGTTATATTCATAGCATGGCGTGCTTAGCTATGGTGTCCAGGTGTTTGTTGGTTCAACGCTCTTCAAATGAAATTGCTACTTATGACTGTGAAATCATTTTGTTGTTGTTGCCATTCAGTTCAACAAATATGAAAGCTTGTGGTTCATTGTAGGTCAATTTCTTAAAAAGGTTATCTTGGAAACTTGTTACATTGTCACTTGAATTGTACCTTGATCCTTTCATCACGTTCATGCTGATCAATTTCATCTCTTGAATAGTATCACATAGCATTTTTTGTCATCATCAAAAAGGGGGAGATTGTTGCTCCCAAGTTCATGATGTGTGGCTTCAAGAGTTTTGATGATGTCAAATGAGATATTGCTAAATGGCTTATTGTTTCAATGTGATTGTCTCTTTAAACTTCATGGGTTATGAAATTGGATTGTATTGATTCCTTGTTGGTTTGAGATTAGAAATCCTACGTTACCGTGTATAGAACTGTTGACATCTTTGTCATATGGATTCGGTATAATCTCAAACTTCTTGGACTTGCTGATTCATGGCAAACTTATTGGAGTCTTGCTACACTCTTTTGTAACACTTGTCAATGGCTTTTGGTAACCCATGGTGTGAGGAAAATAATGCTATTTTGTGTAAGTCTTTCACAAGGCTCGGATCAATAAATATATGCACTTAGGGATATGTGTTGACCTGTGCATAAACTTCTCATGGATGTTCAGTGGAGTCCATAGATATATGTCTTTCCATCCGATAGGTAAGATCATGGTAAAAGCCATAAGGGTAAGCTTCATTCATCATTCATATATTCATGACTTAATGAGAAATGCATGAGTGGATTTGTTCTATGAATGCCAATACAAATTTAACCTTCTTGAGATGTTCTTACAGGTAAGAAGGACTTCTAATACCCAACTCAAAATGGAAAAACCCCGGTGAGGTTGTTCAATTATATTTCTAGTTCATCGGGCATTTTTGAGTTCACAATTGCTTGGTGTCGACACCAGTTTCTCTATGTTCTGCCATTTTTTTTCTTTTATCTGAAGCCTAGTGTCGACACCTGGTGTCGACACCCATTTGTTTTTGTACTGGCCAGTAATTTTTTGCTATAAGCCATATCCATCTGTGGGTTGCCTTGGCCGGCAACTTTCTGCTATGGCCATGGGCCTGGTGTCGACACCAGGTGTCGACACCACTGTGCAGCCGTGATTTTGGACTTTCACGTCCTCGCCCCTTTTGTCAAACTTGTCTGGTCCTTTAGTCACAAATCACTCCTAGATTCGTGGATCTGGTCCCTAAGGTGTCCCTTGACCGATCTGGAAGCATAAAACCGTCTCATTGGGTCACAAACCCAAATTAAGGAGTGAGATCTAAAATTTGTGTGTGCTTTCTAACCCTTGTGAGTACAGGTCGCAGGCAGCAGCTCCAGAGCTTCTTCCACACCGTTCTGAGCGTGAATACGAAGGGAAGAGTGAAGTTTCAAGTCCCCAAACGTTCCTCTGCTGCAAGCTCAATAGAAATCCAAGATACAACAAGTGTCCGTGCAAGAATCGATCCTCCTCCTTCAAGAACGGTCTTCATCCTGCAAAGGAGTTCAAGTACCCTCGAAGAAGAGAAAGGGGGAGCTCTAATCACTGCAAATCTTCTCTATTCTAATCTTCTCAAATATCTGCTGTTTGAGCTTGAATATCTGTTGTAATCTTTGAACTTAAAGAACCACATTTTTGTGTGTGTGTTCTCGTGATCTTTGATACGAGCGTGTGTGTGTGTGTGTGGTGGCCAAGATAGGCTGCCGTGTGTGTGTTGGCTATTTTTACAGCATGTGTGTGGCTCACCTCATAGTGGAGCATTAATCCTCACGTGTGAGGGGTGGACGTTGGGGACACGTTTGTGTACCCGAACCACCTAAAAATCCTATGCCTCCTTTGTGGTTTGTTCTTCGTGCTTTGTAACGAGTGGGCCTCACGTTTAGCTGACTGATCTCAATCTCCATCATAGCATTCATAACTTTATTTACGTGTACTCGCGAGAGAGATCTTGTTCCGATAAGGTTGAGTGTTTGCTTAACTAGATCTCTTTCTATTTTGTGGTTTTCATTCCTACTAGCATTTCAGTTAGCAATTAATTTTTATTGGCCAATCAATTCACCCCTCCCCTCTTGATTGCCACCCTCCGGGACACAACAAACAGATTGACCTCCTCCATAAGCTGGTCGGCCCGCAGTCTCTAGCTGATGTCCCCGTTCCTAACTTCCGAGACATTCGTTTTCCTCCTCAGTCTGAGCTCCCCGTATACCGTAAATACGACGGGAATGGCAACCCGTTCATTCATGTCAGGGAGTTTCTTTATGCATCGGCGCAGTTTCAGCATGATGATCGCCTTATGGCATATCTTTTCCGTCGATCATTGGATGGGGTTGCGCTAGAATGGTTTTATACATTGCCTTTGGAGGAGGGAGAAAGTTTCAAGACCGTGAAGGAGAAATTCATTCAAAGCTTCTAAGATCGGGATGGCCCCGAGTATTCTTTCACAGACCTAGTTGCAGAGAAGATGAAAACAGATGAAGATTTCGCTACATATGCCGACCGATGGAGGCAGATGGCCTCACGTGTGCCCGGGCAGATCCCGGAGGAAGAAAAGGTGAAACTATTGATTTCTAATGCCACCCCGACGTTCCAGAACATATTGGCAATGAACGATATTTCAAACATGCACCAGTTGTACAGTCGGGATCGGTTTATCCAGAATCAATTCAAAGACTCCCCCATCCACTCATTATTTGAAGCCCAAAAGCCCAAATTTGTTAGGAAGACTCAAAGCCCAGTTACCGAGGGGGTACAGACAAACGAGCAGGTGCAGGCTGTTAACCAGTCCGCCCCACCCCGTTTCCAGCAGCAACCCCAACGCAATACCCAATTCCCCGCTCCGCCAGCTCCACGGCCTTCATTTTCAGCACCCCAGCCACCACAACAACTACTACCCCCATCATAACAGCCTCAACAGCCACCCCAATAACATAATGTTCCACCTCCTGCTGCTTATGCACCTGCTCGGACGGGACCAAAGAGAGCCAACTATCCACCACTTCCAGAAACACTCCCTGACATTTTTTCGGCCTTAATGTACACTGGTGACATACAGTTGCCTCCGGAACATCAGAACTGGAACCCGACAGTCAACCAGTCAAGGTATTGCATATACTATCGGCAACTCGGACACACGATAGAGAGGTGTTATCAGTTCAGGGATCTAGTTTATGATTTGCATGAGGGACAGAGGATTGATTGGGCCCAAATGCACAAATTAATTAAGGATATAAAGAAAGGAGAAGACAAGTAAGGCCGCAGCAGGAGGCACCTCAGCAGCAGCAGTTCTAGCAACCTCCCCAACAACAACCTCCACAGCATCAGCAGTAACAGCAAGATCTCGGGATTCATCAGAATCCCATGCCAGAACATCCGCCCGCTCCTCAACAACAACAGCAGCCGCCGGCACCGGCTTAAGTAAATGTTGTTCACCGCCCAGCCCCTAATGCTGGGTGGTCTTTTGACGATGAGACCCCCACTCACCTTTTGGCCTTCCACTAGGCATACGCCAACTCCCCCGCGCCTTCTGTTCCTTCCATCCTCCGACCCACCACCTTGGCTATCGCTCCACCCACTATCCCCTCCCGATCACCTATTGCACTCTCCATGTTCCCTACCATTCCGCCAATCCTTCCACCATCACCCGCCATACCCTCCATCGTTATCCCTCCACTCAACCTTCACCAAGCACCATTTCACCAGGGCCCGCCAGACCAGCCTCCGCCATCCTCACCCCCATTTCTATCCCTTCCACTCATCCCACTGGGCCAATTGGGGGTCCATCTGAGGCCCTGCCGGCACGACACTGCGCCCTCCGGAGCGGGCGTTTATTTCATAGAAGTTACCCCTCCACTGGTGCACCTGCACCTAACCCTCAAGTTCCTTCCTCAATAGTTGAAGCAGAAGAAGTAGACCCCGTGCCTGGCATGAAGTATGATTTACTACAGCACTTGGACCGAATGCCGGCCAAGATTTCGGTCCTGGAGTTGATCAAGAGGTCCACGCTACATCAAGATGCCCTGAGGGCTTTCTTGCAAAAAGTTATGGTTAGCGAGGACGTGGCGGTAGACAGTTTGCCGTCGGTGTTGGCAACAATTATGAGGGGGCCTTCCATTTCATTTTCTAAATCAGAATTGGCACCCCCAGAGGCACGGCAGATGCCACTCTACATTACTATTTCTTTAAACAAAGTGGCAGTTGAGTCAGCCCTTGTAGACACGGGAGCATCAATAAATGTGTGTCCATTAAGCACATTGCATGCCTGCAATATTTCAGAAGACATGCTTAGGCCAACGCCAACCACGATTGAGGCTTATGATAACTCTAGACGAGCTTGCCATGGGGTTGTGACAGTTCAGGCCGAGCTAGGGCCTCTAAAAATGGATGTGGAGTTTTATGTACTGGACATAGACCCGATGTTCAAAGCAATTTTGGGTCGTCCATGGATAGACAGTCTGAATGCCGTGCCCTCAACTGCCCACCAATGCCTTAAGTTCCCATTTCAGGGCCGTGTAGTTAAGGTGAAGAGTATCTCGCAGTCCAAACTGTTTATGCAATTGCAGACAAGATCCTTCCTACTTTGTGGCCAAGCAACAGGCCAGTTCTTTCTGTTATGGACTTAAACTATTCATGGGCATATGCGTCACGCAAGCCCGCCACTGCACCAGTAGATTTCAAAATTAAGTCCAAGATTCGAGACTCAAAAGGGTGGCAGATGATTTTGAAACTGGGCTATCAGTTGGGCTTGGGCCTCGGCGCACAATTACAGGGGCGGACTAAGCCCGTCCCTAAAGGTAGGAAATGAGCCGGAGGGGCCTTGGCTACCGGCAATCACCGCTGTCCATTCTCCAAGATTCTGGACCGCTGACTTGGCACTATCATCAGCACTTTGTCAAGGGGCCCCTACAGCCCGGCACTTTAAATTCGTTGCTGACGCCGCCACCGTGCCAACCTCAGAAGGAAGATGTTGTTTATGCTGCACTGCCCTGAAGTCCCGCGATCAATGACACCCAAGAGGGGGGTGAATTGGGTGTTTACAACTTTTACGAAAACTTTTGGCCTTTTTGTAATATGTGATATAAAGCTAATCAATAGGTTCAAAACTATTTGTTTACAAATTGGATTTATCAAACTTAATTAGATGATGATATAGATTATGCAAGATATACGTGGATAAATCTGAAATCACAATTACACTAACACTCACGTAGAATGGTGGTAGAAGAAAAGGACCAAACCACACAATTCAAAACACAATGCACATCAGTTTTTAAGGTGGTTCGGATGCAACGACGGTAATCCTACGTCCACCCCTCACCAAACCCGGTGAGGCTTCACTCGGGGATAAATCCCCAAATGGAGACGACGCTCCAACCACACACGCAGGACGACGTCTTCCCACACACACGGGGACGCACCCCAACACACACACACACACGGAGACGAGGTCTCCAACACGATCTAACAAGCGGATCAGCAAAACACACACACGCTGTGACAAGTGCAGCACTCCTCACACACAAACACTAAGATCTAGATAAAACCACACACACGCAGATCTAAGAAGACCTACGCACACATGAATCAAATACAACACACACACACACGACCACGGATCCAACAACGATCCACACACACACAAGTTCGTAGATTATAGAAAACACGAATATGAACTTGAAACATAATACGGCATAGTTTAGAAATCCCCTGATTTGGCTTCCTTTTCAACGTATGTTGCTGATCCTGAGTGTTGCCTTCCCTCTTGCTTGAATGACTTGAAATGGACTGTGAAAACCTTGCTCTTTTCACCCTTGTACAACCTTCTTCTCAGATCCGTGCTTGCTTGCTTCTTCTTCTTTCCTCCTTGGGTAATTTTCCTTTGAATCCTTGCTTTCTTGCTTGCTTCTTTTCCTTGGAGGATGTTGGCTTCAGATCTACCTTCAATGGGTTGAGGATGGATGAAGAACACTTGCTGCACGGAGTACTGTTCGTGGCTACAGTACTTCTCCTCTTCCTCCACTTGGATAGCCTCTCCTTTGATCTCCCTTGAAGCCCTTTTGGTTGGTTAGGGTTTATGACTCTAAATGATAGTTTTATAACCCCTTGAATGGTCCTAGACAAGCTCCAGACCAGATCCACGAATCATGGTGTAATTGGGGTCATTTGGATTAAATAAATGGGTGGAAAGACCTCTCCTCGAGCTTTAAACAAAAGTCAACAAAAGGGGGCCTCGGGGCTGGCGGTCAACCGGAAGGCATGGGGCGGTCGATCGGAACCTACAAAATCTCCATCTTTCCGGTTCTGGGAGAACCGGTCGATCGGAAAAGTAGGGGCGGTCGACCGAAACCTATAAATCCTGGAGTGTTTCGTTTCTGGAAGAATCGGTCGACCGGAGAGGTAGGGGCGGTCGACCAAAACCTGTAAAACGTGGAATTCTTAGGCTCTGGAAAATCTGGTTGACCGGCCAAGGTATGTTGGTCGACCGGAAAGACCTATACCTGCAAAAATGAAGTGTTAGCTCAAAGAAACATGTCCATAATTCAAGGGCTTCATGTCCATATCAAATCCATGCATTTTGGGGTTGGATTCACTTGGTTTATGCATTTGAAACGTCTAAACCATTAGAGCGTTTCTGAATTTTGTTCCGGGGGCTCCGCCCCCGGAAACCCCCGCAAGGGGCGCTGCCCCCTTGACCCCCGCGACCTGACCGCGCAGGTCGATCCGCGAGCGAGGGCGCATGATGGCCAGAAGGGTTTCATGTTCAATATGTATGAATGAGGTGTATTAAGGAGAGGTATTTGAGATACACATGGTGAGATCGATGCTAAGACAAGGTAAGAGTCTCACCAATGGTTCTTGACATTGTAATGACATATACCACATGTTTTGGATTGTAGAGGAGCAGGGTGAGTATCCACACGTTTGGCTTATCAGGTGACTGCCATGAGTTAAATCCTACAAGCAAGATAGTCAGGGTTAATACCATGCTTGTTCACATTAAAGAGGTTATGAAACCTCTTGCCGCTTGTAAAACCAACATAGGCAAACCAAGGATCAAGACCATGTAACCGTTGCCATTTGACATCTCAGCCATACATAGATAACAGGAGTATGAGCAATCAACCACAAGTTTAGTTATCATCACTTAATCACACATTAAGTTTAGTTATCATCAAAACCATAACTTAACAATCACAGCAATCATGAAAACCATAACTCAACATGCCCTTGCTGTCGAAAGGGCCTGTTGAAGATTTTGATGATCACTCTGCAATTTTTGTCCAGATGTTTGCCGAGAAAGAAAGCCTGAAGAAACCCGAGGTGCGAGTTGTGAAGAAAGTCCATGAAGAGCCAGCCCAACGTCTACGGGAAGTGAGGAGCTCGACTACCACTTGGTCTCTTTCCCGCCTCATCTCTATTCTCCAGAGGCTGACTTTTGTTTCTCGCCCTCCTCCGCTGCTCTTTGATCCATCCATGTTTCGATCCCCTTTTCGGTCTGAGAGGCCGATTGAATTTCTGATTGTTAATTGTCCATGCGGGCAATGCCCACCGATTAATTTAGTATCCAGGTTGTCACCCGACGCACCTGCTGATTTATCAGGAATGTGGTTCCGATCCTTTGACCCATTCTTTGATGTGATTTTCCCCACTTTGTGCCCTCGAGCCCTTCTTCCTTCTCCTATAGATTCTTCCTCCTGTTGCATGTTGACCACCGAGATTGACCAAAAAAAATGCCAAATTTGAAACGCTCATCTCAGTGGAAGATTATGCTACTTTCTATCCATCCTCTCCCTAGGGGCACGAGGTCCCTGATTCATTTCCAGTAGATTTTCTATCTTCTAGGATAGATGTACATTCTACAGAATCTCCTAGGTCAGTTGTGTCAATTGGGGTAGAAGCTGGTGTTAGTGTAGATAGCCCTTCCACGTCTGCGACACACCCAGTGATGCGTCGTTCCAAGTCTATCCCTGATAGGTTCCTTCAAGATTTAGCCAGTAGATGCCATGCCCTCCTTAAGTGCCTTGAGTTTGTAGCCACCGCCATCGTCATAGAGGATGATGAGGAAGAGGGTGGGGTGTGGAGCAATGACGATTTGGGCGTTTATGAGATTGTGGATGAGAAGGACCCAGCCGACGATGAGGAAAGCGATGTGGACGACACTGCTGACCAGTATGTGCAAGGGCTGAAGAGATTTGATGAACCTTCATCAGCAGTGGATGAACCCACTAAGGAAATCAACTTAGGAACCGAAGAGGACCCCAGGCCAATTATTATTTCAGTTAATCTCCCTCCTCAGGTTGAAGAGGAGCTGATCTAAGTGAGGGAGCATAGCGATTCTTTTGCCTGGTCTTATGAGGACATGCCGGGTCTTGACCCCACTCTGGTTGAACATAGACTTATCCTTAAACAAGGGGCAACGCCCGTTAAACAAAGATCGAGGAGATTCCACCCTCAAATGGCCTTAAGGATAAAGGAAGAAGTAGATAAATTGCATAAGGCCAAGTTCATGAGGGATGTTTTATATCCTCAATGGGTGGCGAATATAGTCCCGATAATGAAAAAGGATGGAAAAATTTGGATCTGCATTGATTTCAGGGACTTAAATAAGGCATGTCTGAAAGATGATTTCCCGCTTCCTCACATTGATGTGCTAGTAGATAACACGGCTGGGTATGAGGCCCTCTCATTTATGGATGGCTATTTTGGTTATAACCAAATCCCTCTTGCTCCCGAGGACCAAGAGAAGACCTCTTTCACCACGCCCTGGGGCACGTACTGCTATGTTGTCATGTCATTCGGATTGAAGAATGCAGGTGCCACGTATCAATGGGCAATGATGGCTATCTTCCACGACATGATGCACGTGTATATGGAAGCCTACGTGGATGATATTTTGGTGAAGTCAAGGTCTAAAGAAGAACACCCTGCCATTCTAGCTAAGGTGTTACAAAGGGCTAATGAGTACAAATTAAAAATGAATCCAAAGAAATGTGTGTTCGGCGTTGCATCGGGAAAATTGCTAGGGTTCATAGTTAGCAAGAGGGGGATTCAAATTGATCCAAACAAAGCAAAGGCCGTAATGGACATGCCCCCGCCAAAGAATATCACTGAACTATGAGGTTTGATTGGGCATTTGCAATTCATCAGGAGATTCATATCTCAACATTCGCAAAGATGCCACCCATTCTATGATTTGTTGAAGATGGGGCCAAATTTGAATGGAATGAACAGTGTCAAAAGGCCTACGAGGAGCTTAAGGTTTATCTGTCTAATCCCCCGGTTCTACAACCTCCTGTGCCTGGTAAATCCCTGATCTTGTACATTTCTATCATTGAGGACTCCCTAGGAGCTATCCTGGCCCAAGTAGACGACGAAGGAAGAGAAAGGGCAGCATACTACCTTTCTAGGTTATTCAATCCTGCCGAATCTAAGTATACTACCATGGAGAAGACTTGCACAACATTGGTATGGGTATCTCAGAAACTCAAGCACTATTTTCTGGCCCATGAAATTAAGTTGATCTCTAGAATGGACCCAATCCATTATCTTTTAAAAAAACCTATCCTTTCTAGCAGATTAGCTCGCTGGCAGAGCTTTCTCTCTCAATTTGATATCACCTTCGTTGTCCAGAAAGCGATCAAGGGATACACGATTGCTGAACATCTCGCTCATTCTCCTATCCCTCGCACTGATTCAATCCAGGACGAGTTCCTTGATGAGCACCTTGCTGTAATCACTCGTCTCCCCTTCTGGTCTTTGCACTTTGATGGTGCATTAAATTCTCAGGGCCGTGGGATCGGCACCGTTCTACTTACTCCAGAGGGAGTAACCATCCGTATTGCTTATCAGCTCTCCTTCCCCGCCACGAATAATATAGCCGAGTACGAGGCTCTCCTAGCCGGTCTAAAGCACGCCTACCTCTTAGGCGCGTGATACCTAAACATTATAGGAGATTCTCAATTGGTGCTACGTCAAGTTCTTTCAACGTACTGCACCCGTGACCCTAAACTCAAGCCTTATCAAGATTTAGTCATGCTCTTGGCTAGGCAATTCCGCAAGTTAATCTATATTCACACTCCTCATTCTCAAAACATCCTGGCCGATGCACTTGCATCGCTCGCTTCTTCTCTTTCCTTCCCCCTCAGTCGTGCCACTGAGACCATTGTGGTCCAGCGGTTAGACGCTCCTTCTCTTCAGGATCCCTAGTTTGACGACCTTAGGAAATCTGTGGAGAGGAAAGCCAAAAAGGAAGATTTGAAGGAAGTATCATTGACTGAGCTCGAGGAAATCATAGAAGAGGAGGAATTGCCGTGGTGTTATGAAATAGAGCAATATTGTAAGGATGGATCCTTCCTAGAGACGGCCAATGCCGAGCAGCGTTTAGAAGAGTCGCCTCCAGATACACGATTGTCACAGGAGAATTATATAGGCGAGCTCTTAATGGAGTTCTCATGAGATGTCTGGATGACGATGAGGCTTGGAAGGTAGTAGAAGTAGCTCATGCAAGTGAGTGTGGAGGGCATGTCAATGGGCAGGCGTTGGCGAAGAAAATTCTTAGGCAAGGCTATTACTGGCCAACCCTAGAAGAAGATTATTCCACCTATGTCCGTAGGTGTCTTCAGTGCTAGCTTCATGCCGATAAAATTCATGCTCCTACTTTTTCTCTCCATCCTCTCTCTGCTCCTTGGCCATTCTCGATGTGGGCCTTTGATATCGTTGGACCACTTGGCGACCCTAATGCTCAGGTTAAACATAAATCATTCATCCTCACAGCTACTGAGTACTTCACCAAGTGGGCGGAATCCGAAGCCTATGCAGAAATCAAAGCTACCACAGTATGCCGCTTCATCCTCAAGAATATCATCTCACGGTTTGGAGTGCCAAGTGATATCGTCACTGACAACGGGCCTCAATTCGTATCTCAAGAACTCTAGGACCTATGTAAGAAATTTAATATCTCATTGCATCATTTATCACCATACTACCCTCAAGGTAACGGCCAAGCCGAGGCCACAAACAAAACCCTTCTTAAAATCATTAAGAAAACATGTGAGTCATACAAATTTATTGATTGGGCCGATAAATTGATAGAAGCTCTATGGGCTTATCGCACCTCCATCCGTACTCCCACGGGACAAACTCCTTTTACTCTAACTTATGGGATGGAGGCGGTACTCCTGTACGAGATCTTGATCCCTTCCCTAAGAGTGCAGCTGGACAAAGAACTTAATCTCGATGAACATCGAGAGGCGTTGCTAGTCCAACTGGAACTCTTAGATGAGAAGAGACTTAACGCGGCCAATCACGTCTCTGTTTATCAAAAACGTGTCTCGCGACACTTTCAAAAGAAGGTTATCGAAAGAAAATTCCAAGTGAGTAACATGGTTTTGAAACACAAATTTATCAGATCAGCAGGTCCTAGGTCTAAGCTGCAACCCAATTGGGAAGGGCCATTTGTAATTAAAGAAATCTATCATGGGAATGCATACCGCCTTATTAATGCGGAGGGTGAGGAATTGCCTAATCCGTGGAATGGGTTGTATTTAAAACATTTTATCATAGAGTCAAGCCAGCAACGGCCTGATGGCGGGGTGGTCCTCTACTTGATCATGAAGGGAGATCCCCGGTTCAACATTCACACACTACACGACCCCCGTGGTCCGATTTTCCGTTTTGCGCAACAACGTTTCTCCCTTGGACATGCCTAGGGGCAAGTGAAAATCCTTATTTTTCCCCTCTTTCGGTCGAAATTAGGGGCAAGTGGTAAATAAGGGGGCGAGAACCGATCTAGACACCCCGATATAAAAGGAAGGTCTCAAATAGGGGCAGTCCATTATGACCTGATTCCGCATTTACAAAAGAAGAAAAAAGAAAGAGAAATGAAAAAGAAAGGGGCAAAATCAAAGGCAAAAGCTAAAAGCTCATTCAGAAGCTCGAAGCTCAATGCTCCCAAAAGAATGAAACTAGGCATGGCAAGAGTGGCAGTACAGTTTCCCCGCGGGACGTTATAAGCCCTGTCGTATGCGTGCCTAGAGCGGATGTGGGTTCAATGATGGACACAAAGCCCCGGCGCAACAGATCAAATTCTTTGAAAAAGGGTTGTCATGGGAAGAACTCAAGCCCTAAAATCCTCTATACCTATTGCCGATTTTTCTACCAAATTCTCTTTTATTTTCCAAGGACTAGATCGTACCCCAGGTATAGTCTTGGTAGAGGCACCGTTAAGTAAAATTGGACCCCGGCTATGGGCGGTCACCCATAAAGCACGTTAAACTCGGGAAACCCCTAATGAGATAGAAGGTCCCCCGTCGTCAAGTTCAAGCTGGCTTCAAAACCTAAAAAAAAATCGAATATTTTAAAACCCCAAAAAATCAAATATTTCAAATAAAAAAATCAAATATTTCAAATCCAAAAAAATCAAATATTTCAAAATTCAAAAAAATCGAATATTTTAAAACCCAAAAAATTGAATATTTCAAAACCCAAAAAATCAAATATTTTAAATCCAAAAAATCAAATATTTCAAAATCTAAAAAAAATCAAATATTTCAAAATCTAAAAAATTAAATATTTCAAATTAAAAAAATCAAATATTTTCAAAACCACAAAAATATTTTCATCCTCATGATTTGCATTCATGGCATGCATTGCATTTATTTCCTTCATGCTATTTGCCTATTTAATAAGGCTTACCCCCTTGACCAAAAATCAAGAACTGGTCAATTCCTAACTTGCTACAGGCTAAGCCTAAAACAAATTTAATCTGTTTCTTTGTTTATGTGTGTGCAGGGATAGGTTGAAGACAAGGTTCAACATTTTTATCACTGAACGGTCCTCTGGAGACTGTTTTATTCCTCCAACACTAGCAGACCGTTTCATCAGTCACACGGCCA
Source organism: Amorphophallus konjac (assembly GCA_022559845.1). Lineage (NCBI taxonomy): Eukaryota > Viridiplantae > Streptophyta > Magnoliopsida > Alismatales > Araceae > Amorphophallus > Amorphophallus konjac. Next base: position 325,856,709 of record CM040123.1, on the reverse strand, counting down.
TGTACCGACCGTTCCAATCTCTAACACCTTCATGAATCAACGGTCCCCTGGAAACTGTGCTATTCATTCCAACGCTCAACATAAGACCGTTCCATAACTCACATGGTCCTTAAATAGCCCGTTCAATGTTCCAAAGGTCTATTCTTAACTCTGCCACGGCCCAGGTCTAGCTGTTCAAATACATGGAACGGTCAAGTTCTAACTGTTTATTCAATTGAGCGGTCTTGGTAGGGACCGTATTCACCCTGATCCTACCTCAAGCTCATTCAATCACATGGAAAGAGGGCCAAACTCGACTCAATCCAATCATGAATTTTATTCATTTATTCATATGCAAACATTCCAAGCATAAGTTTCTATATCAACATCATAAACGAAAAAGAAATCACTCGATCCTCAAACGGGCATCCCCGTGAGGCCTAAGCTGCCTCAGCTCTCTCACATAAGCTTGGCGGGTCTCTGAAGCCTCTGCAACCTCCACCGATAGGGTAAGCACCCTGCTAACCTCCCACATCATCAGGGCACTCCTGACCGACTGCTCATCCTCCTTTGTACCAACCCTCCTCGCCTGTAGTGTGGGAAGGTGGGGTAGTGCTGGTAGTATGGTCCTGGGTAGTCCAACCTGTAGGTAGCACCGGCGCGGGCTGTACATCGCCGGTGCAGTGTCGCTCACGAGCCTCAGATCCAAACCTGGCCTCCTAGGAAGTCTGACTACAGTGTCGTGGAGGAAGTCAGGGCGCATCACAAATCGATCTAGGGGCAAGGTGTTGATGTAGAGTCGCCACTCATCCCTGGTCTTCTTTTCTGCTATCCAGCACTCTGCTTGTGGAGAGAACTTGAAGGTGCCACCTATGAAGAATAGTGGATGGCTCCCGAAGATCCGACTAGCTGAAGTGATATTCTCTCTACAAATGAATTTCATCTTGACACCCATCCAGCACTCTAGAAGTATCATGGAGCCGAAGAGTGGACCTCCTAGGGCTACTGAATTAAGGCCCTCATACAAGTAGGCAAGGACGGCCTGGGAGATGGAAAGACCCTACCATAGGCCACTAATGGTGCTAAGGATAGGAGTATCTAGGACATGGTCGGCGGAGGTGAACAAGATGGCTCCGCACAAGCAAATAGACACGGCCTTAGCTATGGCCTCATACCATCCACATTTATTCCTACAATGAGCAACCATCCACTGGCTAAGGGGAAGAAGATGGATCTGGTGTGGGCCTATGAAGGTGCGGATGTCCTTGCTATTTGGTATAAACTCTCCCAAAATAAGGCTAGGGTCTATAGGAGCAACGGTATGACACACTACCTTGCTGAGTCTGAAAAGACCGGCGCCGATCGGAGACGAGGGTGAGCCAGGAGCGTGCGCACCCGGGGGACACGCTGCGTCGCTGTAGCTTCAGCCGTGACCTGTGTGTACAACCAAATGAAAGCCTCCACGCAGGGAGGGGGAACTCGGGGATGGGGAAATTAATACATGAACTAACCTCACGCAGGAGGGGGGAGCAAGGGGAGGGGAGCAATGAGACGCCAATCCGCGAACTGGCCTGCTGGGATGATGTCGATCGTCCTGCACGGTACGCTGAGCACGGACGTCTGAATGAGGTTCCGTCAGCGCTCAGACGGAGCCTGGGGGGTGCTGGAGTGCTCTTGAAAATCTGGCATCGATCCGAGGTTGCTGGAGGGTGTGGTCCGCAGGTGACGTGGGCCTATGTGATTCTGTCCAGCAGGACAGGTTTGCGCAGTCGAGGTGCAATCGTCGGTACGCTCGCTGTAGAACTCCAAACGAGGCGGGGTCAACTCGGTTGGATAGCAGACAGGGAGGTCTTCGTGTCCTCAAAAAATAGTGGCCTTTGGGACACCGAGCCGGGCGTGGTCACAGAAGTTGCCAGCCTCAGATTCCTAGGTGAGCAGTCGGACAGGGATGCAAAGACCGTGGTGAAACTTTCTGTGTCGAGGTTGGAATGGGACGAAACAACCTTGGTTGGTTTTGTGTCATCGAGGGGCACAACTTTGATGAAGATGTCTCGGGCCGATGATGAACAGGTTGGGCGTGGGATGCACTGCAAGTCGGGCGCACAGTCTGGGCAGACTGGGTTGCACCTGATCTGTGCAGTTGCGGGAGAATGGATGCTACGACCCGTACTAATGTCAGAACGGTGCGAAACCACCTCTGGTGCAAAGAGGGCTCGGAGACAAACGAACCCACAGAAGGGGGCTCGGGCAGATTCGCACTGTGGGTGATGGTGTGGACGCTGCAAACTCGACCAAGGTTTTTGCTACAAGTCAGTGAGCAGCAGAACACGGAGATCTTCAACGTCGACGACGAGGATGATGTCGTGGGATGCCGGGGCCGCCGTGGACGCACCTGGAAGGGGATGGGGCATGGGTTGCAGAGAGGAGGGGTGGCTGGAGGTGGCTGGGGGCATGGGTAGCTGGAGTGGGGGGCAAATTAGGGTTAGGGTATGGGGGTGCGAACTAGGGTGGGGTGGAAAGGGGGGCCGCGGCTAGGAGTTGGGTGGGGGAAAGAAAATTGACTTTTGGTAATCTTTCCTAAAGTGATGGAGGGATTTTAGGAGGGAGAGGATAATGGGAAAGAATTGGGTGGCTGAGATTTAATTAGATTAGGGATTTGGATGGGGATAAAGAAGGTGGAGCCAGATTAGGGAAGTGGATGAGGGAAAGTAGGAGATTTAGTAGGAGATGAAGAAGGGGATGATGTGGCAAGGTGGGAGAAAGAGGGAAGGGGGGCTGGCTGCGACCTGGAGAGAGGATGGAGGGAGGAGAGAGAGGGGAGGTCGATCCAAAGAGAGAGAGAGGAGATAGAGAGAGAAAGATGTGCATAAGGGAGAGAGGGAGGAGCTTCCAAGAGAAAATTCTCAACTTCCTTTAATAATTCTTCAAAAAACTAAACTCACAAATGATCCCTTTGGCCCTATTTATAGGGAGAGCCAGGGGGTACAAAGACTCAAGCTACCCCTACTAAATAAAGAAATTCCCTCCTAACCCTGGAGGTGATAATAAGCAACCTACGACCTAGAACCAAAGCAAAAGCTAGATTGGCCCTTTGGGCTTATTAATAGGCCCAATAGGGATTACAAACTCAATTAAAAGAAAAAAATACATCATACTAAGAAGAAATAAATATTCGAACCATTGTTGAATCCATCTTGAGGGGCCGACGTCAAAGTTGGGGCATGGAGGGTCGCTGATGTCCCCATCAATTCCCCCGGGGTGACGAGAACTCGACTCCGTCGAGTGGTGATCTGGTGAAACCTGACGGCGTGGATCGGGGTGCTGTATCTCTGTCCGGCTATCCCATACGTGGTCCGATCTGGGCTGTCCTTTCCATCTGGTGAGGTAGTAGTAGACTGCCATACTCCAATAAGTGGTGATTTTCCCACCCCGTATCTCCTCTATTGGCCCGCGCCGGGCACTCCATATGGCTAGTGTTCTCACGGGGTGTGGGTTACTCATGAAGGAAGGTAGAGGCCCAAAAGGCTCACTAGGTTTTGCTGCCATGCCCTCGTATTGCGTTTGGTCTGCCCAGGTGAACAACGAGCTCACTCTATTCTCTTCAAGTTGGCCTATCCTAGTAGAGCCTACCCTCCTCATGTTCTGAAGTAGCTTGATGCTGTGGGCCCTTAGTTTGTGAGGCTCCACTGGGAACCTCTCCATCCTCACCATCACAAGTTCACAACTCCAGGACTCTTGGTGACGCCAATGACTATCCGCCAACTCATAATATGAACCATAGCTCAGACGGACTCACTTGCTGTCATAATGCTTGATGATGTGGTGAGTCCTAGATAGGCTGCGATGCTGAGTGATATGCATAGACCATCTACATTGCATGGGTGGCCCGGGACATCCAAAAGTAGACATATCATGCATGTGACTCATATCAAATGGGATAAGCATGGGTGGACTTGCGCAACCAAAACTATGACCTTCTCTATATGATGCTAGACTCCATGACGAATGCATTACCTCCCATGAAATGTGCCTTTTACCAGTCAAACACATGTCACTAGAGAAACAATGATGTGGGGTATGGATCGAACATGTGTAGTAATCTCCATGAGAGAATAGGTGTTGGGTGTTGTTGGAGACTTGGGTGAGGGCTGGTTGAATCTTTGGTTCCCAATATGATGGGTCAAATGGATCAAGCAAGGGTAGGTCATGGAGGACATCGCCTAATTCCGAGAATTGATTCGCCCAAAACTCAATCCCTCCATTGTGGATTAAATTATCAATGGGTGCGGAAGTTGGCAAGATAGTGGGCTTGATGGGCTGGATGAGCTCCAGAACTTGAGTGGTAGCCTCGGGTTCTTCCAAGATCGGCAAAAGTATCAAAAGCTCACACGTGCACCGACCTTTAGTGCACACGGAAGTAATGGAGCCAACAGAGGGGTGGGTGAAGCTAACGCCCCTAGGTGGACCCGACTTCCAGGCAAGCATGTAGGTCACCCCTATTTGCCTCTTCAAACTCCAAACAAGATCTTCCATGATCTCCAGAAAGCAAAATGATCAGAAGGTTGTGTGGAAGGAGTGGAAGGGTACTATTTGTTGGGCTTGTTCATTTGGGAAGGGGTAGAAGTTGGAGAATTCTAAGATTAGGCTTCTCCTAAGCCACCTAGCGAGGGCTCCACCTATGACAATCTCGCCTCCATGGGCCATGAGTGACTCGGGATGGAGGTTGTGTTGGACTTTAGCCTCAAGTTGGCTGGGGGCTTCCTCTACTAAGGGGTGAGCCAGGCATAGGGCATCCTCTTGGGTTTGGTATGCTTCAATCAACGAGGGATCAGGGATGTATTTCATGGTCTCTATGGATTCGTGCACTGTCTCATCCCTAATCGGAGGTTGAGTTGAAGGATGTGGTGACTCAAGGATGGGCAAAGCTGGTGGCATGGCTTCTATGGGTGTTTAGGATTCAAATGCTGGTCCAGGGAGTGTGTATTTTATGGGGCCTACTATAGCTGGCAGTGGGGCGAGAGGGTCGGCCACGGGCAAATAAGCGGGAGGGAGATACTTCTCGCGAAGCTTCTCCTTCATCATGGCCCAGGTGATGGGCGCTTGGAATCGGGCTGTAAGACATCGCTCATCATCGAGCCAGTAGGCTCGGGCCCGATCTCTCAACCTTCTCGTGGCAAACCTCACCTTTTGGAAGTTCGACCAATCATCCCTATCTCAGTAGAAGTCCATCTCGGCTTCCCAATCAAGGTAGATCATGGGATTACGAGAGCCAAAGAAATCTTGGGTGCCCCAACGGGTGCTATAGGGAGTGAATGTTCTATCCCCAAATCGGTCGTAGAGATTGGGTGAGGGGCCAGCCTGCGGGTAGGAGGGGTGGTTGGATTGACTAGTGTGTTGGCCAGAGATGTGCACGGGTCTGGACTGAAGGTATGGAGGGCCAACATGAGCGGCCATGGATTGGTTGTGGTGGGATGATCTGACCCGGGTGTCGTGGCCAATCGGACGACCAATCTCCCTGTACGAGGCAACACTATGGATGGACATGGGGTCAGCGGGATGGGGGAAACCGACTGACTAGTCTAACTAGACAAATTATGCAGATTAAGAGACTAGACCACATGCTACTGATGTGAGGGGCTAAGCAAGGGAATGGAAGTTGGCCTAGGACTAGGCATGCAAGATCAAGCTGAGAACTTGCTCTGATACCAAATTTGACGCGGGATGGGACCCGGTCGGAGCTAGGACCCAGTGGATAGCAAGCAAGGCCGAACAGTCCAGGTTGGACACGGCGGACAAACACGCGGCGCACTCAGAATTCGGGTGTAACCCGGCGATGGGTAAGATGGGCTTTGGCCCACAAGCCGTCTACGTGGTCAGAACTAGTGAGTTTGGTTGGTGGAAGGCCGACCTGAAGGGGTGGGATTACCCGGATTCAGCCGGGGCAGACCTCGCGCCCGAGGGCACTATGGGGTTCACTCTCTCGCATGGCAGCAAACTCACATGAAATGGGGGTTGGGACCGGGATCTCTCTCACCGTCGGCGCAAGCACAAAGAAAACATGAAGGGACAAACCACAGGAGAGCAGGTGGTCAGCCACGTACCTTGCCGATTCTGAAAAGACCGGCGCCGATCGGAGATGAGGGCGAGCCGGGAGCGTGCGCACTCGGCGGACACGCTGCGTCGCTATAGCTTCAGCCGTGACCTGTGCGTACAACCAAATGAAAGCCTCTACGCAGGGAGGGGGAACTCGGGGATGGGGCAATTAATACATGAACTACCCTCACGCAAGAGGGGGGAGCAAGGGGAGGGGAGCAATGACACGCCGATCCGTGAACTGGCCTGCTGGGATGACGCTAATCATCCTGCATAGTACGCTGAGCATGGACATCTGAATGAGGTGCCGTCAGCGCTCAGATAGAGCCTCGGGGGTGCTGGAGTGCTCTTGAAAATTTGGCGTCGATCCTAGGTCACTGGAGGGCATGGTTGGCCAGTGACGTGGGCCTACGTGATTCTGTCCTGCAGGATAGATTTGCGCAGTCGAGGTGCAGTCACCGGTACACTCGATGTAGAACTCCAAATGAGGCGGGGTCAACTCGGTTGGATAGTGATGTGACACAACCTCGGACCTAATGCAAGCAAGCACAATCGCATTCAAATGGGCCGAATTGGGCCACCGCTCTATCGACACTCACCCAAGCCCGGGGTAACTTGGCAATGCCAAGGTGAGGTTGAGGGGTTGGGCCCTTACTGGTAGAGGGCCAGCAAGGCCAAGATGGGATTCCCAATGGGTATGGATGCCCAATTCAAGGGGGCCGACAAAGTGGCAAAGGCACCGGATGTACTTCTCCCACGGTGATCACTCAAGACAACGGGGCTTGAGGACCGGGCTCTCACTCGCATAACCAGCGGAATTAAGAACAAATATTGAATGACAAGCACTAAATAGAGTGAAGGTTTGAGCACTTACTCGATCGGTTTGAAGAAACCGGTCCCGGTCGGAGACGAGGGCGAGCGGGGAGGCGGGTGGATCCCCACACGCCGCGCCGGGGTAGCTTGACCTGCCCAAACAAGTTACAACACTACACCTCTCACAGGAGGGGGATCTTGGGGTGGGGGTTAAGGGATATTACAACCAAAATTACCTCCGCACAGGGAGGGGCCTTCAGCCGGCCAAGCGGGGAGGGGAAACTATGGTTAAAAGCATGGAACGATGAAGTCACCGGTTCTGCCTGCTCTCTCTGAACAGCGACAGGTAGACGGTGTTGCTGCTGTAGAACTCGCTCAGGAATTTCGCTGATGATGAGACTGGTGAGGAAATCTTCGTAGCTAGGAAGGGAATGCCTTAGAATTTCTTCAATTTCTTCTGGAGCCGCTGCTGACCAGGATGGAGGTTTGAACAGAGCTTCAGATTCTCGGATCTGCAGTTGCAGACTTCTAACAGCAGATTGCAGAGAACGCCTCGGCAGCTCCCGACCTCGGAATCAAGCGCCGTCAGAGTCGTTGGAATCGTGGACGAGTCCTCTTCACAGAAAAACTGACGGGGAAGCCAACCGATGTCAGAGAAGACTAGGGGATGCAGAACAATGGCGACTGGTCGGTGCAGACTATGAGTAGCAGATCTGCGTAGCTGAGGGAGAAAAATGAGAACTCTGGATCACAAACGCCGAATGAAGTTCTGTTTCTTGATTCTGGAAGTAGACTGGGCGATAAAGAACTTTGAAGAAGAACGTGTGGACTGATTCCTTCGGGGTTCATCGTGGCAGAGCTTCTAATCTGGCTCAGGTCCTCAGACGAGGTAGAACTGCACAGTTGTGGGAGAATGGACCTCCTGGACGGCTCGGAGATCGGAAGAAGATGAAACCACTTCTGTTGCGAAGGAGACTGGTAGACGCTTCCGACGATGGCTCTTGGGTCTTCAAACACGTCCGGAGGAAGTCGTGGTGGCCGCTGCAAGTTGCTGGTTCATCTGTAACCTCTGGACAGCAAACTGCAACTTCGAAGTAGCTTCCAATGACCAAGAAAGAAGAAGGGGAAGGGGGTAGATGAGTGTGGGAGTGACCCCTGGTTGTAAGGGGGTCTTGGAGGGGGTGTTATAAGGTGTGGGAGGTGGAGAATAAGGTCTGGAAGAGGGTCCAATAGATGGTGGTAGTGGGGGCTGCGAATTTGGTTGGAATGGAGAGAGGGAAAGGATATTCGAAAATAGGTTTAAGGGTGGGGTTAATTTTTTGTCTTGGGAATGGGGGGGTTGTGTTGGGGAAGGGAAGGGGTGCTTGGGGTAGTGGGAAGGGTGCTTGGGAAAGTGGGAGGGGTAGTTGGGGGTTGGATGGTGAGGAGAGGATTGGTGGAGGGGGTCTTGGGAAGGGGTGGAGTATTGATGAGGGTTGTGGGGAATGGGAAGAGGCTTAAATGGGGTAGGTGGGGAGTGGAGGTGGTTGGGAAGGGAGGAGAGAGAAGAAAATTCGAATTTGGGTGTTGAGGAGAGAGAAAGTGGAGTGAAAAAGAGAGATTAAGAGAGGGAAGGGTGGGGAATCTCTCCCCTAGGGTTTCTCACCCAAAAAATGGAATCTCTCCACTAGATAAGAAGTGTAAACTCTCAAAATGGCAAGTTTTTTCATTCATTGATTCATTAAGTTGGAATGGGGGGAATGGGGTCCTATATATAGGAAACCCACATTTCTACAAAAGTCCCTGACAATTGACTCAATGACAAATAACCGAGGGGGTAGGGGAGAGCCCTTGGGCCAAGCCCAATGAATTGGGCCCAATAGCTAACTAGACAACCTGATGACACTCAAACTTAGGGAAATGAACACAAGACCTAGGAACATGACTCAAATAAAAGGGAAAATACATCAAATGACTCAAATAAAAATTACATAGGACTCAAAATTAAATGACTAGAACATTCCGGATGCAACCGGGGCGAGGAGACGAGCTGTGAACGTGGGCATGGGAGGTGATGTCCCCATCATACTCTTGGGGTGCGGAGAACTCGACTCCGTCGAGTAAGTGTCCTTCCCTCCTCGGAGGGTGTAGAAGTGGTACTTCCCTCAAGTCTTCCGAACGAGACCGATCTATCCACCTGTCGAGATAGCGCTCGTATACCTTGCTCCTGGTGGTAGTGACATGTTCATCCAATATTCGTTCAATGTGCTCACGCTGGGCTCTCTTGGCTGGTGGACTCTCCTCACGGGTGGGTGCTCTCTCAACAGAGGGAATAGTCTCAATATCCTCACTAGGTACCACCGTGGGTCCCTTATATGGCACTAGGTCGGCGACATTGAATGTGGGACTTATTCCATACTCCTCAGGAAGATCTAACTTGTAGGCATTTGCACCAATGCGCCTCAAGACCTGGAAGGGACCAGCCCCACGTGGCCTCAGTTTAGAGTTGGCTCCCGGGGAGAGCCTCTCCGTCCTTACCATCACAAAGTCACCCTCATGGAATTCTTGGTGACGCCGATGAGAGTCGGCCCGCCTCTTATAAGCCTCATTCTTTTTGCTTATGTGCTTGCAAAGGCTTTCATGTAATTTTGTGAATGTTGACATTCTAGGGGTGATGGGTGGACCTGGGCAACCAAAAGTAGACCAATCATGCTTTGATGCCAAGAAGACTTTGATGGATTTTGGAGGGCCGGGGCAACCATATGTGGACTTATCATGCAATGTTGTCATGTAGACTTTGGTGGGCCTAGGTGGGCCGGGGCACCCGTAGGTGAACCTATCATGCAAAGTGGTGATGAATGTAGGGGGACCTGGACATCCGTAGATACTTTTGACATGCTTAAGACCCATGATAAATGAAGTTGGACCAATACATCCGAATATGGGCCACTCATGCTTTCTACTTGACATGTGGGTGGTATGAATGAATGGACCCAACATAGTGTTCATGCCAAGTGGTGTGATAGGCCTAGACACATGCATGTTTTTCCTAAGGGTGACTTCCATGTGTATAGGTGTGGGACAACCTTTGAACTCCCATTGGAAAGGATCGAACGGATCTAAGAATGTGGTCATCATGGGATGGAGCACAACCTCATTACCTAGGGAAATGTGGCCCAAGGTCATGGCTCCCAAGGTGTAACCCGGGTCATAGATGAGGTGGGTTTGGCCCAATATGGTGGGTGAGGGTAGGAAATGGTGGGTGGTTGGTAAGATGGTTGGGTCATATGAGTCCCTTGACTCCCATTGGAATGGATCATATGGATCATAAGATGGGTCACCTGGGGGGAGGGACTCCATGTCCTCAAGATCCTTAAAAGGTGCTAAGTCATCCTTCTCCATTATAGTTGGGCCAATGTTCTTGACAAGTGAGTCGGCCATGAGTGGAGGGCTTGGCTTTCTACCCGAGATAAGAAGCTCTAAATCGAGGAGAAGGTTGGGCTCATCGGGTGTAGGGAGGAATAGAAGGAGGTCGCTAGTGTAGCAACCAATGGTGCAAACCGAGGTGATAGACCCTATGCATAGGTGTAGGAGGCTAAGGCTCCTAGGTTGTTCGACCATAGGGGTCAACATGCTAGTCATCTCTACTTGCCATGCTATGCCCTTGAGGAGGTCCTCTAAGGTCTCCACTTGATAGGATGCTTGGATTGTAGTGTGATAGGAGAAGAAGGGCACTATGGGAAGGTCTCGTTCTATGGGAGGGAAAACATGGGCCGGGATCTCTCGAATTGGGCTCTCCTTTAGCCAACTAACAATGGGTTCTCCTAAGATGAGCTCCGCCTCAACTAGAGAGGGTGGTGTAAGGTAAAGACCATCATGTGAGGTTCCTTCTTCAGCTTGGACTTGGGTTTCCTCCAAAGTGGGTGGTGGGTTTGAAGTGCTCACAACTATTGGATTGGGTATGAGTTCTGCTACCAAGGAGGTGAGATAGTCTTTTGGGGTGATGAGGGTTTGTGTGTGGTGTTCCCAGGGTAGAGGGTAAAGGGAAACTTGGATTGGGATTGGTAGGATGTGGTTTGGGAGTGGAAGTAGTGGAGGTCTAGGTTGGGGTAGGATGGGGTTTGGAAGTGGAAGGTGGGTTGGGTGACAGGATTTGGGTTGGGTGGTGGTGGCCGTCATGGTTCTAGGTGGAGGGATGGACACGGGGTCTACTTGGGTTTGAATGGTGAGAATAGGGTGAGTGGTGGTCCTTTTTGGGGAAACCGGGTCGGTTAGGGGTCTCTTCCCCTTGGGATCGGCTGGTTGTGGAGGGGTGGTAGTGGGGGCCAATTGAGTTTGGATAGATAGGTTTGCGGAAGGAGGTTTTGGTTGGAGTGTGGAAGATTCTCATGGGATTTGGTGGAGAGGTGGTTGTTTGGTTTATTTGGGTCTTAAGGGAGAGGACTTGGTCGCGAAGTGTTGTTATGATGGTTGAGAGATGAATTGTTGGGCGTGGTGGGGGTGGAGACCAATGGTCGGTCTCAAGTTGGCCGGGTGGCGGTGGAGGAGTGGTAGTGCTCCTCGGGTTAGGGGTGCTTGAGTAGGAGGGGTGGAAATGTTTGGGGATGTAGATCTTTCTAAGTTCTACCTTCATCTCTTCCCATGAGTGAATAGGTTCTTGTCTTCTAACCCTCCTTAAGCCCTCTATGTGTTCCCACTTACTCTTGGCTTGACCCCGAAGTTGTCCCTTGGCCTTTCGGACTCTCGCGCATCCATATACCCAAGTCTTTTCAAAGTACTTTTCAATGGTAGCCTCCCACCTAAGATAGTCACTAGAATGCGATCCGTCAAAGGTAATATCCCTATCTAGGATGAAGTCCATGGGTGGTGAGTAGGCTAAGTAGGTGGCCATGATGATCGGGAGAATCAATGCAAGGGTCGGATTGATGATGACTCCAATGCAAGCATGCCCTAGGACTTGACTTGATAGAGACAAGTCAATGACTTGCTCTGATATCAATTGATGTGACACAACCTCGGACCTAATGTAAGCAAGCACAATCGCATTCAAATGGGCCGAATTGGGCCACCGCTCTATCGACACTCACCCAAGCCCGGGGTAACTTGGCAATGCCAAGGTGAGGTTGAGGGGTTGGGCCCTTGCTGGTAGAGGGCCAGCAAGGCCAAGATGGGATTCCCAATGGGTATGGATGCCCAATTCAAGGGGGCCGACAAAGTGGCAAAGGCACCGGATGTACTTCTCCCACGGTGATCACTCAAGACAACGGGGCTTGAGGACCGGACTCTCACTCGCATAACCAGCGGAATTAAGAACAAATATTGAATGACAAGCACTAAATGGAGTGAAGGTTTAAGCACTTACTTGACCGGTTTGAAGAAACCGGTCCCGGTCGGAGACGAGGGCGAGCGGGGAGGCGGGTGGATCCCCACACGCCGCGCCGGGGTAGCTTGACCTGCCCAAACAAGTTACAACACTACACCTCTCACAGGAGGGGAATCTTGGGGTGGGGGTTAAGGGATATTACAACCAAAATTACCTCCGCACAGGGAGGGGCCTTCAGCCGGCCAAGCGGGGAGGGGAAACTATGGTTAAAAGCATGGAACGATGAAGTCACCGGTTCTGCCTGCTCTCTCTGAACAGCGACAGGTAGATGGTGTTGCTGCTGTAGAACTCGCTCAGGAATTTCGCTGATGATGAGACTAGTGAGGAAATCTTCGTAGCTAGGAAGGGAATGCCTCAGAATTTCTTCAATTTCTTCTGGAGCCGCTGTTGACCAGGATGGAGGTTTGAACAGAGCTTCAGATTCTCGGATCTGCAGTTGCAGACTTCTAACAGCAGATTGCAGAGAACGCCTCGGCAGCTCCCGACCTCAGAATCAAGCGCCGTCAGAGTCGTTGGAATCGTGGACGAGTCCTCTTCGCAGAATAACTGACAGGGAAGCCAACTGATGTCGGAGAAGACTAGGGGATGCAGAACAATGGTGACTGGTCGGTGCAGACTATGAGTAGCAGATCTGCATAGCTGAGGGAGAAAAATGAGAACTCTGGATCACAAACGCCGAATGAAGTTTTGTTTCTTGATTCTGGAAGTAGACTGGGCGATGAAGAACTTTGAAGAAGAACTCATGGACTGATTCCTTCGGGGTTCATCGTGGCAGAGCTTCTAATCTGGCTCAGGTCCTCAGCCGAGGTAGAACTGCGCAGTTGTGGGAGAATGGACCTCCTGGACGGCTCGGAGATCGGAAGAAGATGAAACCACCTCTGTTGCGAAGGAGACTGGTAGACGCTTCCGACGATGGCTCTTGGGTCTTCAAAATCATCCGGAGGAAGTCGTGGTGGCCGCTGAAAGTTGCTGGTTCATCTGTAACCTCTGGACAGCAAACTGCAACTTCGAAGTAGCTTCCAATGACCAAGAAAGAAGAAGGGGAAGGGGGTAGATGAGTGTGGGAGTGACCCCTGGTTGTAAGGGGGTCTTGGAGGGGGTGTTATAAGGTGTGGGAGGTGGAGAATAAGGTCTGGAAGAGGGTCCAATAGATGGTGGTAGTGGGGGCTGCGAATTTGGTTGGAATGGAGAGAGGGAAAGGATATTCGAAAATAGGTTTAAGGGTGGGGTTAATTTTTTGTCTTGGGAATGGGGGGGTTGTGTTGGGGAAGGGAAGGGGTGCTTGGGGTAGTGGGAAGGGTGCTTGGGAAAGTGGGAGGGGTAGTTGGGGGTTGGATGGTGAGGAGAGGATTGGTGGAGGGGGTCTTGGGAAGGGGTGGAGTATTGATGAGGGTTGTGGGGAATGGGAAGAGACTTAAATGGGGTAGGTGGGGAGTGGAGGTGGTTGGGAAGGGAGGAGAGAGAAGAAAATTCGAATTTGGGTGTTGAGGAGAGAGAAAGTGGAGTGAAAAAGAGAGATTAAGAGAGGGAAGGGTGGGGAATCTCTCCCCTAGGGTTTCTCACCCAAAAAATGGAATCTCTCCACTAGATAAGAAGTGTAAACTCTCAAAATGGCAAGTTTTTTCATTCATTGATTCATTAAGTTGGAATGGGGGGAATGGGGTCCTATATATAGGAAACCCACATTTCTACAAAAGTCCCTGACAATTGACTCAATGACAAATAACCGAGGGGGTAGGGGAGAGCCCTTGGGCCAAGCCCAATGAATTGGGCCCAATAGCTAACTAGACAACCTGATGACACTCAAACTTAGGGAAATGAACACAAGACCTAGGAACATGACTCAAATAAAAGGGAAAATACATCAAATGACTCAAATAAAAATTACATAGGACTCAAAATTAAATGACTAGAACATTCCGGATGCAACCGGGGCGAGGAGACGAGCTGTGAACGTGGGCATGGGAGGTGATGTCCCCATCAGATAGCAGACATGGAGGTCTTTGTGTCCTCAAAAAATAGTGGTTACTGGGCCACCGAGCCGGGCATGGTCGCAGAAGTGGCCAGCCTCAGATTCCTGGGTGAGCAGTCAGACAGGGAGTCTAAGACCATGGTGAAACTTTCTGTGCCGAGGTCGGAATGGGAAGAAACCACCTTGGTTGGTTTCGTGTCATCGAGGGTCACAACGTTGATGAAGACGTCTCGGGCCGATGACGAACAGGTTGGGTGTGGCACGCACTGCAAGTCGGGCGCACAGTCTGGGCAGACTGGGTTGCACCTGATCTGTGCAGTCGCGGGAGAACGGATGCCATGACCCGTGCTGACATCGGAACGGTGCAAAACCACCCCTGGTGCAAAGAGGGATCGGAGACGAACGAACCCACAGAAGGGGGCTCCGGCCGATTTGCACTGTGGGCGACGGTGTGGACGCTTCAAACTCGACCAAGGTTTCTGCTACAAGTCTGTGAGCAGCAGAACAAGGAGATCTTCAGCATCGATGACAAAGATGATGCCGTGGGATGCCGGGGCCGCCGTGGACGCACCTGGAAGGGGATGCGGCGTGGGTTGCAGAGAGGAGGGGTGGCTGGTGGTGGCTGGGGGCGTGAGTGGCTGGAGTGGGGGGCGAATTAGGGTTAGGGTATGGGGGTGCGAACTAGGGTGGGGTGGAAAGGGGGGCCACGGCTAGGAGTTCGGGTGGGGGAAAGAAAATTGACTTTTGGTAGTCTTTCCTAAAGTGATGGAGGGACTTTAGGAGGGAGAGGATAATGGGAAAGAATTGGGTGGCTGAGATTTAATTAGATTAGGGATTTGGATGGGGATAAAGAAGGTGGAGCTAGATTAGGGAAGTGGATGAGGGAAAGTAGGAGATTTAGTAGGAGATGAAGAAGGGGATGATGTGGCAAGGTGGGAGAAAGAGGGAAGGGGGACTGGCTGCGACTTGGAGAGAGGATGGAGGGAGGAGAGAGAGGGGAGGTCGATCCAAAGAGAGAGAGAGAGGAGATAGAGAGAGAAAGATGCGCACAAGGGAGAGAGGGAGCAGCTTCTAAGAGAAAATTCTCAACTTCCTTTAATAATTCCTCAAAAAACTAAACTCACAAATGATCCCTTTGGCCCTATTTATAATGAGAGCCAGGGGGTACAAAGACTCAAGCTACCCCTACTAAACAAAGAAATTCCCTCCTAACCCTGGAGGTGACAATAAGCAACGTATGACCTAGAACCGAAGCAAAAGCTAGATTGCCCCTTTGGGCTTATTAATTGGCCCAATAGGGAGTACAAACTCAATTAAAAGAAAAAAATACATCATACTAAGAAGAAATAAATATTCGAACCATTGTTGAATCCGTCTCGAGGGACCGACGTCAAAGCTGGGGCATGGAGGGTCGCTGATGTCCCCATCAGAACTTATGGCAACTTACCTCTCTCAATGGGCTAGAGCTCAGATGTTGTAGGATCGTGGTCAACCATTGAAGCACTTCATACTCCTTTTTGGCCAGCCTGGGCCCTTCGAAGACTGCTCCCTCCATGGAACTCCCATCAAGAGCCCTTTTCATGGTGGTTTGATGAGGAATAACAAGAGTTTCAAGGTTTGGCAGAGGGTTGAGGTGTGAGTCATAAATTTAGACTTCCTCCTACTTATAGAGCTTGGTTAGGACCCTAAACCAACTAGAACTGAGCTAGGATAAGTCTAGATCGGGTTGGGCAAGAGTTTTAGTTGAGTTGGAACATCCTACTATGATTTAGGACTCTCCAAGAGAGTCCTGATCGGACTCCCAGTGCGTGAAATTGCGCGGTCTATCGATAGACCGCTCTTCTCTTTGGACGGTCTATATTGGACAGTTTATAAGCTTCTACACAGTTCGATCCTGGACCCGTGGAACGGCAACGTGAAGGCCATTCTTCCATGTGCACGGTCACTATGTAACCATTCAATGATATGAATGGCTGATCTTGAACCACTCAGGCGCCTTGGTCTGACCTGGTCGATTAGCATTCCAACGGTCCATGTAGGACCGTGTAAGGGCAGGGGCGGTCCACTGAATGACCGTTTAGAGGTCTGAAACCTTATTTTCCTGCCCTTTTGCACCGATGTCACTCAACCTGTGGTCGTGTCACCCCTCTCAATTTGTTTGGCGTCTTTCTCTCTCTCACTCAATTTGTTTGGCGTCTTTCCCTCACTCAATTGTTTGGCATCTTTTTTCTCTCTCACTCAATTTTTTTGGCGTCTCTCTCTCACTCAATTTGTTTGGCGTCTTTCTCTCTCTCACACAATTTGTTTGGCGTCTCTCTCTCACTCAATTCATTTGGCGTCTCTCTCACCCACTCGGAGTCGTCTCTCCCACTCACTCGTGTCAAGTGGTCATCTCTCCCGCTCACTCACTCGCCCACTCGTGTCGTCTCTCTCTCACACGTGTCCGTCTCACTCATGTCGAGTTAGTAGTCATAGTTAGTTAGTTAGTGTCAAGCATTCGCATTCATTCATACATTTATCCACAAAATCAAACCAAAAACATATCATATCACTATCATGCCGATATATACAAAAGTCCTGTCAGGGTACAAAAGTCAGGTCTGTCCCTCTCCCTGGCCCCCGTCACTGTCACTGCCACCCTCATGCCTCTTTGGTGGAGGCATCGCCGAGGTCGCCTCCTCGCGGTGTCGTCGGTGCCGCTCATCCTCCTCATTCCTCCGATGACCGGAGGAACCTGTGAAGTAACTCCTCACGGAGCCATGAGTGCCGTGGCTACCGCTCAGGGCTGCTCTACTGCGCTCCCGACTCAGCTCTCTAAGGCCCTCCACTAGCCCCTCTAGCTTCGCCACCTGAAGCCGGTATCGCTCCGCCTCTCCAGCACTGGCCCGGAACTGCTCCAACTCGGCCCGTAGGAGTGCAGTCTCTACTATGTCCACTGGCCGACTCTGAGCTAACTCCTCCCGGAGACGGACCATCTCCTCCCTCAGCCGGGCACTCTCGCCAAGCGCAGCTATCAGCTCGACCGCCTGCATACATGCATCATTGTTAGTTAATTACATTCAATATAATCATAAGCATTAAGGGAAAGTGTAGTGTGCATACCCTCTCAGTGAGTGCCACCTCGGCCGCCTTTGCCCGTGCTACCATCCGCATGAACTTGGCATCTCGCTCCGCTCGGTCGGCTGGGGTCTGCGAGGAAGAAGAAGGTGCATCGGCTCCCTGTCGTTGGGTCCCCTCGGCTCGCTTCATTCAAAACTCCAGGTTAGTCAGTCACATGCATAATCATAATCAAAGTGCATAATTAAGAGTTCAGGGTTTAGGAAAACTCACCAGTAGGGATAGAGCTTGCCGGGCCTCGTTGCGCTCTCGGATCGTAAAGTGGAGGAGCCCCAGCAACTCCGCAATCCGTCCCTCAAGGTTGATCTGCATTTAGGAAGTCCAAACATCAGTGCATGATCATATAGAAAGCATAAATTAGAAAGGCATTAGGGTTTAGAAGTCGTACCGGTCGGCGGGGACCACAGAACACCTGGTCCCGGTAGTGCCGGGCGTACGCTGTGTAGTACGCCGTGTCTCTCTCTGCTCGAATGGTCACAACCAGCCCGAGTGTCGTCCAGTCCACGATCTGCTCTGCAGCTCCCTCCCTCCAATCTAGGACCATCGCCACACCCCGCGGGTGTCGCCCCACGCGCTCCCCCAGCTTCACCGCGCGGGAATTCTACTGTTGGCTGATGGACACTGATTGTCCTCATCACCAGTCTAAAGTGGAGTGGCTTCACTACATTTATGTAGTGAAGCCACACATCGCGTCCAGAGAAGGCGAGGGCCCCTATTACCCAGGGCTGGCCCTCGGGCCCCTCTGCTGCATAGGGAGTCCACCGAACCTGTCAAAGTAGGAAGTCACATTAGCACCACAAACATATAGAACTGCATTTAATTAAAAGGGTCTGAGTTTGGAGTCATACCGAGGTGTACGGTAGGGTGTCCACATCATCCTGGAGCCCTCGGACCTGTCTCCGAAGGCCTCTGGTCTCCCGAGGTGCGGTCCACCTCCTGGCAATCGGTAGGCGCTCAGGGTGAGTCTCCTCGCCTCTCCCCAGCCCACGTAGTCGTACGTAGGCCCACACCTGCATTGCATTTCACCAAACATCAGCATGTAGCATATATAGAAAGCATATAAGAATTGCATAAGAGTCAGAGTCGTACCTAGAGTAGAAGTAAGAAGTCGCCGAGCATCGTGCGTCGACTGGTGGAGCTCAAGGTGTCGAAAAGAAACGCGAGGACCGCAGCTTCCCACGCGTAGTCGCCCATGTGGCCTAGGTCCTCGAGTAGCGAAAGGAAGCGGCAGCTGATCACGTCTGCACGCGTCATGAAAAGGAGTCATCCAAACAGCAGCATCAAGAATCTCCTCAACACTCGGTCTGCCACCGATCCCACCTCCGCTGCAACTCTCGGTCGAACCCGATCCATCAACCTCTGGAGATGCTGCGCGGGCAGCTCCCTCGTCGCAATCCCAGCTCGCCTCAGTCCTAGGCTGTCCTGAAGCGCCACTCTGGTCAAGGTGGTGGACTGCCGCTCACGGTGCAACAAGTCCAATCCCAGGAGCTCCTGGGCCATCTCCCGATAGTCGGGGTATGTGCTCCCGCTAACTGGGGACCCATGCACACGCAGACCCGTGATCTGAGCCACGTCCTCTAACGTGGGGACCATGTGCCCCCACGGAAAAAGGAACGTACGACTCACTGGGTCCCAGGGGTCGTGCAGAGCGTAGAGGAGCGGTGTGTCAAACCGACTCACCTCTATGCTTAGGAACTCCGAGAAGCCCATGGCTGCCAGCCTCTCCCGCTGGAAGTCGGGCAGTGCAAGGTACACTGCCTAGACCTGCAGCCATGAGATGCGGGTCCTACGCTTTCCCTGCATTCATTTAGAATAATTGAATACATTTTAATAATTAATTCATGCATTTTACTCAATAAATAAAGGGAAATAAAAGAAAACACACTCTATTCACAGAGCGGTTCCCCATGGACCGCTCTAACTTGTGGATGGCCCGGTTTGGACCGCTCAGTTTTCAGCTTTCTATTCGTTGAACGGGCTTGTTCTGGCCGCTCAGTGCATCCACGGTTACCCATTAACCGTGTTGTGTCTCTCTCAATTCTCTCATATTCTGCACCTGCACGGCTCTCCTCAAAGCGTGCTGGTATCCACGAACCATTATGGACCGTTTAGTTCTTCGTGGTCTCATCTTTTGAACAAACCAAAATGGTCCGCCCTCGCCCAGCACGGGTTTTCGAAAACCGTGCTGGTCCTCATTCTCTTGTCGGTTTGTATGGCCCGGGATGGCTGCCCATGAGCCGTGTAAGTTTTCTGGGCGGTTCCTGGTGAATCGCATGTTACCGTCTTCCCTGACGTTGTCAACTCCCTTCCCCGCCGGCGGTGATGGCCCCATGGCCTCCTAAACCGGCTCCTAAGGGGTTGAATGCCCCCATTCTATCCCCTAGACTAGCATGCATATGATTTAAATGGGAATGGCCAGAGTTTAGGCCTACCTAGTCGGTTCTCGGGGGTTTGGCCACCGTCGTGGTGGTCGCCTCCGGTGCTTCCTCTCCGGTGACGGGTGCTGCCTCTCCTCCTTCGACCACCGCGGCTTGCTCTTTAATGGCAGGAGGTGGTGCTCTGGTCTCCTCGGCGATGGACGGCATAGCTTCCTCCTCCTCCTCAGTGATCATCGGTAGCACCTCCATGGCGGCCACCGGCGGCGGCGGCGTGTGCTCCTCCCCGGTCTTCCGTTCGCGATGAGCCTTATGCTTCGTTCGCATAGATGGGGGAGAGATTGAGTGGGGGATCAAGGGAGATTGAGAGTGTGAGGGGGAGAGAATAGAGGGGGCGTGGAGGCGTTTCTCCCTTCTCCCTGCCGTCGGTTACGGTGGGGAGGGAGGGAGATGAAGGGTTTTATTCGTTTGAAACCCCTGGCCATTGCACGGTCTATCGCCCGACCGTTCAGTAACACGACGGTCCAGAATTAACCGTGTAATTCCCAATGGTACATTACAATTGAGCGGCTAGAGTGTGGCCGTCCTTTTTGTTGGAAGGTCTGAAACAGGCCGTTCACCTTCTCATTCACGTTCAAATTATTTGTTTGTGCACGGCCTGGAAAGAGCCATCCTTTATTATGGGCGGTCTTTTATTGACCATTCAGGTGTTGAAATAATGCTTTTGAACTCCTTCTTTGCTGCACTATGTGATTAACTGATGAACTTAATTATCTCATGATATATATTGCGAGTCCTGCTCATAATTTCTCTTTGCAGCATCGTCTTCACTTGCCTTTCACCTCCGTCAAGTAAGTCAGGTAAGTATTCCGATCTCTATATCCCTTATTGCATTACTATATGGTATCTATGTTATATTATCTCGAGAACCAGTTGGTTGCTCGCGTGTTCCAGGATCTGATGTTCCCCTTTAACAAAAATAATGATGATCCAGGTACACGCGTTTAATCAACGGATAGGCCATTAGGTTGGGAAAATTAGGGGACGATGGTTCTATCTCGCACACCATGGTTGCAGATAGTGTCCTGACCCTGATTGTCCCGGTCTAGCAATATTATTCTCGAGTATTTTCTATTTTATCCTTTCTTTACATTCGTTTTAATGATTTCTTTTATTTTAGCCCAGCATGCATCATACGCATCTTTTGAACATTCATGACCCATGGTTTGCCTGCAAATATCCCACCAATGGTGGATGGCTGTGCGTTCATGTCTTAGTGAGAGGAACAATTCCACTCTGAGTTGGAAGGTTCTCTCTGGTCTATTCACTTGGTTTGGTTGATTAAGAGTCCCCCGTCTGGAGTTTTAGTCTATCTCTTTACTTTTCATTATTGCTTTGATTCCCTCATTGGTTGTGGATTGTGTCCCCTGATGAGGTTGCCTCATTTTACCCTTGCTTTTACCTTAAGTTTAATTTCTCCAGATTGGTGTCGCTTTTAGTCTGACTATTCCTTGTGAGTTGTTCAAAGTTTTCTGAAAGATTCCTATCGCTTGTTGGCGAGAAAACGGGTGTGTTTTTACCTTAACGCTCGCTTTTCGGTCCGCTCCGCTTCATCTCTGCTTCATCTCCATGTTCCATCTCGCTTTCGCTTCACCTCCGCTCGCTCCCCTACAAAGAGGATGTTAAGGAGGGGCATCTTTTGACACCCATTTTTTGTCGATAAGTTGAGTCATTGCTCTTACTATCATTTATTGATGTCTCGAGTTGTCCATTACTCATTGAGTTATTATCAGGCATGTCTTTGGGCCTATTTTATGGGTACCTCCCTCCCTGGCTCGGTCTGCTTCAATTCAGGGGTTAATGGGCCTTGATTTTGCTTGATTTATCACATTTTTATCATTTTCAAATGTCAAGGACTTGCACGGTCAATCACCTGGCCGTTCATTCAATAAGCGGTTGATATTGAGCCATTCAGCTATTTATTGGATATTTGGTTGACTTTCTGAATTTCCACCGACAAACTTTTGCACAGTCTGAGTATAGCCGTCCAAACCTATTGTACGGTGTGTACTTAGCCGTCCAATTCCCAGAGTCTTAATTTTGTTGGATTTTTTTAGATAATTATCTATTTATCTATTTATTTGGATTTATCACCGACAAGGCCTACACGGCTGGACTTGGGCCGCCCTATTCGTTGAGTGGTCTATCCGTAGACCGTTCAATCCTTAAGAGTCCAACGGTGAAATAGTCGGTCAGTTCGATGGATATTTGGATTATTTTCTTATTTATTTAATTTCCACCTACAGGCTTGAACGGTCATGCAACAGACTGTGCAATAGTTTGGGCGGCATATCGCACGACCGCTTAATGGTCCGATCTCTGAGACTTTAAAGAATTTTCTCTCTCCAGCCCATGGTTAAACCCTTGACTTATCCCACCATTTTCTCTGAGGTTTCTCAACCAAATGGGATTCCGTTCGATCGTAGTGGAAGATAATTCATTTATCTATGATTTTTATGTTATTATCTCATCCTAATTTTCACTGAAAGCCCTAATTTCGGGGCTAGACTTCTGGGCTCTATAAGTAGGACCCTTAGTCCAAGCTTTGAAAAGGGGGGAGATTTTAGGTCGACGGCGAAGCCCTGTCGAATTCCAGAGCGATTTACAGTCAGGGAGGGAGGCCTTCTACGTCCACTTAGGCCTCCGGTTCAGGGAGTATTCATTATTTTGAGTCTTTGTTCTAATAGTCCCACCATCCTTTTCTTCGTTGCATACATCTCTTTCTTCCTCTTTTCCCACATTTTTCACTCTTGCACGTCATTCTGATGTGAAACCAACCTTAGACCTATTTGCAAGCATTCAAGTTTGAGCAGCGGACTCACACTAGCGAGCTCACCCGTATGGCACACACTAGTGCCCGATGGTGACTAGGCGATGTTGGAGAGGGTCCGAGGCGGGACCTTTAGGCTCCAATGGTTGGCTAGCTTGGGAAGAACCCCAAGTGGGCCTAGGATGCCCAAATCATGGGCGGCCAACACACCAAGGGTGTGGGTTAAGTGGATTCACTCTCAACTTGCCCGCGGTGGTCACTCACGGTACTAGCAATTTGGGCCGAGCTCTCACTCACCGTCCGACGAAGCAATAGCAATAATACTAAGCTAAGCAAGTGATTAAACCAGTCAAGAGAGGGACCGAGGCTCACCTAGCCGGCGTGAAGACGCCGACTCCGACCGGAGACGGGGGCGAGCGGGGAGGCGAGGGTATGCACCCGCACGCCGCGTCGATTGAAGCTTCAAACCTGCGACTTAATAATTACATGAACTACACCCCATGCAAGGGGGGGATCTCGGGGTGGGGATTATGTGAATTACAGTCAAAACTACCTCCACGCAGGGAGGGGCCTTCAACCGGCCAAGCGGGGTGGGGGAATTATGAAGAAATCTCGACGCTCGGAGCGATGGCGGTTCTGCCAATCTTCAGAATGGCTGGACAGGGGTGCGGTGATGATGCTGCCAAAAATTTCACAGAGCTCAGATCTTGATGAAACTGGCTCCAAAAGCTTGCTAACGGACCACGGATGATCTCT
The DNA here is from genome assembly GCA_022559845.1 of Amorphophallus konjac. Classification (NCBI taxonomy): domain Eukaryota; kingdom Viridiplantae; phylum Streptophyta; class Magnoliopsida; order Alismatales; family Araceae; genus Amorphophallus; species Amorphophallus konjac. The sequence continues at coordinate 325,833,412 of CM040123.1, read as the reverse complement.
GAATTTTTGCTGAGCCTGGTACAGTCGTTGCTGGCCGGGGCAGAGTCTGGAACCGGACTGATTGGTTCTGCCTCTGTCTGGTGCAGAACAATGTGGCTGGTTGCAGAGGGTGCCCCGATCACTACAAAGCTCTGATTGAGGCGAGACCTGAACCGTTGGAACCGTGGTCGAGTCTTCTTTCTGTCGGCACCAACGGCGAGGTCGGAAGATGTCGGAGAAGACCGGCACGATCAGATGAGTAGAGGGGTGTCGGTTCTAGCTCCTGTAAACTGACCTGACACACTTGGAGTAGAAAATTTGTAACTTGAGATGCCGATGTCCAAATGCAGCTCTGCTTCTTGAGGATGAAAGAGGACTTGAGAGGGAAGAAATTTTATGAAGAACACTTGATCTGAATCCCAAAAGATTCGCCGTGGACGAGCTTCCAATCTCGCTCTGGTTCTCTGCTTGGGGTCTTCTGCGCAGTCGCGGGAGATCGGCTCCTGCGGACAGCTCCGACCTCGGATGTCAACGAAACTGCCTCGCCTAGAAAGCTCCTTGGACGACCTTTCCAACGGTGTATGCCATGCCCCCAGAAGATGAGGGGAAGTGTGGGAGATGAAGCTGCTTCCAGGACTTGATCTTGCTGCCTGCGAACTGCTAATGGAGCTGCAACTTGGTGGTGGCAAATGGTGTAGGAGAGAGGGAACTAATCAAGAGGGAGGTTGGCTGATGGCTGGGGAATATGGTAAGAACGTGGCTAGGGCTTCAAGGGGTCTGGAGTGGTAGGGATAGATGGGGAGAGGGGGCTGGAACAGCTAGAGGTGGAGATGGGGGGGTGGGTGTGCACTAGAGAGAGGGTGAGTGAGAGAGGAGGTGGGGGGCGAACTTGGCTGTAGGGAGGAAGGGAATTTCGACCTAGGGTGATTAAGGAGGTGGGGAGATGGAAGGGCACAGCCCTAGGGAGAGGGAAATTCGAATTTGGGCTTTGGGAGGGGTTAATTCAGCCTTGGGAAGGTGGTGGGGTGCTTTGGAAAGTGGAAAGGTGCCTAGGAGAAGGGGTTTCCACCTAGGGGTTGGAGGGGGAATTGAATGAGTGCATGGGGAAGGGGAAGGGGCCTTAATGAGGGGTGAATGGGGAGGAGAGAGAATGAATTTCGAAATTGGGGTGGGGAGGAGAGAGAGAGGGGGTACAACCCACTTAGAGAGAGTGATAGTAAGAGAGAGAGAGAGAGGGAGATATTGAGAGGGAGATGGCAAATGCTTTTTAATATTCATCAAAAGTTGTTACAAATGAGAGAGGGGTGGGGCTATTTATAGACTCCACACTTTTTCTAAGACCAAACTGACCCTGACAAACTAACTAATGACCAAACAGTCTAAGGGAGGGGCGCCCCTGGGCCTAGCCCAATGAATTGGGCCCAATAACCTATCAAACCACATAATGACTCAATACTTAAGAAAATGACTCAACAACCTAGGTACATGACTCAAATAAAGGAAAAATTACATGATATTGACTCAAAGAAAATGTGAAGATTACATAACTAAACTCAAAAATACATGACTAACATAATAGTGCTTGCCGACGAACAATCCGAGTCCGGAGAAAATGTGGAGGGGCAAGGGATGCCCTCATCATACCCCCGGGGTGGGAAAAACTCGACCCCGTCGAGTATGGGTCCACCAGGGAAGTAGTATATCGAACTGCGGCTCTGGGCGATCCACGATCTCCATACTCAACCCGCGACCATAGTCGGGGAACGGCGCTTCAGCTCGACAAAGTGGCTCAGTCATACCCTCATGCTGGCGATGGGATCTTGCTTGCCTAGTATTGCCGCCTTGTGCTCACGTCGGGCTCTCAGGCTATTTGTGGTGGCACTCCGAGGGTGTCTCTCACAAGGGTAGGTGTAAGCTCGAGGTACTCACTAGGATCCACCGCGGTGCCCTTAGAGGGTGCCGGATCCGCCACATGAGAAATGGGGAGAATCCCAAACCCTTTTGAAAGTTCAACCCATAAGCCGGGTTGCCAAAGCCACTCGGAACTTGGCAAGGTCCAAGTTCTCGTGCCCTCAATTTGGAGGTGACCCCAGGGTAGAGCCACTCCAAAGTCATCATCGTCAAGTTACCAACTTGGAATTTCAAGTGGTGCTCACGAGTTTTTGCTTGCTTATAGTGAATCTCACCGCTTGCTGCTTGATATTTGCTTGGATGCATATGCCATGTTTTATGATGCGGTGTGAGTGGACAATGTATGGTATGCAAAGGTGGTCCGGGGCAGCCAAATGTAGCTCGATCATGCTTTGATGCCATGAAGACTGTGACAGACTTAGGGGGGCCGGGACATCCATAGATGAACCTTTTATGCATGGGTATGAAAAATGTCGGGGGACCCGGACATCCATGTATGCTCCTCTCACGCTTAAGACTCATGATGAATGAAGGTGGGCCAATACATCCAAATACGGTCCACTTATGCTTCCTACTTGACATGTGGGTGATGTGAATGAATGTACCCGACTTATGAATCATGCCAAGTGGTGTTGTATGCCAAGACTTATGCATTCTTGTGACAAAGATGTCTCCTATGTGTGAGCTTTTGGACTTCCATTGGAATGGGTCAAAGGGGTCTAGAAAGGTGGATATCATGAAATGGGGCACATCCTCGATGCCTAGGTGTATACCACCTAAAGTCTTGGCTCCCATGGTGTAACCCGGGTCTGGGATGGGGTGGATTGGATCAAACATGGTGGATTGGGGTAGGGAAAGGTTGGTGGTGATTAAGGTGGTTGGGTCACACGTGTTCCTTGACTCCCATTGGAATGGATCATAGGGATCATAAAATGGGTTACCAAGGGGGAGGAGCTCCATGTCTTCAAGGTCCTCTAAAGGTGCTAAGTCATTCCTCTCCATGATAATTGGGCCAAGGTTCTTGGTGAGTGGGTCGGTTATGAGGGGAGGGCTTGGCTTTGCACACGATATAAGAAGCTCCAAATTAAGGAGAAGGTCGGGCTCATCGGGTGTGGGGAGGAATAGAAGGAGGTCGCTAGTGTAGCAACCAATCGTGCAAACCGAGGTGATAGACCCTATGCATAGGTGTAGGAGGCCAAGGCTCCTAGGTTGTTCAGCCATAGGGGTCAACATGCTAGTGAACTCAATTTGCCATGCTAAGCCTTTAAGAAGATCCTCTAAGGTTTCCACTTGGTAGGATGTTTGGATTATGGTGTGATAGGAGGAGAAGGGTACAATGGGAAGGTTTTGCTCCATGGGTGGGTAAACATAGGTCATGATGGGGTGAATTGGTCCCTCCTTTAGCCATCTAGCTAGGGGCCCATCTATGATTACGGTGCTATTTGTGAAGGGTTGTGGCTCTTGGGGGTCCAAGCTATGTGAAGGGGACATTTGTGATTCTTCCTTACCATAGGTATGAACTTGGGTTTCCTCAAGGATGGGGATGGATTCCAGACTAGCATATACTCCCATGTGGATGGTTGTGGTCTCCTTTCTCAAGGAATGGGAAGGTCTATTGGGGGTGGGGTGATGATGGTTGGTGCATGGTGTACCCGGGGTGGTGGGTAATGGGAAACTTTGGTTTGGATAGGGAGGGGAAGTAGTGGAAGCCTAGGACTTGGGATTTTTGGGGTAGGGAGTGGGAGGTGGGTTGGGTGAGGGGTTTTGGGTTGATTTGTTTTGGGAGATGTGTCCCTTTTTTTGGATGATGGTGGGTTTGTGGTAGTGGTCAAGGGGGCTTGTGGGGTACGGGTTTGGTGAGGGGTTTTGGGTTTGGGGGTGGTGGCTATTATGGGCCTCGGTGGATGGGTGGACACGGGGTCCAATTGGGTTTGTGGACATATGGTTGTGGTGGGAGCTTGTAGGTAGGGTGCTGGTGTGGTGGTTGGGGTACGATAGGTGGGAAGTGATGTGGAATGGGGAATTAGGGTCATGGGTTGGCTAGGTGGGGATGAAGGAGTTGAAGTGCTCCTTAGGTCTTGGTGATTGGAGTATGAGGGGAAAACATATCTAGCCCTAAGTTGTTCCTCCATGTCCCCCCATGTTGTGAGGGGAGCTTCCCTTCTAATTATCCTTAAGCCTTCAATCTTCAACCAATGAGTGTGGGCCCGTTTGGTAAGTTGAAATTTGGCAAATCGGACTTTCTTATCCTCGGACATGGGATACCAAGTGAAGTAATGGTCCATCGAGTTTTCCCAATCTAAATAGTCATTAGGTTGAGTTCCATCAAATATGGGAGGTGGGTTGCATGCCCTTCTATCGTCCGTCCTTGGGGCGGGCCTATTTTTTCCAAGTTGGTTGAGTCGGCCCGATATGTTATCAAGCCGCTCATTGGCATAGGTCAAGGCTTTCATGAAGTAGTTGACATGGCCAGGGAAGTTATGGGTGTTAGTGGTAGGCATCTCTTGGTGGCTTGGACTTATGGAGTGGGCCGATTGGTAAGGTCGATATGAGGTGGCCATACTAGGGGACAAGAGTGATGCACTTGAAGACTCTAAATGCATAGACATGCCCTAGGACTAACTTGATAGAGACAAGTTATGAACTTGCTCTGATACCACTTGATGTGAAACCAACCTTAGACCTATTTGCAAGCATTCAAGTTTGAGCAGCGGACTCACACTAGCGAGCTCACCCGTATGGCACACACTAGTGCCCGATGGTGACTAGGCGATGTTGGAGAGAGTCTGAGGCGGGACCTTTAGGCTCCAATGGTTGGCTAGCTTGGGAAGAACCCCAAGTGGGCCTAGGATGCCCAAATCATGGGCGGCCAACACACCAAGGGTGTGGGTTAAGTTGATTCACTCTCAACTTGCCCGCGGTGGTCACTCACGGTACTAGCAATTTGGGCCGAGCTCTCACTCACCGTCCGACGAAGCAATAGCAATAATACTAAGCTAAGCAAGTGATTAACCCAGTCAAGAGAGGGACCGAGGCTCACCTAGCCGGCGTGAAGACGCCGACTCCGACCGGAGACGGGGGCGAGCGGGGAGGCGAGGGTATGCACCCGCACGCCGCGTCGATTGAAGCTTCAAACCTGCGACTTAATAATTACATGAACTACACCCCATGCAAGGGGGGAATCTTGGGGTAGGGATTATGTGAATTACAGTCAAATCTACCTCCACGCAGGGAGGGGCCTTCAACCGGCCAAGCGGGGTGGGGGAATTATGAAGAAATCTCGACGCTCGGAGCGATGGCGGTTCTGCCAATCTTCAGAATGGCTGGACAGGGGTGCGGTGATGATGCTGCCAAAAATTTCACAGAGCTCAGATCTTGATGAAATTGGCGCCAAAAGCTTGCTAACGGAGCACGGATGATCTCTGAATTTTTTCTGAGCCTGGTACAGTCGTTGCTGGCCGGGGCAGAGTCTGGAACCGGACTGATTGGTTCTGCCTCTGTCTGGTGCAGAACAATGTGGCTGGTTGCAGAGAGTGCCACGATCACTACAAAGCTCTGATTGAGGCGAGACCTGAACCGTTGGAACCGTGGTCGAGTCTTCTTTCTGTCGGCACTGACGGCGAGGTCGGAAGATGTCAGAGAAGACTGGAAGATCAGATGAGTAGAGGGGTGTCGGTTCTGGCTCCTGTAAACTGACCTGACACACTTGGAGTAGAAAATTTGTAACTTGAGATGCCGATGTCCAAATGCAGCTCTGCTTCTTGAGTAAGAAAGAGGACTTGAGAGGGAAGAACTTTTCTAAAGAACACTTGATCTGAATCCCAAAAGGTTCGCCGTGGACGAGCTTCCAATCTTGCTCTGGTTCTCTGCTTGGGGTCTTCTGCGCAGTCGAGGGAGATCGGCTCCTGCGGACAGCTCCGACCTCGGATGTCGACGAAACCACCTCGCCTAGAAAGCTCCTTGGACGACCTTTCCAACGGTGTATGCCATGCCCCCAGAAGATGAGGGGAAGTGTCATAGATGAAGCTGCTTCCAGGACTCGATCTTGCTGCCTGCGAACTGCTAATGGAGCTGCAACTTGGTGGTGGCAAATGGTGTAGGAGAGAGGCAACTAAGCAAGAGGGAGGTTGGATGATGGCTGGGGAATATGGTAAGAACGTGGCTAGGGCTTCAAGGGGTCTGGAGTGGCAGGGATAGATGGGGAGAGGGGGCTGGAACAGCTAGAGGTGGAGATGGGGGGGTGGGTGTGCACTAGAGAGAGGGTGAGTGAGAGAGGAGGTGGGGGGCGAACTTGGCTGTAGGGAGGAAGGGAATTTCGACCTAGGGTGATTAAGGAGGTGGGGAGATGGAAGGGCACAGCCCTAGGGAGAGGGAAATTCAAATTTGGGCTTTGGGAGGGGTTAATTCAGCCTTGGGAAGGTGGTGGGGTGCTTTGGAAAGTGGAAAGGTGCCTAGGAGAAGGGGTTTCCACCTAGGGGTTGGAGGGGGAATTGAATGAGTGCATGGGGAAGGGGCCTTAATGAGGGGTGAATGGGGAGGAGAGAGAATGAATTTCAAATTGGGGTGGGGAGGAGAGAGAGAGGGGGTACAACCCACTTAGAGAGAGTGATAGTAAGAGAGAGAGAGAGAGGGAGATATTGAGAGGGAGATGGCAAATGCTTTTCAATATTCATCAAAAGTTGTTACAAATGAGAGAGGGGTGGGGCTATTTATAGACTCCACACTTTTTCTAAGACCAAACTGACCCTGACAAACTAACTAATGACCAAACAGTCTAAGGGAGGGGCGCCCCTGGGCCTAGCCCAATGAATTGGGCCCAATAACCTATCAAACCACATAATGACTCAATACTTAGGAAAATGACTCAACAACCTAGGTACATGACTCAAATAAAGGAAAAATTACATGATATTGACTCAAAGAAAATGTGAAGATTACATAACTAGACTCAAAAATACATGACTAACATAATGGTGCTTGCCGACGAACAATCCGAGTCCGGAGAAAATGTGGAGGGGCAAGGGATGCCCTCATCACATTCACACATTTTCCTATTTTTTTTCCATGCCCTTAGGGGTTTAAAAACTCCCAGGTATCCCCATTCCACTTTATTATGTCTATTTCCCTTCTTTCTTATAGTTACTACACTCTGCAGTACTGATTTGGGTTTTCTTTTATGTTCTCTACACTGTTTTGCAGGTCAGCATCATTCTAGCATGAGGCCCATCCCCTCTGGCCGGCCGGAAGGTGTGGAGGTTTAGATCTCACGATTTGAAGCTTGGTGGTATTGGATGGCCTCCTTCCGTCCGTGCGAAGGATTGAGCGGTTATTTCTTATCCATTTTGCTTCTTCCTGCGGCTGGTTCCGAACTGCTCTATCGTCGAGCTATTCTTCGTCCCGCGTTCTTTCAGCACTTCCGAGCAGTCTATCGAGCGACCGTGCAATTCGCAGAGCGGCTCTTACAGAACCGTATACCTCTGCAGTGCTATTTTTGAGGCGAGTTCCTTCTCCCTTTCCAAGGTACGAGTGTATTTATTTACATTCGGAGCCTTAGTGGCGATCACGATCCATACACACTCACACCTTTCTGCCCTTCTAGTTTCCTTTTATTGGTGTCTTACATTGACAAAGTAGAGGGATAAGGAAGGATAACAAAAAGAAAGGATTCAGGTGGAAGAACATATTTTCAATCAACACCAGATACTTCTCGAAGATTGATCTCAGGTTGGGATATCACCAATTTAGGATCAAGGATGAGGATATTCACAAGATGACATTCTAAAGTAGGTATGGGCATTACGAATTTACTGTTATGCCTTTTGGACTAACGAATGCCCTTGCAGCCTTTATGCAGTTGATGAACATCATATTCAGGCCTCACCTAGATCAATTTGTAGTGGTCTTTATTGATGATATATTGATATATTCAAAGACCGAAGAAGAACATGAAGATCATTTAAGGATTTCATTGCAAATATTAAGGAAGAATCAACTCTATGCCAAGCTTAGCAAATGTGACTTCTGGCTTGAGGAAGTATCTTTCTTAAGGCATGTGATCTCGAAGGATGGGATTTCTGTGGATCCGTCAAAAGTCGAGGCCGTGAAGAATTGGGAAAGACCAACAAATGCAACTAAAATCTGGAGCTTCTTAGGTCTAGCTGGCTATTACAGGTGATTCATCAAGGACTTCTCCAAGATCGCTATTCCTCTTACTAGGCTGACCCGCAAGGAGATTCCTTATAAGTGGGATGAAGACTGTGAGAAAAGTTTTCAAGTCTTGAAGGATCATCTGACAACTGCCCCAGTCTTGGCATTACCAACTGAAGGAGAGAAGTTTGAGGTCTATACCGATGCATCTGGCATTGGCCTCAGATGTGTGTTAATGTAACAAGAGAGAGTCATTGCTACTCTTCCCGACAATTAAAGAAGCATGAGTAGAACTACCCGGTACACGACCTAGAGTTGGCTGCGGTAGTATTTGCTTTGAAGATCTGGGGACACTATCTCTACAGAGATCGATTCACCGTGTACTCCGATCATAAGAGTCTCAAATATTTATTCTCACAAAAAGAACTGAATATGAGACAAAGGCGCTAGCTTGAATATCTCAAGGACTTTGAGTTCACAATCATAGTTTAAAAGGTCTTGAGGCGATTGTGAGGCGCTTTATGTAAGTCTCATAAGGCGTAAGCCTTAAGGCACAATGAGGCGTAAGCCTTAATTGAGAAGAAAATAATCTTAAAACAATAAAAAATGTAAAAAATAATAGTGATTTTCATGTGTTAATGCTATATCAACTCAATGATAAATTCATGTTATTTCAAAAGTACTAAATTATGAGCCAGCTGTCTAGTGTAGTTGGTTCATCACCCTTCCCCATATGGGGGAGGGCCTGAGTTCAAGCTTGATTATCCTCTCCCTGTTTTAAAAAAAAAGTACCTACCTAGAAAAAAAGTATTGAATTATGTTTTAAGGACAATAAAAGAAATGTAAATCTTGGGAGTACCCTACAACACCTCATTACATCATCTTCTCAAGTGATGCACACATCTCAATTAAATACCTTAAGGTGGTGAAGGCAGTGTGGTGTACCACCTCAATAAAAAAAAGGCATAAGCCTCAAGTAAAAGACATGAGGCGCATGCCTCAAGGTATTTTTATAGTGCCTCACCTTGATGCTTAAGCCTTAGTGCCTTGAGGCGCCGACTTTTTAAATAATGTTCACAATACAATACCATCTTGGAAAGGGTAATCCCGTTGCTGATGCCCTTAGTCGAAAGCCGAGAGCACTATTTGCCAACCGTATGATCCAAGAATGAAAAATACTGGAGCAATTCACTAAGCTTAATATAAGCATGGACAAGGAGAAAAGGTGTATTACTCTATCACACATGAGGATACAACCGAATTTACTCTCCGAGATCAAGGGGCTTCAAGACAATGACCCGGTGTTAGTAGAAATGAAGTGCAAGTTAGAAGAACAACCTGATTTCAAGCAAGCATCAAATGGATGATTATTGTTCTGAGAAAGGACTTGTGTACAGGATTGTCCAGAATTGAAGAAGAAGCTCACCGATCAAGGTACACAATTAATCTCTGATCAACCAAGATGTACCAGGATTTGAAACGGACCTTTTGGTGGCCTAACATGAAAAGGGAGGTAGCAGACTTTATTTCTCGTTGTCTAACGTGTCAACAAGTCAAGGCGGAACACCAAAAGCCTGCTGGTAATCTACATCCTCTAGACATTCTCAAGTGGAAGTGGGAGGATATCGGCATGGACTTCATTATGGGTTTGTCTAAATCTAAAGGTGGACATGACGGAATATGGGTTATCATAGACCGTTTGACCAAGTCGGCACACGTCTTGCCTATACTCGGTTGATATTCTAGCCGCCTTGTACATCAAAGAAGTTGTTAGACTGCATGGAGTTCCTGTTTCGATCATGTCTGACCGAGACCCGCGCTTCACTTCTCATTTTTGGAAGGGTCTACAACATTCATTGGGGACAAGACTCAACTTTAGTACTGCTTTTCATCCTCAAATGGATGGTCAGACTGAGAGAGCAAACCAAGTTGTAGAAGACATGTTACAAGCCTGCATAATTGATTTCGGTGGAAGCTGGCATGATCATCTACCCCTGGTCGAGTTTGCATATACCAACAGTTACCATGCAAGTATTCAAATGGCACCTTTCGAGGCATTATACGGAAGGAGTTGCCGCTCATCACTATGCTGGGATGAAGTCGGGAAAAAGCAACTACTAGGCCCAGACATGGTAAGGGACACCACTGAAAAGATTCAACTCGTTAGAGAAAGACTCAAGATGGCTCAGTCTAGACAAAAGACTTATGCCGATATTAGAAGGAGAGATCTCGAGCTCCAAGCTAGAGATCACGTCTTTCTTAAAGTTTCTCCAGGATGTGGTATTAGAAGATTTGGTGCTAAGGGCAAGCTTACACCAAGGTATATCGGTGCATTTGAAGGACTAGAAAGGGTTGGCGAGGTTGCCTATCGAATCGCCTTGTCACCGTAACTATCCGAAGTACACAACATATTTCACATCTCTATGCTCAAGAAGTATGTTCATGATCCGTCTCACGTCATAGATCATGACAACCTGGTGATACAAAAGGATCTCACATATGAACAAAAGCCTTTAAAGATCCTTGATCACGAGGTTCGTGTGCTGAGGAACAAAATTATTCCCATTACAAATGTATAATGGAGCAAGTGTTCAGAACAAGAAGCCACATGGGAGATTGAAGAATCTATAAAAAATAGATTCCTCGATTTATTTCAAAATTATAAGTGTTCTGCACTCTCCATGTTTATATCCGATTAAATTTGGGGACCAAATTCTTTTAAGTGGGGGAGAGTGTAGCACCCCATATAAATAATAGGAATAACATTTTCTAAATAAATAAATAAATCCAACAAAAGCCCAAATCAAACAAACTATAAAAAAACCCATCACCATTGAAGCCCAACCGCAAACCATACATAAGCCCAACACGTAGAGACTCAAATGGGCTTTCGTGAGACTCTTAGGTATTAGGGGACTTATTCGTTTGGGAACCTATATATATAGATGGGCCTTATGGGCTATGTATATATAATAAATCCTCAAATAATTAAATATATATATATATATATATATATATATATAGGCCTTTTTCAACCCAAGTCACGTTCGAGTTTTACATAAGGCTTTAGGATTTTATTCTAACTAGGAAAGACGGCTGAGGATATAGCAATGAAGGGACTTGCATGGTAAAGTTTGAACCTGTTAGGATTAGTACGTGGGAAGCTTAAATCCCACTGGGATTTCGAAGCTAAAGCCCTATAAGTATGACCCCTCTTGAACGAGCTCCAGCTACTGCTCTCCTGGGCTATGTATATATAACAAATCCTCAAATAATTAAAAACCCACATTTGTCCTACAAAATAATAACCCAGGAGAGGCCTTAATGGGCCACGCGAATGGGGCTTTGGGATGAAAGATTTAAATGGTTCTTTTTACCCTTCCCACGTCGAAAGGATAGAAGGGATATATATATATATATATGTACTAATAGGCCTTTTTCAACCCAAGTCACGTTCGAGTTTTACATAAGGCTTTAGGATTTTATTCTAACTAGGAAAGACGACTGAGGATATGGCAATGAAGGGATTGCATGGGAAAGTTTGAACCTGTTAGGATTAGTACGTGGGAAGCTTAAATCCCACTGGGATTTCGAAGCTAAAGCCCTATAAGTATGACCCCTCTTGAACGAGCTCCACCTACTGCTGCTATTACGTTCAAAGAGATCCCGCTGATCATCGTCGTCTTTCTTTGCTGTTCAAGCGTGGGGTGTTCTTATTTTGCCAAGGGAAGCCTGCTGTTGCTTCTCCTTGTTCATCTGCTCTTGCTGCTGCCTGCGACGTGAAGAAGCTCTACTTCTTCCTCTTCCTTTTCCTTCTGCTACGGTTGAAGGAGAGAAACTGTGCATCTGCAGCAGTTGCTCTTGATACTTCTTCGTACTCCTGGTACTACAGTTACAGTTGTAACTGCTGCTACAGTTGTTTCGGTTGCAGCATACTCTTCATATCTCTCTCTCTCTCCCATCGTCCAGAACAAGCCCCAAAAGGTAGGTTTTCTCAAGTTCTAAGCCCAAGAGCAATATTACAGGTCCATGGCATGATTAAGTTTAGATAAATCATAGTTTCATGTCTCTTGCTATTCCGTTGTTGTACCCGGACAATTTCCCCAGCAAAATACCAAGGAACAAGGGCTCAGAATTTCCCCAAACACCTTTAAGGCATGGGCTACCTGGCCCCCCGGTAACCCAGTGGGCCCGACCAATGGCCCCAACCGGCTAGCTGAGGTGTACGGTAGCATTAGCAACTAACCGGGATCACGACCCCTCAGTGGCGGACTTTGTTTGCATTCTGTATAACCACTGGGCCAGCCCAGGGGTGCCCCCAACTACAAACCCACACCACGTGGCACTCAGTAAAGAGGCTAGGGGGCTACCCCGGGACGTCGTCTTTCAACCCTCCAACATCAAAGGGGAACCCTAATAAGTCAACCACTGGCTTTGGAGGCCCGCAGTACACATATACGGCTCACACACGTGTATCGGACATTTTCCCGAACGTCTTGTGAGCGCATATATTCCAGCCTTTCTACAGAAAACCATGGGCCAACCTACGGTCCCAGCATACTACCCGGGTTCTACAACGACTCTCCAGCAAGTCGGGGCTATCCTCGACCCTCAGACATGTGGCCACGAGCCACTTATATTTAGCTCTCGGGCCAACCTGAGGCCACCCTGCCAACCCGCCGTACAACGTGACACGTAGCACGAGGCCCGGCCCATGTGCCCAAAGTGCCTCTCCTTAGCTCCTACAAGCTCCCTTCCTCAGCCCAAGGCCCATCCCGAGGCCCCTCCGCCAGGTAGCTTGGCCGTATGGCAACCCGGGGTGTGTCGGGTATTTACCCGAACACCTTGTAAGCGGCAACTATGACTCGACGTACAACAGCCCCCACGGGCCAATCCTAGCACCCCAGAGCCCCGTGTCCCTCAAAGGACACCCCCAGATGGTGAAAGAAGACCCCCGGGGGCCATCCCTTGGGGTAGCGATGCACCCGGGGCCAGTTCACCCCAGGGCACGAGCGTGCCCCCAGGGAGGGCGAACTCCCCGGGGGCCGTATCCTCTCCCCAGACCGGAGGCCCGACGGTCCTCCCTAGTCCCAGTTCATAAAAATTCCCAGTCTCACGGTGCAAGGTTCGTGCAAGGGTCCATTCACCGTACCCGTACGTGGAAGAAGTCGCAAAGAACGCCCATGACGAGGTCCTCAGTCAACACGCTCGCAAAGCTCCACGTATCCTGCTCAGTCTTGTCCTTTTCTTCTTAGTTAAGTTAGGAAGAAAATAACAAAAATGGGATTTTATAGAGGTGGGGCCGCCCCCCCTCTCTCTCCCTCCACCCAGTCTGCCTAAACCCCCCCCTGGGGAGGGGTTTAGGCGGACCAGCCTGGACCCCCAGGCTAGTCTTCCTAAACCCCCCAGGGGGGGGGGGGTTTAGGTGGACCAGCCTGACCCCCCAGGTTGGTCCGCCTAAACCCCTTGTATAATAAAAAAAAGTTTTTTAATTAAAAAACACCCAAACCAGTCCGCCTAAACCCCCTGGGGGAGAGGGTTTAGGCAGACTAGCCTACCCCCTCAGGCTGGTCCGCCTAAACCCCATCAAGAATAAAAATAAAAAGGTTTTTTTTACAAAAAAACCCCTCTGAAGAGGGGTTTAGGCGGACCAGACCAGCCCAAGGGGCTGGTCCGCCTAAACCCCCCTTGGGGAGGGGTTTAGGCGGACCAAACCAACCCCTTGGGCTAGTCCGCCTAAACCCTATCCCCCCACTCCGTTGAAAACAAAACTAATAATAAAAAAATATTTTTCTTAGGGTTAACCCGGACCAAGTTGAACCCTCAACTTGGTCCGCCTAAACCCTACCCCATGACCCTTCAACTTCCTATAAATTCCACCCCTTATAAGCTCTGGGGCAATGAATGCATGCACAAGCAGACTCACAGATGGACGGACAAACACCCCCGACCTAATTGCCGCACCCTCAGACTCCCGAGGCTTTTGGCAAGTTTCGGGAACGCGAGAGGCTAAGTGCGCGCGCGGTTGGCTTGCTAGTCGGCTCACACATGTCGAGGGTATGTCACGTGTACTTCCCTTACACGGTGTTTAGCCATCTCATACAAGTCCATCCTCATCACATGTAAGGTGACTATGTCAACGGCGAGTACACCCACATCCTGGGTCCGCCCGTGTACGCCAGCTTACTGTGCCGAAACACACTCCATGATGCCGCGCCTAATTTCGACATGGAATCGCATGCCTATTGCACACCCCCCCAGCTGGCCGTTGGCCACTCGGATTAACAACTCGAGTCTAGTCGGACCTCTGGCCCAGGAATCATAGTCTCGGGGCCGACCTCAACTCCCCAGCATGACGACACTCACTGTTCGAGACCCGGACCCGACCGCTCACCTCGAGCCGTGTCCAACCTCCACCAGGCGCCAGTCCACGTCGCCCCGGCCACCAAGGCAGTCGGGCTCGCATCGATCCCTTTATAAAGAGTTTCTGTAAGACACGCGGATATCTGCTTTATTACGCAATGACCCGGGGACCGACCCACGTGTCGGAGTTGTCCTACGGCTTGCGCCAGTTGTACTTTGGCCCCCTCGGCCTATTTGTAAAGCCCACGTGGCCCTCATGCAGTATAAAACCAGTGGAATACAAGCGCTCGCATTCGGGTCCCAAGCTTTCTACCTACACCACTTGGCATACGTGCCTAACATCCTGACTCCAGTAAACACCCCTCAGTCGAAAGCGCACCCATAGCTGCGGAATGCTCCCGGCCCTCTACCCACGGCTTCAGATATATATACAGGCTTCTCTTCAACATGGAACGAAGATGTTCAGATTCAATCGATGTAAATAAACACTGGTTGCTTGCGGCCGGTGGGGAAAGACGTCTAGTACACGATTCCCACAATCGTCTGCACACTCGCACCCGTGGAACCCCTTCTCTCCACGGGTCACCCGATCGCTCGAGCCTGTTGAGTTATGGTTTTGATGATTGTTGTGATTGTTAAGTTATGGTTTTGATGATAACTAAACTTAATGTGTGATTAAGTGATGATAACTAAACCTGTGGTTGATTGCTCATGCTCGTGTTATCTATGTATGGTTGAGATGGCAAATGGCAAAGGTTACATGGTCTTGATGCTTGGTTTGCATATGTTAGTTCTACAAGAGGCAAGAGATTTCATAACCTCTTCAATGTGAACACGCATGGTATTAACCCTGACTATCTTGCTTGCAGGATCAAACTCATGGCAGTCACCTAGTGAACCTAACGTGTGGATAAGCATCTTGCTTTTCTACAGGTCAACACAGGTGGTATATGTCATTTATTGTCAAGAACCATTGGTAAGATTCTTAGCTTGTCATAGTCATCAATCTCACCATGGGTATTTTATATACCTCTCATTTCTAAACTTCATTCATGATATTTGAGGTTCACAATGACAACTTGGATTGATAACTTACAAGTTCACTCTTCAAATGCATTAGTTCCTCATTCCAATCATGGTAACATGCTCCAATGGTCTTGATGTTTCTAATGCATAAACCAAGTGAAATCCAACCCCCAAATGTATGAAATAAACTACTCAAAGTCATTGTTATTTGGATGTATTTCATTGGGCTAACACTTCAACTTTGCAGGACTAGGTCATTCCGGTCAACCAGAATCGTCAAACGCGAAACGTCTCATACTGCAGAACTGGAGGTAGACCGCCCTAGGTCGACCGACCGCCCAGGTCGACCGAAAATTCCAGGGATCAAATTTCTATAGGTTTCTCAATAGCGGTCGACCACCAGCTTCCACAGGTCGACCGCCAGTCCCGAGCCAACATATGTTGACTTTGTTTTCCACTTCGAGAAGAGACATTCTCCATGGATTTCTTTAATCATAAAGTCACCCAATCACCCACAAAATGTGGATCTGGTCTGGGGGTTGTCCATGACCATTCAAGGGCTATAAAACATCTCATTAGAGGCATAAACCCTATCTATCCAAGAGATCCAAAGAGAGGCTGTCCAAGGTGAAAGGAGAGGGTACTATAGCTCCATGAATAGTACTTCGTGCAGCAAGATCTTCATCCATCTCCAAGGTGTTTCAAGCCAAATCTGAAGCTAACAACCTCCAAGGAAGTGAAGAAGGAAGCAAGCATTCAATGAATATCAAGGTGAAGCTGTCTAAGGAAGAAGAAAGGAAGAAGCAAGTAAGCAAGCAAGAGATCAAGGGAAGATTGCCAAAGGTGAAAGAATAAGGTTTTCACAACCCATTCAAAGCCATTCAAGCGAAGAAGGAATCAACGCAAGATCTGCATCATACACTCAGGGGGAGCCTAAATCAGGAGCATTCTAAACTATGGTTTAATTGTTTTGGTGTCTTGTGCTTTGAGTTTCAAATTTGTGTTTCTCATAAACTGCAAACTCGTGTGTGTATGGATCGTGTTGGATCCGTGGTCGTGTGTGGTCATTGTACTTTATTCATGTGTTGTGTGCGTAGAGCTTCCTAGATCTACGTGTCAGTGTAGATCTATTTAGATCAGGTCTTTTTAGTGTGTGGAGTGTTGCATCTATTGCAGCATGTGTGTGTGTTGTTGATCCTTCTGTCGGATCGTGTTGGAGACCTCGTCTCCGCGCGCGCGTGTGTGTGTGTGTGTGTGTGTGTGTGTGTGTGTGTGTGTGTGTGTGTGTGTGTGTGTGTGTGTGTGTGTGTGTGTGTTGCGGTGCATCCCCGTGTGTGTGTGCAGGCGTCGTCCTGGGTGTGTGGTTGGAGCGTCATCTCCGTTTAGTGATTTATCCCCGAGTGAAGCCTCACCGGGTTTGGTGAGGGGTGGACGTAAGACTACCGTCGTTGCATCCGAACCACCTTAAAATCCGTTGTGCATTGTGATTTGTATTGTGTGGTTTGGTCCATTTCTTCTACCTTCATTCTCCATGCGTATTAGTGTAAACTTTTTGTTCGGATTTATCCTCGTGTATGTTGCATAATCTATATCATTATCATATATAGTTTGATAAATCCAAATTGTGTTCAAATAGTTTTGAATCTCTTAAGTAGCATTCTATCACATTTTTTATAAAAGGCCAAAAGTTTCCTCAAAATTGGTAAACACCCAATTCACCCCCCTCTTGGGTGTCATTGATCGTGGGACTTCAATTGGTATCAAAGCCAACGCTCTAATTTTTATCGATCTAACGATCTAGAGTGATCCAGATCAATGACTACCATTATGTATACTTTGAATTCTCCACCGGTGTTTGATGGTTGCAATTTCGATTTGTGATTAGGTAGAATGTGCAGTCTTGTCAACTCATATGACCCTAAGCTATGGAAGATTGTTTCATATGGTCCTTATGAATTACCTAAGGACAAAAATGTATGGACTGAAAATCAAAAGCTTAAACATGATGAAAATTGTTTGGTGTTAAAGTTGCTAACTGCTGCAGTTGATTCTAATTATTTCCCCTTTGTCTCCCATTGTAGATCTGCGAAGGACATCTTGGATGGATTAACCAAAATCCGGGAAGAGCATGGAGACCAATGTCTTGTGGCAAGCACGAGTGAACAAGGGAGTGATCAACCAAGTAGATCAAGCTCAAAGGTAAATTCTGATTCTGATAATGAAGATGAATTTAGCTATGAAGATTTGTTGATTGCATATGATGATCTTGCTGATAAATAAAAGAAGGTAAAATTTGAAAATAAAAAATTGAAAAAGAATGCCGAACAAAATAATTGTAATTCCTCTTGTAAAAAATGCTCACATTTAGAGAAAATGATTGAGTCTTCTATTTTCGATCTTGAATTCCATAAAGATCAAATCTCTTCATTGAGAAATGAAAATAAAGAGCTGAGAGAGAGAATAAGTTCAATGGACAATGGTCAGACTGAATTTGTTCATGATAAGAAACTTGAAAAAGAAAATGAGAAACTGAAGGAATTGAATAGGACCATTTCTGAAAGATTGCTTATTTTTGAAAAAGGAAAATCTGTGAATATTGATGAATATGAAAAAGTGCATGATTTGTTGCAAGAAATTGAAAGTCATAAAACCATCAATGCTACTTTACATGAACAAGTCAATTCGTGTGAAAATAAGATTGTTTCTTATGAATTGCATATTTCATCACTTGAAAAAGAAATCTCGGACTTGAATGCTTCATTATCTAGAATTGTGGATGGTCAAGAAAATTTGGACAAATTATTGGGGATGAAAGTGAACTTTCAAAGAGAAGGACTGGGGTTTAATCCTATGAACAAGAAAAAAATTGAAAGCAAGTTATACACTTCATTTGTACATAGCACATGTACACCCAGCACCTCTAAATCTAACTCCCAGTAACCCATTGTACCAAGAACTCAAGCCAATCTGAAAAACAGTGTGAATGTTCAAAATGTGCATGCTAAAAACTTTCATGCGAAATCCCATGCATCCAACAAAAGAAACATGTCTTATCTTTACTGTGGAAAACTTGGACACCTGATGCATGATTGTTTCACTATGAAGAATGATGACTTGAGAGCATGTAGAACCAAGCTGTTTTGAAAAATGCAAAGAGAGCTTTCACCACAAAATCTTTCATGCATTGCAATCATTGTGGTAAAAGGGGTCATACAACTTCACATTGCTGGTTATTGTTGAAGAGAAAGAACTCCTACTCAACACATCATGCTCACACACACAAATCAGTAGAACCCATGAGAAGAAAGAATATGATGCCACGTGCCTTCTACCATCACTTTGGAAAATCTGGGAATGTTAAGCATGATTATTTTCTAAAGAAAAATGATGATTTGAATGTTGTCAAAAATTGGAAACCACATGCCCATGTTGCTGCTAACCCACAAGGACCCAAGATGGTTTGGGTACCTAAGAATGCCAAAAGAGAAATCTGTTTTACAGGTGTGCCATGTGAATGTAAAATATAAAATCTGTCTTCGTCAAGAAGGTAAGGCACACGAGTCAAGTGGCATAAGTCAGGTTCGAAGAAAAATCAAAAACTGAATTTGAAGATCAGGTGATATCCCTCCTACTTTCTGTAGTGATTGTGTCATGTTTTAACTTACTTTGTGTCATATAGTCATGTAATCTTGCATATGTCTGTACATGCATTTCATTCATAGTTGTTTGCATATTTGTGCGCATATCAATTGTCATATAGCATCTTCGTGTAAAGAAGAGCTTGAAGATTCATCAAAGCATGATTTCACCACATACACTGAGTATGCATATACCTTCACGTGATGTCTTACAAATATTGAACATTGTGTATTCATGCCATAATGCATTGCAATCCTCCTGCCTTCGTCATCCATGATTACATAGTATATCAAATGGTGACATATGGAAGGGCAGGTTAAGCCTGTCTGAAAACTATCACTACGCGTGAGGTGATCTTCGGATCTAAGTTCTCTGCCTGGTACTATGAGTCAATTAGTTACAGGCTGCACATGGTATTAGGACGTTAATGAACATCTTGCATTCATGCACACACTAAGGGGGAGCAACCACATTCGTCATAAGAACTTAATGTTTAGGTTCACACATGAGTCATACATTGCATCTAGAGCTGTCTAGGGGATGTTGGTTGTTAAAATAATTTATCATACTATTGTCAATAAATTTGAATCGAAATTGACAACTCAAGTCCTCTTGTCCTTGGATGCAGATTATACTCCCAAATCTAAATGATGATGGGCTAGTCATGGCCAAGCTTTAGTAAATGAAAGGAATACCTTGCAAGGATGAAAATGATGAGAACCCTCTCAAGTTGCTACAAGAAGATGTGATACTTTATGTAGAACAACCTCCAGGATCGAATCAAGTATAAGGTGGTGAAAGTCCTTGTACGTGCTAAAGCAAGTACCCAAGGCATGGTATGAAAAGCCCGCATATTTTGATTGAGAACAGGTTCAATAGGTAAGGTTGATCAAACACCTATCACAAGGCAAATCAGGTAAAAGATATTTTAGTGGCTCAAGCATACGTGGATGATATTATTTCTGAGCTACTAATAATGCCTTTTGTGAACATTTTGCAGGGATTGTACAAGAAGATTTTAAAATACACTCAATGAGTAAATTGAATTTTTTTCTTCTTTTGGATTGTAGGTGGAAGGCTTGGAAGAAAATGGGTTCTCAAGGTAAAGGTAAGAAAGTAAAAGCTGAAATATCAACCTTCGTGAGGTTGGTGATTTTAGTGATTGAAGGCTTCCAATCTTGTCTCCTGAACTAAGGTAATTCAACCTTGTCAATTCATGCAATGGCCGTCTTTGTCACTTGGTGACACTCTCAAGTGACAGGTATTGATTCTAAAAACTTGAATTGTCATTTACTAGCGTGTTGTGATGAATGTGCCTAATTGACTGAATCAAATTGAAAATCTTGAAAGATATGTATGAAGTGGTTGCATACTATATATTCTCAATATGAATTGCATGATCACACTTGAATTGAATTACATATCTGGTATATCAAATGGCGTCTGTGGAAGAGTGGATCATGTCCACTTGGAAGCATTCCCTATGCGTGAGCTGGGTCTTCGGACTAAAATCTCCGCCTCGTACCAGATCTTGACGATTGTGACTGACTTGTGAATGGTTGATGTGTGAATGAATTCTTGAGCTGAACTATGTAAATTGAAAACATGTATGTGATTAAATGATTCATATATTTGACTCTTAGATAAATTCTCATTTCAATACTTGTGAATGACCTTTGAAAATCTATTTTTAAAAAATTCTGAAAATTAGGTTGCATTACTTAATTTTGATCTTTTAAGCACCATTATCTCATAAAGGTCATGTCATGCAAAAGTTTGTTGACATATTGATAAAATGTGAATGCTCTAATGTGAAACTTGTCTCATGGTGTGTAAATCAAAGCCCTCCCTTGCTGCAATTGCATATTTCATCACACTCTCTTCCAGGCATAGGTTGCATGCATTAGAGTTCATGCATTAAGTACAGTTAGCTCATTCATTTGATATCAGAAGCTTTGCGCCACATTGCATATTGTCTTGGCATATTGCATTTCCATTCCACTACAATATGATCAAAGGTTGCATTGCATTAGTACTCATGCATTAGCTGCACTCATTCAAATGAAAATCAAAAGTCTGAATCACTTTGCACATTGCATCGCATTCTTATATGCTCCTACGTTGTACTGCATTGGAACTCAAGCATTAGTCGCACTTAGTTCATTCATTTGGCATCCATTCAATTGGTATCAAATTGTCCATTCCATTGGTATCAAATTGACATCACATTGCTCGCATGCATGTCATAGTGCATGTTACATACATTCCCTCTGTATGCTTGCTTGATACTATATGCTATTCACCCCCATCTTTTGGCATTTCTATGGCCGTATATCTCCTTGCTAAATAATGCTGTATTTGAGTCATTATTGGAGTGTTTCATGTCGTACACTCTGGGGGAGTTCTTATTTCATAAGTGCATCTATTTAGGGGGAGTTGCACTGTTATGTATTCATGATATTTTCGTATACATGCTGAATCAAATTCGCACACTTCATGCATAAAATGTGAAAATGAGTGTTAATGATAAGGATATATGAATTTCTTTTCAACACTCTCGAGATGTTAAACTTGTTGCTTGTATGTTGAAGAGACAGTTGAGAAAAATGCTGCCTACCAATCCTTATTGAAAAATCTGAAATGAAAATGAAAGATAGAGCAATACTTGATCTCACTGAGTAAACTGGGCACATGTCACCTGAGACGTGATGTGGTTCATATCTGAAAAGTGTTGACTAGTATCTCTGTTCAAAATGAGGTGAAATGGTTCAGTATTCTGAGTAACCAGGGATTTTGGCATGAGCTCCATGCGTCTACTCGCGTAAAAAGAATTATTTAAACCTGATCACTCTTGAAAAATTCTGACTATCATGTGATATTGGTTGAGTTGAAAAATGTTGGTGAAAACTCATTGTGGTAGAGCGTAGCCTCCAATACGCTGTTCTCAAAATTGAAGTACAGTCTGTAAAATTTCTCCTTGTGTTAATCTGAAAATCTGAATATCCATATTGCAACTATCATTTTTCATGTTACTCACTTACACATCTGAAATTTGATTCATTATGGATTCAGAAAATTGATTGACTGCTTTAGCAATTGCATGAATCTCCTATATGATTGCATACTTTCCCATGCGCTACACATGTGCATTCCGGTTATCATGACTCTCTTAAATTTTTCTTATACCCATTCCCTTTTTATATATGTACGGGAGAGATTGCTTGTATGTTTATATGTAACTGTTTGGTTGCATTGTGTGCACTTCATGAGTCATCATCTGCATATAAATAGGTTCATGCATTTAAACAGAAAATATAAAAATCAGAAAATCAACAAAATTCCAAAATTTTGGACTTCAATTTCTTTACTCTTGCTATGGGGTATTTGTCTTCATTTTGTATCATGGCAACCAAGCTTTGTGACCCCCACTTAGGAATAATCAACATGGTCTTTGAACTCATCTTTTGCCCTAGTCGCTTTTCATGTAATTATATGCTTGCTTTGAGTTTCATGCATTTTAAATCAAAATACAAAAATCAGAAAATTTGAAAATCAAATAAAATCCTTTTCATATGCCCTCCTGCTCTTGTTTGTTGTGAAAATATGACATGGGATCTAGCTCTTGTATGCTATCATGCTGAACACCTCATCATGTGAACATCTTCCTCCACTGGTTCATATCCTTGAGACCAATCACCACCTTCAATTGGTATCGATACATGCTTGACTATATTTACTTTGGATGGTTTCATATTGATTTGTGAGAATAATCACCAATTGGTTTCTTCTAATTGGAATCATATTGCTTTGTTCATCCATGATTTGCCCTTGCTTCTTCTGATTTGATAAGATGGGCTATTACTGTTTCAAAGGGAGATAAGCTTGTTGATATTGTTGATCATGTCACAGGGGGAGAAAGATTTGCATTATCATACTTTTTGATTATGTCAAAGGGGGAGAAAAAATGATGATTTTGTGTGACAAGGCAGAAGAACTATTGTGCCATTCTATTAGTTGTATCATCCTTAATAAGTTTATCATTAAGTTAGTCATCATCAAAAAGGGTGAGATTGTTGAGTTATGGTTTTGATGATTATTGTGATTGTTAAGTTATGGTTTTGATGATAACTAAACTTAATGTGTGATTAAGTGATGATAACTAAACCTGTGGTTGATTGCTCATGCTCGTGTTATCTATGTATGGTTGAGATGGCAAATGGCAAGGGTTACATGGTCTTGATGCTTGGTTTGCATATGTTAGTTCTACAAAAGACAAGAGGTTTCATAACCTCTTCAATGTGAACACGCATGGTATTAACCCTGACTATCTTGCTTCCACAATTAAACTCATGGCAGTCACCTAGTGAACCTAACGTGTGGATAAGCATCTTACTTTTCTACAGGTCAACACAGGTGGTATATGTCATTTATTGTCAAGAACCATTGGTAAGATACTTAGCTTGTCATAGTCATCAATCTCACCATGGGTATTTTATATACCTCTCATTTCTAAACTTCATTCATGATATTTGAGGTTCACAATGACAACTTGGATTGATAACTTACAAGTTCACTCTTCAAATGCATTAGTTCCTCATTCCAATCATGGTAACATGCTCTAATGGTCTTGATGTTTCTAATGCATAAACCAAGTGAAATCCAACCCCCAAATGTATGAAATAAACTACTCAAAGTCATTGTTATTTGGATGTATTTCATTGGGCTAACACTTCAACTTTGCAGGACTAGGTCATTCCGGTCAACCAGAATCGCCAAACGCGAAAAGTCCCATACTGCAGAACTGGAGGTAGACCGCCCCAGGTCGACCGACAGCAGCGGTCGACTGCCCCAGGTCAACCGAATATTCCAGGGATCAAATTTCTACAGGTTTCTCAGTAGCGGTCGACCGCCAGCTTCCACAGGTCGACCGCCAGTCCCGAGCCAACATATGTTGAGTTTGTTTTCCACTTCGAGAAGAGACATTCTCCATGGATTTCTTTAATCCTAAAGTCACCCAATCACCCATAAAATGTGGATATGGTCTGTGGGTTGTCCATGGACCATTCAAGGGCTATAAAACATCTCATTGGAGCCATAAACCCTATCTATCCAAGAGATTCAAAGAGAGGCTGTCCAAGGTGAAAGGAGAGGGTACTGTAGCTCCGTGAACAGTACTTCGTACAGCAAGATCTTCGTCCATCTCCAAGGTGTTTCAAGCCAAATCTGAAGCTAACAACCTCCAAGGAAGTGAAGAAGGAAGCAAGCATTCAAGGAAGATCAAGGTGAAGCTGTCTAAGGAAGAAGAAAGGAAGAAGCAAGTAAGCAAGCAAGAGATCAAGGGAAGATTGCCAAAGGTGAAAGAATAAGATTTTCACAACCCATTCAAAGCCATTCAAGCGAAGAAGGAATCAACGCAAGATCTGCATCATACACTCAGGGGGAGCCTAAATCAGGAGCATTCTAAACTATGGTTTAATTGTTTTGGTGTCTTGTGCTTTGAGTTTCAAATTTGTGTTTCTCATAAACTGCAAACTCATGTGTGTATGGATCGTGTTGGATCCGTGGTCGTGTGTGGTCATTGTACTTTATTCATGTGTTGTGTGCGTAGAGCTTCCTAGATCTATGTGTGAGTGTAGATCTATTTAGATCCGGTCTTTTTAGTGTGTGGAGTGCTGAATTTATTGCAGCGTGTGTGTGTGTTGTTGATCCTTCTGTCGGATCGTGTTGGAGACCTCGTCTCCATGTGTGTGTGTGTGTGTGTGTGTGTGTGTGTGTGTGTGTGTGTGTGTGTGTGTGTGTGTGTGTGTGTGTGTGTGTGTGTGTGTGTGTGTGTGTGTGTGTGTGTGTGTTGGGGTGCATCCCCGTATGTGTGTGCAAGCGTCGTCCTGCGTGTGTGGTTGGAGCGTCATCTCCGTTTAGGGATTTATCCCCGAGTGAAGTCTCACCGGGTTTGGTGAGGGGTGGACGTAAGGCTGCCGTCGTTGCATCCGAACCACCTTAAAAACCGTTGTGTATTGTGGTTTGTATTATGTGGTTTGGTCCATTTCTTCTACCTCCATTCTCCGTGCGTATTAGTGTAAACTTTTTGTTCAGATTTATCCTCGTGTATGTTGCATAATCTATATCATTATCATATATAGTTTGATAAATCCAAATTGTGTTCAAATAGTTTTGAATCTCTTAAGTAGTATTCTATCACATTTTTTATAAAAGGCCAAAAGTTTCCTCAAAATTGGTAAACACCCAATTCACCCCCCTCTTGGGTGTCATTGATCGTGGGACTTCAGAGCCCACGTGCCGCATCCTGGTGACGTTCCCCGGTTAACCCCTGGTTCCATCGGTGATTATCGAGAAATCGACTGGCACGCCTGCGCGCTGTCCGGCTAACCCATACCCTTACATTTCCGTCCCATTCGACCCTTTTCAACTGTCCGTAAGAGGAGAGTGCCCGATACCGCCGTGAGAGGCATGCGACCGTAAGGAGGATACCCGAGATATATCAAACTCCCGTGTCTTCCTTTCCTGCTATATCCCTTCCCTCACCCCGGTCATCGACATAAAAACCCCGCAACATCCATTTATGAAGTTACTTTTGAGTTTACTATCTGCATCTAAATAGCGACCAAATATTGGCCACCTATTAATGAACGACCGTGCAGAATGTCACAAATTGTTAATTAGTGACAGCCTTCTGGTCGCCCATTAATGAGCGACCCTACTCATGCCACTATTTAAAGTAAACCAAATTGATAATTACCCATGTTTAATAATTTAATAATTATAGAACCTTATGTCTAAAAAATATGTTATGCATACTTTTGTATTCTCCAGAGTTTTCTCTACTTGTTCATGTCTTCACTTTCTGATTTTATAAACTCAAAAGGGATGAATAGTGTTATGTGTCCAAGAATGTACCTGCCCGATGCATAGCAAAGTTAAAAGAATGAACGACTGTCTAACAGTCGCCAATTCATCTATAAGTGCCTCTCCAAGGAGGCGTTCTTTTTTTACGGATTTTTTTATAAATAGAAATAGAATGGACGACCGTTTAAGTGGTCGCACATTTATGAATAAACGCCCCCGTAGGGAGGCGTCGTTTTGTAAAGATTTGATATAATAGAAAATACGTGAAAAACATAAATCTGTGACACAATATTAGGCGTTATTTAAAGATTAAGCGCCTTTGTAAAAGGTCGCCCGATTATAATTAAGTTATAATGATTTCTGGAATCTACTAGAATGAGCGCCCGTTCATAGGGTCGCTAATTCCCAATATTTTCCTCGAAATTTTGTTAAGATATTGATTGAGCGACACTTCACACGGATGCACAATCATGATTGAGCGCCCGTCTGAATGGACCCCAATTTTTGTCTCTCTATTTTCATCGATTTTCTGGCCCATATAGCATGTTTACTTGGCACTCTCATCTCACATCCGTAGATGGAGTCCCCGTTTTGTTTCTATCGATTACACATTCAACTCTTGGTGATGATTGGACTATCTGCGAGATATTTCATCCTTCGGACTGGTACTTTCTTCATTGAGACATTAGTAAATCTACATTAGCCTTGGATTCACTAAAGGTAGCCGAGCATGTTGTACCCTAAAAATCATGGAACCCTTGCTTGTCACGTCACTCTGAGGAAACATGATGCTTTAGCCCTCATAGTGTGCTATTTCTGGCCTCTTGAGAAGTCTATTTTCTGTCAGCAATTAGCGACCATGACCTAGGCGCCAGAAGGAATTGGCGACCAGGGAAGTGGGGCTATTTCACTGATTTAGCGACCAGACTATGGACGCTATTTCATCGAGCCTGTACTGTTCACAGAAATTAGCGACCAGATAGTGGGCGCTATTTCTGTAATTGATGGTGACTGAGTGGACGCCAATTACCCAATTTCATGACATGTCTTGATTTTTCATGTGATTTATCGGTATGTCATATTTATTCAAGTTCTGCCCTTGAACTCCTTCATTCGTGAAATCTACCTTATCATCCTATAATGGTTTATACCTTTGGAACTCTATATTGGCTATAACTATAGTGGATGTCTAAAAATATACATGACTCAATGCTTGCGCATATAGGACCCGATATGGTCCTGGGAGGAGCACCCGAAAGTACTTGTGCCAATGGAAGTTGATTGATCAGGGTGTGGCATTGCACCGAAGTGCATGACTTTCTAGATTTTGACATTCCACGACTCATACTTGACTTGAGTTGACATGACATACATGGCCCGAAATGGGTATTTACTTGCTTGATATTTTAATAGCAAATTCACATGACATGACTTGATATTTACATGCTTGACAATCTTGATATACTTCACATGAACACTTTGTAATCTTGCAAGTTCATCTATGATATTTCTTGATACTCTACTCTCGTCTTTATCTTGCGTACATGCATCATTATACTTGCATAAGTTCATGTAACATGTCATTTACTTAAAGCAAACTTGACCTTGAGATATAATTCCTACTTAGCGTTCGCTCACCCTATTTTTCCCCTATTTTTCACGTAATTCGATGACGAGGATCATTCGGATGGGAACGGACATGAGTGAAGAGCATAGAGCCACCCGAACATGGAAGCGTCTATCTAGTCGTGTCTTTTCCATTTCTTGAGTCTATCATTGTATTTTTCCTCTTTATTGAGTCTACTCGTCAAAAGATTATGTAAGGGTTATACTTTTGGATATTGGTGTTAATAATAGAGTAAAGGATTTGGTTTATTATCTTTATCTTGCACACTCTGTCTATAAGGTCGAATTCCTTATGCTCTGATTGACATGAATGATATAAACTCGTTACGCGCACTAGGTTTCTTCTACGCTCGAGGCGTGACAGAGGTTGACCTTGGAATGTGGAGGGTTGGCTTGTGAATGTAGTTGACGAGGCTAGGCTGTAAAAGGACCAAGGGAATTCATGAGTTGATGGTAGATGAAGTGGGATCGACTATAAAGTTGCTGCATAGATGTAATATCATTCAAGGCTAAGAGAAGACGATATTGTGGTGTTGCATTAGATATGATCATTTTGATTTGCTCCTTCTTCGAAAGATGCCCTGGGACTTGTACGGCCATCTGGCACCAACGGTCGACATAGGTTGTGAACTCCTCATCGGGCTTCATCTTCTCTTGAGCGAGATCCATAATGGAATACCTTGGTCCAACTTGGTTTTGATAATGTTGAATGAATTTATCTTGCAAAATATTGAAATCCATAACATGCTCATGCGGTAGAGAGAAAAATCAATTTTGAGCCGGGCCTTCCAATGATAACCCAAACATGTAGGCCATTAAGCCTCGGTCATGCTGAAATTGGGCCGACCCATAGATGAACTCCTTCAAGTGCACAAAAGGATCACCAGTTCCACCATAGTGACGGTAAGTAGGAATTTAGGAAGGTGGTGGAAGGCGGAGATTTTGAAATGGCAACTGAATCTTGATGGAGAGTTTAGGATCAATTTGTCTTGGAAGGTCATCAAGTTGGCGTTGGGCTTTGAACATCATCTCTTGAGTGGGGAGAGATTGAGGATGATGCGGACCAGCTTGACCATGCAGATGTGGATGTGGGCCAGGTTGAGAATAATGAGCCGGATTAGGGGATCTAGGCTAAGAAGAAGAGAAGCCCATTCCGGGAGTGGCAAGGTGCATGGACCTGGATTGAACATTAGTATGTAGACCATTTGGACTAGCAGCGTAGGAAGAACCATTTGAGAAATTGGCAAGGAGACTTTGGGCCCGGGTAGGGTCCACTTGGCAGAGGAGATGTGTTATGTTGGTTACCAGGTTGGCCTATTTATTAGAGGGTCCATGGGAAGAAGGGCTTGCATGGGAAGAGGATTTCATGTAGGAATAGGAGGCAAAGGAGTGAGAATGGGGATACATGGGATTGAGGTGGGACTCCATGAGAAAGAGAAGGGGAGACCTTACTAAAAATATAGGAACTAATGTAGAAATACAAGCCAGGGAAGGGATGGAAGGAGCTAAAAATAAGAGGACGAGCAGAATGAAGGGCTTGATATAACGCGGTCGTCCTAGAGGATGCATTCAGAATGTAGTCTCCAATATGGTCGTGTTTTATCAGGAGCCTAAAAACACAAAAAATGTGAAGATATCTCACCCAAATCAAACAAGTTATGATGATGAAGAATTGTTTTAGGAGCTACGCTTAGCCCTTTAATAGATTGACTAATGAAGCATTCTCTTAGGAAATAGGATTCTTAGGGGGGATAAAGCTGCAAGCTCCAGGTGGACTAGGGGCACACACAATGCTCACGTATGCGCGACATAACTAAGGTGGCATCAGGAACAATCACCTCGATGTCCATGTAGGAACTCACGGCTAACGAAAGCTTACGAAGGTCCTCAAATAAGTCCACCTAGTCGACCACGAGGAATTTTCAACCGAGAGGATCACCTATTGAGGTAGGAATGCAAATATGAGATGATATGAATGATCCTAAGTGCATCGGGGTGCATGCAAGTGCTAACCTAGGACTAGCAGGGCAAATGCAAACAATGATAGATATGAAAACTAAACAAAGCAAGAGGTAAATAGAACACACAAGCACCGATGCTAAGAGAATAGACAGAGAAACGGTATTGGGGGGGTCATACTTGAACGTAGTCGGCTAAGAGACCGCCTCCTTCAAGATGCAGCTTCTGGGTAGGCCGCGTTCAACCATGGACAGAAAAACAACAGAAAATAATAAAAAAAGAGGTCTCACCCAAGTTAGACTAAGTGATAATGATGCAAAATTTAATTTATGGGTTTCAGTTGACCTTTTAGTATTTTAATTAAGCACAATTCCCTCGAGAGATAGGAATCCTAAAGGGAAGAGGTCCCGAACTCTGGGCTGACCTAGGTTTGACTCTCCTCAATTATGCAAAATGTAGACATTAATGGGCACTGGATACAACCTGCTAAGCATCTGTGTGGGAATCCACGGCTCGCCAAGACTTACGGAGGTCCCTCGATGGGTCCCCTTTTCAACCACACGGGATTTGTGAGTGAGAGGAATACACCACACCATGGGGGGACTATGAATAACTAAGTATGAGATTAATGCATGGACCTAGGTGCATTGGAGGCCTACAAAACTAGCCTAAAAGTAGCAAAGCAAGATGATAAAGTGAATGCAAACGATATGGAAAGAGCAAAATACAGTGAATGGATAATACAAGATATGAGAATCATACACAAAGACCCAGGAAATAAGGTAGAGGATCGGATAGAAGACTCATCTGAAGACACTGCTCCCCAGGTCACTAGAACTAGATCGTGGTAGCCACAGGTTTCGCGTTCAAAAGAACGCGGTTATTGTAGAGGCCGTGTTCAAGCTAGGACTGCCTGAACTTAAAAAAATAGGAAAATAAATGGAAAACCCAAAGGAAACTCGACCTAAATAAACACACAAACACCCATAAATGCAGGAAAGGTAGAAAAGACATGATGGGCACTAGAGGCCCCACTGTGATCGCCAGAAAGCTGTAAGTGCAAAATATGCCCCCCAACTATGGACAATGGAGCATGCGATAAAGAGATAGGAAAAGTAATCATGATCACCACCAAGGGATAATAATACGAAGAACAGTAAAAAAACCTACTGAGGCTCGTACTACTTACCTTGGAAATAGAAGGGGCCAACCAAAAAATGATTAGTTGAGCACTGGCTGAGAACACGGCCTATGTGGAGATCGTGACTTCATGAACGCAGTCTTTGGGACCACCGTGTTTAGAACAAAGGTGCAAGAGACTAGAATTCAACTCTTCCTTGCTCTTTAGCTGGCCAAAGAGTAAGGGTCTCATGTCCTTAACTTGCCTGGTCCTGCAAAATAAAGTAAACAAAGATAAAAACCCATTAGAACATGTGATTTGTGTAGCATCTATCCCTCTAACGAATAGAACATGAAATAAGGAGGGGAGAATACCTTGGGAGGGGTTTTTAACCCCAGTAGAGGGAACAAAAATAGGTGTGTGTGTGTAGTGTGAAATGCAAAGAACGGAGTAACAAAGGAGGTAGTAAAGAGATATGCATGCAATGCTATGATATGTTTGAAGGGATTGCAAATAGAAGAAGGGATGATGAAGAGAAACCGAGGAACCATAGAAGAAGAGTGAGAGCATGGCACTTCCCTAGTTGATTGGGGTCGAAGAGAGGAGTATCTGGTGCAGCATGGCTTCACCCCAGATCCAAAGTCGCCCTCCTCCAGAGACC
Source organism: Amorphophallus konjac (assembly GCA_022559845.1). Lineage (NCBI taxonomy): Eukaryota > Viridiplantae > Streptophyta > Magnoliopsida > Alismatales > Araceae > Amorphophallus > Amorphophallus konjac. The sequence continues at coordinate 325,802,117 of CM040123.1, read as the reverse complement.
TAGGCCATGAGAAGGTATTTATAGATGTTAAAAAATGCTAGATCAGAGTTGGAGGATAATCACAGAAAATAGGAGTCCTAGATTGATAAATTCATGAGAACCTCCCTATGATAGATAGAAAGTAATCTAGAGCAAAAACGTCAGAGTAGAAACCCTAGAATTGGACTCTAAGGCGATTTCGACTGGAAGAAATGTGCTCTGGTCAGGCAGGGAACTCCTCTGAGAATGCGGTCAGTCAGGGACCATGACCTAAAGAACACAGTCGGTCGATTGATCGTGATCAGGCTAGGCTGGCCAAACGTGGAAATTGTGAAAATTGACCTTCTAGAGTTTAACGGGCCTGAAAAAATGAATAAAAGTAGGCTCATAATGGGTCAAGGAAAATCTTAAAAGCGATAGTCAATCAGAATAGGATGAATAAGAGAATGACTCAACTTGAAGGTTAAAAATGGGTCTCAACAACTGTGTTTGGTTGTACTGTCGGTACATGAAAACATCAATCTATTCTGCCAAATATGTGAAAATGTATGCACCATCATAAACGAGTATGTCTTATTCCTTTTATTTATTTATTTCCACTATGTTGTGGCTTATTTTATCAAGTGCACAAATTCTATTAGTTATTCAGAGCATGTCTACATACTGCTAATAGAAGTTGCATAAATGTATCAAGTGCATAACATTCTTGGTTTATTTTAATGTCGTTGGCGCATAGGTATATTAAGCTGACTCTGTCTTGGGTCGGGCATGGTCTGGTCAGATGTATTGGTATGGAAGACCATTGTGAAGACCTAGAATAAAATTTATTTGTATGGATGTATAATGGAATGCATAAAGTCCTTAATGAAACATATTTCATATGTGCATTAGTGATGAGAATTCTCATATGTTTGTTAGGAGACAACATCCATATTGGTGGGAGCATTTTCTCACCAACTTTCTAGGAGTTCCTTCGTAGATTATAGAGCTAGTGGGATCAGCCTGGTCCTAAATGAGCTTGGCCGCCCATGAATAGCTAAGCTTGAACTGCAGCCTTTAACAGGCCTTGGCCTGTTCTCCTACTAGAGACTTATTGAGTTAAGCTCAAAGCAGGATTACACCTTGACCTTGTTTCAAGATGAAGCTAACATGCGTATGTTTACAACCTTGGATCCTACAACATGGACCATTCCCAGCAATTTTGTGGCAAGGGAATGAGTTTGATGTCTAGCAATATAGAGCTTTCGTATATGTGAAAAGAGCTTAGCCTTCATCCAAATTTAATAAGGCTCGGTAACAAGTAAAAAATCACTTGCTAGAAACCAGGTTGTATTTCAAAGGTCAATGTCAGTCAAGGCAAAGTTTTGTAGTCATAATGTTAACTACATGGAAATTGTGAATGTCATATTTCATCTGAGGAAAAGGCCATACAAGAGCTTAGTAATAATAGGCTTGAAATGAATAGACAACTTGTAATCACTGAAAGCATCCAAGCTCATGTGATGAGGGCATCACTCACGATTCCCTCTGGCTTGGCACCTCTCTCCCTCCCGGAGGCAGCTAGGGAGCAGCCCTTCTTCTGGATTGGACCTTAGTGCTTACCATTGGGTCATCTTGTTGTTTTCTCCTTTTTACTTGAGTCATAATCATGTAATTTGCCTTTTATTTGAGTCTTGTACCTAGGTTATCCAGTCATTTCCCTAAGTTCGAGTCTCATTAGGCTATGGTGCTTGCTATTGGGCCTATTTCTTTGGGCTAGGCCCATGGGCGCACCCCCCTTCCTTGGTTATCTGTTAGTATGTTAAAAGTCAGGGTCTTATATGTAAAAGTGGGTTTCCTATAAATAGGACCCCAATCCCTCTTTTGAAGGTTAATGAAGTATTGTTGAAAATTGCCACTTAAGTGCTCTTCTCTCTCTCTCACTAGCTCTCTCTCTTCCTCTCTCTCTAGGGGGCGAACCCCACTCTCTCTCTCTCCCCCTCCCTTGGGCGAACTAGCCCCTTCACCTTCCCCTCCCCCTGCCACCTCAGCCGCCACCTCACCCTCCACCCCTTCACCTCCCCTAGGCCACTTAATACCCCATTTACTCCCACCACTCCCCAAGCAACCCTTCCCCTTCCCCATACAACCTTCCATCTTCCCAAGAGGAATCCCCACTTCCCAAGCATCTCTCCACATCCCCAAGGCAGCCCCTTCCCATTCCCTAGACTACCATTAACCCTCCATTAACCCACCACTCCAAATCCAAAGGCAACATCCCCACTCCCCTAGACCATTTGCGCCCCCACCCCCACCTTGGCCGCACCCCTCTCCCCTCCCCTCCACCTACCAGCTGCGGCCATCTCACCCCCCTCCCTCTTGGATCTCTCTTCTCCCCCTTCTCAACCCCTCTCATCACCCTAGAAGCATCCCACCCCACCCACCATCCACACCTCTCCACCTCCATTGCTAACCCCCACCTACCCCAACCAAGTTCTTCCACCCCTCTCTTCCCCTTTGATCAGTCTGCAGGTGGCAGAGAAAGGGCTGTCTTGCAGAAGCTGTCACGGAGTCATACGGCGACCTCTGAAGACGTACCATACATTTCTGGAAAGGTCGACCATTCGGCTTCGCAGACGAGGCGGTCTCATCCCATTCCGAGTTCGGGGCTGTCCGGGAGAGCCATTCTCCCCTGACTGCGCTGGACTCCCTCTGCAGAGTACCTGAACCCGGTTAGAAGCTGCACCACGACAAACAGCGAAGGATTCATACTACGAGCTCTTCTAAAAAGTTCTCCTTCCTCAAGTCCTCTATCAGGATCAAGAAGTAGAACTGCGTTCGGGGTCCGAAGGCCAGAGTTCTCGTTTTTCTCCCTCGGCAGGTCGGGTCTGCCCCCCACAGTCTGCAGCGACCTGCCCCCACTCTTCTGAGCCTCTCCATCCTCACCGACATCAGACAGCTTCCCCGCTAATTTTTCTGCGAAGAGGGCTCGACCACGGTTCCAGAAAATCAGCGGCTCGTGATTCAGAGCTCGGGGGCGACCGGGGTAGCTTCTGCAAGTCGCTGTTCGTATCAGGTAGTTCCTGCGGCCAGAATCTGCCACTCTGTTCGAAGCTCGACCTGGACCAGCATCTGCAGCAGAAGAAATCGTGAAAATTCTGGGTCATCCGCGTACCAGATACGAAGATCCCCACGCTGGTATCGTCTCTGGAGAAATTCTGAACGCGATCTACAGCCCCGGGACCGTCTGGCAGTCAGCCATCACAGCCTACACGTGGAAACAGCCTCGGCTTCCCTCTTCCATTCTACAACGATTCTCCCGTCCCCGCCTGGCCGGCTTACTGCCCCTCCCTACGTGGAGATAGTGTTTGATTGTATTTGATCATCTCTTCCCCGAGGTCACCCTCCTGCGCGAGGTGTAGTGGTTGTATTAAGTTGAACAGGTTGAAGCTTCATCGGCGCAGTGTGCGGGGACCCACACTTCCCCGCTCGCCCTCGTCTCCGACCGGGGTTGGTTTCCTCAAACCAGCCAGGTGAGCCTCTACCCTTACTCATTTACTCCTGTTCATTTCATATCTGTGAAACTTATCTGCTGGTCGGTGAGAGAGTGCCCGATCCCGGAGCCACCAACCCTTATGTGATCACCGTGGATGATAGTGAGCGAGTGACCTAGTGCCCCCAAGGCACCCGGCCGCCCTTGTTTGTGGGCTTCATATCCTCGGGAGGGAAAACCTTAGCGGTGCTGGTCCTCTAGCCAGCCAGGGGCTTTCTCCACAATCTCGACTCGGCATCACCGAGTCACCCCGGGAAACGTGTGCGCGCAGTGTGTCGGCGACTCTCAAGTTGCTCCCAATCTTGTGGTTGTGATTGCGAATCAAGTCCTAGGGATCAATTTCTATTGCTGCATATTGTGTCACATCAAGTGGTATCAGAGCAAGTTTTAGACTTGTCTCTACAAGCCTAGGTCCTAGGGCAATTGCATTACCATCCCGTGTCGGTCACCTTGTCTTTGTGCATGTCCACCCGTAGGGGTATCATATACCGGACCGATCCTTCTACTTCCGATCCACCCATGGATTCCAATTTCCAAGGCAACAAAAACATCCCTAGGGAAGCTCCCCAAGCTCCTACGGATCGACTTGAGGCTGCCATTCAAGCCCTCACGGAGCAAATGAATGGTTTTTCCACCCGATTAGAGAGATTAGAAGAAGCTAGGGCCCCACCTAGGAATCATGTCCAAAGGGCTCCTCCTCCGCGGGTTGAACATCAGAGGGAAGACCTAGAGAATGAGTGGTATCGTGAGCAAGAGAGAGCCCCACAACCTCGGTACCAAGAGAGGTGACCACGAGAGGATCTGGATGACTTCCTCTTAAGAATGATCAAGGTAGATGCTCCGAATTTTGATGGGTCCCATAACCCAAGTGCCTATGAAGAATGGGAGCATGGCATGGACCAATACTTTGATTGGTACCCAATGTCCGAGGAGAGAAAGGTTAGGTTGGCCAAGATGCACCTTCTCAAACTAGCCAAGACATATTGGTTAAAGGTAGAGAGTCAAAGGAGGATTAGGCGGGAGGAACCCATTGACACTTGGCTTGACATGAAAACCCAACTCAGAAACAAATACCTTCCCAATTCCTATAGCCAACTCCTCCTTGACGAGTGGCAAAGCCTTACTCAGGAAGAAAAGACCGTGGAGGAGTACATTGAAAGGTTTGACTCCTATCTCTTAAGGTGTGGTGTCGTTGAGGAGCCGGCCGTCACCCTGTCCCGATTTAGGAATGGCCTCCTACCCCACATCAAACGGGAGCTTTTCATGAGGGAAGCTCATAGCCTTGAGGTTGCCTATCAAATAGCCCGTGATGTAGAAAGGTTTTCTAGGAACCCAAGGTTTGCCCCCCCCAAGGGCCCGGGACCCCGTCCCAACCTGCCTCCTCTGTTGAGAACACCTCCTCCCAGTGGGGGAACCCCCACTCGGCCCTACCCCCAGCCAACCAATCCTACCCCCACAAAGGCCACTCCACCCAACCCTCCTCCCCGAAGGGAGGAAGCCTCCAAAGGGAAGACCCCAGGGAGTAGTACGATTAAAAGTTTTCAGTGCCATGGTTATGGCCACATAGCCTCCCAATGCCCTTCCAAGGGGTTGTCGAGCCTTGTTATTGAGGGCGGACGTACCACATCCCAGGAAACCCATGAGAATACTGTTGAGGAACACGAGGCTGCTTTAGGGTGGGAAGAGGAATACGAGGAGCAATTCTTTGAGGAAGGAGTAGAAGATGACCCCCACTCCACCCACCTAGGGGTGATAAGGTGCACCCTTACCCAACCTCAAGAGGACGACTGGCGGAGGACTTCCATTTCTCACACCTTCATCAAAAGCGGGGACCATGTTAGGAAGGTCATCCTAGACAACGGAAGTTGTGTCAACGCCGTGTCCCCGGACACCGTCAAGCTCCTAGGGCTTACCCCAACACCCCACCCCAAACAATATCGTGTATCATGGATAAACAACCATTCCCTACCCGTCAACACATGTTGTCTTATCCCCATCACCTTTTCATCCTACCAAGGACAAATATGGTGTGACATCATACCTATGGCTATAGGAAGCATCCTACTAGGGAGACCTTGGATATATGATGTTAATGCTACCATCTATGGGAAAACGAACACATGCACCTTTGAACACGAGGGGAAGACCATTCGCCTCAACCCTTCCCCACCCCGAAAGGAACCACCCTCCAAGGGAATTCTCCCTACACCACCTCAAAGCCCAGGGGTCTCATCACCCCCAACCCAACCAACAAGTCAACCGCCCACCCATGAGAGCCCAAGAACTCGAGGAAGAGGTAGCTCTCAGAACACCCGTATACGCTGTAGTCATATGCCTCGGAGAACCCACCCCCTCCAACCCTCATCCCGTGGAAATCCACCCTCTCCTAGAAGAATTCAAGGATGTGTTCCCCGAAGAGCTCCCCGATCAACTGCCACCCATGAGGGATGTCCAACATGCTATTGACCTTGTCCCAGGGGCCACCCTCCCAAACCTTCCCCACTATCGCCTCAACCCCACTGAGCATGCTGAATTGAGGAGGCAAGTGGAGGAACTCATTAGAAAAGGCTTCCTCCGTCTTAGCAAAAGTCCTTGTGCTGTCCCAGCCCTCCTCACACTAAAGAAAGACGGGACATGGTGAATGTGTGTCGACAGTAGGACCATCAACAAGATCACAGTCAAATATAGGTTTCCCATACCTAGACTTGACGATATGCTTGACATGCTAGCCGGGGCCACCATTTTTTCCAAAATAGATCTCAAAAGTGGCTACCATCAGGTTAGGATAAGGCCAGGGGATGAATGGAAAACTGCCTTTAAAACCAAAGATGGGCTCTATGAATGGCTAGTGATGCCTTTCGGGCTTTCAAATGCCCCGAGTACCTTCATGCGTCTCATGACGGAGGTCCTTAGACCTTACATAGGAGTCTTCCTAGTGGTCTATTTCGACGATATCCTTATCTACAGCAAGACCAAGGAAGCCCACTTCAACCACCTTAGGCAAGTCTGCACTGTCCTTAGGAAAGAGAGTCTCTATGCCAACCCAGGAAAATGCCACTTCCTGACTGAGTCCATTACTTTCCTTGGGTATATGTGTAGACACCCAATTTTAGCCGATAAATTGAGCATTTTCTTTATTCTCCTAGTCGATGCCCCAATTGATCCTTAATTGGTTGATTTTCTGGGATTCCTTCCCTTTCTTGGCCCAACGCTTCAATTCCATACCTTGGATCTCGTCTCGAGTCTGGCATTCCCGCGCTATTCGTTCTTATCGCCTTCTTGTTCATAGCGCGTTGTGGATCTAATTAAAATTATCCTTTGATCAGTTGTTATTTCTTGACATTTGATCATTATGACATCCATTTTGGGTGTTACTCTCGTTCAACATTTGATTAAATGACTGCCCAATGGTTTTTTCTCCGTTTTTATACCATTTAATGGGCCTTTACTTGTTGCGCTATATCTCCATAGCGCGTTCTTCATTATCGCGCTATGGAAGTATAGCGCCTTATCAGACAGAGTCCCTCTCCAGGCCGGACTCCCTTATTTCGATTCAGAGGCCTTATTGGGTAAGTTGCTGACTGTGTTTCTTATCCAGGAAGGTTTCTAAACCTATCAGGAACCTTTTCCCCTCATTAATCGGCAATATTACCTCGATTTGAGCCGCCAATCATCGGTTTGAATCAACTCCGACCTAGGGTTAATGTTCGACCTCTTTCCTATAAATTCATCCCTTTGGCCGTCGTTTGGGGGGGATGCAACTCGAGTTATTGACGAGGAGGAGGAAATACTCCGTGCACAATCAATAAATCTTCGCTCCTCGCACGTTCAAGGGAGTATTTAGGGCTTTTCCTTGTGTTCTTCCTCTTTCATCTTTCTTTTCCCCTCCGGATTTTTAATCTTTGCATTGCATCCTGATTTCAAAACACTCCTTTTACAAAATACATGCATTCACACACACCACACCTATCTTTTGCCCATCCATAGGGGTTTAAAAACCACCAAACCCCCAGGTAATCGAGCCCCCCCTTTTACATGCTTTTGATTAAGGATAAGGGCAGATTATACTCAAATCTCGATCTAATGGGCTTTATATTTGTTGTTTATGATTGTTCACAGGCACTGGAAGATTGATACGTGGAGCCCTTGCACCTTGGCCGGCCTTGGAGCAAGGAAGGAACGAATCCAAATACACCCCGCTACCTGTCTGATATCGCGCTATACGAAGATAGCGCGACCTGAAGAAAGCGCTAGGATGATATAGCGCGTTAATCTCCAGGCCCCCGGCTCTTCTTTATGAATTTCTGAGGTATGTGACATGCCCCATCCTAATCTCTTATTGTTTGGCATGTTTCTAGCTTCAGTGGCGATCACGGATTTTAATTATTGCATGTGATTTTCCACCCCTTTTTTCATCATTAATTGAGTGCTAGATTAATATCTTGTTTTAAAACAAAATCATCATCTTTTATCAATTTGGGGTTAATCATAAATTGCACATCTACAAATTGGCGATCACGGTGGGACAACTTTGTGCTACCACGTGCATTCTTCTTGTTGCCTGCTTATCAGTACATCAGTGTGTGTGTTTATTGGATTTTGAGCCCTTCCCCACTGTCGAGTATCGCGCTATGTGTCCATAGCGCCTTCTGTAGATCGCGCTGTGGACATATAGCGCGATAATCACCAGAGGATATATTCACCTACATCCTCTGTCGGGGTTCTGATTGCCATCTTCTCTGGTTGCATCATTGTATACTTCCTGTTGTATATTCACTTCTTTCATCTATTTTCCTTTTATTGTGCTAGTTTAGATTTTTCTTCCATAGCGTTGCATTCATCCTTGCATTTGGTTTGAGAGACCTCCTCTCTCTACATTAGGATTCCACACACCCCCTTGGTGAAGGAAGGACCCTCCATTGAGCATTCCGTCTCTTTGGATTGGAAGTTCCTAAACCAAGCCTCCATAAGTCCCCGCACCCGTGGATTCCCTCACGGACGCCGGGCAGGTTGTACCCTTTTGAAGTCCCGAATTAGTTGGCCTATACGTGGTGAGAGAGTGTTCCTAGTTGGCATTGGAGTTAAATCTCATTTTGAAACTAGGTTCCTCCCCTTGTGTGAATCATATCAATTTGCATAAAATCATTAATTCACCAAGGTTCAAACATCAAAAATCAAGGTAACCATTCCAACTTGTGTGATCCTTGGCAAATTGTTTGCACATTAAATTGCTTGCATAATGGCTTACTTTGATAGACAAAATAACATGTTCAATTCAATTAATGTTCATGAGGGTGATCAACCTAGCACGTCTTATTCCCCTCAATTTCAACATGTTCATCATTCTCACCATACTTTCAAGGGACCGCATCCCCCCTTCTTATGGTCATGCCCGACCCATGGGCAATGTCCATCCTCATGGTCCCCCTACTCAAGTTCGAGCCACTATTCCTACGGGACCGTCTCGTCCTAATGATGGGAAAGTCTCTCAAATCTTGCATGCATTAGATCATCTCACCCCTCAACAGATCCAAGCCCTTAAGGCTGCCGTTGAGGGTGCATCTCCCTCATCTCATCCTCCTCACAATCCTCCACGGGGGGGCCATCACCCACCTCCCTCTTCTACTCATATTCCTAATCGGGTAGCCCATTACCCATCCCCTTCTATTCACACTCCTCCTCGGGTGATCCGACACCTGCCTCCTTCTATTCCTCCATCACGGCCCCGAGGCCCTTATATTCCTTGCAATCCGGCCCGTCCGGGTTCTTTTACGGGTCATCCCGTCAACTCCCCTCCATGGCCTTTTTATGCGGCCCCTCCTCCTTCAAGGCCCTGCCAGCCCTCGGTTGTTCAAGTCACACCCCTCCAACGATCTCTGCTTGATAAAGTCACTTTGATGGAGGAATAAATAAAGAGGGTCACGGCTCCTACCGCTCCGGTCAATCCTCTCCACGCCGCTTTGGACGAGATTACTAAGTTGGAGAGAGAATGGAAGGATAGGAGAGATGATTATGATATCGGCATTCCAAGCGAGGAAGAACCGACAACTGAAGAATCCGAGACAGTATACGATGATGATGAAGCTCAGCAGGCACCCCTTTCGAGTTTCCTTTGTTTTTCCACTTCCCCCACTTTCATTTGATGAACCCCCTGCTCAGGAGGAAACCACCCTTAATTCAACCCCTATTTATGAGACTAGTTGGTGTTACGACGATGGGTCGATATTCCAATCGCCCGCGCCGACGCCTATTGAGTCTCTTCCCATTCCCACTCCCACTCCTAACACCGCTTGCCCCGTTCGGCATACGCACCAAACCTTCACCCATTAACCCTCCACCAATTACACCTCAACCCACTATACCATCAACCTTCACACTATTAGCCACCACTGAACCTTCCATTTTAAAACCTCCACCTATTCAGCCATTAACCTCCACATCGGCCTCCACCGAGCCTACCATTGAACTGTCCCCAATTCAACCTCACGTTATCCCATTACCACCATCCTTAAAACCCACTTTACCTACCCTACCATTTAGCCCTTCACCCTTACCTATGGTTAATCCTGAGCAGGATCCACCACCTTTTGCACTCGAGCTAACCTCAACCGCTTGCAAGCAAGGGGAGAAACTCGATGTGTTTGAACCTCCGCCTCCACTTACGCCAACACTTTCCATTATACCTCCACCACTCACAAAGCCTTCCGCCTCCGCTTCACCTCCTTCTATTACTCGGAATGTGGGTGCTTCTGCAAGTATATGTGCCGAAGATGATCAAGAGCCGGGCAAGACAGATTTGGCCACGGCTATGCGATTCAAGATTCAAGAATTCATTTACCGGATGCCAATCCGGATTATTGTGCCAAGCATGGTCGCGGAGGCCAAGTCACCATCATTGTTCAGAAGAGAATGCCAGGTGTTGATGTCACCCAAAGGCCGGGCAGGGCACCCCTTGTTCCAATTTTCAAATCTTGATTCCATTCCTCTATACAAGGGGCGAATGCCCATTTTGTTCAACACTTCTTATACACCACAATTAATGGGCATGGCAATGCTTCATGTTCCAACTTTCCAACTCCCTCACATCATTGATCCTTGCCTTCCAAGGGGGTTGTCATTTATTAGCGAAGCTTCTTCCATTGGGCCGATTGGCTATACTCTTTCACTGCCGTGGAGGGGCAGTTATCTTGGCGCTAAGGGGCCTTCCACTCTCTTATCTACCTTCCGCTCAATTCCATCCATATTCTTGTCTATCACATTTTCTTCATGGGCCACTCCCAGGGGAAAGAGGAGGACCTCTCCTTCTCACCCTTCATCTTCTTCTTGTTTTCCGTCTTCTGTCATGCATTCATTCTATTCACTGCATTCATTGCATCCATCGCATTGCATTCGCATACATTTGCACCTCCTGCTCCCCGGGTTTCCAAACCCGTATCTTCCCCGCCTTCCGGCACCTCCGGATATTCCGCATTTCCCATCCTATTCATCTTCATCCTCATTACTCGGGCATTGCCTCCTCTCCAATCTCTTCTCAGGGCATCGCGCCCCTTTCCATCTTCTCCTTCCTGATTTCATCCCTCCGGAACCTCCGGATTCTCCATCTGACTCTCTCTATCTTTTCCCTGGGCACGACGCCCCTTTCCATCTTCTCCCTCCTGATTCCATTCTTCCGAACCTCCGGACTTTCTTCCAGGGCATCGCGCCCCTTTCCACCTTATTCTTCCAGAACCTCCGTACTTTTTCCCAGGGCATCGCGCCCCTTTCCACCTTATTCTTCCGGAACCTCCAGACTTTCTCCCAGGGCATCGCGCCCCTTTCCACCTTATTCTTCCGGAACCTCCGGACTTTCCCCTCGGGCACGACGCCCCTTTCCATCTTAATCCTCCGGAACCTCCGGATTCTATTTCCCTCTTCTTTGGGCATCGCGTCCTTTCCCTTCTCATTCGTCCGGAACCTCCGGATCCTTCATACCTTTCCTTCGGGCACGACGCCCCTTTCCATTTTCTTCCTCCGGAACCTCCGGACCCTCCATCTTTCTTCCAATTCATCTTTCTGATCATCCAGAATATCACATCATTCGTTTTCTTCTTCCTTACCCATCATCTCTTTCCCCATTTTTTTTCAGGGCATCGCGTCCCTTCTTTCGTCATCCCTCCAGAGCCTCCGGATGATTCCTCCTATCACGATTCTCCTCCTCTGCCTCCGGACCCTCCAGATCCGCCTCTTTCCCTCTATCAATTTCTTCTTCTGATTCCTCCTGATTCTGGGTCTGACCCAACTTCTCCCACATCCACTGCCTTGGGCATTTGCCCTTTTTCCCACTGCTTTCGAGGCTTTAGTCCTCACTCCTCCTTCTAATTCTCCGCTTCTTCTGTAGACCGTTCCATGTGATCAGGGTCTCCGCACCTTAGTGAGGGAGTTCTAGCCCTCGCCTCTCTTCCTTTTTCTCCTTATTCGTCTGAGTCTGGTCTTGGCACCACTCCTTCTTGTTAAGCCACTTTCAAACCCTTTGCTTCCAATCCTATTGACTGTCAAAGAGGACAAATCTCGTGATGATCGATCTCACCTCTGACAGCCGCTTCTACAAAGGTTGCAAGGTAACATATTGGCGTAAGTATGCATTATTATGATATCATTATCTCATTGCTTCACGCATGATTTTCAAAATGAAGTGCTTCTTAACAAGATTAAGAGTGGTGTTTTAGACCTTTATCTTAGGTTTTTGTTTAATTAAAAATCACTGTCAAAAAGAGTCTTTAGGCTTGCTTTTGCAGCACCTTTGGTAATAAGAACCCCACGCTGGGAATTCGACGTTCTCTCCCTGCTTGTTAAGAGTAACCTTAGCAGGGCACCGCACACACTTCACGGCGTCCTTAGCCGGCTCCTTTGGTTAAACACCGTTGCTACTTTGGCCATGCCATGAGTATATCTGAAAGTCTTTTCTCTTCTTTACTCGGCCGAATGCAGGGGCAAGAGGTTGACGGATGAGATGACCAACCTAGGTAATCCCCAATACGAGAGGAGTCTCAAATAGGGGCAGTCTTGACCCAAAATCAATATGAGTTTTCATATGAATTTCATGATATACATCTCGCCAAAAGGGCTATTATGAAAATCAAGTATGAATTTCAATAAATTTTGATAAAAGCAAAATTGTGAATTATGGCATGTCAAGAGTGGCAAAGTCCCCGCAGGGAAAACCCTGGTCGTATGCATCTCAAGGGTCTAAAAATCAAAGGCACAAAGCCCCGGCACAACAGACTACCTCTTTGAGGGGAAACACCTTGGAAGGAATTTAAGTCCCGACATCTCCCATCCTGCATAAAGCTTATCCCAAGTTATTCTTCTCTTCTCCCTCCAAGACTGAACGTTTCTCAGGTATGGCCTTGGTAGGAGCACCGTTGATCAAAGGCGGTTGGTTATAGGACGCCACCCTTCAATGCACGCCCGGCTTTGGGCAATTTTAAACGAAAAGGGGAAGGAACAAGGACCCCCAATTAATGGTTTAAACACCCTTTGATGCTGCATTAGCTATGTCTAAACCAAAATCCAAAAAAATTGAATATTACAAAATCAAACCAAAAAAATTGAATATTTCCTGAGCAAAATCAACCAAAAAATCAGATATTTCTTCCAAAATCCATAAAAATTTGAAATATTTCCCAAAAATCCATAAAAATTTGAATATCTTTTTCAAAACTCATAAAAATTTGCATATTTCAAAATCTAAAAAAACTTGCATTGTATTGTCTGATGGTGCTTTTGCAGGAACAACTTTGCAAGGACCAAGAGCACGGGATGAGTCCTCTCTCCACTTATTGCTATCAATCTATTGATTCTTCCCGATATTCTCATGACGTGCCACCCTGGGCATTTTGATTATCATTTCCTCATATCTCCTGATTATCATTCATCTCCAAATCATTTAATCAACTCCTGCTGATTTCACTTGATCACTCTGCCGCTGGGCATTGCCTGATTCCGGTTAAGTCGAAATCTTACATGCTAAGATTGTCATCCTCATGACAAAACGACAAACAATGATGTTTTGCAATGCAATGCTATTCATGCTATACATGTTTGAATGATATTTATACAAAATTTGATTACTTTGATGTTGCTTGCTATGCTTAAATGCCTTATTCATTGCTTGTTATCTTCATTATATCTTGGCTGATGAATCTTTGAGCGTAGGATAAGAAGCTCTTAGTCCCACCGACTGGGCATCATCGTACAAGCCCCACGGTGCTTGCACCTCATTTCTCAGTTCCCCCATGTCTTTTGTTATTACCATCTCCCTGTATGCATTACTATATGCTATTTATATTATTATATTATCTCGAGGACCGGCTGGTTCTCTGTATGTTTCGGGATTTGAGTTCCCCTCTACCAAAAATAGTGATGATCTAGAAACATGCAGTTAATCGTCGGATAGGCCGTTAGGTCAAATACATTTGGGGACGATGGACTTCATCTCGCACGCCGTGGTTGCGGATAACTCTTGACCCAAGTCTGTTTGATTTAACAATATTATCCTTGAGTATTTTGTATTTATACTTTCTTTGCATTTGTTTTAATAATTTCTTTTTAATTTTTAGCCCTGCATGCATCATGCCATTTTTGCATTCATAAATGCCCAATTCTTCTTCCTAATTGAGGATCAATAATGCTTCTGTTCTTGAACAAAGAGATTCAATTCCATTCCGGATTTGACAGATTGCTCCTGGTTGAGCGCTGGATCTTGCTGGTCGATGTGACCCTTGCTTAGAATTTGTTTGTTCTGCTTCAATCCAATTCAACTTTTCCACCTTCCTTTTTGGTCCACTCATTAGCTGTGAACCGCACGATGGCGTCGATGGATCCGCCGGGCTCGCGTTTATTCCACTAATTGAGTGAAATCCGTAGTTGCTACGTGCTGCGGATGCCTCTTTTGTGCAAGAGGTTGATCAACTCTTTTTTTTTGTTCCGTGCCTAACATTCTAGGCAAGAGTCACTGGTGCCGGCTTGACCTTGTGGTTAGCTCGGAGTTTTCTGGATTATTCCTATCGTTTGTCGGTTGTGATGGGTGTCTTTTCTCCTTGATATCCACTTATCAGTCCGCTTCCCTGCGTTCCCACTTCATCTCCCCGTCACTACCACTCTGTGTCATCTCCGTGTTATTTCCGTTTCACCTCCGTTTCGCTCCCCTGCAAAGCGGATATCAAGGAGGGGCATCTGTAGACACCCAATTTTAGCCGATAAATTGAGCATTTTCTTTATTCTCCTAGTCGATGCCCCAATTGATCCTTAATTGGTTGATTTTCTGGGATTCCTTCCCTTTCTTGGCCCAACGCTTCAATTCCATACCTTGGATCTCGTCTCGAGTCTGGCATTCCCGCGCTATTCGTTCTTATCGCCTTCTTGTTCATAGCGCGTTGTGGATCTAATTAAAATTATCCTTTGATCAGTTGTTATTTCTTGACATTTGATCATTATGACATCCATTTTGGGTGTTACTCTCGTTCAACATTTGATTAAATGACTGCCCAATGGTTTTTTCTCCATTTTTATACCATTTAATGGGCCTTTACTTGTTGCGCTATATCTCCATAGCGCGTTCTTCATTATCGCGCTATGGAAGTATAGCGCCTTATCAGACAGAGTCCCTCTCCAGGCCGGACTCCCTTATTTCGATTCAGAGGCCTTATTGGGTAAGTTGCTGACTGTGTTTCTTATCCAGGAAGGTTTCTAAACCTAGCAGGAACCTTTTCCCCTCATTAATCGGCAATATTACCTCGATTTGAGCCGCCAATCATCGGTTTGAATCAACTCCGACCTAGGGTTAATGTTCGACCTCTTTCTTATAAATTCATCCCTTTGGCCGTCGTTTGGGGGGGATGCAACTCGAGTTATTGACGAGGAGGAGGAAATACTCCGTGCACAATCAATAAATCCTCGCTCCTCGCACGTTCAAGGGAGTATTTAGGGCTTTTCCTTGTGTTCTTCCTCTTTCATCTTTCTTTTCCCCTCCGGATTTTTAATCTTTGCATTGCATCCTGATTTCAAAACACTCCTTTTACAAAATACATGCATTCACACACACCACACCTATCTTTTGCCCATCCACAGGGGTTTAAAAACCACCAAACCCCCAGGTAATCGAGCCCCCCCTTTTACATGCTTTTGATTAAGGATAAGGGCAGATTATACTCAAATCTCGATCTAATGGGCTTTATATTTGTTGTTTATGATTGTTCACAGGCACTGGAAGATTGATACGTGGAGCCCTTGCACCTTGGCCGGCCTTGGAGCAAGGAAGGAACGAATCCAAATACACCCCGCTACCTGTCTGATATCGCGCTATACGAAGATAGCGCGACCTGAAGAAAGCGCTAGGACAATATAGCGCGTTAATCTCCAGGCCCCCGGCTCTTCTTTATGAATTTCTGAGGTATGTGACATGCCACATCCTAATCTCTTATTGTTTGACATGTTTTTAGCTTCAGTGGCGATCACGGATTTTAATTATTGCATGTGATTTTCCACCCCTTTTTTCATCATTAATTGAGTGCTAGATTAATATCTTGTTTTAAAACAAAATCATCATCTTTTATCAATTTGGGGTTAATCATAAATTGCACATCTACAATATGGTTTCCACTAAGGGAGTGTCCATGGACCCCGAGAAGGTCCGAGCTATCCTTGACTGGCCGGAACCCCGCACCCTCCATGAGGTTAGGAGTTTCCATGGTTTGGCCACCTTTTACCGAAGATTCATCCGTGGGTTCAGCACAGTCACAGCCCCTATCACCGACTGCCTTAAAAAGGGGACCTTTGTGTGGACCAAGTCGGCTTCTAGGGCTTTCCAGGAGCTCAAAGAGAGGATGACCCAAGCCCCAGTATTATGCCTCCCTGACTTCTCCAAAGTCTTTGAGGTAACTTGTGATGCTTCCGGGGTAGGAATCGGCAGAATCCTCAGCCAAGAAGGACACCCAGTAGCCTACTTTAGTGAGAAGCTGTGTGACGCCAGGTTGAAATACTCTACCTATGACAAGGAATTCTATGCGGTGGTGCAATCCCTCCGCCATTGGAGGCACTACCTCTTGCCCAAGGAATTTGTCATATTCTCCGACCATGAGGTCCTAAAATACCTCAACTCCAGCAGAAACTGAATGCCCGGCATGCCCGATGGGTCGAGTACATCCAGACCGACACATTTGTGATCAAACATAAGGCCGGGAGTGAAAACCGTGTTGCTGATGCACTCAGTAGGAGGATCTCCCTGCTAGCTACCATTCGGGTAGAAGTAATAGGGTTCGACCGGGTTAAAAAAGAATACCCAAACTGTCCCGACTTTGGACATGTCCATGCCGACCTAATCACCCCTTCACCCCAAGAACACCAGGGTTTTATCCTAGAGGACGGATTCATCTTCAAAGGACATAGACTTTGCATCCCTAGAACTTCACTGCGGGATTTATTAGTCTGGGAATTACATGCAGGAGGCCTGGCTGGGCACTTTGGGGTTCACAAAACCATTGCCTTGGTTGAAGGACAGTTCTATTGGCCCAATCTCAAAAGGGATGTGTAGATTCTAATTAGAAATCCACTTACAAATAATAATAATTGAAGGAATAATAAATATATGGAGTAATAATATGGAGATAAAGCATGCACAAGGTGTAAATAGGAGTTTGTGATCGCCAGAGACACAAGGCCTCAAAATATAATAATGAAAAGTATGGAGGGATCGCGAAAAATACCTTGAAACGCGGGGATTGTGAGTGCTCCTTTCTCTTCTAGATTGGCCGGCCGATGAAGAGAGTTCTTCTCAATTTGATTACCCTTGCAAAACAACAAACACCAATAAAGAATATGAATTAGAAATATGGTGAATGTAGCATCAATTCATGTAAAGATACGAGCATGAAAACATGGAGTAGAACACACCTTAAGGGTGTTGGCCCTTAAACCCCTATGCAAAGAGGGTGTGGGAAAATATGAATGATATGATATGCAAAGATGATGTAAAAATAAAGAGTGCAAGAGTGCACTAAGGGGGAGCTCAACACGGTTGAAAATAAAGGATTAACAGTAATGATGCATGCATGCATATGAACGATGCAGTAAAAGAAATAAAAATAAAGAAGAAGGAGCCTATGTGTTGGCTTTGATATTAAAGGGGGGAGGAAGCTTCAAAAGATGAAGAGGCAGCTCGCAGCTTCTCCTTCAGCCAAAAGCAACAGTACCTGCAAAACAGAAGAAAACGGAGGAAACAGAAGAATAATCGGAAGAAAGGGGAGGAGTCTAACCCCGTTAACAGAGCTGAAGGGCTCTATTAATAGATTGAATCACATAGATAAGAAGGAAAGAGTCCAACGGAGGCAAGACTCCAATCCCAATCGAGGAAGGTCATTAAACAAAGCAAGGACTCTCTGGGGAAAGGCTGCGTTCGATTAGAACACAGAAGATGAAACACGCCCTGGGTCAGGACGTCAATTCAAGAATCGACGACCTACCATAGGGCGTTAATTCAAAACACGACCTGGCCAAGGGCGTCAACTCCTGGATCAATTTTGAAAATAAACATTTCTTTTATTTGGAAATTGTGAAGCACGCCTCAGGGAGAGGCGTTAATTGAAACACGCCCCAAAGAAAGGCGTGAATTAACATTTCTCAAACATTTTATTCTTTTTCAAAAATTGGATAATTCCAGGAATTGACGCCCTTTCCAGCGGTCGTCAAATCTTTGAAACGCGCCCTAGGTCAGGTCGTGAATCAAAACGCGCCCTTGCTCAAGGCGTGAATTCATAAAAATTCAGAAAAAGGAGATAAATGCCCAGAAAATTTGGAAAAATATGAAAAATAGTAAAAATAGGGAAAATAGGGGAAATCCCAGAAAAGTGGGAAAAACCACTCAAATAAAGCCAATTTGAGGGTCAAATGGGTCATCGCATTGCGATATAAAATATACTCAAAATAATGTCAATTTTATCGTGTCTACAGCTGCCCCGCCTTGGCGTCTGCTTTGCAAGGGAGCGTAGCAAACTGAAAAGTAGATGCCAAGGTGTGATGAGACACGTAATCAACATCACTTGATGAGAATCAAATCAAAAGCTCGAGATGAAGCAATCTCGGGAAATTCACTGAAACCAACGATGTTTGGATAAAAAGGGGAGGTGTGCACGCGGTGCACGAAGGAGATAAAATAAATGATCAACTTCCAGTGCGGTGGAAGTACCCCAGGTCACAAACCTGTAGGTTTCACCATTGGGGAGCGGTTACCAGCCAATGTGGACGTGCTGCAGCCAAGGTGGATCAAAGGGAAAGGATTAAAATAAGATGATAGAAATCCAAACAAGAGCTTTCGAGAAAATGACCCAAAACAGTGACAAAACAAACTGAGGACACAATTCGGCATGGAATATCTCATATCTGGAAGAATTTAGATCAATTTGACTCTCAAAATCAGCTTTATCAAAATGATTTTCCAACAGTTGATTCAAAGTCCTACATGAATGCATGCTGGGTTTAAACGGAAAAGTTAAATCAAACGAAAATATCAGATAATCAACGATAATATTGTTAAACTGCCAAGACTGAGTCAAGAAACCCATTTTGCGAGCTGATACTAAGCCGAAGCCCGTTTATCCACGCACCAACTCACAAAAGGGAACCATCGTCCCTAGTCCTTGAACGACTCAACGGCCTATCCATGTGACTAAGACTCCTCTGGAATCATCATTGTTTTTGATGAAGGGGAACTCAAATTCCAGATTTACCAAAGCCACAGGGTCCTTGATATAATCTAGTAGCGTATGTAACATATAGTAGAATGCATACAGGGGGGATAATGATAGCAATGAGCATGGGGAACAGAAAAATGAGGTGCAAGCACCGTGGGGCTTGGATGATGATGCCCAGTCGGTGGGACCAAGAGCTTCTTCCTGCGCTCAAAGATTCATCAGCCAAGATATAAAGGATAACAAGCAACGAGTAAGGCATTTAAGCATAGCAAGCATAGCATGAATCAAAGCATCAATAGCATGTCACAACATAATAACCATTTATGAGTTGAATCATGATATCGTAAAGCATCATTATTTGTTATTTCGTCATGAGGATGACAATTTTGGCTAATCAAGATGTAGAGTTGAATGATCAGAATGATATAATGCCCAATGGCAGAATTGATCAAGAGAAATTAGCAGGAGTTGATTGAAAGATCTGGAGATGAATAATCAGGATGATAATAAGGAGAAATGATAATGAGAATGATATAGGGAGATGATAATCAAAAAAATGCCCAGGGTGGCATGTCATGAGAATATTGGGAGAAATTAATAGATTGATAGCAATGAGTGGAGATAGGACTTATCCCGTGCTCTTGATCCTTGCAAAGTTGTTCCTGCAAAACACCATCAGAAAATACAATGCATTTTTTTTATTTTTGAAATATGCAAATTTTTATGAGTTTTGGAAAAGATATTCAAATTTTTATGGATTTTGGAAAATATTTCAAATTTTTATGGATTTTGGACAAGAAATATTTAATTTTTTGTTTGATTTTACAATATTCAATTTTTTTGGATTTTGGTTTAGAAATTGCTAAAGCAGCGTAAAAGGGTGTTCAAACCACTGGCTAGGGGTCCTCGTTCATTCCCCTTTCGTCAAAATTTCCCAAAGCCAGGCGTGCATTGAAAGCGACGTCCTATAACCAACTGCCCATGGTCAACGGTGCCCCTACCAAGGCCATACCCGAGAAACATTCGGTCTTGGAGGGAGAAGAGAAGAAGAATTGGAGATAAGCTTTATGCAGGATGGGAGATGTCGGGACTTGAATTCCTTCCAAGGTGTTTCCCCTCAAAGAGGTAGTCTGTTGTGCCGGGGCTTTGTGCCTTTGATTTTTAGACCCTTGACATGCATACGACCAGGGTTTTCCCTGCGGGGACTTTGCCACTCTTGACATGCCATAATTTATAATTTTACTTTTATCAAAATTTTGACTTGATTTTCATAATAGCCCTTTTGGCGAGATGTATATCATGAAAACTCATATGAAAACTCATATTGATCTTGGGTCAAGACTGCCCCTATTTGAGACTCCTCTCGTATTGGGGATTACCGAGGTTGGTCATCTCATCCGTCGACCTCTTGCCCCTGCACGCGGCCAAGTAAAGAAGAGAAAAAGACTTTCAGATATACTCATGGCATGGCCCAGGTAGCAACGGTGTTTATCTAAAGAGCCAGCTAAGGACGCCGTGAAGTGTATGCGGTGCCCAGCTGAGGTTTGCTCTTAACAAGCAGGGAGAGAACGTTGAATTCCCAGCGCGGGGTTCTTATTAACCAATGGTGCTGCAAAAGCAAGCCTAAAGACTCTTTTGAGATGATTTAATTAAACAAAAGCCTAAGATAAAGGTCTAAAACATCACTTTTAATCTTGCTAAGAAGCACTTCATTTTGAAAATCATGCGTGAAGTAATGAGGGAATGATATCATAAAAATGCGTACTTACGCCAATATTTTACCTTGCAACCTTTGTAGAAGCAGCTGTCAGAGGCGAGGTTAATCATCGTGGGATAGTCCTCTTTAGCAGTCAAAAGGATTGAAAGCAAAGGGTTTGAAAGTGGCTTAACAAGAAGGAGTGCTGCCAAGACCAGACTCAGACGAATAAGGAAAAAAGGAAAAGAGGCGAGGGCTAGAACTCCCTCGCTAAGGTGTGGAGACCCTGATCACATGAAAGGTCTACATGAGAAGCGGAGAATTAGAAGGAGGAGTGAGGACTAAAGCCTCGAAAGCAGTGAGGGAATGGGCAGATGCCCAAGGCAGTGGATGTGGAAGAAGCTGGGTCAGACCCATGATTAGGAGGAATTAGAAGAAGAAATTGATAGATGGAAAGAGGCGGATCCGGAGGGTCCGGAGGTTGAGGAGGAGAATCGTGATAGGAGGAATCATCCGGAGACTCCGGAGGGATAAGATATCGAGGGACACGGTGCCCTAGGAAAAAATAGGGAAAAAGATGATGGGTAAGGAAGAAGAAAATGAATGATGTGATATTCTGGAAGATCAGAAAGATGAATCGGAAGAAAGATGGATAGTCTGGAGGTTCCGGAGGAATGGAATTAGATGGGTCACGATGCCCTGGAAGAAGATAGAGAGAATAAGACGGAGAATCTGGAGGTTCCGGAGGAATAAGATGGAAAGGGGCGCGATGCCCGAGGGGAAAGTCCGGAGGTTCCAGAAGAATAAGGTGGAAAGGGGTGCGATGCCCTGGGATTAAGTGAGAGAAATCCGGAGGGTCCGGATGCAAGAGCTGAAAAGGGACGCGATGCCCTGAGAAGAGATTGGGGAGGGGGCAACGCCCGAGCAATGTAAGGGGACTCACAGATCCCGAGGATGAAGATGAATAAGATGGGAAATTTGGAATATCCGGAGGTGCCGGAAGGCGGGGAAGATACGGGTTTGGAAACCCGGGAATCAGGAGGTGTATGCAAAATGATGGATGCGATGAATGCAGTGAATGCGCGAATGCAACAAAATGCGTGAGATGCAAAGAAGATGGAGAATGTGAAGGGTGAGAGGACGAGATCCTCCTCCTAACCCCGGGAATGGCCCATGAAGAAAAGGTGATAGAAATGGATGCATAGAAGGTGGAACAAATAAGGGACGGCCCCTTAGCACTAAGATAACTGCCCCTCCACGGTAGTGAAAGTGTATAATCAATTGGCCCAATGAAAGAAGCTTCAACAATAAATGACAACCCCCTTGGAAGGCAAAGATCAACAATGTAAGGGAGTTGGAAAGTTGATACAGGAAGCATTGCCATGCCCATTGATTTGAACAGAATAGGAATTTGCCCTTTGTATGGAAGAATGGGTTTAAGATTTAAAACTGGAGCGAGGGGTGCCCTGCCCGGCCCTTGGATGGCATCAACACTTGGCATTCTTCTCTAAGCAATGGCGGCAACTTGGCTTCTTCGACCATGCTTGGCACAATAACCCGGATTGGCATCTGGTAAATAAATTCTGGCATCTTGAACAGCACGGTAGTGGCCAAATTCTTGTTGCCCGGCTTTTGCTTATCTTCGGTACAAATACTTATAGTATTGCTCCCATTCCGAGTAGTAAAGGGAGGTGAGGCGGAGGCGGAAGGCTTCGTGGATGGTGGGGGTGTAGTGGAAGGTGTTGGAGAAAGGATGAGTGGAGGCGGAGGTTCAAACACGTCGAGTTTCTTCCTTTGCTCGGAAGCAGCCGGGATTGGCTTGAGTGCAAAAAGGGGTGAATCCTGCTCAGGATTAGCCATGGGTAAGGGTGTTAAAGATAAAGTGGGTTGAAGCGGTGATAATGGGAGGTCATTTGGGGAAGGTTCGATGATAGGCTCGGTGGAGGCCGGTGTTGTGGAGGTTAATGGCTTAATATGTGGAGGTTTTATAATGGAAGGCTCAACGGAGGCTAGTGTTATGAAGGTTGATGGCATAGTGGGTGGAGGTGTAATTGGTGAAGGTTTAATTGGGGGAGGTTTGGTGCGGAGAAAACGTCGAACAGGGCGAACGGTGTTAGGAGGAGGAGACTCAAGATGCGCCGGTGCGGGTGATTGGAGTATCGTCCCATCGTCGTAACACCAAGAAGTCTCAGAAATAGGGGGTGAATTAGGGACGGTGGCTTCATCCTGAGCAGGGGGTTCATCAAATGATAGTGGGGGAAGTGGGAAGCGAAGGAAACTCGGAAGGGGTGCCTGCGGAGCTTCATCGTCATATACCGGCCCAAATTCTTCAATTGCCGGTTCTTCATCATCAAATTCAAGTGGACACCGTAGTGGAGGCGTATATGTGGATGGAGGAATGTAATGATGTTGTGTATGTGGAGGTGGAAGGCCATATGAATGAAGTGTGCGGATGGGTGGAGGGCGGACGGTGTCCACTTGATCGTCGAAATCTGCCGGCTGTTGCTTGCTTGAGCTGCTGATACCATAATCATCTCTCCTATCCTTCCATTCTTTCCCCATCTTAGTAATATCGTCCAAAGCGGCATGGAGAGGATTGACCGGAGTAGGAGGAGCCATGACCCTTCTTAATTGTTCCTCCATCAAAGTGACTTTATCAAGAAGGGTTTGTTGGAGGGGTGTAACTTGAGCAACCAAGGGTTGGCAGGGCCTTGAAGGAGGGGTGGCATAAAAAGGCCGTGGAGGGGAGTTAACGGGATGACCCGCAGAAGAACCCGGATGGGCCGGATTACAAGAAATAAATGGGCCTCGGGGCCGTGATGGAGGAGGAATAGAAGGAGGCGGGTGTCGGACCACCCGTGGAGGAATGTGAATAGAAGAGGATGGGTAATGGGCTACCCGATTAGGATTGTGAATAGAAGAGGGAGGTGGGTGATGGGCCACCCGTGTAGGGTTGGAAGGAGGAAGAGATGAAGGGGATGCACCCTCAACGGCGGCCTTAAGGGCTTGGATCTGTTGAGGGGTGAGATGATCTAATGCATGAATGATTTGGGAGACCTTCTCATCGTTGGGAGGGGACAGTCCCGAAGGAGTAGTGGCTTGAAATTGAGATGAGGGACCATAAGTTTGGACATTGCCCATGGGCCGGGCATGACCATAAGAATGAGGACGTGGTCCCTCGAAAGCATGGTGAGAGTTTAGATGAAAATGTTGAAATTGAGGAGAATAAGATGTGCATGGTTGTGCATCCTCATGAATTGGATTAAACATGTTGGTTTTCTTATCATGGTAAGCCATTATTCAATCAAAGTTCAAAATAATATGCAAAAAGCACACAAGTTGGAATGGTTACCTTTGATCTTAATTTGTTTGAACCTTGGTGAATTAATGAATTTTAACAAAGTTTGGTGTGATTCACACAAGGGAGGATCCTAGTTTCAATATGGTTTGAACTCCGGTGCCAACTAGGAACACTCTCTCACCGTGTATAGGCCAACTAACTCGGGACTTCAAAAGGGTACAACCTGCCCGGCGTCCGTAAGGGAATGCACGGGTGCGGGGACTTATGGAGGCTTGGTTTAAGAACTTCCAATCCAAAGAGACGGAATGCTCAATGGAGGGTCCTTCCTTCACCAAGGGGTGTGTGGAATCCTAATGTAGAGAGAGGAGGTCTCCCAAACCAATGCAAATGAGTGAATGCAGGGTAAACAAGCCAATCACAGTAATATAATCAATCAACAAATATAAGCATGAATCATGATGAAAAGCCACACATGGGAGGGTTCTGTAAACCCACAGTAAAAAGACGCCCTGGCAGGGGGCGCTACCAACCAAAGAAGCGATAGGGTCACTGTCGTGAATCGCTGTGAGGGGCCCAGGGGCAAAAAACGCGCCTTAGGGTGAGGCGCTATAAGTAAAGGGACGCCCTTGTATGAGGGCGTCAAATCCAAAAACGCGCCTTGACCAGAGGCGCTAAGCAATAAATAGACGCCCTCTGGGAGGGCGTGAACTAACAGGCAACGTAATAAAAGTAGGGGATATGCTGGAAGACGCCCTGTCAGAAGGCGTTGAACATGAATAAGACGCCCTGGATGAAGGCGTTAATTAAAGAGCGCCTCTGGCTGAGGCGTTAATTCCCCAGGAAAGCTCCACGGCCAGAAATATCAGGATGCTCGCAGTCACAACATAATCATGGCAATCAATATGAACGATACAGCATGCTCATCAATTTTGAATAAGTGGAATTTTCAAATAAAATCTAACAAGCTGACAGATCACTTAGGGAGAGTGCAAAGCACAATGGAGGGTGCCCGAGGGGCACAAAAGGAGACGCACCGAGGGTGCAAAAAGGGGAGACGGCACACGCGGGTGCCTAAGGGGAAAGGGTAATCAAATAAAAGAACAAAAGGTGTCCCATCGTGATCGCCAATTAGTAGATTCTAATTAGAAATCCACTTACAAATAATAATAATTGAAGGAATAATAAATATATGGAGTAATAATATGGAGATAAAGCATGCACAAGGTGCAAATAGGAGTTTGTGATCGCCAGAGGCGCAAGGCCTCAAAATATAATAATGAAAAGTATGGAGGGATCGCGAAAAATACCTTGAAACGCGGGGATTGTGAGTGCTCCTTTCTCTTCTAGATCGGCCGGCCGATGAAGAGAGTTCTTCTCAATTTGATTACCCTTGCAAAACAACAAACACCAATAAAGAATATGAATTAGAAATATGGTGAATGTAGCATCAATTCATGTAAAGATACGAGCATGAAAATATGGAGTAGAACACACCTTAAGGGTGTTGGCCCTTAAACCCCTATGCAAAGAGGGTGTGGGAAAATATGAATGATATGATATGCAAAGATGATGTAAAAATAAAGAGTGCAAGAGTGCACTAAGGGGGAGCTCAACACGGTTGAAAATAAAGGATTAACAGTAATGATGCATGCATGCATATGAACGATGCAGTAAAAGAAATAAAAATAAAGAAGAAGGAGCCTGTGCGTTGGCTTTGATATTCAAGGGGGGAGGAAGCTTCAAAAGATGAAGAGGCAGCTCGCAGCTTCTCCTTCAGCCAAAAGCAACAGTACCTGCAAAACAGAAGAAAACGGAGGAAACAGAAGAATAATCGGAAGAAAGGGGAGGAGTCCAACCCCGTTAACAGAGCTGAAGGGCTCTATTAATAGATTGAATCACATAGATAAGAAGGAAAGAGTCCAACGGAGGCAAGACTCCAATCCCAATCGAGGAAGGTCATTAAACAAAGCAAGGACTCTCTGGGGAAAGGCTGCGTTCGATTAGAACACAGAAGATGAAACACGCCCTGGGTCAGGGCGTCAATTCAAGAATCGACGACCTACCATAGGGCGTTAATTCAAAACACGACCTGGCCAAGGGCGTCAACTCCTGGATCAATTTTGAAAATAAACATTTCTTTTATTTAGAAATTGTGAAGCACGCCTCAGGGAGAGGCGTTAATTGAAACACGCCCCAAAGAAAGGCGTGAATTAACATTTCTCAAACATTTTATTCTTTTTCAAAAATTGGATAATTCCAGGAATTGACGCCCTTTCCAGCGGTCGTCAAATCTTTGAAACGCGCCCTAGGTCAGGTCGTGAATCAAAACGCGCCCTTGCTCAAGGCGTGAATTCATAAAAATTCAGAAAAAGGAGATAAATGCCCAGAAAATTTGGAAAAATAGGAAAAATAGGGAAAATAGGGGAAATCCCAGAAAAGTGGGAAAAACCACTCAAATAAAGCCAATTTGAGGGTCAAATGGGGCATCGCATTGCGATATGAAATATACTCAAAATAATGTCAATTTTAGCGTGTCTACATGATGTGGCTAAAATTGTGGGGCAATGTCGCACATGTGCGACTGCTAAGCAAGTCAGACAGAACACGGGCCTATACACCCCTCTACCTGTCCCGGATCGGCCATGGCAGGACCTGAGCATGGATTTCGTGTTAGGGCTACCTCGGACCCAGAGGAAACATGACTCCATCTTTGTTGTAGTGGACAGATTCTCAAAAATGGCCCACTTCATCCCCTGTTCTAAAACCTCTGACGCCTCCCATGTGGCCCGTCTGTTCTTTGATGAGGTGGTCCGCCTCCATGGCTTGCCCAAAACCATCATTTCAGATAGGGACGTCAAATTCACCAGCTACTTTTGGAAGACCCTCTGGCATCTAATGGGGACCCTGCTTAAATTTTCCACGGCCTATCACCCTCAAACCGATGGCCAGACCGAAGTCGTCAATCGGAGCCTAGGGAATCTCCTGCGGTGCCTTGTTGAGGACCGCCCTGGAAATTGGGATCTCATTCTACCTCAAGCCGAGTTTGCATACAATAATTCCACCAATAGGTCCATAGGCATGAGTCCTTTCGAAGCTGTGCATGGTTACAAACCCAGGAAGCCAACAGATCTCATTCCCCTACCCCCTCATGCTAGGGTATCCATCACTGCTGAGTCTTTTGCACAACACCTTAGAGAGTTGCATGAAGATATTGGCAAAAACATCCACAAGAGCAATGAGATTTACAAGAAGTCAGCTGATTCCCACCGCCGCCACCAAGAATTCCAAGTTGGTGATTTTGTGATGGTGAGAACTGAGAGGCTATTCCCTGGGAATACCTCTAAGTTGAGGTCTCGTGGAGCCGGCCCCTTCCAGGTGCTGAGACGACTTGGCACCAATGCTTATGTGTTGGACCTCCCTGAAGAATACGGAGTAAGTCCCACATTCAATGTGGCTGACCTAGTACCCTACAAGGGCCCCACGGTGACACCCAGTGAGGAGATCCAGCCTATTCCACCCCTTGAGAGCGCCCCCTCACTTCAGAGAGCTCCACCCAACTTGAGAAACCAGCGTGATAAAGTGGAGCGGATATTAGATGAACAGGTCACCAACACAAGGAGCAAGGCGTATGAGCGATACCTGGTCAGGTGGAAGGGACGACCACCCTCGGACGATGCCTGGGTGAGCCGGGAGGATCTCCAGCAGCTAGACCCCGATCTTCTAGAGCAGTACCGCAGCAGGGAGGGCCTTTACTCGACAGAGTCGAGCTCTTCGCAGCTCGGGAGAATTGATGAGGGCATCACTCACGATTCCCTCTGGCTTGGCACCTCTCTCCCTCCCGGAGGCAGCTAGGGAGCAGCCCTTCTTCTGGATTGGACCTTAGTGCTTACCATTGGGTCATCTTGTTATTTTCTCCTTTTTACTTGAGTCATAATCATGTAATTTGCCTTTTATTTGAGTCTTGTACCTAGGTTATCCAGTCATTTCCCTAAGTTCGAGTCTCATTAGCCTATGGTGCTTGCTATTGGGCCTATTTCTTTGGGCTAGGCCCATGGGCGCACCCCCCCTTCCTTGGTTATCTGTTAGTATGTTAAAAGTCAGGGTCTTATATGTAAAAGTGGGTTTCCTATAAATAGGACCCCAATCCCTCTTTTGAAGGTTAATGAAGTATTGTTGAAAATTACCACTTAAGTGCTCTTCTCTCTCTCTCACTAGCTCTCTCTCTTCCTCTCTCTCTAGGGGGCGAACCCCACTCTCTCTCTCTCCCCCTCCCTTGGGCGAACTAGCCCCTTCACCTTCCCCTCCCCCTGCCACCTCAGCTGCCACCTCACCCTCCACCCCTTCACCTCCCCTAGGCCACTTAATACCCCATTTACTCCCACCACTCCCCAAGCAACCCTTCCCCATACAACCTTCCATCTTCCCAAGAGGAATCCCCACTTCCCAAGCATCTCTCCACATCCCCAAGGCAGCCCCTTCCCATTCCCTAGACTACCATTAACCCTCCATTAACCCACCACTCCAAATCCAAAGGCAACATCCCCACTCCCCTAGAGCATTTGCGCCCCCACCCCCACCTTGGCCGCACCCCTCTCCCCTCCCCTCCACCTACCAGCTGCGGCCATCTCACCCCCCTCCCTCTTGGATCTCTCTTCTCCCCCTGCTCAACCCCTCTCATCACCCTAGAAGCATCCCACCCCACCCACCATCCACACCTCTCCACCTCCATTGCTAACCCCCACCTACCCCAACCAAGTTCTTCCACCCCTCTCTTCCTCTTTGATCAGTCTGCAGGTGGCAGAGAAAGGGCTGTCTTGCTCTGAAGACGTACCATACATTTCTGGAAAGGTCTACCAGTCGGCTTCACAGGCGAGGCGGTCTCATCCCATTCCGAGTTCGGGGCTGTCCGGGAGAGCCATTCTCCCCTGACTGCGCTGGACTCCCTCCGCAGAGTACCTGAACCCGGTTAGAAGCTGCACCACGACAAATGGTGAAAGATTCAGACTACGAGCTCTTCTACAAAGTTCTCCTTCCTCAAGTCCTCTATCATGATAAAGAAGTAGAACTGCGTTCGGGGTCGGGAGACCATAGTTCTCTTTTTTCTCCCTCGGCAGGTCGGGTCTGCCCCCCATAGTCTGCAGCGACTTGGCCCCACTCTTCTGAGCCTC
Organism: Amorphophallus konjac; assembly: GCA_022559845.1. Classification (NCBI taxonomy): domain Eukaryota; kingdom Viridiplantae; phylum Streptophyta; class Magnoliopsida; order Alismatales; family Araceae; genus Amorphophallus; species Amorphophallus konjac. The sequence goes on along the minus strand of CM040123.1, from coordinate 325,772,716 downwards.
CCCGTCCTCACCGACATCAGACGGCTTCCCTGCCAATTTTTCTGCGAAGAGGGCTCGACCACGGTTCCAGAAACTCCAGCGGCTCATGATTCAGAGCTCGGGAGCGACCGGGGTAGCTTCTGAAAGTCGCTGTTCGTATCAGGTAGTTCCTGCGGCCAGAATCTGCCACCATGTTCGAAGCTCGACCCGGACCAGCAGCTGCAGCAGAAGAAATCGTGAAAATTCTGGGTCATCCGCGTACCAGATACGAAGATCCCCACGCTGGTCTCACCTCCGGAGAAATTCTGGAACCCGATCTACAGCCCCGGGACCGTCTGGAAGTCAGCCATCACAGCATGCACGTGGAAACAGCCTCGGCTTCCCTCTTCCGTTCTCCGACGATTCTCCCGTCTCCGCCTGGCCGGCTTACCCCCCCTCCCTGCGTGGAGGTAGTGTTTGATTGTATTTGATCATCCCTTCCCCGAGGTCACCCTCCTGCGCGAGGTGTAGTGGTTGTATTAAGTTGAACAGGTTGAAGCTTCATCGGCGCAGTGTGCGGGGACCCACACTTCCCCGCTCGCCCTCGTCTCCGACCGGGGTTGGTTTCCTCAAACCAGCCAGGTGAGCCTCTACCCTTGCTCATTTACTCCTGTTCATTTCATATCTGCTAAACTTATCTGCTGGTCGGTGAGAGAGTGCCCGATCCCAGAGCCACTAACCCTTGTGTGATCACCGTGGATGATAGTGAGCGAGTGACCTAGTGCCCCCAAGGCACCCGGCCGCCCTTGTTTGTGGGCTTCATATCCTCGGGAGGGACAACCTTAGCGGTGCTGGTCCTCTAGCCAGCCAGGGGCTTTCTCCACAATCTCGACTCGGCATCACCGAGTCACCCCGGGAAACGTGTGCGCGCGGTGTGTGGGCGACTCTCAAGTTGCTCCCAATCTTGTGGTTGTGATTGCGAATCAAGTCCTAGGGATCAATTTCTATTACTGCATATTGTGTCACAACATCATGGTTGATCCCTTGCCTCTTTCAAAGATTATTTAGTTTCTCACTTTCGATACTGGAGAGAGGGATTTCTACAGTCCAGACAAAGAGCAGCCAAACTAGGCCCATCAGGACCAAACAAGGCCATGCTCGCCCGAGTGATAGCCCACAGGGCCCACTCTGGACTAAAAGCCCAATAAAAGATCGCTCGAGGACCCAACCTTCCTAGGCGGCCCTCAGGCTCGGAAGGCCCGAGCGACGGTCAGGTTGTCCGAATGATCTACGCCCGATCTATCCTCAGCCAGGATATGGGGAGGCACACACGATCGTTCCGACCCATCTCCATCCGAGCTAGGCCCATCGCCCGGATACGGCTGGCCCCCCCTAAGCTCGAAACGGTCGACCGTCGGATGCTTATCCATGCAGCCGTTAAGAGTCCTCTATGAGCAAGAATTCATAAGGGTGAGAGACTCCAGCTCCCCAAGGTGATAACGCTCCCACGATGAGGCAATAAAAGCCCACGTTGAGGACGTAACTCTCACATGAAACCCCTCGACTTACAGGACTCCAGAAGGTAGCATACTATTTAAACCAGGGATACCCTCCGGCGAAAGGTAAGGGCAATCACACGCTTAAAACTCCTGAGCAGGAACCACTTCACCCTTCTGGTGGAGAGGGATCTCGCGCAGAAGCTACTTCCGCCCTAAATTGCTCCCACCATAGCTTTACTGACTTAAGCATCGGAGGGTTTTTCCCCAGGGACTCATCCCTGGGCCTCCTGATTCGTTTCCCTTTCCTGCAGTTCACAATCTGGTGATCTTCTGCCCGCTCAGGATCCGCGCGAGATCATGACTCTTCATCTGGCGCCGTCTGTGGGAGACGTACGAGAAGCCAATATGGTGCGAAGGAGCTCAGGGAGGAGGTCCGCCGACGACAGGGGAAAGGCCACGGTAGTAGCAGGGGATGGCCCCTCTCGGGCCTCGCAGAACCCCCCCTCCAACGCCAGCGCCCCCGCTGACGGACCACCACCACCCCCCCCTGCGGCAGTAGGGCTACTGCCCAGCGGTGGTGCGGACGCCTTCCAGGCCCTCAACGCAAAACTGGATATCCTCGTGGAGCTCATGAGGACCCAAGCGGCTAGGGACGGAAGGTCATGCGCCCCGTCAGGGAGCCCTCCCCGCGAGAATGCATCTCAACACACTGCCGAAGGCCACTTCACAATTCGCGGCCAGCAGATTATCCGTAACAGGATTGGAGGACCCTCGCAAGCTCCGCTGCCGGAGCAAGAGGCTTCCTCCACACCGAGGCGGGGAAAACCTGGGGCACGCCGTCTGAACCCGTAGACCGACGTTCTCGAGGATCGCCAAGACACCCCCCCCCAGCCTCGCCCCATAACAGCGGCCGGAGTTGTCTCTCCGACTGTGAGATTTTGAGAGGCGCTTCGCAGAGCAAGAGCGCGCCTTGCGCGCCCTGCAGAAGGCCTCTCCCCCGGAGGATGAGGAGAGATCCCTCTTCTCCGAGTATATCTTGAAGGCAGAGGTGTCTCCCAGAACCTCCATCCCAACCCTCAAGCTCTATGACGGCCAGGGCGACCCGGCCGATCACTACAACAGCTTCGACGCTCTGATGACTCTGCACGGAGCGTCCGACGCCATCAAATGCTGAGCCTTCGTGACCACCCTGGTCCAAGGCGCTCAAGCTTGGTTCCGGGCCCTCGCCCTTAAATCCATCCGAGATTTCAAGTAGTTTGGCCGACTCTTCAAAGAAAGTTTCACCGGAAGTGCCCCCCCAAGGTCGGTAGCGGGGCTCCTGGCCCTTAAACATGCGCAAGGGGAGAGACTCCGGGCTTATATTCACCAATTCAAGTCGGAAGCCCTAAGAATCCCCTGCCTAGACGTGGCCTCAGCTATAACCGCATTGACTGGGGGCACCCGGGATTAGAATCTCCACCGCGAGCTTGTCCTCCACCCTCCCTCGACCCTTGCCGAGCTAGTGACTCTGGCGTTGCGCCATGCCGAGTGCGAAGAAGTACTCAGCGCATGTCGAGATGCAACCAGCTCGGGTCGGGAGGGGGACAAGAAGCGAGCTTCCGAGCCAAGCTCAGGTTCGGGAAGAAGGCGGAACCGGGACGGGGAACGCAAGGAACCGTCACAGAAGTATGAGCGGTACACCCCACTAGCCGCACCAGTCTATGAGATCTATGAAGACATCAAAGACTCTGGTCTCCTCCGCCAACCCGAGCCAATGAGATCAAAGAACTGTAATCATAGCAAGCATTGCTCAATCCACAGCGATCACGGACACCATACATGCGACTGCCACCAGCTCCAGGATGAGATCGAACGCCTCATCCGTCAGGGGCACCTAGCTCGGTTCGTAGCCGAGCGCAAAGAAGACCGAGACGCCCCAGAGGAGATCGACAATGCCCCCTGAGGGGTCCATATCAACGTCATCTCCGGAGGAGCAGCGTCAGGAGGCGATAGTAGCCGAGGAAGGAAGAGTCATGCCGAGCGGGCAAGCCAAGCCATAGAGCCTCCGAAGGCCCCGCCGAGTGAGCCCCAGGTCATAGTCTTCTCAGACCAAGACCTAGAAGGGCTGAGCACCCCGCATGACGACGCCCTCGTAATTTCGGCTACAATAAACCATTGTAACGTAGATAGGATTCTAGTCGACAATGGGAGTGCCCCTGATGTACTGTCTTATGATTGTTTCCTTAAGATGGGGGAGGATCCATCTAAGCTCCGCCCGATCCGAACCCCTCTCTGCGGGTTCAATGGCCAGGCCACCTATCCCGAGTGAGCCCTAAGCCTGCCGATTACCTTCGGCACCCTGCCCAAAACCGTTACGGTCATGGTGGACTTCATAGTGATTAAAGGTATGATAGCATACAACGCCATCTTCGGCCGGGGTATCCTCAGCCGAATAAAAGCGGTGTCGTCTACCTATCACCAGAAAATGAAGTTCCCCACCAAAAATGGGTTGGGGGAAGTCCGAGGTAACCAGGCCGTGGCCAGAAGGTGCTACAATATCTCAGTAGAGGCCACAAGGCCGGACGGGAAGGACAAGGGCCCCCGGGGAGTCGAGGGAAAATCCGCAATCACCGAGCCTGGTGGCGAATTGCTGGCAGTTTTCCTAAACGATGACCCGGCCCTGGGAGTAAAGATCGGAGCTGACCTGCCATCTGAAGTCCAACAGCAATATAAAAAGTTCCTTTCTGAGTACATCCGAGTTTTTGCCTGGTCTGATGATCAACTCCCTGGGATACCAGAGGAGACTGTAATGCACAAGCTCAGCCTCGACCCTACCGTGAAGCCCGTACAACAACGCAGAAGGAAGCATGCACCAGAGAAACAGGCGATCATCAAGGTGCAAGTCACCAAGGGATAGGAGACCGGCCTTTTTAGACCGGTCCTGTACCCGACATGGCTAGCCAATGTCGTCCTGGTACCGAAAGCTTCGGGCAAGTGGCGGATGTGCGTGGATTTCACCGACCTGAATAAGGCCACCCCTAAGGACTGTTATCCGTTACCGAGCATCGACCAATTGGTTGACTCAACCTCGGGCAATGAGATACTCAGCTTCCTAGACGCCTATTCGGGTTACCATCAGATCAGAATGGATCCAGAAGATGTCGAGAAGACCGCCTTCATCACCGACTGCGGCGTGTACTGCTACACCTGAATGCCTTTCGGGTTGAAGAACGCTGGAGCCACGTACCAAAGGTTGGTCAATCACATGTTTGAAGGACATCTGGGACGGAACGTCGAGGCCTACATTGACGACATGCTCGTCAAGACCCCCAAGGCGGAAGACCACTTCACCGACCTCGCTGAGACCTTCAGCACCCTCCTGAGGTACAACATGAAGCTCAATCCTGTCAAGTGTGCCTTCAGAGTAAGATCCGGAAAGTTCCTTGGTTTCCTAGTCACTCAGCGTGGGATCGAGGCCAACCCAAACAAAGTCCAGGCCATCCTGGACATGCGCCCGTCCCCCTGCATCAAGGACGTCCAACGCCTAACTGGACGTGTCGCCGCTCTTAGCCGATTCCTGTCCCATGCGGCCGAACGATGCTTGCCCTTCTTCAAACTGTTGAGGGGCCAAAATTGGCATCTGCTACGTTCGCATAGGATGAGGAATGCCAGAGAGCGTTCACCGAGCTCAAGGAGTTCTTGGCCTCGCCCCCGGTGCTCTCGAAGCCCGTTCCGGGTGAAGTCTTGCTGCTCTATCTCTCGGCAATGCCGTCTACGGTTAGCTCGGTCCTAGTCAGAAATGACTCAGGAATCGAGAGGCTGGTCTACTACACCAGCAAGGTGCTTAACGAGGCTGAAAGGAGGTACCCCGCAATTGAGAAATGACCGCGCAGATCGATCCGCGTGTGAGGGCGCAACATTGAGCTTTCCCCTTTGCCATCTCTACTCAATTCCTTGTCCATTCATTGGCATATCTATCATGAACAAAACATCACGTATGTCAGTCATATAAGAGTGGAAAACAACAATGACTTATAGTGTTTAGCCATTATCAAAACCAAGAATATCAAATAACTCAAAGGACCACATGATGATGTCGAATGACCCAAGTGATCACAAGATGACTCAAATGACCATAGGGGCACAACACTCTCCCCACCAATTGTCTCTCCCTCCTGTCTCTCCCCCTTTGACATCATCAAAAGGAGACGAAAGAGATATGCAACTGTTGGATAGGTGAGAGAAAATACAGCATTTCCACAAAGAGAATGATCCATGAACATATCTTAAAAGATTAAGTAGGGAACTAAAACAAGTGTAGATTCTTCAAATCAAGTATTCAAGAAAGACTTGGAAGAGAAAGTGAAGTTTATCTGTGTACAGAGAATATGATGAGGAGGCAAGAGTGAACAAATATGTCAAGAGAGAGCTGATCAAAACTGTACTAATTAGACTTCAAGAGATAGATCCTCAGAAAAAGGTTCGTGAGGTATTGAGGACAAACAGTCCACACGAGTAACAACATTTAGGGTTTTGACTGAAACATATATTTATTTCTTGAAAGAGCTGAATAGAGAGCAATAGGTAACTCGGTAGGTCACATTTTTGACATTAAGGAGACACCTTGATCAGAGGCCAGACTTCCCAATTACTTAATGTGAAGACCTTATTACCTCTCTTTTTAGAGAACAGAGTTAGTAAATGTGGCTTTTTACGTGAGGAGACACCTTGATCAGAGGTCAGACTCCCCAGTTACTCACCACTTTATTACCATTGCTCTGTCATGATCACAACATTTTTGCACTTCTTAACAGAGATAATCTGACACCTCATGACTGGAGAAGATTTTCATTTCTTTTTGATGAAATACCCAATTTGTCAGTAATCAGACCATTGCTCTGAGCAAATAATTTTTGTTTTTATCCCTTTGTATTTTTGATATGAAATGTTTGAGAACAATACCTACCAGAAGCACTGATTCTTAAAGGATGTGTTCTTTGAAGTCTAGGTTTCAAATTTTTAGCATATTTCATGGCATATAAGATTAGCTTGTTCCATGATCATGAAATATGTAAGAAGATATACTTCGAACATCTTATCCAAGTCTCTGCTAAGTTACTAGATGGAAGATTCTAGCTGAACTTTAGTTGTTCAGACTTAAGGATTTAAGATAAGTATGGGATTCTACTTGCTGTGAGTGAACAACATTAAATCTTTTATAAGAAACAACAGCAACATACATCTCTCAAATGCTTGTGAATCAGTCAAGCCTCACACACCAACCAGCTCCCCCTCACAAAATGACATGATATGCAGACATACTCATGCTGAGTGGTTAAGGACATAGAAGAAGGACATGTTATTCATGGAAGCAAGGCTTTTTATTCATGAAAAAAAATTGTGTAGATGCTGAACAAAATCATGAAGGCATTTTATTCATGGAGCTAAGATTTGAAAATACCTAGCTCTCTCCTCAGAGATGTAAAATTTTCATTATCCAATGGCTTAGTGAATATGTCAGCTATTTGGATTGCAGTGCCTACATGGATTAATTCAAATGTTCCTTTGGAAACCTCATCTCTAATAAAATGATGTGTTATTTCTTTGTGTTTGGTTCAAGAATGCAAAATAGGATTCTTGGCTAGATTGATGACACTAGTATCGTCACAATATATAGGTGAGCACCCCAGGTCTACTTGGTAGTCCTAAAGTTGGTGTTTGATCCAAATAACTTATGTACCACAACTCCCTGCAGCAACATACTCAACCTTTGCAGTAGAGAGGGCCACCGAGTGTTGCTTCTTGGAGCCCCAAGAGACTAAACACCCACCTAGAAATTCACAATGACCACTAGTGCTTTTTCTATCTAACTTACACCCAGTATAATCAGCATCCATATATGCAACAAGATCTAAAGTGTGTGATGCAGGAAACCATAATCCTAGGGTGTGTGTAGCAGATAAGTATCTGAAAATTCTTTTTACAGCTGCTAAGTGCAATTCAGTGGGTCTAGATTGGTACCTAGCACACATTCCTACACTGAACTGTATATCAGGTCTCGAGGCAGTTAAATAGAGCAAGGATCCAACCATAGCTCGGTATAGTTTTGCATCAACTTCTTTACCTGATTCATCTGCATCCAATGAGGTGTTGGTACCAATTGGTGTTGTGATGTGTTTCGGATTGTTCATGCCAAACCTCTTGAGGATGTCCAATGTGTATTTAGTCTGGTTGATAAAGCATCCATCCTCCAGTTGTTGTACCTGCAAGCCAAGAAAATACTTTAATTCACCTACCAAACTCATCTCAAACTCAGCAGACATCAACTGAGAAAATTCATTGCATAGTTCAGTATTTGTTGAACCGAAGACAATGTCATCTACATATACCTGAACTATGATGAGGCCTCTATTCGAACTCTTGGTAAATAAGGTTTGATCCACCTTACCTCTGTGGTAGCCCTTGCTGATTAGGAATTTTGTCAGCCTCTCATACCAGGCTCGAGGAGCCTGCTTTAGACCGTACAGGGCTTTATTCAACCTGAAAACTTGGTTAGGTAGAGGAGAAAATTGAAATCTGGGAGGTTGCTCAACAAAAACTTCCTCTTTGATAATTCCATTTAAAAATGCACTCTTAACGTCCATTTGTTGAAGTTTTATATTTTTAGAGCAAACGAAAGCCAGTAAAATCCTAATAGCTTCCATCCTAACAACAGGTGCATAGGATTCATCGAAATCAACACCAAATTCCTGACAGTAGCCCTTGGCTACTAGTCTAGCTTTATTTCTAGAAATAATTCCATCTTCATTCATTTTATTCTTAAACACCCACTTAGTTCCTATGACATTTATTTTTTATGGTCTTGGAACTAGCTCCCATACATTATTTCTTTCAAATTGATCTAACTCCTCATACATAGCACTAACCCATGATTGATCATTTAAAGCCTCTTCTACTTATTTGGGTTCAATCTGTGAGACTAAGGCAACTAGGTCTTGATTTTGAACATTTCTAAAATGAGATCTTGTCCTAGGGGGATCATTCAAATCTCCTATGATGTTTTGGACATGATGGTCTTTTAGAAATCTAACATTTATTGAAGACTCACTTGTTTCAGCTGGCCTTGCCTGGTTGGGATCATCTGGTGTCTCATTTGGCTGAATCCCCCTTTCTTCTTTATCTTCTAGGAATTCTCCGTCATGCTTTGAATCCCTATCATCATCTTCAGTATTAGTAGCTCCTTTTGTTTCATCAAAAATGACATGTGGAGACTCTTCAATTTTTTGCTCAGCAATGTTAAAGACCCTATATGCTCTAGACACTTCAGAGTATCCTAAAAATATTCCAGGATAGCTTTTAGTATCAAATTTATCTAGGTCCTTCTTGTCATTATTATGGATAAAACATTTAGCACCAAAAATCCTGAAATGAGCCAAGTTTGATTTCTTACCTTTCAATAGCTCATAATGAGTTTTCTTGTGAACTGGTCTTACCATGGCCCTATTGATTGTATAAGTTACTGTATTGGCCGCCTTTGCCCAAAACTTCCTTGGTAGTTGACTCTCGATCAGCATAGTTCGGGCCATCTCCATAATGGTCCGATTTCTTCTCTCCACAATTCCATTCTGCTCCGGTGTCCTGGGAGAAGAAAACTTGTGCATTAGTCCCTCAGTTTCACAAAGATAAGGAAACATGGAGTTTTCAAATTCACCTCTATGGTAAGATTGAATTGAACAAATTTTATGTTTTCCTTCTTGTTTGACCTTATTGAAAAACTGTTTGAACTTTTGAAAAACATCATTCTTGTTAGCTAAGAAAAAGATCCATGAAAATCTAGAATGATCATCAATAATCACATAACCAAACCTACTGCCATTAAGACTCTGAGTTCTAGTAGGACCGAAGAGGCCCATATGAAGGAGTTCCATTGGTCTAGAAGACAATGGCTCAGATCTTAGTTTAAAAGACTTTCGGGTCTGTTTGCCTAGAGCACAGGCATCACAAATTTTTAAATTTGAGTTGAATTTTATTTTAGGTAAACCTTTAACAAGATCAAATTTTACCAATTTATTTAAGGTAGTATATCTAGCATGCCTTAAACGCCTATGCCAGTTAAAAGCATTATTTTCAAAGTTAGTAGACAAATAAAGATTTAACTTAGATTTATCATCTAAGTCCACAATGTAGACATTATTGACCCTATTGGCTACAAACTTCACATTTTCAGAATTTATTTCCAGAATTTTGCTAGAGTCGTTATCAAACACAACTCTGTGACCCTTGTCACATAGTTGACTAATACTAATCAAGTTGTGTTGAAGACCTTCCACAAGAAGAACTTTTTAATAGAGTTTGTGGAGGACTTACCAACTATTCCAATGCCAATTATTTTACCTCTGTTCTTTCCTCCAAATTTTACACGACCCCCTGCCTTCATTTCCAGCTTGCTGAATTTGGACCGGTCGCTTGTCATGTGCCTAGAGCAGCCGCTGTCTAAATACCACTTGTTGTTCTCAGCTGCTAGGCAAACCTGCAAAGTAACAAATCAAGTAGAGTGTTTTGGAACCCAAGAAAGATTGGGTCCAAAGGCATTGTTCAGCTCTCTAAGCAGACATTTTGGAATCCAAAGTTGTTCCAAAATTTTCTTCTTTCCCATGCTGTTGACATTTTTGTTGAAGTTCCGATTAACATTGTGTCCATTTGGTCTAATGGTGTGGAAATTGTTCCTGTTGTTAGACCCTTTATTCCTCGGGTATCCTCTGTACCCATTCTGTTTAATAAAAGCATACTCATTAAAGAATTTATGAGAGTGAGCATAATTTCCCCAATTTCTTCTGTACTGACCCATGTTCTCATTATAATATGAATTTCTGTTGTGGGTCATTTGCCTGGTTCTGTTAACACTCTTGTTCTGGTTGACGGTCCCGGGAGCTTGTCTAGTTAAGTTCTCAACAGTTTTAGAGTGTTGCTGGACATGTTTTGTTGACTTATTCCCAGTTTGCTGGACACTCTGAACATGACTAGAGCTTGATGGTGTGTCAATTTTCTCTTTTCCCTTTTCTGGACAGAATGTTATAGTTTTGAATTCAAAAGGTCTTTTCTGTGTCGGATTGTAGCCCAAACCCTCTTGGTTGAAATTAACTTTAGCACCCAACATAGTATCTAGGTTCGACTTTCCTTGAACAAATTTTTCTAGGGTTACTTGTTTATCTTCCAGCTCTTTCTGCAATGTTTCACACTTTTCTTAAAATTCAGAGTTGACCTTCCTAATAGCTTCATATTTTTCAGTGATCAAGATGTTTTCACTTTGACTCTCTTGAAACTTTGGCTTAAGTTCATCAAGCTGCTTATGAACTTCCTGGTTTTCAGACTTATGGTCATCATTTTCTTTTCTGAGAGAGTTCATCTCTTCTAATTCTTCCTTGAACTTCAGATTCTCTTTGTTAGTCTGAACCTGCTCTTCATTGGCAATATTCAATTTTCTCTTTATCATCCTATGCTCTTTGCTCAAAGCATTAAATTTATCTAGCAGTTCAGCATATGAATCTTCCCAATCATCAATTGTAAAGTTCTCAAAAATATTGGTTACCTCCTCATCGCTTTTGGCCATGAGGCATATTCCTTCTTCGTCTTCCTATGAAGAGCTGGCCTCTGGGTCTTCCTCCTCGTCACTCCACGTGCAGACCATAACTTGAGGTTTCTTCTTCTGCACCTTGGAGGCCTTCTTCTGGAGATCAGGGCATTCACCTTTTATATGTCCTGTCTTTCTGCAGTGATAACATGTAATCTTCTTAGTGCTCCTGGTTTTATCATTATTGGAATCAAACTTCTTACCCGAAGGATATGACCCTTTTCTTCTAAATGTTTTTCCCTTCATTCTCCGAAATTTTCGAAACTGACGAGTGAGCATAGCATGCTCCTCTTGATCAAGGTTTGACAAACCATCATACTCCCCACTTCTACTACCACTGTTGCCGCTACTTTTGCTGTTGGACACCTTGAGGGCAATGTTCTTGCCCCTCTTATCACTTCCTTCACCATTCCTTTTGAAGTTCATTTCATAGGTCATTAGGGATCCTATCAATTCAATAACTGTCATTTTCGACAGATCCCTAAACTCTTCTATCACAATGGCCTTAGTGTGCCAAGCGGGGACAGTGGCCTAAGAATTTTCCTGACAATGTCCCCTTTTGAGATTTATTTCCCAAGCCCATTAAGACTATTAGTAATAAATGATAACATGTCGTACATTTCAGTGATCGTCTCCTCAGATTTCATTTTGAATAATTCATATTCTGAGGTAAGCATGTTTACCTTACTGGCCTTCACTTGGGATGTACCTTCGTAGATCAGCTCCAATTCATCCCACATTTTCTTGGCAGTTTTGCAGGCTGATATCCGGGTGTATTCATCAGGATGAACCGCACACTGAATGATGTTCAGGGCCGACCAGTTGATGGTTGAAAGTTTGACGTGATCCTCCGTCCACGCATCTTCATTCGGTGGAAGATCATATGGCCCTACGGTGATCACTCTCCAGAGCTTGTGGCTCTGTGCTCTCATAAACACTTCCATCCTATTTTTCCAGTAGAAATAGTTAGTACCATCAAAGAAAGGAGGGCAGCTTATAGACTGTCCCTCAGCCATGAAGCTTAAGGGACCACTCGATCCAGAATTACCCTGGCCGTTAGACCACATGATGGGTAACCCGCTCTGATACCAATTGATAGCACGCGGAACGTGAGCTAGAAGGGGGGGATGAATAGATCACGACCAAATACAACCTAATTTAAAAAACAAGCTATGATAGCCTGGTCACAAGACGAGAGACTTCCTAATCAAACCATGGAATAGACAAACTAGCAGAAACTTAGCGTGAAGAGATTGATATGGAACAGAAGGCGAACAACTTATGAGCTTTAGGCGCAACGAGAGATCAGCCAAACACACTTCACAAGAGATCAGACAATCAAATCACACAGATGAGACATAGATTTTTAAGGTGGTTCGATTGCGATCTGCAATCTACGTCCACCCCTTACTCCACAGGAGTAAGGCTTCCTTGCACTAAGAAATTGAAAACACCGCAGACTCAGTCTGCAACACCTACTGCCAAACCGCTTGCCACAAGGGAACAAATCCCTCTACACCGAACCTGCCACCCACAGGATCTGAACCTGACCTTGCCCCAGCAAGATCAGAACCGGAGGACCAACCTCCCTTCCTCTAAGCCAGAGGGTACACACGAGTGAATTCCTACACTCACAACCGGAGAACCAATCTCCCTTCCTCTAGGAACGCCTAGAGGGTAACAAAGCGATATAGAAGAAATGGATGAAACAATTCGAAAACAAAAGAAAGAAAAGAAAACAATGACTCAAAACAGTGAAAAATGTAGCTTCCAGAGAAGAAGACTTTCAGTCTTAGAACAAACTATGACCACTCAGACACTTCATGCTCTTCTCTCGAATAGGAAGTTCTTGCACTCTATGTGGCTTCAGATGCTCTCATTTTTCCAATCTTCAGCAGCTTTCTCTTGCTGTCTTCAGCCTCCTTTTATAGCCAGATGATAGCTCGTGGCCAACACGATTCCCGCCCATTTCTTCTCATAGAGCTTATCCCTTTTTGGTTCCATGTGTCAGGATCATCCTATCTGTCCATTGCCTCGGATCACGAGCCCTTGAACCTGGTACATGAACTTCCACGTGGAGTATCCTCACTGGTTTTTGGGTTCGCCGAACACATGCTCGACCAGGTGACAAACCTGCCAAGCAAGAGAAGATGTTAGTGAACGCTACACTGACCAAGGGCATGCACAGACTTTACGTATTATATTGCAAGACATGCATGAACTCTTACTGTCATGCACCGACCTTAAAGGCAATGACTTCACCATATGCACACACATCGTAACGCACAGTATGCTCAAGCCATAAATAAGGATTTGCAAGATATGCACAGGCTATGACCAAGGTAGAAGTATATATGCACAGACTAAGTGTGTATAAGGTAGAAAGTGCACCAACTGATTAGCACAAAATAAACCAGCACTGACTTAGTATGCGTAAGTCAGTGCGAGACTTGTACAGACTTAGGATGCAGCATAATACAATCATGCACAGACAATATTGCACAGGACAAGAACAGTGCACCGACTTTGATCATGCCTAAGATAAGAAGTTGCACCGACGTTGATCACGCATGAGAGACAGTTGCACCGACCTTGTGTGTCTGTGTAGGCAAAGAATGCACTGACTTGGTGCGTGCAGAACATAACTTGCACCGACCAAATGTGCGTGTGCAAAGTATGCATGGACTTGAGCTCGCTTGCAGCAACGGCTGCACCGACCCTATATGCGATAGCTAAAGGAACATGCATGCACCTAAACCTTGCACAGACTTGCTTACAGTGAGAGCTGCACAGACCTTATGAACGCTAACTAAGGCATGTACTGAGGTAATGCACGTACTTAGCAGTGAAGTGTGCACAGACTTTATGTGCTCCATGCGAGAGTTGCACCGACGTGCTGTGCCTAGACTTCAACATGCACAGACTTAGTCGCGTGCGTCGACGAGGGTTGCACCGACTTAATGAGTGAGTGCACAGACCTTATTCCATTGAAAATGCGGCATATGCACGGACTCAATACAAAATTAGCTAAGTATGCACGGACTTTCTGAGAGTGCAGTATATGGAGTATGAATAAAAGAAAACTATTAAGATGGACTAACCTGATTGACTTATAATGTATGACATCATCAAAACCGTAGGAGTGCAACAGCCGACTCCATCTTACCTACGCTCGCCAATGATCTAGTGATCTAGTGATTGATTTGCACTTTGTCTCTTCACCAATGATCTAGTGATTGATTTGCCAAGCATGATCAAGGTGAATGCCAAGAAATAACCAAGAGAACTACTTTTTAGTAAATGGCAGGCAGTAGTGCCATGTAGGTTGATTGGGTTCCTGCTCATATTGATGTAGTTTTTAGGATGTTACCTTTTGTTTACACAGCAATGCTGTTGAGTTCTATATAAGCTGAAAATACAAAACTCATGTGAGGCTTTTTGTAAGCATATATTATTTATTTTAATTGACTAAAATATTTGCAGCGATTTGGTGAACATGATTCACGATGTGCCTTGGATACCGTACGTATTTTCATTTGATCTTTCCCTCGTGGAGGTATGGTGACATTTTTTTAGACAAAATAACTTACCCTTGTCATTTAATCTTTTTAAGCATTTTATTAGTCATTCCTCAAACTTGGTTAATCTTTTATTGCATTGTTGTTGGCTATCTAAATTATGTGATTTGTTGTTGATTGCATGGACAGTGGTATGGTTGCTTCTGGTAGACATTTTGCATTTAACAAAGGATTTGGATCTCCTAGGATTGTTTCTTTCTACATTTGTTCTATAGGCAACAATATACATTCCATAGTTGCAATTTAAGACTTCAAGCAGTCTAGATTATGAAAAATGTGAATAATGAATAAAATCACATAAACATGAATTATTATGAATTTTGTTGTTTGTGATGTTAAGTGGATACCTTCTAGCAATCTAGATTCTCCATGAAAAGGCGTGTTTTAATGTTTGAGTATTTATCTATTATCACATTCTTTATGATCTCTTTTTTCATGGGAAGTTTATCTTACGTATCTCTATTTTTGGTCCACTTAAACAGTAATTGCACTATGTCTTGAAATTATGATTTCAGGAACTTTTGTTGCTTTGGGTTATTTTTGTATCATTAGGGTAGTTGGTATCCTGTTCTTTTATATATCATGAGATCGGACGATTAATGTCATGTAAAGACCTATTTTGCTTGAAAGTCTAAATAATTAAGTACCATGATTATTTGATGCTTTCTAGTAGCACAGAGTATATTTGGGTCCTTAGTACGTGGATCTCTAGAAATCTTCGAACACTTTTTCTTGTGCTCCATTAAGGCTCAGGTTGTCATTTTATCATTTTTGTTGCTTCTACAACCTTAGTTTACTTATTCTTGAGAACATTGTTTGATGATATATTTTAATAAGTGTGATCTTCTATTCCTCTTTTTTTTGGAACTCCAAAGTCAAGTGAGAATATATTCAGTCAAAGGACAGAGAATGAGGGACAAATTATACAAAAGCGTTAGAGAATGTTAGATTTATCATTGTACATACCAGAGATGCTGCACTGTGCGAATGGTTCCCTATGGCTACATGTGTTGGACTCTAATGTTTTCGCCAAGTTTATTAGATAATATTTCATCAAGTTGTTTGACGTATATTCTTTGAGAACTGGACCTGTTACCATCTAATTCCAATTTTCTTAGGGATGTGGTCAACTCCTCTCTTAACTAGTATTTGTATTTTACAACTTTAGATATTTTGCATATTTTTATTGAAATAAAAGTAATATATAGTAATTAACAACTTCTTGGTTGTTGGCCCAGAGATAGCGCGCGGACAAGAAGGGGGTTGAATTGTCCCCAAATCGTAGTAGTAAAATTTTAAACTAATTACAAAGTTAACATAAATTGAACTAAACTATGACAAATTAAACTCTCTCTCTCAAGTTTACCGAACTCACACGATTATGACAGACAGAATAAACGATCAAGCACACAACCACAATGCATGAGGAATTTTTAGGTGGTTCGGTCGGACATCAGTCCGCCTATATCCACCCCTCACCAAACCGGTGAGACTTCACTCGTTTCACAATGAAGCACACGGAGATGAACTCCAACCACACACGGAGACTTCGTCTCCAACATGATCCGACTGCACAAACCGTAATCTAGGATCAACACACACACGCTGCGACAACTGCAACATCACATACACACGATTGTACGTAGACGGTCACTTCACACAATATTTTCGAGTTTAGAAAGAAAATATACAATGGGCGTTCAGAATGAAAGATAGATCATGGAAAACTATCTTGAATGATCAAAGAAGGAGTATCAGAAATTTCTCCTCTATAGTCGGAGACCGATAGAAGATGTTTCCTCGAAGTCCAGGCTGGAGGGAGATCGATCTCGAGCAGGACGGAGCCGCCGGTGCTTCTCCTTGAAGATCCGGCCACGAATCAGATTTGCACGCTTGAGATATGATGAAGACCTTGAATCCTTGCTCCGATCGGACCTGCAAGAGGGGGAAAAGGGTTGAGAAATGAAGAACACTCTCCTCTCCACCACACAGCCGCCCTTCTTCCACTTCTCTTTTCTCTTGTCGAAGTTCTCTCGCAACTAAGGGTTTTAGGGTGATTTAAGGGACCATAAGACACATATACCCTTTCTAGAGCCCTCCAAAATGTCTCTAACAAGTTTATCAATGACTCAGGGGTATTAGGGTAAAATATTATCCGAAATGGAGGTCACACGAGTGGGTCACGGAGGCCCACAGAAATTACGTGCGAAGGGCGAACATCGCGACGGTCGACCGGTTCAGGGAGGCGGTCGACCGCTTCTGAGTTCTGTTCTATTTTGGCCTGAACTCTGAACATAGGTCGACCGGTTCTCAAAGATAGGTCGACCGCTTTTGGATTGTGTTCTATCTGGCCCTGAACCCTGAACATAGGTCTATCGGTTCTCAAAGATAGGTCGATCGCTTCTAGATTGTGTTCTGTCTAGCCCTGGAAGCTGAGCAGGGGTCTACCGGTTACAGGAGGGGGGTCGACCAGTTCTAGTTCTGCTCAAGAGATTGGCTATGTTGTGAAATCCAATTTATATTTCCATGCATCCCTTTGAGATCAAAGTATCAACCATGAATTTCTATAATGAAAAACAAGATAAGGCAAGTGGTTTGTATGAGAATCAAAATATTCTATCATGACTTACACATTTAATTTCTTTACTCAAAAACACTTCAATGAACACACTCTTCCAAGTTTTTGTGCAACCATTGACAAACATCAATGAAGTTATGTACATGATGAAACAAACTCAGTAAGAACTTTCATTCATGAAATCCCAATTAAGCTATCTTCACAAAGTCCATCTTCAACCAATTCTTTCACACATGAAACCAAGTGAAGTAAACCAAACTCTTCAAACAAGCACACACGGTTTGCTATCATTAAAACTCAATACCAAAATCAACCAGGGGATCCAACATTGGTTTATAGTGATGTGTTGATATTAGAGTTTAAATGGAGTTCTTTGTTGATATTGATGTGTTGAATGTGAGTGTATGAATGTGCAAGAAGTATTACATGAATGTATACATGAGTCATATGAGCGCATAATGAGTATGTAAAAAAAACAATAAATTACCTATGCTTTCTTTTAATTGACACTAGTTCTTTTTCCTATGTTTATAAAAAAATGATGCTAATACTTATTCTTACATTTCTTTCACTACGTTGCAAAAAGTAATACTTACGTTTCTTCCGCTACGTGACAAAAAGTAATACTTACGTTTCTTTCACTACATGGCAAAAAGTAATACCTATGTTTTTAGGCCGTATGTACATCCTCTTACATTTTTAGGACTACTCCTACGCTTCTAAAGCATAGGTATAGGTCAATCTATACCTACATTTATAGAAACGTAGGTATAACGTATAGTCATGCGAGTAAGCGTCATATTTTCTAAGCGTGACAAAGAAACGTAGGTAAAGACTTTACCTACGTTTCTTGGACCTATATTGTAACGACCCGAGATTCGAGCATCGGGAAGGCCCGATAACCCAAATCCCGACCTGCCACCCACGAGCCCGAAGACTCGGAAGGGTTAAAAGGGATGGTGTGAAAATACACAAGAATCTAAAATAATTACAGAACTACACAGTTAATATGAATAAGTAGGAAATTAATAATTAACATTAAACAAATTACATGGTCCACAATATAACAAAAGATTAAAATATGACAGTAGTCCACAACTAATACAACACAGAAAAGAAGGTACAACTACACGGGGCATACCCCGGCCTGGCAACTGGCAACTAACCTTGGGCACATGAACCACGTGGAGCCTCGGAAGCGCTCCCCTGAAGCCTCGTCTCAACTGAAACACAGTGAAAACACGCAGGGAATGAGCCTTTAAATAGAAGGCTCAGTAGAGATCATCCGATCCCCACCTCGCAAATCGAGAAACTGTGCGGAAAGTAACTACAAGCTACTACTAGCAAGATGTAGAAGGAGGAGCTACGAGAATAAATAAACATAAAAGCTCTGCTACGTCTAGTACTGAACGTACGGCATGAAAACCGAGAGAACGCATCAAAAACCCAAGAGTCACTACCACACAAAGACAGGAGTACCAACCACTAGAAGCAAGGCCGGATGTGTCCACTGACGACTTAGACCGCACCTCGGGTGTCTCCCTCTGGCCCAGCGGGAACTGAGACACCGTACAAGTAACCACAAAACAAGTGACTAGGTGGGGTCGCGCTCGTCAGCGCGGGTCCAACTGCCCCAACCACGTGTGCACACACATACCATACGTCCTAGGTCTGGTCATCTGACTAGTTTTCCCCTCAACTGGACTCTGGCATCAAACGTGGGGCCCTACAGAAACTAGTCTAAAAACTGTCTCTCGGGATAGCCTCGCCACCACTCCCTGGTGGGACAACTCGCGTGTCGGAGGCTACGACTAGTGGAGGGTTACTGAAGGAGTAGACTCTCTAGTCAACGGAAAGCAACGTCTGAACCGGACAAAGTACAAGGACTACCCCTCGCACCGACACCGACTCACGATGACACAAGCCAAGAACACCACCTCCCGGGATCCCACGGCACCCTAACATGTGGCCCCCACATGATGCCCAGCATCAGTCAGACCACGGGTCAGCACGTAGATCGAGGTCCACTCACCCGAGACTCGAATCGACAAGACATAACTCCGGTAGGACATAAACCGCTGGCGGTCCACCTTTGAACCGCCACAAGGGCTAGCGGTCTAACGCTGAACCGCCACAAGGAGTAGGCGGTCTCCAAATGAGCTGCCACACCACGGGCTATGAGGCGAAAATTGTCCAACATTGGGCCGCCAAAGGGAATAAAATGGTCGTCCCTACGACCGCAAAATCCCAGGACCACCAATGGTCAAAAACCCAACGGTCAAAATGCCTCGAAGGCCACGCCGGCCAACTCGACTAGCGGTCGGCCGATAGGCCGCCACTTGGGCACTAGTGGTCTATCGGGTGACCGCCAGGCCCAACCCGCATCCGGGGCGCCAAAAACAGTCGTATGGCGACCGCTAAAAGGAAGTAGCGGTCACTGGAAGGACCGCCAACCTTCTAGAAACTCAAAAACGGTGAAAAACCCCAAAATCAGCATTCTAGGCCCCATTCACCCCCGGGTGAAGGGGAAATAAAGGGGAAACCTTTCCCCTAGCCCCTGAGCATCATTTGATGCCCTAAAACCACAATTAAACGCGTTAAAACGCTAGATAAGGCGCTCAATCCCCAAAACATGATTTTTCCTTCCCAGCTCAAAATGGCCCTCTCTCGACCTCGCCTTGGCCTAGAAATCATGAGGAAGGTAAATGCCAAGCTAAGGATCATCACCCTACCTCGGAATGGCCCGAAACGTGGCGGATTGCCGTTGATCTTCAAAAATCCTCTTGAAACTTCGCAAGCTCCCACGGTCTCACCGAGCGCAGAACGCCGCCGGGATCGCCAAGCCGCTACCCTTGCCGTCACGCCGTTGCCTCGCCGCCGTCTACAGCCGGAGGGGAGGTCGCCGGGGCCGTCACCGAAAGAGGGGGGGGTCACGGTGGTGCGCTCACAGGAGAGAAGGGAGGAAGAAGAAGAAGAATAGAAAAAGAAAAAGAAATGGGGTTAATATAGAAAATCCTAATTTTCCAAAAAATATGAAAAAATAGAAAAATATACCTCCGCGATCCTTGGAACACGCCGATCGCCGTAGTACAGTCCCGGAGTAGGTGAACGACTCGGTTTGCCTGCTACGGGGTTCCATAGGTTTGTCGGAGAAAAACACGTGGAAACCATAGAACACGCTCCGGGACCTCCGAAACTGGTCCGAAACGCACGGATCCGAATCCGAAAGATGTCCAAAAAATAATTCCGGGCGTAACAACAGTAGATTCTCCGAGAAAATAAATCTGGGACCCAATAAGAAGGATCCGAATGGTCTGGGATATTACAGCCCCCCTTAAATAAATTTCATCCTCGAAATTTAAAATAAAGCACGGGGCAAAAGAAGGAGAAAAACTCACCCAAAGAGGTAAGCGAACTGCTGACGCATCTCGTCCTCACGCTCCCAAGACGCTTCTCCGCCGGAGTGCCGCTGCCACCACCTTGACTAGCGGAATAACCTTGTTCCACAGGTGCTGATCTCGCCGATCCTCTATATGGATGGGGAACTCCGGTAGAGACAAATCGGGAGTCACCTCGGGCCAAACAGAATCCTCTAACACATGAGAATCATCGGGCATATATTTCCTCAGCATCGAAACATGAAACATATCATGCACAGAAGATAGCTCCTGAGGAAGCTGCAACCGATAAGCAACCTCACCAATGCGCTCAACAATGAGGAAAGGGCCAACATAGCGGGGACTCAACTTCCCACGCCGCCCAAAACGCATCACTCCCTTCACGAGAGAAACCCTCAAAAATACTCGGTCACCGACTATGAAACTGAGGGGCTTCCTTCTCCGATCGGCAAAGCTCTTCTGCCGACTCTGAGCCGCCAACATGTTCTGACGGACCAAATGCACCACATTCACACACTACTGCACCAGCTCTGGTCTCGTCATGACACGCTCACCAACCGCAAACCAATCAAGCGGAGTCCGACATGGTCGCCCGTACAACGCCTCATAAGGAGCCATCCCAATGCTCGAATGATAGCTGTTGTTATAGGCAAACTCCACTAATGGTAGGCGGTGAATCCAGCTCCCCTGCCATTCCAGGCAACAGGATCTCAACATGTCCTCTAGCATCTGAATGGTCCTCTCCGACTGACCATCTGACTGAGGATGATATGCTGAGCTAAAAGCTAACTCAGTGCCAAGAGCTCGCTGGAAACTCCTCCAGAATTCAGAAGTGAAACGCGGATCTCGATCTGACACAATGGAAATGGGAATTCCATGCAAAGTTACGATCCGCTCCACATAAAGATGAGCCAACTTGGGCACACTCCAACTGACTTTGATCGATAACAACCGAGCCACCTTCGTCAACCTATCCACCAGCAACCAAATACTATTCTGCTCACTGGGAGTCCTCGACAATCCCACCATAAAATCAGTGGTCACGTGGTCCCATTTCCAC
This sequence comes from Amorphophallus konjac, assembly GCA_022559845.1. Classification (NCBI taxonomy): domain Eukaryota; kingdom Viridiplantae; phylum Streptophyta; class Magnoliopsida; order Alismatales; family Araceae; genus Amorphophallus; species Amorphophallus konjac. The sequence goes on along the minus strand of CM040123.1, from coordinate 325,751,035 downwards.
GCGAGAACCTCCAAGGGCTGAAGCGTACCTCCTGGTCGCTGATGCTTCGCCTTCACCTGCTGACAGGTCAGGCACTTGGCCAAAAACTCGGTAATATCTCTCTTCATGCCAGGCCACCAGAACTGTCTCTTCAAGTTCCGATACATCTTCGTCGCTCCCAGGTGCACGGTGTACTTACTCCCATGAGCATCCAGTAACACCGCATGCCTCACCTGCTCCTCGGCCGGGACGTATAGCCTACCATGGAATCTCACAGCTCCATCCTCACCGAACTCCACGTCAGCCAAAGCCAAAATCCGGGGCAACTCAGGGTCTGCACACTGAGCATCTGTCACCTGAAGACGAATGGCGGGCGTGACAGTCAAGCTCGCAAGAACAGCTGACCTCGGCTCTTGGGGAACTTTAAGCCTAAATGTCACGGCTGGCACCTGTTCCCAGAGCCTCCACTTCCTCATCATCATGGCGCTGACCACAACCTTCCTACTCAAGGCATCGACAACGACATTCATCCTGCCCGGTTGATAAGACAGGGTGAAGTCATAATCCTTCATATACTCCATCCATCGCCTCTGCCTGAGGTTGAGGTCCTTCTGGGTGAACACATACCTCAAACTCTGATGATCAGTGAACACCTCAAACTTCTCACCGTACAGATAATGTCTCCAAATCTTTAATGTAAAGATCACAGCCGCCAACTCAAGGCCATGGTTAGGATAGTTCTCCTCATGTGGCTTCAACTGTCGAGATGCATAAGCCACCACTCTACCCTGCTGCATCAGCACAACATCCAACCCGACCCCGGAAGCATCTGTACACAAAACGAAACCTCTCGATCCAGAAGGCAACACCAACACCGGTGCCGAGGTGAGCAACCTCTTCAGCATCATAAAGCTCTGCTCACACTCACTAGTCCAGACAAACAGTACATCCTTCCGCGTAAGTCTGGTCATCGGGGCTGCAATACGAGCGAAATCCTGAATGAATCTCCTGTAATAAACTGCAAGCCCCAAGAAACTCCGAATCTCCGTCACGGACCTCGGCCTCAGCCATTGCATTACTGCCTCGACCTTGGCTGGATCCACGAAAATACCATCACCAGAAATCATGTGCCCCCAAAAGTGCACCTCATGAAGCCAAAACTCGCACTTGTTGAGCTTAGCATACAACTGGTGATCTCGCAAAGTCTGCAACACAACCCTCAAATGATACGCATGCTGCTCTGCAGACTGCGAATATACAAGGATGTCATCCACAAACATGACCATGAACTGATCCAAGTAGGGACGGAACACCCTCTACATCAAATCTATGAACGTTGCAGGGGCATTGGTGAGCCCAAACGGCATCACCAAGAACTCATAATGCCCATATCTCGAGCTGAACGTCGTCTTCTCCACATCAGACTCTCAAATCCGCAATTGATAATAACCGGACCGCAAATCAATCCGTGAGAACACTCGAGCAGACTGAAGCTGGTCAAACAAATCATCGATCCGTGGCAACGGATACTTGTTCTTAATGGTTACCTCGTTCAGCTGCCAGTAGTCAATGCACAACCTCAGACTACCATCCTTCTTCTTCACAAACAACACTGGCGCACCCCAAGGGGAAAAACTAGGACGAATGTACCCCTTGGCGAGCAACTCCTACAACTGCGCCCTCAACTCCCTCAACTCAGCGGGAGCCATGCGATAAGGAGCCTTCGACAGAGGCCCCGTGCCAAGCACAATCTCGATAACAAAATCAATCTCCTGCTACGGAGGTAATCCTAGCAAATCCTCGGGAAAAATATCAGAAAACTCACACACCATCGGAATGTCCTCCACATCCGGCTCTGACTGGTCCACCATGACCATAGAAGCGAGAAAACCCTGACAACCAGCATCAAGCAAACGACGAGCCCTAAGAGCCGAAATAAGAAAGCGAGAAGAGGAAGACATGATATGTCACGCCCCGAAGCGGAAAATCGGAACGTAGCAGTTTATATCATTCATGTCAATCAGAGCATACATTTCCACAAGAGACTAAACAACCAAGCTAATAATAAAGAAAAATAATTAACCCATCTTTATTGATAATAATAAGAGAAAGTACTTAATTACACCTGACTCCTTGTGGACTTCTAACTTATTAACGGAAAATACATCAACTCTAGATAACAACTCAACAACTAATCCAAACTTGACTTGAACATCATTGTAAATGGCTCGCTCCTGGAATCACTCGTTCCCGTCCCCATCGGAGCCCACGTCCTCATCCGAGCTACCTGAAAAGGATTGGAAAGTAGGGGTGAGCAAAGCTTAGTAGGATTTTATATCTCTATCATCAGGCATAATTAAAGTAATTAACCATTCAATTAGGAATAACGTTGCAATGAAAGTAATGATAAATAATGACAAAAGATAGATAGAAAAAGAATATGAACTTTCAAGTAAAGAATATAGCAAGTATAGCAAGAACTATTCATGAAAATTGCACGGAAATGATATATGGAATTGGCCATAACAAGCACGCATGTCACGCAGGAATTTCAAGTAAATGAGTAAAAGTGGAATGTCTCAGACCAATCACTCTAGTCATGCACTTCGGTGCAATGCCACACCTTGTCATTACAAACTTCCCGGGGCACAAGTACTTTCGGGCGCTCCTCCCAGGACCAGACCGGGCCCTTTATGTTGCGTTGGCATTGAAGGGTTTGATCATAGATCCTAGTCTAGACATTCATCACATTAAATGGCCAAGAATTCCAAGGTTTAAGCTCACGAACTTACTTCTACGATTGAGAGAAATTCCAACATCGTTGGAATGAACATTAGGTAGAAAGACAAGGATGCAAACAAGGATCACACACGATTTCACAGTTCAAGGCCAACCTTGATGACTGCTACACAAAAATAAAACAAGGGAAACGTATGAAATATCTTACCTATGGCGGTTGATAACTGGGCCGCTACAGGAACGTGACGGTCTAACCTTAGTCCGTTACGGTGACGTGACGGTCCAACATTGGGCCGTTACAGTTCACAGGTCAGTCCAGTTTGGATTGGCCCAATACACGAGTCAAACCACATTCATGGGTTCAGGTCTTTGGGGTACAACCTGCCTGTCGTCTTGGTGGGAATCCCAGGCTCACGGGGTCTTACGGAGGTCTTATAATAGTGGTCCTAGTCCGATAGAAGGAATATCTGACAAAGAGTCCCATCTATTACAAGAATTGAGGCTTAAACAAGCACGGAAAACCAAGATGGTGCGATCAGTCAATCCCACCGGAGTGGAATGACTGTAAAATAAAAATGCCAAGACCAATATACATCTAGCATGGATCAGAATTTATACAAGTATTAAGGGTTTTTATCAAATTTCATATGATCATTCATCTTAGGATTATTTAACAACTTTCATGTAGAGAATAAAAATTTAATGTTTATGATCATGATACTAGATTATCATCACGTTTTGCATTGTTACATATCAAGATGTCATACTAAAACATAGCAAGTTCCTGGTTCAAAACGCATGCATTAGAGGTTAAATCACCCTGCCAGAAGAAGGTGACGGTCCATATAAGGGGCGTTACAAGCATGTAACGGTCTATCGTAGAGGCGTTACACAACAGAAATAATTAGATATAAATCTTATAAATTTTAAAAATATACAGGGCACGTGACGGTCTATCGTGGGGCCGTTACACCATGGTGACGGTTTATCGTGCGACCGTCAGAGCTGTAATGGTCACTGAAAGGGCCGTCAGATCAATCAGAGTCCCGCCAACGGCGAACCTCGACATGCCATGATAAAACTTCGATTTCTCACGATAGAGTGAACAGAATTTAGGGAAAATACCACCGTTCGAAAGAGCATTAAAATCGTACAAGATAGCATGCTTTGATTAAGACCTAAAATGATTAATTTCAACATTAGACTAGTTAACATGGAAGTTACCCATTTTGTATACCTCGGAGTAAAACATGAAATTAGAACAGCATGGTGTACGAAAATTAGGCAATTAAGTATCAAAAGAAAGAGCTCAAGAAGACAAACAAGATGGTATCATTAGATTTTCGTTTGGCCTGAGAGACACCTACCTTTGCTTGAAGGAAAGAAAGATGAAAGGAAGGGTCGCCAGAACCCTAGGTACCGCTCCTAGAACGCCCAAATTCTCTCCCGTCCGGTCACGATCAGCTACGCCACCCACCACTGGTGCAAATAGGGTTCTAGAGCGTCGAAAGCCCTTAATAAATAGGACCTCTAGGGACTCCTAGCCATCGAATTTGGTTGAAGAGTCCAATGAAGAAACTCCAACAAACATATCGGATGGGGTTCTAATCCACCGCCGCCGCCGCCAGTAGAAGCATCTAGACTTAGGGTTTTCGAAGAGAAAACAAGGACCTATCAATGGGCTAGGGTTTGGCTCGAATTGGAGCGCAAATGGGCTTAAATTGGACCCAAATTGTGATGGTTAAACTAGGTCTTCTAAACCCACGAAAAACTGCTAAAACAAGAAATTGGGTCTTCACGAATTTTATTTTAGGCTCTTACCTGAAGACAAAGTTATTACAAATTTAATTTAACACTAGATACATATTTTTCTAGATTTTTAATAATTTCATTAGAAGTTGAGCCAATAAATAATTAACTTATATGGAATTATTATAATAAAAATGCAGGATGCTACATGATACCTTAGAAATAGAAGGTAGGTCCACGAAGCTGCCGGAAATAAACCTTCTTTGAGCCACAATCCACCAAGGCATGATGGGCCTCGAGCCAATCCATGCCCAAAATTACATCAAAGTTTTGAAGTGGCAACACATAAAGCCTGGCCGGCAAACTCCGCCCTTCCACCCACACAGGTACCGGCTCGAAACAATACGAAGTGATCATAAAATCACCATAAGGCAACTCCACTGCCAAAACACAGGACAACTGGGTCACCGGCTCCTCAATACTCAACGCGAAATCCTCCGAAATAAATGAATGCGATGCGCCAGAATCAAACAAAACTTGAGCCGCACAACCCAAAATCATAATGGTACCTTCCACAAACTGCGACACCTCTGCCCTGGTCATGTGTGTAATCTGGCCTCGGGACCTCTGCCTGCCCCCCACACTCGCTGACCTGGGTAGTGGCGGATACTGCCCCTGTTGCTGATGCTGCTGATGCTGTGGCCTCTGCTGCTGAGGATACTGCTATTACGGAGGATACTGCTACTGCTACTGTGGCCTCTTAGGGCAGTCACGCGCCATGTGCCCTGGCTGGTCACACCTGAAACAAATCACTGGCGCCGTGCACTGCCTGCCTGGATGTGACTCGCCACATCGGGGACACGGCTCCCACGATCCACCAACTGATCCTTGACGTTGATGGGGAATCGACTGCTGCACACTGCCCGAAGATGCCTGCCTCTGATCCTTGCGCTTCTTATAGAAACCTTTCATGAGAAACTTCTAGACCTTGGAGCCAAAAGACGCAGATCTTGCCGTAGACATCACTGGAGCCGACGCTTCCGAACTACCCGTAGCATGCTAGAAGGTACTCTGCTGCTGGGTAGCGTTCTGCTGACTGTGGCCTGACTGGGACTGCCCCTGGCCTCCCTGTCCTCGGATCTTCTGCATATCCAGCTCTAAAGATGCCGCCATACAAGATGCTGTCTCCAAATCAGTAGCAGCGTTCGCCATCAAGAGGTGCCTCAGATCCTGACTCAAACCCTGAACAAACTACTCGATCTTCAACCCCTCATGCTCCATGATATGGGTTGCATAACGGCCTAACTCGACGAACCGAGCCTTGTACTGCAACACTGACATGTCGCCCTGCACCAGCTCCAGAAACTGACGCATCTTCTGCGTACCGACATAGGATGGGCAATAAGTACGCTCGAAGACCGTAACAAAGTCCTTCCACACGATCAGTTGGAGGGAACGTGACTGAAAGGACGTCTTCCACTCTGAAGACCACCAAGATCGAGCCGTACCCTGCAACTGGTTGCAAGCCAACATCACCATGTCCTCCTCGACACAGCGCATGGAATTGAACACTCTCTCCATCTCATCAAGCCAACCTCTAGCCACATCTGGATCTGGTTGGCCGCCATAGTAGGGTGGATGGAATTGCAAGAAGTCCCGCATTGCATGACTGGTTCCACCCCTGGACGACGAGCCCTCACCGGCATCTCCGCCAAATTGTTGAGTCATGTACTGAAACATGCCCCGAAAGAAATCCTCTGCCCCCGGAACCCTCGCTGCATCCCCTGCCTGGGTGGTAACTGGTGGCACTCTGCTCTGCTCCTCCTGCTCCTCTGTCGACTGTCCCTACTGAGAGCGAGTTCTCCGCCTCGGCGCCATACTCGCCTACTGTAAAAAGATAGAAGACATGAAAAACAGTGAAATCAATAAAACACACGATGCCTTAAGCCAGTGCCGACTATACATCACCATTGTGGACTAGTGGACCACTACAACTATTTATAATTCTTATATATATCCACAACCACTACTCTGATACCAACTGTAACGACCCAAGATCCGAGCATCGGGAAGGCCCGATAACCTGAATCCCGAACCGCTACCCACGAGCCCAAAGACTCGGAAGGGTTAAAAGGGATGGTGTGAAAATACACAAGAATCTAAAATAATTGCAAAACTACACAGTTAATATGAATAAGCAGGAAATTACTAATTAACATTAAGCAAATTACATGGTCCACAATATAACAACAGATTAAAATATGACAGTAGTCCACAACTAGTACAACACAGAAAAGAAGGTACAACTACATGTGGCATACCCCGGCCTGGCAACTGGCAACTAACCGTGAGCACCTAAACCACGTGGAGCCTCGGAAGCGCTCCCCTGAAGCCTCGTCTCACCTGAAACATGGTGAAAATATGCATGGAATGAGCCTTTAAACAGAAGGCTCAGTAGGGATCATCCGATACTAACCTTGTAAATCGAGAAACTGCGCGGAAAGTAACTACAAGGTACTACTAGTAAGACATAGAACAAGGAGCTACGGGAATAAATAAACGGAAAAGCTATGCTACGTCTAGTACCGAACACACGGCATGAAAATCGAGACAACTAGTCAAAAACTCAAGAGTCGCTACCACACAAAGATAGAAGTACCAACCACTAGAAGCAAGGCCGGATGCGTCCACTGACGACTTAGACCGCGCCTCGGGTGTCTCCCTCCGGCCCAGCGGGAATTGAGACACCGTACAAGTAACCACAAAATAAGTGACTAGCTGGGTCGCGCTCGTCAACGCGGGTCCAACTGCCCCCAACCACATGTGCACACCCAGACCATACGTCCTAGGTCTGGCCCTCTGACCGATTTTCCCCTCAGCCAGACTCTGGCGTCAAACGTTGGTCCCTACGGAAACCAGTCTAAAAATCATCTCTCGGGGTAGCCTCGCCACCACTCCCTGGTGGGATCACTTGCATGTCGGAAGGCTACGACTAGTGGAGGGTCACTGAAGGAGTAGACTCTCTAGTCAACGGAAAGTAACATCTGAACCGGACAAAGTACAAGGACTGCCCCTCGCACCAACACCGACTCACGGTGACACAAGCCAAGAACACCACCTCCTGGGATCCCACGGCACCCTAACACGTGGCCCCCACATGATGCCCAGCATCAGTCAGACCACAGGTTAGCACGTGGATCGAGGTCCACTCACCCAGGACTCGAATCAGCAAGACATAACTCTGGTAGGACATAAACCGCTGGCGGTCCACCTTTGAACCGCCACAAGGGCAAGCGGTCTAACACTGGACCACCACAAGGAGTAGGCGATCTCCAAATGAGCCACCACACCACGGGCTATGGAGGCAAAAATGTTCCAACATTGGGCCGCTAAAGAGAATAAAATAGTCATCCCTGCGACCGCCAAATACTAGGGCCTCCAACAGTCAAAACGCCACGAAGGCCACATCGGCCAACTCGGCTAGCGGTCGGCCGATAGGCCGCCACTTGGGCACTAGCGGTCGGCCGATAGGCCGCCACTTGGGCACTAGCGGTCTATTGGATGACCGCCAGGCCCAACCCGCATCCGGGGCGCCAAAAACGGTCATATGGCAACCGCTAAAAGGAAGTAGCGGTCACTGGAAGGACCGCCAGCCTTCTAGAAACTCGAAAATGGCGAAACACCCCAAAATCATCATTCCACGCCCCATTCACCCCCAGGTGAAGGGGAAATAAAGGGGAAACCTTTCCCCTGGCCCCTGAGCATCATTTAATGCCCTCAAACCACAATTAAACGCGTTAAAACGCTAGATAAGGTGCTCAATCCCCAAAACATGATTTTTCCTTCCCGGCTCAAAATAGCCCTCTCTCGACCTCACCTCGGCCTAGAAATCAAGAGGAAGGTAAATGCCAAGCTAAGGATCATCACCCTACCTCAGAATGGCCGGAAACGTGGCGGATCTCCGTTGATCTTCAAAAATCCTCTTGAAACTTCGCGAGCTCCCACGGTCTCACCGAGCGCCGAACGCCGCCGGGATCGCCACGTCGCTGCCCTTGCCGCCACGCCGTCCCCTCCCCGCCGTCTGCAGCCAGAGGGGAGGTCGCCGGGGCCGTCATCGGAAGAGGGGGGGGCGGTCACGGTGGTGCGCTCACGGGAGAGAAGGGAGGAAGAAGAAGAAGAATAGAAAAAGAAAAAGAAATGGGGTTAATATAGAAAATCTTGATTTTCTAAAAAATATGAAAAAATAGAAAAATATACCTCCGTGATCCTTGGAACACGCTGATCGCCGTGGTACAGTCCCGGAGTAGGTGAACGACTCGATTCGCCGGCTACGGCGTTCCGTAGGTTTGCCGGAGAAAAATACGCGGAAACCGCGGAAGACCTCCGAAACTGGCCTGAAACGCACGGATCCGAACTCGAAAGATGTCCGAAAAATAATTTCGGGCGTAACAACAGTAGATTTTCTGAGAAAATAAATTCGGGACCCAAGAAGAAGGATCCGAAGGGTCCGGGATATTACATATATCTATATTTTAGAAATGTAGATAAAAGTTTGTTTCGTTGTAGTGTCTCCCTGGGCTGTCTACCCAACAACATTAAAGTACCATTCGAGGGTGTCACTTCCATATGAGAAGGGTCCATCATAGTCCTGTTACTCCCTACCATACCCTGTGAAAGGGAACTAACTTTAATTAATATAAACTCTAAGGCTAACTTCAATATCCTCACGTGAGCTCCTAAAATATCGTGGTATGGTGTAGAAATATGATGGTTGCATATTAGGTCCAAGCTTCACAACCTTGCTCTAATACCACCGTCTATGACACCCCTTCCTTAGATCCTGCACCTGGGTCTGGGGATGCTCATGGTTCCAATCCCTTGCGTTGTGAGTCTAGATGATCTGCAAGGCACTCTGGGCCCAACCATCCATAATTTTGAAAAGCACAACCATACCATTTTCCAAAAAATATAAATACACAGCATTTCATAATATGAAGACTACACATCTCATTCACCACCATGATGTTCATGTCTCAGACACAGACCAAATATATCGTTACATTTTAAAATCAAGATAGAAAGAACTAAACCTCTAAACTCAAGACACAACAGCTCCAAAATCTCTTAGGGTCTCCCTTCGACAAACTCATTGTCGGGCTAAATCACACTTTCTAATTTCCTAAAAAGGGGGTTTAATAGTAGACATGAGTCCTAAAACTTAGCATGTATCAAAACCATTAACATGCATATGGTATAATGTCATGCCCCGAGCCTATATTATAGCGGAAGACTAACTCGGGGAGCGCGAACAGTCGGCATGGTAAGCCTCTTGCAAGCAAGAACGATCAGAGCGCAATACAATCACACACACAAATGTAATTGCACAATATATATATATGTTCAAACTTCAACTTTATTTCATTTCTAACTCAAGTACAACCACTAATTCAATTTCTATTATGTACTAGACTCAAGAAATAGGAAAATTACATAGACTCAATCTAAACAATATAGACCTTCCTAAGTCTTCACTCTCATCTTGACAATACTTTCATTCGCTCTCGGACCCGCTATTTGTATAACCCGAATCTGAATTCGAATCACTTCTATCTCCTGAAAAGATTAGAAATAGGTAATGAGCACACTTACCCAGTAGGTATCTTCGCATCAACATGAAGGCACTATTAAAGTAATTAATAATTTAGCTCTAAAGAATAAGGTAGAAATCATGCGAATGCGATCAATCACGCGATTAAACCAAAGTAACAAGACGATCAAGTAAGTTAGAATGAGAGCAAGTACGAACTAGCAAGAATGTAACAAGAACATGACATTGGCCTTTTATCAACAAGAATGTATCAAGAATGTACTAGCAAGCCACATAATCGTCACTCTAGTATCCTTTGCTTATGAGCAACTACTTCGTGAATTTCTGTGGAATATCAAGCAAGAAAGTCATGTACAAGAATGTCATATCATGCCGTATTATGGATTTTCACTTATTTATAAAGAAAGTACTCCCAGCGCAATGCGACGCCAGTAGCATCATACCCCATGGTTTATAAAATAGTATGTTTCCGACAATCAGCCGAGGGGACTAGCATAGAGCCCTTGAACACAATCAGTGCTCGATCGCATCTTCAAGTATAAATCAAGCTACTTCCACGCATGTAACAATAAAATATGGCCAAGAATGTAATAAGTTTAATAAGCTCACGATAACAATAATTCAATGAATGAATGCTTTAATGAGGACCATGAGAAATCAAGAATGACTTATACTATGTTATGCTCATGGAAATAAATCGGCAGCATAATGGTACATTCTTTATTTTCCATTCATTATTTTAGGTTTCTTGATCAATATGATAAGTTCTAGATCTTCAATAGTCCATCTAGAAACCTTGGAATATCAACCCTTGGTCCACCTTGGGTTAAAATACTCAAGCAGTGTGACGGTCGTGTATTGGGCCGTTACATGATGTGACGGTCAAAGACTGGCCGTTCCACTAATGTGACGCTCCAGTATTGGGCCGTTACATTGGTCTGAATCCAGAACCAAGAAATCAGACTCAGTTGAATGTGACGGTCGTATATTGGGCCGTTACTTGTGCCTAACGGCCCAACATAGAGCCATTACATTACTGATAACCAAAAACATCGATAGTGTAATCTAATCAATGGGCTTTAATGCTACAACCAACTCGGCGTCCTAGTGGGAATCCCAGGCTCGCGGAGAATTACGGAGGCCTTGAAACAAGATTTCCTAATCTATTGGAAGGAATATCCAATAGATAGATCCTCATGTCCAAGAATAATGTTCCTATAGTGTAAAGTGTGAACTAATGGACAACATACCGAAATATGTGCCATGTACTTAAGAATTGACTCTATAGATAGAAAGAGAATGTGTAGCAATGTAAAACCATGATAAAACTCCGTCAATACATTTTTGGAAAGATCATGATTTAGATACAAAACTATAAAATTTTGGCACATGAAATTAACATAACTTAAAATAACTTAAGACACATTAATCATGCAATTTGATTATGAATCAGTAACTAATCTTGAAGTCATGATAACAGGTCCATCTTAGCTATCTAAGCTTATTTATAAGTAAACTTAACTGGTTATTATTCTGCCTCGGGTTGACAAAACACAGGTGTTTGACGGTCTAGGATAGGCGTGTTACAGTGCTTGTGACGGTTTATCGAGGGGCCGTTACTGTAATGTAACGCTCCTGTTAAGATGCGTTAGAGCCAACAGAACAGTTTGAACACAACAGATTGTGTGACGGTCTATCGTAAGGCCGTTACAGTCATGTGACGGTCTTACCTTAACCCGTCAGAGATTCTACTGACAACAATAAGTAACGATGACCTAGGTTTCAACTCACATCATGTCTGAAAATCATATATAACAACTTCCACATGATAGAATGAAGACCAACTACTAGTATGCATGGGTTCTATGTGAATAGGACAAACAAGTTCCTTTTTAACTTGGTTAGGGTTAAGAGTATACATGTATGCATGACTCTACTAAAACATGAAATCCATGATCTATAGTGCATGAAACCAAGTCAAAATCAGAGGGCCTTTATCCTTAGCAAGATGTTTTTGTCAATCATGAGATAACCTACCTCTTAACTAGGCTTTAAGCTTCTAATTTGAATCTGAAAATCGAGCCCTAGCTTTCCTTTTTCAGTGATTTTCCAACAACTTCCTGCTGCTCTATCTCTCCAACCTCTTGTCCTAATGACGTGAAATTTGGAGGTTAGGAAGATGAAACTATTGGGAACAAAAAGTTCTAAAGGATTGAGTTCTAATTACCTTGTTTAGATGTCCTAATATCCTGATCTTCAGAGGACTTTCGTTCAGATCCCTAGGTAATTATGGTCAAGCCAGCAGCTTTGGATGCTTCAATCTCCTTGGTTGCTTGATCTCCTAGCACAAAATTTGGAGAACTATTAGTCTAAAGTATACTAAACAAAAGCTTCTAAAGAACTTATCCGAAATTATGACTCCTTACCTTGATTCTTCACGAGCCAAAAAGTAAGGGTCGCTCAGTTCAGAACTAGGTCCTATTTATAGGATTTTGGCTAGGTTTTGAAGATTAGATCAGTTCTAGAGTCCTTAATTTTCCAGAACCTAATCCCTAAGAGTCCTTAGCAATGTTATAAGCTTCCCTAAGTCGATCTCTTATAGATAGGATTTCAAAGTTCCAATCTTTTTACAATTTCCTCACCTTACGGAATCTGTAGGATGTAACGGTCGTGTCTAGGTGCGTTACAGGGCTGTGGCGGTCGCCCGATAGACCGTTACATGTAACGTATATAGAGTTTTAATTTGATAAAACTCTTTTATTTGTTTATTCATATAATTATCTTATATAATTAGTATTTATCCTTAAAATACGTGAATAAGCCAATTACCGTGCTAGAATATGGGCCAAACTTAATGGGCTTAGTCCATTAACCTTTTGGACAATAATTAGATAGGCTAGGTTAAATAATTAGCCTAATTGAGCCTTATAATGACTTATTAATCCAATAATCCTTCATTAATTTATTTAGGCCTTTATAATTTCCAAAAAACTATTTTATAATTTAAAAATTATATATATATATATATTCTGGGGCACTACATCCTCCCCCACTTAGAAGAATTTGGTCTCCAAATTCATTATATGGATTATGGAGAGTGTACTTACCGTTAAATAATTCTGGAAATCTTTTCCGCATGGCTGCTTCAGTTTCCCATGTTGCTTCATATAGCCATATTTTCTTCTATTGAATCTTGACCATAGGAATAACTTTATTTCTTAGTTGACGCACTTCCCGTTCCAGAATCTTTATTGGCATTTGTTCGTATGTCATGTCCTTCTGAATCTCGAGATTGTCATAAGTGATAATATGGTCAGGATCATATACATACTTCTTTAGCATGGAGACGTGAAATACGTCATGAACTCCGGCTAATTGTGGAGGTAAAGCCAGTCTTGTAAGCCACTTCACAGACCCTTTCAAGAATTTCAAATGGGCCAATGAATCTTGGAGTTAGCTTCCCTTTAATGCCAAATCTTCGAATACCACAACCTGGAGAAACCTTTAAATATACATGATCTCCCACCTGAAACTCCAAGTCACGTCTTCGATTGTCAGCATAAGACTTTTGCCTATCTTGCGCCATTTTCATTCTTTCTTGAATGAGCTTGATCTTTTCTGTAGAATCCCTGATAAGGTCGGGGCCTAGAAATTGCTCCTCCCCCATTTCATTCCAACATATTGGTGATCGACAGCTTTTTCCATACAAGGCTTCAAAAGGTGCCATTCGTATGCTAGCCTGATAGCTATTGTTATATGCAAATTCTACTAGAGGTAAGTGATCATGCCAACTACCTCCAAAGTCAATAGCACAAGCCCTGAGCATATCTTCTACTACCTGATTTGTTCTTTCCGTCTGACCATCTGTTTGTGGATGAAAAGCTGTGCTGAAATTTAATCTAGTCCCTAGTGAATGTTGTAAACCCTTCCAGAATTGTGATGTGAATCGAGGATCTCTATCAGATATAATAGTGACTGGGACACCATGTAGTTTGACAATTTCCTTTATGTATAATGCTACTAAAATATCCACAGACCATCGACTTTTACTTGGTATGAAATGTGCAGATTTAGTTAATCGGTCTATGATTACCCATATACCATCGTGTCCACCTCTGGTCTTGGGTAAACCCATAATGAAGTCAATCCCTATACTCTCCCACTTCCACTCGGGAATATTCAAGGGATGCAATTTACCTGCGAGTCTAAAATATTCTGCTTTTACTTATTGGCAAGTGAGACAACGGGACACGAAATTAGCTATCTCTCTCTTCATATTGGGCCACCAGAAATTTCTTTTGAGATCTTGATACATCTTTGTTCCTCCTAGATGAATTGTGTACTTGGAATTATGCGCTTCATCTAGAATCAATTTTTTCGTAGTCTCATGATCTGATACACATATTCAGCCCTTAAATAATAATCTTCCGTTATTGGAAATAGAAAAATCTGGCCTTTGCTCAATATTGGCCTTAATTTCTAGTAAAACCAGATCATCATCTTGTAACTTGACCAGATCCTCTATCAATGTAGGTTGAGCTCGGATATTAGCTATGAAACAATCTTCTTCCTTTATGTCAATATCTAAGTTCAACTGAGCAAATTGAGGAACAAGGTTAGTCACACTAATCATAAGACTTGATAGCATACCCATTGGTTTTTTGCTGAGTGCATCTGCTACAACATTAGCCTTGCCAGGATGATATTGATAGCAAAATCAAAGTCTTTGAGATATTCTAACCACCTCCTCTGCCTCATGTTAAGCTCTTTTGAGAGAATAAATATTTCAAGCTTTTGTGGTCCGAGTAGACCGTGAACTTTTCTCCATAAAGATAATGACGCCAAATTTTCAAGGTGAAAATAACCGCTGCCAATTCTAATCATGTACAGGATAGTTTTCCTCGTGACGTTTCAATTGTCTTGAAGAATAATAGATTACTTTTCCATTCTGCATGAGAATGCATCCTAAGCCAATGCCAGACGCATCCGTATACACTTCGAATCCACCACCCTCCATTGGTAGTGATAAAATAGGAGCTGTTGTAAGATGATTCTTAAGAGTTTGAAACTCTTCTCACATTCCTCTGACCAGACAAAAGGATTTTCTTTTCTTGTGAGTCTAGTTAAAGGAACCGTAATTTTTGAGAAGTCTTAATGAATCTCCTATAATAACCAGCTAGACCCAGAAAGCTTCTTACTTCAGATACAGTCGTTGGCCGACTCCAATTCTTGACAGCTTCTACCTTAGAAGGATCCACAGCAATACCTTCTTTTGAAATAATGTGGCCTAGGAATGAGACTTCCTCGAGCCAGAATTCACACTTATTGAGTTTGGCATAAAGCTTGTGTTCTCTAAGTGTTTGCAAAGCTATTTTCAATGTTGTTCATGTTCCTCTTTTGTCTTGGAATATATCAAGATATCATCAATGAAGACGACGATGAACTTGTTCAGATATGGCTGGAAGACATTGTTCATAAGTTGCATGAATGCTGCTGGGGCATTAGTTAACCCAAATGGCATTACCAAGAATTCATAGTGGCCATAACGACTTCGAAAAGCCGATTTATAAATGTCCTCTTCTTTAATTCTAAGCGGATGATAACCTGATTGAGGTCAATCTTAGAGAAATATTTTACTCCTGAAAGCTGATTGAAGAGCTCATTAATACGTGGCAACGGATACTTATTTTTAATTGTGAGTTGATTCAGTCGCCGGTAATCGATGCATAGCCTGAGAGAACCATCCTTCTTCTTGACAAATAGAACCGGCGCACCCCAAGGGGATGTGCTAGGTCTGATGAAACCCTTGTCCAGAAGTTCCTGCAACTGCTTCTTCAATTCCTTGAGTTCTGTGGGGGACATCCTGTAAGGGGCTATAGAAACAGGTGCTGCTCCAGAATGAGTTCAATAGTGAAGTTCACTTCCCTCTCGGGCGATAAACTGGGTAATTCGGACGAAACACATCGAGGAACTCATTTACAATAGGAATGTCTGCTAAGATAATCTCCTTAGATTCGGTGATAATTACGGAAGCAAGAAAAGTTTCACATCCTCGCGAGATAAGTTTGCAAGCGTGAAGTGAGATATGATAGTAGGGTGTTTCTTGTACTTGATGCCAAGAAAAGAGAATCTTGGAAGACCGGGTTTTCGAAAGGATATAATCCTATTTCGGCAATTGATATAAGCATCATGATCTACAAGTCAATCTACCCCTAAAATGGCATCATAACCTTTCATGTCAAGGCATACTAAGTTTGCGGGGAGATTGTGACCATCTACTATCACTTCGCTATCAGGATAATAGTCGGTAAGCTTTGTTCCATAACCTAAGGGTGTGGTAATAGCAAGATCTGAAGGTAAGGAAACTGATGCGATTGGTAATGTTTTTGTAAAAGTAGTGGAGATAAAAGAATGAGAGGCACCAGTGTCAAATAGCACAAATGCAGGACGAGAACAGACTTGAAGAGTACCTTCCATAAGCCCATCATCCCTAGGCGCTTCCTCTCCTTCTAGAACAGCATTGAGGCGAGCCTACCTCCTGCGTCCATTACCAGATGACTGGTCCTTCATAAGGGGGCATTCCGGCATGCGATGCTCCCTGCTTCCACAGCGTAAACAAGCGCCAAGGCGCTTCCAACACTCCTCAGCCGAATGGTCGAATTTTTTACAAAATGTGCAAGCTGTGGCGATCTGCTCCTTCTCCTCCTTGACTTTCTTTTGCTTATGGGAACTCCCACCGTTCCCACTCCTAGATCTTTTCTTACTATCACGGCTTTTGTAGGGTTCCGTGATACTAAATTTCTCTTTCTGATAATGCCGATCAGAACATCGACTGGACTCTTCTCCCTTTCCTTTCAATTTTTCGACCTTTTCTAAGGTCCTCTCACATAAATAGGCCCGATGAACCATCTCCGTATAGGTACGGATGTTTTGGGTCCCGAGCTGCTGAATGAAACCGAGTCGTAACCCGTCCATAAATCGATTTGCCTTGAGTAGATCGGTGCTGATAAGATGCGGTGCGTAAGGTGCAAGCCTTGAAAATTATAGTTCATATTCGGCAACTGTCATCATTCCTTGCCGAAGAGCGGCGAACTCCATAGCCTTTCGTTCCTTTATGTGCTCAGAAAAGTACTTGGCACGGAACAGGGTGAGAAAACCGTCCCATATATGAGGTGCATTGGCCGGAGGTGTCGGAATCGACTTCCACCATGTGTGAGCATCTTTGTTAAGTTGAAAGGTTACGAGATGCACCTTCTACTGATCGGTACATTGGATGATGTCAAATATACGATTCATTTCATCTATCCAGTTCCCTGCCTCGTCGGGATTAGACGAACCATAGAATCACGGAGGATTTAAACTCCGGAAATTGCGATGTAGGTCACCAGCCATTGCCCCTACGCCACCTTACGCTATAGTTTGCAATGCCTGAGTAAGGCCGAAAACTGTTTGTTGCATACCATCCCAATCTACACGATGAGCCATTTGTAAAATAAGGTACCTGAGAGAAAAATAACAACTTATTATTTCTCATGAAATTGGAAGGAATAATCTTAAAGCTAATTAACTATCTTATCCCGGGCTCTACCCACTTCTCACATGGTTATGGAAATTTTCTTCCTTAGTTCATAGGTAGGGGTCCTTAACCTTGGACTTATCCTATGCCATGGCTCCTTTCCCTAAATCCTGAGACTTAGGCTCTGATACCAACTTAATTGTCACGCCCCGAGCCTTTATTACAGCGGAAGACTAACTCAGGGAGCGCGAACAGCCGACATGGTAAGCCTCTTGTAAGCAAGAACAATCAGAGCGCAATACAATCACACACACAAATGCAATTGCACAATATATATATATGTTCAAACTTTGACTTTATTTCATTTCTAACACAAGTACAACCACTAATTCAATTTCCATTATGTACTAGACTCAAGAAATAGGAAAATTACATAGACTCAATCTAAACAATATAGACCTTCCTAAGTCTTCACTCTCATCTTGACAATACTTTCATTCTCTCTCGGATCCGCTACTTGTATAACTCGAATCCGAATTCGAATCACTTCCATCTCCTGAAAAGATTGGAAATAGGTAATGAGCACACTTATCCAGTAGGTATCTTCGCATCAACATGAAGCCACTATTAAATTAATTAACAATTTAGCTCTAAAGAATGAGGTAAAATCATGCGAATGCGATCAATCATGCGATTAAACCAAAGTAACAAGATGATCATGTAAGTTAGAATGAGAGCAAGTACGAACTCGTAAGAATGTAACAAGAACATGATATTGGCCTTTCATGAACAAGAATGTACTAGCAAGTCACATAATCATCACTCCAGTATCTTTGCTTATGAGCAAGTACTTCGTGAATTTCTGTGGAATATCAAGCAAGAAAGTCATGTACAAGAATGTCATGTCGTGCCGTGGATTTTCACTTATTTATAGAGAAAGTACTCTCAGCACAATGCGATGCCAGTAGCATCATACCCCATGGTTTATAAAATAGTATGTTTCCGACAATCAACCGAGGGGACTAGCATAGAGCCCTTGAACACAATCAGTGCTCGATCACATCTTCAAGTATAAATCAAGATTTTTCCACGCATGTAATAATAAAGTATGGCCAAGAATATAATGTGTTCAAATAAGCTCATAATAACAATAATTCAATGAATGAATGCTTCAATAAGAATCATGAAAATTCAAGAATGACTTAAGCAAGGTTATGCTTATGGAAATAAATTGGCAGCATAACGATATGTTATTTATCTTCCATTCATTATATTAGGTTTCTTGATCAATATGATAAGTTCTAGATCATTAATAGTCCATCTAGAAACTTTGGAATCTCAACCCTTGGTCCACCTTGGGTTAAAATACTCAAGCAGTGTGACGGTCGTGTACTGGGCCGTTACATGATGTGACGCTCCAGTATTGGGCCATTACATTAGTTTGAATCTAGAACCAAGAAATCAGACTCAGTGGAATGTGACGGTCGTATATTGGGCCGTTACTTGTGCCTGACGGTCCAACATAGAGCCGTTACATTACTGATAATCAAAATCATCGATAGTGTAATCTAATCAATGGGCTTTAATGGTACAACCAACTCGGCGTCCTAGTGGGAATCCCAGGCTCGCGGAGAATTACGGAGGCCTTGAAACAAGATTTCCTAGTCCATTGGAAGGAATATCCAATAGAGAGGTCCTCATGTCCAAGAATAGTGTTCCTATAGTGCAAAGTGAACTAATGGACAGCATACCAGAATATGTGCCATATACTTAAAGAAATGACTCTATAGATAGAAAAGAATGTGTAACATTATGAAACCAAGATAAAACTCCGTCAATACAACTTTGGAAAATCATGATTTAGAATACAAAACTATAGAGTTTTAGCCAATAAAATTAGCATAACTTAAAATAACCTAAGACACATTAATCATGTAATTTGATTATGAATCAGAAACTAAACTCAAAGTCATGATAATAGGTCCATCTTACTATCTAAGCTTATTTATAAGTAAACTCAACTGGTTATTATTCTGCCTCGGGTTGACAGAACACATGTGTCTAACGGTCTAGGATAGGCGCGTTATAGTGCTTGTGATGGTTTATTGAGGGGCCGTTACAGTAATGTAACGCTCCTGTTAAGATGCGTCAGAGCCAACAGAACAGTTTGAACACAACAGATTGTGTGATGGTCTATCGTAAGGCCGTTACAGTCATGTGACGGTCTTACCTTAATCCATCAGAGATTCTGCTTACAACAATAAGTAACAATGAGTTTCCACTCACATCATGTCTGAAAATCGTATATAACAACTTCCACATGATAGAATGAAGACCAACTACTAGTATGCACGGGTTCTCTGTGAATAGGACAAACAAGTTCCTTTTTAACTTGGTTAGGGTTAAGAGTATACATGTATGCATGACTCTACTAAAACATGAAATCCATGATCTATAGTGCATGAAACCAAGTCAAAATCAGAGGGCTTTTATCCTTAGCAAGATTTTTTTACCAATCATGAGATAACCTACCTCTTCTAGAACCTTAAAACTTCGAATTTGATGCTAGGTGCTACCCTTAGTCCCTTATACTTCTTGTGATAAATCAGCAACTTCAATCAGCTCTATTTCCTCAGCCTCTTGACTTAAGGATGTGAAATTTTGAGGGTAAGAAGATGAAACTATTGGGAACAAAAAGTTCTAAAGGATCGCACTCTAATTACCTCGTTTAGTCGTCCTAATCTCTGGATCTTCAGGGGACTTGCGTTCAGATTCCTGAGTTGCTAAGGTTGAATCAGCAACTTTGGAAGCTTCTATCTCCTTGGTTGCTTGATCTCCTAGTACGAAATTTGGAGAACCATTAGTCTAAAGTATACTAAAGAAAAGCTTCTAAAGAACTTACCCGAATTTATGACTCCTTACCTTGATTCTTCACGAGCCAAAAGTAAGGGTCGGTCACGCCCCGATGCGGAATCTCGGGATGTACGGTTAGGGGCAAGCGAGCAATAATTCCGAACCATTGCAAACCATTGCACAAAAGGTTGGAAAGGATAATAATCAGAGTTTTATTGATAATAAAGTTGAGTACACTGGGTAGAACAACTACATCCAAATAATAAGCAAAATACTAGAACAATCTCTCACTAATACTAAGGGTACAAACTGACTCAATAAACTAAAACTATCTCTTGATATCACTCCAGTCCATTCCCGACAAGTTCATCACCTGGAAAGAGGGGAAAAGTAGGAGTGAGCTAAACGCGCTCAGTAGATAACCACAAACTGGTTTACGTAATTAACCATTGATTTCCAATTTATATGAAATGCAGTAAATAAAGAATGACGATACGATAAAAGAAACAATGTAAAAGATATCTTGCAAGGTCAAGAAATATAACAATTTACCAAGTAATGAACAAGTAAAGTAACAGTAGATAATTTGGCCAGCAAGTATGTTACACATGTAACCAAGTAAATACGCACGAGTCAAGTAACAAGAGTTTGTCATAGACGTAACATGTCAAGTCAAGTATTCGGGTGCAATGCCTCACCCTGTCATAAACATCCCAATGGGCTCAATATCTTTTCGGGCGCTCTCCCCAGGACCAGACCGGGCCCTTATGATGCGTTGGCATTTCATTTCAATTGGATCACCGATCCCCCGTCTAGACATAGTCAATTATGGCCAATATAATCAGATGAATTTCTGTCGGGTACAAGATGTAAAGGACGACACTCGCCTCCTTTGATTCAAGAGTATAACCACGATGAAAAACCCAAAACAAGGTAGTCGTACGGCAAACACCGGGCCGTACTCACATGAGTAACGAGTCACGGGGCCAAGAATGAACGGTTGACAGTAAGCCGTTCGAGAGAGAGAAGTAAGTTCCGAAGAACGAATATACGAACCATTCGGGTCGTATTTTAAGAAATACGGTTCAAGAGAATCCGTATTAAGCATAACGATAATATCTAATTATAAGATAATTTATGCAAAATAGTCACCGGGTTGCCAATAACAATTAAACCAACCAATTTCAGTTTAATGTCCATTGATCAATTCCGGGCTCAAATATGACCGAAGATTATCCAAGGGTAATCGATCAATTAATCAAGTTAAAACAATAGTCATGATGTAACCGTAATTTACCACGGTAAAAATGTTCTACGGTAAAAATGTAAAGTTTACCGGATGGAGTGTCCGGCTAATTGGTCAAAGACTTGCCATAAGTCGGCCAGTAATTTTCTGGTTTACAGTAATTTACAGAAATTACCTATGGTAAAGTTTAGCTATTTACCATACTTATTCAATTTATCCAAAGTTACAAGTGAATTTCAATGATTTTCACTTTAAACAATTTATCAAAATAGATATTGCAAATAACAGAAATTTACTCATGTCATTATCTGTTATTTATGTGGATTGTCAATTTTTACTAATTAACATTGTTAAATGGGTCAAATAGCAAAAAAAATCAGTTTTCTGGAAGTTAAACGGATGACAGTGGGCCGTTAAACCTACTGGCTGTAAAACGGTTATCATTGGGCCGTTTTATACAAGGCGGGCGGTTCTAATTGGGCCGTTTGTATAAGTCGGGCGGGCAGTTCTGAGCCGTCTAAGAGATAAAGCGGTCCGGTTGGAACCGTTAATCCCTGTAACACGGGAATAGCGAAACAGAAGCATAAATCCGGCGTTTTATGCATTTGAGTACGTAAATAAATGGAAAAGCATGGTTTCTACAAGCTAACATGATGCCCTTTCATTCCATTTATCAAATTCAAGGTTTGTGCCATGGTTACCTACCTTAACCGATGAAATAAGGAAAGATGAATGGGGAAGAAGATGAACAGTAGACTTGCAGAGCTTCTTCACAGCAGCAAGAACCCTTTTGTGTTTAAGAGATGTTTAAGGGGGGCTTCCTCTACTTATAGGTTTGGAAGAGGAGTGTTTAATCTTCACACACGGTTTGGTCAGAGCCGCAAAATCCTTTGCATTGTTGACAACGTGTTTCTGCCAACCAAAACACGGTTTCACGTGTTTCTCAAGGTAAGGTTAGCCTAATCTAAGCCTAATCCAAAAGATTAAGGAATGGTTAACTAAGACCTCAATTTAATATTACTAAATGATTTTTAATGAATTGGACCCAAAAGACAAAATTACTAATCAAGACATGCTCTTTCATAATATGATTTTTATGAATTTTATCACGAGGTTTATTGTTAATCTCCCAATCTTAAGATTAAAATAATAATTTAACCCAATGTTCAACGGTTTAGTCGATAGAGAGAGTTTCTGATTTTTACCGATGAAACTTCAGAAGACAAAGTTGCTAAGAAAAATACCCTCTATCAGATGTGATTTTTACAGATTTTTCTAAGGTAGTTGTATTTTCGTATGAATAGTGTTTTCCGCGTTTTTAAGTCAGGCTTAAATCACTGATTAAGCCATGTAAATGATTTTATTAGGGTCAAGTACAGAAGACCAAAGTGTTTACCATGGTCTTTACTAATTAACTACCATTTTTTCGGAATTTTTATATGATAGTCAAAATTTTACTATTTACTATTTACCACAGTCACTATTCAACATTTACTATTTGCGAAATTTAATATTTGTACAGAAACTCGGGGTCTTACACCCTCCCCCACTTAAAGAATTTGGTCCTCCAAATTCACTGGACCAAAATATAATAGCTCACCTAGAATAGATCGGGATAACGCTTCCGTATGGCGTCCTCGGATTCCCATGTAGCTTCCTCTATTCCACGCCGACTCCATTGGATTTTAACCATCGGTATGGAACGATTTCGAAGTTGTTGCTCTTTCCGATCCAGAACCTTCACTGGTCTTTCTTCATAAGATAGATCCTTCTTAAATTCAAAGTCCACATGTTGAATGATGTGACTAGGGTCGTACACGTATTTCCGAAGCATAGATACATGGAATACGTTATGTACACCAGATAATTGAGGAGGTAAGGCCAATCTATAGGCGACTTCACCCACTCGATCAAGGATCTCAAATGGACCAATATACCTTGGGCTTAACTTGCCATGAATACCGAATCGACGAATACCTCTTGAAGGAGAGACTTTTAAGAACACATGCTCGCCAATTTGAAATTCCAAATCTCTTCTTCTATTATCAGCATAGCTCTTTTGCCTCGATTGAGCCACAAGTAACCGGTCTCGGATAATACGAATATTTTGTGATGACTCCGAGATAAGATCCGGTCCAAGCCATTGCTTCTCGCCAACCTCATCCCAACATAATGGAGAACGACAGCTCCTTCCATACAAAGCCTCGAAAGGTGTCATCTGTATGCTGGATTGATAACTATTGTTGTAGGCGAATTCTATCAATGCTAAATGATCGCTCCAACTTCCACCGAAGTCGATCATACAAGCTCTCAACATATCTTCCACTATTTGATTAGTTCTCTCGGTCTGTCCATCTGTTTGCGGATGAAATGCAGTGCTAAAATTCAGACGGGTACCAAGAGATTCTTGCAATCCTTTCCAAAAATGAGAAGTAAATCTCGGATCTCTATCGGATATAATGTTGACTGGGATACCATGAAGCCTAACCACTTCCTTTAAATATAATGCTGCCAGCACATCAACTGTCCACTTGGACTTAATAGATAAGAAATGTGCGGATTTAGTCAGTCGATCCACAATTACCCATATAGCATCATAACCACCTCGAGTCTTAGGAAGACCCAGAATGAAATCCATACCAATACTCTCCCACTTCCATTGGGGTATATCAAGTGGTTTCAATTTACCTGCCGGTCTGAAATGCTCGGCCTTTACTTGTTGACAAACAAGACATGTACTCACGAAATTTGCAATTTCCCTTTTCATGTTCGGCCACCAAAATGACCTTTTCAAATCCTTGAACATCTTAGTGCCTCCCGGATGGATAGTATATTTGGATCTATGGGCTTCTTCAAGAATCCGATTCTTTATATTAGCCTCATTCGGTACACAAGTTCTACCTTGAAATAATAATCTTCCATCATCGGCTATCGAGAAATCAGGTCTGCTACTCAAGCTTTCCTTAATCTCGACTAGCTCGGGATCAATATCTTGCAATAACTTGATTTCTACCAACAATTCGGGCTTCAGTTGCAACTGGGAAATCAATATCCGGTCATTATCAATATTGATATCCAGACTAGCCATTTGCTCCAGTAATTTCCATTCTTGTAACATAAGACTAGATATCTTAGCCACAGGCTTCCGACTTAAAGCATCAGCAACCACATTGCCTTTGCCCGGGTGATACTTAATAGAAAAGTCGAAATCCTTTATATACTCCAACCATCTTCTTTGTCTCATGTTCAATTCCTTTTGAGAAAATAAGTATTTCAGACTTTTGTGATCCGAAAATACCGTAAATGATTCACCATATAAGTAGTGCCTCCAAATCTTCAAAGCAAATACCACGGCTGCCAATTCCAAATCATGAACTGGATAATTAACTTCATGCTTTCTTAGCTGCCTAGAAGAATAGGCAATCACCTTGCCGTGCTGCATAAGCACACAGCCTAAGCCAATACCAGAAGCATCAGTGTAAACCACGAAACCACCCTCACCAGAAGGTAAGGTTAAAATAGGGGCAGTAGTCAGACAATCCTTCAGAGTCTGAAAACTCCGTTGGCATTCAATTGACCACTCAAACTTAATCTCTTTGCGGGTTAACTTTGTCAGAGGTACCGCAATCTTAGAGAAATCTTGAATAAACCTTCGATAGTAACCAGCCAGGCCAAGAAAACTCCTCACTTCAGTAACACTGGTAGGTTGTTCCCAATTCTTTACTGCTTCCACCTTCGATGGATCTACAGAAATACCATCCTTGGTAATAATATGTCCTAGAAAAGACACCTCTTGTAACCAGAAATCACACTTGCTCAACTTAGCATATAATTGGTGATCTCTCAATAATTGCAAAGCCATCCTCAGATGCTCGGCATGTTCTCTTTCACTCTTGGAATATATCAAAATATCATCTATGAATACCACAACCCATTGATCAAGGTAGGGTCGGAACACACTGTTCATTAACTGCATGAAAGCTGCCGGTGCATTCGTTAACCCAAAAGGCATAACGACAAACTCATAATGGCCATACCGGCTACGGAAAGCTGATTTATAAATATCCTCTTCTTTAATCCGTAACTGGTGATATCCAGATCGAAGATCGATCTTAGAAAAATAAGAAGCTCCAGTAATCTGGTCAAATAACTCATCAATCCTTGGCAAAGGATACTTGTTCTTGACAGTCAACTGGTTAAGTTGCCGATAATCGATGCATAATCTCATCGAACCATCTTTCTTCCGAACAAACAATACAGGAGCTCCCCAAGGGGAAACACTCGGGCGAATAAAACCCTTCTCGAGTAATTCCAACAATTGCTGCTTCAATTCCCGTAATTCCGCAGGAGACATGCGATAAGGGGCTTTAGAAACAGGAGACGATCCAGGAATAAGATCAATAGAGAATGTAACTTCACGCTGAGGCGGAAGTCCTGGTAACTCCTCTGGAAATACGTCCGAAATTCTCGGACAATAGAAATGTCCTTAATCTCGATCTGCTGTTCAGGGGACGCATGAACAAAAGCCAGAAAAGCTTCGCATCCACGCCTCAATAACTTATCAGCACGAAGAGTCGAGATAAGAGAGATAGAACTAGGGTGTTTCACTCCCTTGAAGGATAATCCGGGGTGTCTAGAAAAAGACACGGAACAAGAACTACAATGAACATTGGCCTCATACCGAGCCAACCAATCAGCTCCTAGGATTACATCGTAATCCTTCATGTCCATACAAATCAAATCAGCTGGAAAATTCTGATCGTTTACCATAACCTTACTAGAAGGATAGTAATGCTGAATTGCTGATTTAGAACCAATAGGGGTTGATATTTCTAACGGAGAACTCAACAAAGCAGGTGCCATAGCTAAAGATTTAGCAAATCTCCGTGAAATAAAAGAATGTGTTGCACCAGTATCAATTAGAACAAAAGCTGGCAAGTCGAATATAACAAGAGTACATTCGACGAGTCCACCCTCCTCGGCGATATCTTTTTCCTTTGCATGAGAGCCTGGAGCCTGCCTTGAGGCTTCTTGAAATTCAGAGGTTTTGCCGGGATAGCTTGTTCCGATAATAAAGGACAGTTGGGTATACGGTGCTCTTTGCTTCCACACCGCAGACATGCACCTAGCTTGCGCCAACAATCTTCCATCTTGTGACCAGGACGATCACAATATCGGCATACGCCCTTGAATGGAATCATAGAATCATGTTTCTTGTCTTCTTGTCGCGGCATTTTGCCTTCCACGAACCAGAACCAGAACTTGAACCAGAACTAGTAAAGGGTCTTTTCTTGCTCGGGTCAGTGCCAAATCCAGGTTTAACATTCTTGAGTGCCTTCGGTTGCTCTTTCTTGTTACCTTGACCACGAATCCTTTCAGTCATTTCCAAAGTATCTTCTAATATTTGTGCCTTTCTTACCATCTCAGAATATGTAGAAATTTCCAGTGGTGCAAGTTGATTGATATAATGAAGTCGAAGACCATTGAGGAAACGCTTCGCCTTCATTCTCTCAGTCGAAATAAGATGTCTTGCATAACGAGAGAGTCGTGAAAACTGAGCCTCATATTCTGATACCGATAAACTTCGCTGCTTCAAAGCTGCGAATTCTGCTCCCTTCTTTTCTTGCACGCGGTCAGAAAAATATTTATCATTGAAATATTCCTCGAATTCCTCCCACGAGACTTGTTGATCTCCGAGAGTCGGCTTAACAGACTCCCACCAAGCACGTGCATCACGTTCCAGTTGGAAAACGGATAAAAGAACACGTTCTTGGTCAGTGCATTGCATGACCTCAAAAATTCTTGCCATCTCGTCGAGCCAATTCTCGGCTTCATCGGGATCAGTTGAACCAGCGAATCTAGGCGGGTTCATTCCTCGAAAATTCCGATATAAATCACCAGTGCCATGAGCTGCGCCATGAGGTGCCGCTCCAGCTCCAGCTCCTGCCTGAGCCAGTGCATTCAAGGCTTGCGTAAGTCCTTGAACTGTACGCTGTAAATTCCTCATCTCAGCACGATTGGCTGCCATTTCTAGTTAAGTGCCTATAAAATAGTTACTCGGATTATTTATGAGAGAAGAACTTCTTAGATGAGAAGAGAAGAACTAGATAAGAAGAACATGATTATGGTTAAATAACTTAACCCAAATTTCTACCCAATTCTCACAAGGTTGTTTTCTTAAGCCTATAACCAATAAACCTATAACATTAAAGTGAAATACCTAGGACAAATTGACCTAGGCTCTGATACCAACTAAACTGTCACGCCCCGATGCGGAATCTCGGGACGTACGGTTAGGGGCAAGCGAGCAATAATTCCGAACCATTGCAAACCATTGCACAAAAGGTTGGAAAGGATAATAATCAGAGTTTTATTGATAATAAAGTTGAGTACACTGGGTAGAACAACTACATCCAAATAATAAGCAAAATACTAGAACAATCTCTCACTAATACTAAGGGTACAAACTGACTCAATAAACTAAAACTATCTCTCGATATCACTCCAGTCCATTCCCGACAAGTTCATCACCTGGAAAGAGGGGAAAAGTAGGAGTGAGCTAAACGCGCTCAGTAGATAACCACAAACAGGTTTACGTAATTAACCATTGATTTCCAATTTATATGAAATGCAGTAAATAAAGAATGACGATACGATAAAAGAAACAATGTAAAAGATATCTTGCAAGGTCAAGAAATATAACAATTTACCAAGTAATGAACAAGTAAAGTAACAGTAGATAATTTGGCCAGCAAGTATGTTACACATGTAACCAAGTAAATACGCACGAGTCAAGTAACAAGAGTTTGTCATAGACGTAACATGTCAAGTCAAGTATTCGGGTGCAATGCCTCACCCTGTCATAAACATCCCAATGGGCTCAATATCTTTTCGGGCGCTCTCCCCAGGACCAGACCGGGCCCTTATGATGCGTTGGCATTTCATTTCAATTGGATCACCGATCCCCCGTCTAGACATAGTCAATTATGGCCAATATAATCAGATGAATTTCTGTCGGGTACAAGATGTAAAGGACGACACTCGCCTCCTTTGATTCAAGAGTATAACCACGATGAAAAACCCAAAACAAGGTAGTCGTACGGCAAACACCGGGCCGTACTCACATGAGTAACGAGTCACGGGGCCAAGAATGAACGGTTGACAGTAAGCCGTTCGAGAGAGAGAAGTAAGTTCCGAAGAACGAATATACGAACCATTCGGGTCGTATTTTAAGAAATACGGTTCAAGAGAATCCGTATTAAGCATAACGATAATATCTAATTATAAGATAATTTATGCAAAATAGTCACCGGGTTGCCAATAACAATTAAACCAACCAATTTCAGTTTAATGTCCATTGATCAATTCCGGGCTCAAATATGACCGAAGATTATCCAAGGGTAATCGATCAATTAATCAAGTTAAAACAATAGTCATGATGTAACCGTAATTTACCACGGTAAAAATGTTCTACGGTAAAAATGTAAAGTTTACCGGATGGAGTGTCCGGCTAATTGGTCAAAGACTTGCCATAAGTCGGCCAGTAATTTTCTGGTTTACAGTAATTTACAGAAATTACCTATGGTAAAGTTTAGCTATTTACCATACTTATTCAATTTATCCAAAGTTACAAGTGAATTTCAATGATTTTCACTTTAAACAATTTATCAAAATAGATATTGCAAATAACAGAAATTTACTCATGTCATTATCTGTTATTTATGTGGATTGTCAATTTTTACTAATTAACATTGTTAAATGGGTCAAATAGCAAAAAAAATCAGTTTTCTGGAAGTTAAACGGATGACAGTGGGCCGTTAAACCTACTGGCTGTAAAACGGTTATCATTGGGCCGTTTTATACAAGGCGGGCGGTTCTAATTGGGCCGTTTGTATAAGTCGGGCGGGCAGTTCTGAGCCGTCTAAGAGATAAAGCGGTCCGGTTGGAACCGTTAATCCCTGTAACACGGGAATAGCGAAACAGAAGCATAAATCCGGCGTTTTATGCATTTGAGTACGTAAATAAATGGAAAAGCATGGTTTCTACAAGCTAACATGATGCCCTTTCATTCCATTTATCAAATTCAAGGTTTGTGCCATGGTTACCTACCTTAACCGATGAAATAAGGAAAGATGAATGGGGAAGAAGATGAACAGTAGACTTGCAGAGCTTCTTCACAGCAGCAAGAACCCTTTTGTGTTTAAGAGATGTTTAAGGGGGGCTTCCTCTACTTATAGGTTTGGAAGAGGAGTGTTTAATCTTCACACACGGTTTGGTCAGAGCCGCAAAATCCTTTGCATTGTTGACAACGTGTTTCTGCCAACCAAAACACGGTTTCACGTGTTTCTCAAGGTAAGGTTAGCCTAATCTAAGCCTAATCCAAAAGATTAAGGAATGGTTAACTAAGACCTCAATTTAATGTTACTAAATGATTTTTAATGAATTGGACCCAAAAGACAAAATTACTAATCAAGACATGCTCTTTCATAATATGATTTTTATGAAATTTTATCACGAGGTTTATTGTTAATCTCCCAATCTTAAGATTAAAATAATAATTTAACCCAATGTTCAACGGTTTAGTCGATAGAGAGAGTTTCTGATTTTTACCGATGAAACTTCAGAAGACAAAGTTGCTAAGAAAAATACCCTCTATCAGATGTGATTTTTACAGATTTTTCTAAGGTAGTTGTATTTTCGTATGAATAGTGTTTTCGCGTTTTTAAGTCAGGCTTAAATCACTGATTAAGCCATGTAAATGATTTTATTAGGGTCAAGTACAGAAGACCAAAGTGTTTACCATGGTCTTTACTAATTAACTACCATTTTTTGGAATTTTTATATGATAGTCAAAATTTTTACTATTTACTATTTACCACAGTCACTATTCAACATTTACTATTTACGAAATTTAATATTTGTACAGAAACTCGGGGTCTTACAGTCGCTCAGTTCAGAACTAGGTCCTATTTATAGGGTTTTGACTAGGGTTTGAAGATTAGATCGATTCTAGAGTCCTTAATTTGCCAGAACCTAATCCCTAAGAGTCTTTAGTAATGTTATAAGCTTCCCTAAGTCGATCTCTTGTAGATAGGATTTCAAAGGTCCAATCTTTTAGCAATTTCCTCACCTTACGGAATCTGCAGGATGTAACGGTCGTGTCTAGGTGCGTTACAGGGCTGTGGCGGTCGCCCGATAGACCGTTACATGTAACGTATATAGAGTTTCAATTTGATAAAACTCTTTTATTTGTTTATCCATATAATTATATTATGTAATTAGTATTTATCTTAAAAATACGTGAATAAGCCAATTACCCTTCTAGAATGTGGGCCAAACTTAATGGGCTTGGTCCTTAACCCTTTTAGATTTTATTTAGATAGGCTAGGTTAATTATTTAACCTAATTGGGTCTTATAATGACTTATTAATTCAATAATTCCTTTATTAATATATTTAGGCCTTTATAAATTTAAAAAAATTATTAAATAAATACAGAAGTTACTTTTATAAATTTTGGGGCACTACATATAATGTTAGGTTGGTAAATCTCATGTGGTAGTTCATACTTCACATGCATTCCAACATGTTCTAATGTATACATAAACCAAGGGGTGTAATTGTAACATCTTGAATTGTTAAAACTAAAAATATATTTAAATTTCTTAATAAAAGCTCTTCATGAACCCATTAGTAAATCCTCTTGGTTGAAATGAGCCATGTAGACAATGTTCGGAAAGGATGGATGATGAAAAGTAGACAATAGTGGTCAAAAGTATACGAAAGACTTAGACAATGGACTTAAGTTGGGCAATGAACTTAGATGATAGAAAATTAGATAAAAGTAGTTAGGAGATAAAAGATAAGCATTGCAAAAAGTTAGAGAGAAAGAATGAAAGTTAGACGATAGAAGTTAGACAGAAGGCGTGAAGGTTAGATGATGGAAGATGTGGTAAAGTAGATGATGTGCTGGAGTTAGATGAAAGAAAATAGACAATGACATGAACAATAAAGTTAGACGATGGACAACCCAAGTAGATGATAGACGATAGGACTTAGGTGATACAAAAAGTAAGTGAAAGGACTTGGACGATACAAAAAATAGGCAGAAGGTTTGTTTGAGCAGAAATTGGATGATGAATAGTAGATAATGCAAGACTTGGATGATAGAGATAAACGATGCTGAAGTAGATGATAAAAATGGATGGCATAAAAATAGACAATGGGCTTGTGTCTTACAGAATTGGACAGTGGATTTAGATGATGGAGGATTAAATGATGGACTCGAGGCTTTGGAAACTTGGACAATGGACATAAATAATGTAAGAATTAGATCTAGCAAGATCTTTAGGAGATTTGGGCAATGTGACTGAGCCTCTGGTGCTGCAACATCATGTGGATTACTTGTCAGGAGGGAACTATCAATGTTAAAGAAAATATACCATTTGTAGGGGTGTTCAATGGGATTTCTGACAGGCAAAAGGTAGGGATGAGAAGGTCTAATAGTTGCATGCAAATATTTTGACAGTGCATGGAAGGTGTTGTAGGTGGTGGAAGAGAAACGACATCATGGCATTAGCATGGGAGGAGGATCCTATATAGATCTCCCTTTCTCTATCTCTTCTTCTACCTCTCTTTTTCATATCATCCCCTTAGATTTCTCAACCCCTCCAGAGCATTTGCAATCAGATCATCCTTGGCTTCCCTTTGTTTTCTTGAGAGTTCTTAAGGATTTTCTTATCTTAGAAAGGAGTTGTTATACACTAGTAAGCCTCCCATAGACCCCTAGATCACATTCTAACTCCCTTGCCTTCAACGTAGTCTACAATCATCTAAGATCGATATTGTGTTTCTTCATTCTCTCTCTCCTATCACTTGTAGTGGAACTTGGAAGAGTAGAACTGGAAGCTTGAAGGAAGCAGATTGAAAGTTGGTGATAATAGGCTTTTTGCTGAGGTAGGATTTCTAAACATGAACCATGCATGCAACCCTTATGACTATTTTTGCCCAGTTTACATTCTATGCTTCCTAACTTATTCAAAACCATACATAAAAGGCTATCATTAAGACGATACTTTGACTCTTTTTATCCTTCTTATGTACGTTTTACGTTGGTTTCTGTGCAAGACAAGTAATGCTAGTATATGGATAATGAAAGTGACATATATTAATGATTAAAGCAAGTTATGAACGTAAATGGACAAGGAAAGTATGCATGCATGTGTTTTCTAAAGTAAATGAATAATGCATGTAGGACATAATATTATTTGACATTTATGCTTACCTTCGATTGTATGAGATAAGTGTTGTGTCCCTGGTTTTGATGATGACACACTATGACTCATTGAGGTGTATATGAAGCCAACAAGACAAGAAAAATATCCCATTAACATTAACTCTTATTTGTGGTGAATGGGTATGACAGGTACTTGACAAGAAAGATGAAGCATCTCATGGCGTCGATGCATGGCTTTTACTACATCGACGCAGGAGTTCAGTTTCAGAAGAAAAATGGTTCTGTCAAGCCTCAGTGCGTTGACTCCAGCTTGGACTTGCGTGGATGCATCCTTTGACAGAAGGATGGAGCTTGATTCTGTGAAGTACCTTGCGTCAACGTAGAGTCCCTATGGCATCGACGCATGCTTAATACGAGCAAGTTTTCTTATCAGCACTAGTGGACAGCGTCGATGCAGCGGTTTGATGGGGTCGACACAATTCGAAGATACTCAACTAGATCTGATGTGGGATCCAGAAATGACTCACGATCCGAGGTCCAAAGGCTCGGGAAAGATGTGTACGAGGTTCCCAGGTTCAAGAAGGGTCCGTGCGGGGGAATATCACAAAGAATAACAGAAAATCTGCCAGTGGGACCCTCAGGAGAATATTAACACAGAAAAGGGTAGAGTCTTATCCGATCGGCAAGAGGCGTGCGTGGAGAACACACACGAAAGAGGTGAAGGAGTACCCTGCTTGCGTGAGAAGCATAACTCTCTAAGAGAGAGCAAGGCGAAGCTTTGAAAGAAAGAGGAGGGTCTAACCCTGAGCTGATCCACATCTCCAGTAGAGCTGATCGAGTTGTAGAGAGTTCCCCGTTCGTTGTACACTGAAGCAGATCATCGAGGGAAGAAGAAGCTTCATCTGAGGATCATCAGTCTGTGGAGAACGAGCCTTTAGGAAGTAGCATCGTGACCTCCCTGCGTCACATTGCTAAGCTTGAGAGAGTTTGGTGTGTTGCGGACTATCTCTCCATAGATCCTACATCTCCAGTCCTGGAACGCCATCATCGACTAAGGATCTGTGTTCTTTACCCTTGTTTCCTTGTTTCAACTTTTCTCCTGTTCGTTATCTGAACTACATTTTTTTCCCTGCTAGTTGTTGTAGGGAGTTATTGATCTAGCTTAAGAAGCTTAGATCGTGGTCAGGCCGGAGTGCCATCAAGCTATTTGACAGCAGGTTGTGAGAGGAATAACCTCTCTGTAGCAAGCTCTGAAGCTTAGTGTTTGTAGAAGATTCGATCTTCTGTTCAAGTTGTGTATCAGCGGAGTTGGGGAAGAGTCCCCTTGTTTGTGTGTAGCACAAAGTGAAGCCTCACTCAGTTGAGTGAGGGGTGGACGTAGGTCTCTGGATAGAGACCGAACCACCTTAAAAATTTCTGTCTCTGTGATTTGGTTGTGTGACAGCCTTACGATAGATGGTTGTTTAGGCTCGATCCATATTTTCTTTATTGTATCTTGCATGTGAGGTTTTCTCTTTGCGCTGCAGTAGCTGTAGTATTTTTTAATCCTCTATTTTTGACGAAAAAGGAGGGCAGATCTATTCACCCCTCCCCTCTAGATTAGCCAATCCTACTCAACAAGTGGTATCAGAGCCAATCTCTTCATGATGTGGTCCAACGACCAGGAGAGAATTGGTGGATTGGCATCTAAGGGTCTTATGGCTGAGGGTCACTCTGTTAACCGACCACCTTTCTTCGATGGCTCTAATTATCTCTATTGGAAAAATCACATGAAGGTGTTTCTTCATGCCCAAGACCATGAAATTTGGCGCGTTGTCAGTAGGGGTCCCTTCGAGCTGCCCGATAACGTGGATGCATGGACCCGAGAGCAAATAAGGAAATCAATAATCAACTGGAGTGCCATGAACATTATGCAGTGTGCCATCCATCCCATAGAATTTTCAAGAGTGTCATCATGCGCTATGGCCAAGGAGATGTGGGATCGCTTGGAGGTAATATATGAGGGCACCTCAGAGGTACGTGAAACTAAAGCTAACATGTTAATCTCAGAATATGAAATGTTTAGAATGAAGCTAGATGAATCTATTTCAGACATGTATGCCCGATTAACTCAGCTTACTAACAGTTTAAAATGTTTAAGGAAGAGCTATTCAGAGCAGGAGATTGTAAGAAAGATCCTTTGGTCATTAACTTCTACGTGGCATACCAAGGCCACTGTGGTTGAAGAGTCCAGGAACTTGTATACCACCAAAGTAGATGAACTCATAGGGTCACTCATGACCTATGAGTTAAATCTCAAGAAAAAGGAAGAGGAGGTAATGAAGAAAAAGCCCTTAGCCCTGAAAGCTAGCCCTAGCAATCAAGAAACCTCCGAAGAAGCTGAGTCATCCAACAGTGATGAAGATGGGGAAGAGGTAGCAATCCTTACCCGAAAATTCAAGAAATTTCTAAGAAAAAAAGGTAAGGGTCTCAGGAAGAGAAAGCCACAGGTAAAGAAATCATTCAAACCAAAATCTGAAAATGTCAAAAAATCTGACAAGGTTGTTTGCTATTCGTGCAGGAAACCCGGGCACATCAAGTCTGAATGCCCTGAAGGAATACAAAAAACTTCAACAAAATGGAAAGGTAAAAAAAATAAGGCTATGGTATGTATGTGGAGCGATGAAGAGGAAGATGAGGAAGAAATGAACTCCACGGAGGCAAAAAAGGAAGACTTGTGTCGTATGGCAAAGGGAGATGAAGAGAATGAGGTAAACTCTCCCTTTGAACACTTTTCAACTAGTGATTGGGAAGAAGCGTACTTTGAACTCATTGACAAACATGACATGTATAAGAAAGAAAACACGGCTTTAAAAAAGAAAATCAACACTCTTGTGCATGATCATAGCCCAAATGAAAAGAATGAATCTTTGGATACTGAAATTTTCAATCTGAAGAAACTAGTTGAAGAAATGGAACAAGGTAGGAATGAATTGAAGGATTTAGAAGCTGAAAATGAAAGCTTGAGAAATGAAATTGATGATCTAAAATTGAAAATGCAAAAGTATGAGAATGACAGCAAATTATCTAATGAAAAATATGAAGCTGTCAAAGAAGTTAACACTCAATTGCAAAATGATATTGAGAAGCTCCAAAAGAATTGGATGACAAACAAAAATTGTTGAAAAAATTTATGGATGGAAAAGAGAATCTAGACGCCCTACTAGGAACTAAACTGAATTTTAATAAGGAAGGGTTGGGTTACAATACCATGAAAAAGAAAAAAAATGGTTTAAAAACAATCACCTTTGTGTCTTCTCAAGGTGCATCTACTTCCACTTCAAACACAAAACTCGCTGTGAAAATAGTTCCCAACTCAGAAGAACCAAAATCTGTCCAAGGCCAAGAAAAATAAAACAACAAAGGAAAAGAAAAAATTGACATACCTCAAGGGAAAAATTTGAGTACCACTAATAAAATTGCTCAAGAAACCCAGTCAGGTCGTCTCAACCCTCAGCCAAGGTCGACCCACACTCAGGTAGGAAATCGAAAAAAGGGCAATAGAGGTTGATAGTTTTCTAGGGTGAGGTCGACGCAGTCATGGTCAATACCCAGTCAGTGGGATAGAAAACCATACATAGGTCGATGCACAGTTCATAGGGAGTCGATGCACCCATCAAACAAAACACATTATGCCTATGATTTTCAGGGTGTAGGTCGACGCAGTCAAGTGAGGAGGTCGACGCACATGTCTCACAGAACCCGTTATGACTAGGAAGAACAGGGGACAGGTCTACGCACATACCCACACAGGTCAACGCAGTCTCACTTCTGGCACAACTATGATTCATACACACAGAGACCAGGTCGACCCCACTTCCCTAAGAGATTTGACACTTTTTACCAACTAAAAGCAAATCAGTAGACTCATTGGAACCAAAAATAGTCTTTTTCAAACATCAACCACAATCCAAGGGCTGAAAAGATCTCAAAACAAAAGGACAATAAGAAGGTGGAAAACAAGAACAAAAATTCTCCATCTAAAAAGAAAACCACCGATGAAAGGAAAATTTGGATTCCTAAGTCCATGTTATCATGTTTTGAGGAGATGAATGGTTTGATGGTACCCAAATGTGTTTGGGTTCTAAAAATTGTTGCTTAATTTGCTTTGCAAGAATGTCTTGCAGCCGTACATAACTGATGGTATCTTGATAGCGGCTGTTCAAGACACATGACAAGGGATAAAGTCAAATTCTATCTATTGGTAGAAAAAGAAGCTGAACATGTTACGTTTGGAGGGAACAACAAAGGCAAAATTATTGGTACAGGTAATGTAGGTAAGAGTCCCTCCAATTCCATTGAAAATGTACTGTTGGTTGAAGGACTGGAATATAACCTACTAAGCATAAGTCAATTGTGTGACAAAGGGCATAAAGTGATTTTTGACTCTCGTGAATGTAAAATCTTAGAACCAAATTCTGATAAAATCAAATTTTCTGGCAAGAGAGTCAATAACGTTTACATGATTGACTTAGATGATCGGGCTAGGAGGAGATACAATCAAATCACAAGCCCGCTCCCCTCCAACGCAGACAGACGAGATTGAGCAGCCGCAAGCTCCGCCTCAAGAGTAGACAAGAGCTGAGTGTCGGCCTAGACTGGTTCCAGGCCGCTTGCCACTCAGCCCTGGCATGCTCCACGGCCAACAGCTGCTCCTCCGAGGCCTTCTTTAAGGCCTCAGCCCTGCTCTCGACCTCCTCCAGCTGAACAACTCAACCTCGAAAGAATGACTCGACAGCCTCGACGTGTCCCCTATGCTCGGCTATAGCTGTCACAAGCCGAGCATGTCGCTCCCGCTCCTCCTAGATGGCTGCCAACCTCC
This sequence comes from Amorphophallus konjac, assembly GCA_022559845.1. Classification (NCBI taxonomy): domain Eukaryota; kingdom Viridiplantae; phylum Streptophyta; class Magnoliopsida; order Alismatales; family Araceae; genus Amorphophallus; species Amorphophallus konjac. Next base: position 325,713,249 of record CM040123.1, on the reverse strand, counting down.
GAGCCCTCTACTCCTGTGCCTGAAGAAGTTGCAGGTACTCTGCCCATATCCTGGCCAGCCTGCACATCCAAGGCTCCCGTGGGAAGCCAAGGATGTGGTATCCCTGAGTGCACTCTATCAGGCGCTGCCTCAGATCCTCCGGAGACGGGAGGGGGTCGCCCTGAAGGTAGCCCCGCGCTCGCTGAAGCAAGGAGGCACCCACACTCCCATCCACCAACGGCTCCGTCGGCAGAGTGGAGGAAGGCCATTCCACCACCAGGCTCAGAGCGGAGTAGCCTGTCTCCGTCAGCACACTAGTCGAGGCTGCACAATACCAGAAATAACAAATGGAAAGTCAAGAATACATGTGAAACTTTCCATGAGAAATAAGGTGGAAAACTTGAGAAAAAGGAATTCTCATTCCTTACCCAGAGTAAGCCCCTCAGTGCCTATGGCAGCACTCACCAGAGTCAGGGAAGGCAATGACTCCTCAATGGCTAGGGAGCCTTCTCCCACAACCATGTCCCCTCCAGAAGCCGTAGGGAGGTCGGAGGCCTCCTCCCGACCATCGGCTATAGGAGCTGGCACACACTCCTCCTCTGACCCCAGCACTACATACAAGATAGAAATATTAGTATTCTGTCGGAAAGCGTAGACAAGTGCTAAAAGGGGAAACGAAAGAGTCCCACGCACCTCCGAAGTATCCTCAATCTCAGCCCCCTCGGCGGAGGAGGCCCCAGAAGAAGAGGAGCCTAAACTCTCCTCTGTCTCTATGATGAAAATCACGCTACCTGAGGAGCCTGAAGAAGTCTCCGAAGAACTGCCGGAGGTGGTGGAACTAGAAGCCCCTGCGGACCAATAAAAAAAACTAATAGGGTCAGCACGCAGCTTGACCTTATATAAAGAAAGCCATCCAGACAAGGGTTTCGGACAAGAAGCTAACCAGCCAGGGCACTCCCCTCAGAGATCCTCTCTATGTCAATGATCTCTTCATCTTCTCTAGCCGGAGTCACCGCTGTAGGATCTCCTCCCACCACTCCAACTAAGTCACGAAAAAGCTCGCCCTCCTCCAAAGGGGAGGAAGTACCTATGGCCAACACCAGAAGAAACTTAGCAACGGCGGGTGATGTAAAAGCCCGCAACGAATGGCTAAGTCCCAGTCATGTACCTGAGGGTCCCATGGTGGAAGACCCAGCCAGCCCCACCGTGCAAGCTAAGACAATGGCTAGCAAAGGGGGAAGGGGCGGCCCCACCGACGGCGGTGGTAGCGACCTCGACACGGCTCCAGCAACAAGGGCGGCGAGGCCACTCGTCACTCTCGGCTCGGCCTCAAACGAGGGGAGCTCCACTGACGGTCTAGTGCTCACTAGCTCCTGGACCATCTCCAGGGTAGCAGTCGGGTCCTCACCTGGTAAACAAAATCACAAACCAGTCAGCAACCTCAGTCCGCCAAACGCCAAACAAAAGGGGAGACAACTCTCCTCAGAATGGCTCGGCACTTACCGAAGCCGTCCTGGATGGCCGTAGGTTCTTGCTCCTTGACGGGGGTGGGCACCTCATCTCTTGCCTCGGGAGGGGCCACCGCCCCCGGCATCCCCGCCGTCTCTGCATAAAGCACATGGCTATGTTAGTTTCTACAAGCAAGCATGGCCGTAAACAAAACATTTCCAGTCCCAGAGGACCCTACCTGGCAGAGTCTCCTCGGGGGCTTTCCACGACTCGAAGTCGGGGAACGTCTCGGCGTGGGGGCTGGTCTCGTCTATCATGCGGAGGACCTCATCAACATCGATCTCACATTCGATGTCGTTATCCGACAAAGGGTTGGCCTCCAGGGGTGGCGAGAAAGCCACCTCCGCCCCAGTTAAAGCGGAGCTATAAAACCCAGTCAAGCAATGCAAGGTTAGTCAATCATAATGGCTAAATCGACAAAAGACAAAGGGTGGGCGTGGTGCTTACTCAAAGTCGATTCGGCCTCTATATGCTCATATGCCCTGAGTCCTTGAGAGGACTCGCCAGCCTCCACCGCTCCGGTATCCACCCGGGGTCGCTTCCGCCTAGGCTGAAGACCCCCTTCCCCGCTCCCAGAAGATGCCCCCGCGGAGGGATGATCTTCCCCTGCTGGGGAACCTGCCCAAGAAATACATCAATAGACAACATCTCAGTCATATGCACAAAAAAGTAAGACTGAGACAATATACTAAAGAAGGTGTCTCACCTAAAGCTACGAAGGGAGTCAACGGCAAAGGAACCAGTTGCTCCGGCTTCAATCCCAACACTCGGGCAGCCTTTGCAACTGCCTCCCTGATGTCTCTCAGGGTGTAGGCATGCTCGATATGAGAGACAAACTATATCTATCCAGCGGACCCGATTGCATGAGCGATGTAGCGTCTCTAGTCACTAATAGCAGTGTCAGTAAAGCTCCCCTCCGGGAGCACCCTGTCCAGGGAACCCTTCTTCCCAAAGTCGTAGTCGGCTTGGAACTGGGTCCACCAAGTCCTCGGCGCCCTTGACTGTGATGCCCTAACACCAGCACCCACAAGCGTCGCCTGCACAGGCCTCAGGGGCTTGAGGGCCACACTACAACCCCGTGATGATGAAGAAGCCTGACCGCCTCGGGGCCACTGCTGTGCTAGTCGCTCCACATCCCGACCGATCCGAGAGAAGCGAGTCCTCAAGTACTCGTCGTCCAGCATGATAGGAGGTTGATCCTCCCGTAGAAGCCGGCTCTCCTCAGCCTTCCATATCGCCGAAGCCTTTTCGCGATACAAATGGCTGTGCTCGAACCACCACCTGGCATAATGGACGTCAAACCTCCCACGACGGTCTAACCTCGACGTTTATAACTACTCTGGCTCCCCGCAGTAATAGAAGTTCCACCAAGTAGCTGCTAACAGGTGGCTGTCCTAACCCTTGTACAACCGGCTCTCCAAAGGGAACCCCTGTTTGGCGGAATCGCCTGGTCGTACCTAAAGTTTCGGGCAAATCGGTGCGGGTAGTAAGGCTCCAGAACACTCGTATCGGACCAGTGTAGTGCCAAAACCACCGGCCGAGTGCTGATCGCCCACTCTGTGTACACCACGGCATCTGGCTCTCACTGGTATGGAAGGGCGCAGGCCGCCCTGTCGCTCGAAGGCACCAGAACCAGATGAAAGACTATCAAAGCACCGTCAAATGGGAGCCCATCCTCGCCTCTGCCAGGCAAGTAAGATAGAGCCCTCCTAGCTCCCTCCAGCTGCGCCACGGCATCTCCATTTGGCTGCCCTATGAAGCTGAACAACAAAGTGGCCACCGGGTTTGCCACCGTCGTCCGCGTCACCAACCCAGGAAATAGTGAACCGGCCCACACACTGAGGTAGTGGGTCGACAGAAGCAAGCTCCGCTTGCATGGCGCGGGATGTGCTGACAATACTCCCAGCCCATGACAGATGTTGGCCATCACTGTAGGAGCCAATGCCAGCCTCCGACCCTCCACCAATAAGCATGCGGGCCGCAGTAGCTCGGCCCTCAAAAGACTGTCCTCCCTGTGGAGGACCACGAACGTTGCCAGCCAGTATGCCAGATACGCAGCTAAATGAGTCACATCTGGCATTCCATGGGGGTTTCACCCCTCTCGCGGCACATAGATATATATATATGGAGTAGGTCTAAACCGTAGCTCCACCTCCGTATACTCCTCCCACGGGGTCTGATCTCGCGTAAACTCGTGGTAGAAGCAAAAGGGCCCATTGTAGAAATGACGGACCCACACCTTCAGAGGCACCCTGGGAGTCTGCACAACCATCTCTCTCTCCCTGCCAAAGCCAGGTCTCTCCAAGTCTTTAGCAAATATCGGTAATTGTGAGGAACCCGATATCGACCCTGCCCGTCAGTATGACTGCGATGGAGGTCGTCTAACACCACCTCCTCGTATCCCTCGCCGCTGATCGGCAAGCCAGAAATCCGGAATAGAGATGACAAGTCTAAGGAGGTCTCCCCCTCTACTATCACCACAGTGTTCCACCGGTGGTTGAAGCACTCTGCCAGTGCTTGAAGCAACCCCACATAGCAGGGGTACCCGTACAGCGCCGCTATCACTGCATATCTGATCCCGGACCGGTCTAGAAGCACCCTATAGTGGTGCAGAATCCCCATCAGCCACTCAGTCGCCCCCTGATGATATTAGTGTGAAGGAATCACCGCCCAGTGGCCGTACCAGCTCACGACCGTCTGTCGGAGAATCCCATCCAGCAGGCTATGGTCGTCATATCTGTCACTAACAAACTACAGACCTGACAACTCCAACACCAGCCCTATGGTCCCCTCGGTCTCGACCACGTGGTGGACGTGCAAGTCCCAAGAAGCGGGACCCAGGGCTCCAACACGGACCCCGAACTGGTCCGCCCTGCTAAAAGAGCCAAGACACTCGGCACTAGGAAACTGGCGCTGCCTCCAAAAATCTGTAGAAAAGCTCGGGAAGCTATAGAAGACAACCCCATGTAGGCTCTCCCTGCCCAGCAGAATAGCCCGCTCCAGTCGGAGGCGCTCTCCAGCAACACAAGGGTCTCCGTCTTCCATATCGGGTGGGAGAAAACTCCTGACAAACTCAAACAGGTGCCGATCCAATGGAAACTCCATCTGGTAGCCTCCCGCACGGTCATAGGTGTAAATCCCTCCAATCTCAGAAATCCTGGCCAGCTCCACGGTCCCTGATGCATTCTCCCCCTCTCCAACGGGGCCCTCAGCCACCAGCGAATGCCCCAAGTCAAGCTGGCCCAGGCTGGCCACAGTGACGATGGGCGGGCCTAAAGGGGGCAAGGGCCGCCCAATCCTCCTCACCCAGTGGTCCTCCTCATGGGCCACGCGTCTCGGAACCCGATCATCCCTGTCGAATCTCGCCATAGCTGCAAAATAATTGCACAAAAATGGTAAGCGTACAGGGATCAATACATACAAGAATGCTAGCAAAAGTGCGTATGAAGTGTCAAATGGCAACCACAACAACGCAGAATGAGGAGCTCACGGGCCACCCGCCCTCATCTCCGCCTCCGACGCACGCCGCGTGGGGTGTATTTGTTGTACCCAAATATTTTCCCAGCAAAAATATTAAGAAATGAGGGTTCGGGAATTTCCCGAACACCTTTAAGGCGTGGGCTACCCAGCCCTTCCTATACCACACCGGGCCCAATCGAGGGTCCCAACTAGCTTTCCGTGACCCACGGCAACATCAACAATCGATTGGGGCCACCCCCGATCACCCAACTTGCGGGTTTACCCGCCTTCAACACAGCCACCCGGGCCAACCCGGGGCGCCCTGATTACAAGCCACGACATGTGGAACCCAGCAACGAGGCCAGGATTTACCCCCAAGACACCTCCCTCCAGCCCTCTGAAGTCAAAGGAAGACTCATCTTGGCCAACCACAGGCTTTAGAAGCCCGTAGCACCCTTATGCGGCCCATACACGTGTGTCGGGAATTTCCCCGAACACCTTACGAGCGCGCACTTTCCAGCAGTTCTACAACAAGCCGAGGGCTAACACGCGGCTCCAGCACTCCAGCCATGTTCTATGACAACCCTCCAGCAAGTCGGGCCCACCCCCGACCCTCAGATACACGGCGACGAGCCGTTTATCTTCAGCTCTCGGGCCAACACGGGGCTGCCGGCAACCCGCCTTACAACATGGCATACGCTACGAAGGCAGGGCCCACACGCCTGAAGTGCCATCCCTTGGCTCCTGCAAGCTCCTACCCTCAGCCCGAGGCCCAACCTAAGGCCCGCCAGTCGATTACCCAAGCCGTTTGATGACCTGAGGTGTGTAAGGAATTTCCCCGAACACCTTACGGGCCGCGGCGACAACAAGCCCCTACGGGCCAATTCCAGCACCCCGTCCTTCAAAGGACAACCCCAAATAACGTCGGAAGACCCCCGGGACCACCCCCCGCGGTCACAGCTGGCCCGAGGGGGGACTTCACCCTGGGCGCGATCGCGCTCCAAGGAGGGCGAACTCCCTTTGGAGTCACATCCTTGGTGCGGACACCCGAGCAGTTGAGCGGCGCGATACGCCGAGCCACCGGTACCGCACACGAAGCGCGACTCGAGCCACCTCAGCGTCCATCTGGCTCGGAGACAGCCTGGAGACTCCGTCTTGAGCCTCCCCATTTATCATATTTGTTTAGACGTTATTTGTGTGTAATGTGTGTGTTTCATTTTATTCGGTTTGTAATTTTGATTGCAAGAGGGGCTTATGTGCAATTTGGACCCGTGGACCCCACGGGTCCCCCAGGCCCCATCCCATTGAGCCACCTCAGCCTAGGGTACCATGTGGGGTCAGTCAACCTTCCACATGGAGGCTTCTAGAAGGGTGGGCCATGTGGGGGACAAGTGACTTGGAAAGTCCAATATTGGCCACCTACCACCACCTACCATGTCAAACTTATTCACCTTGGTCCAAGGGCCGCCCCCCCCTTAATATATTTATTGTATTTTGTGTGTGTGTGTCACACTCAATCCAGGCCACCCATTCCCATCCCCTAGATCCAACGGTGGACAATGGATTTGAGATGTAACACATAAATACTTGTAATTTCCCATTTTAGAGAATTAATGCCATTTGAATCAAACAAATTCCAAGAGCAAGGGCTGGTGCGCCCCCCTCCTCTCTCCTCCCTCTCCGCCTTGAAGCTGTGAAGGCTTCCCTCTGGAGTTGTGACTCCTCCCCTTATCATTCCGGTCGCCGCCGCCACGAGCCGCCATCGCATCACCGCCGAGATCGCCAGAGTTCTGCCTTCATCCGACCACAGCAGCTTCCACGAATTCTCTGTGTCAGCCACGAGCTCAGATCGACCTGGGGATTTTTAGGGTATGCTCCAGAGGTGTCAAGCACGTCCCAAAAATTTTGGTTGGTCATAAAGATCCCATTTGATATTTTTTTATTTTCGTCCAACCTTAATTTCCAGATCTGTCTGCTTGCTGTTTCAACTTCTACCCGCCCTGTATTTCAAGTGTTCGGACCTCTTTCTGATTTTTGTTTAACCTCCCAATTGTACTGGGAGTTCCTTCCACCAATCCCACCGTCCCCAAATTTTCTTGAATATTTTTGAGGCCATCTCATATTTTTCAAAAATTGATCTCAGAGCTAGCTACAGCGTTGTCCACTTGTTCCCAGATCCGATCACCCTCCAGTAAACAAATCATAACAAATCACAGCCACCTCCAATCAGTCCACAAAACATACCCCCGTCTTCCTTGTCCAAAATCTCATAACTTTGATGAAGAGCTCAAGAGCTGAATCGGAGTTTTACTAGGCAGTCAATGGTAGTTCTCAGACAAGTGCCCTGCAGATCTGAGATTTCGGTTACTGTACAACAGGGACTTGTAAATTTAAAAAAGTTCTGATCCAGCCAGATCCAGCAGATCTCCCTGGCTCTAGATTGAAGTATTTGAAGAGAGCTTTCCAACGATAGCTCATGCGTCCCGATCCGATGTCGGGATTGATCGCAGCGGCCGTTTTCGCCGGAGCGCGCGCCGGAAGACAGCAACCAAAATCCGTGGGAAGTTAGTTCCAGAATTGGGAATCGGGGCCGATCAACCCTCGATCGGTGTTCCCGGCCGACCGCCGTCCGTGGAGGCGCGCCACTAGGGGTCCCCATCACAGTGGGTCCCACCCCCACAAATCCGGAGGACAACGCCGTCCGTGGGCCCCACGGGCCCGTAGAAGCCGCCGTTCGGAAAGCACGAAAACGCGGAGTTCGGCACCGCCGGGCGACATCAAGATGCTGCCCGTCAACCTGAGTTGCGTGATTCTCAGACCCCACATGTGACCTTTTACCTCCCTGCGTGGAGTGGGTCGACTTAGTGTATTGTTGTAATAATTATTAACCGGGAGTCTGTAATTCGGCCGGGGTTGTCAGCGCCACGCCAGGTGCGTGGAGGTAACAGTCTCACCTTCTTGGCGTTCATTTGCTTAGCTAGTATATGGTCTTTTGCCGCTGCCGAGAGCGATAGGTACTAGCCCGTGTGTCCATGTCACTGCTGTGAGCGTGAGAGTGACCCGTCCCGCGACTCGATCCGAGTCCGGAAGTGAGTCTGACTACCTTGAACTATGCCGGTTCCTTAACCGCGCACGATCCACGCTTTCCCTCGCATGGGACACCGAGTGAGTTTGCACTTCTGTTAGCGACGTGTAGCCTATAGGAGCTCTCCGTGTCGGGCCTAATGTCTCTCCCATCATGTGTTGCTGGTCGTGTCCGCATCTAGAGTCCGAGGTCCATACCATGTAGAGTCCGTCCCCGTGTCCGTCCCGTATCAATCCTCCTCCCAACCAGAGGGCCCGCTTTCATTCTCCAGTCCCAGTCTCGTGCAAGATCGATCGGTGTACCTATGTGTGGAGGGATTCGCGAAGACAGAGCCTTGGGATTGATGAGTATCATATTTCATATTATAATTTGCATCACATATGTCATCTTTGAGCATTAAAGGAATATAGTTATGCAATTTGGATAATTAACTTCATTCTCACAAATAAATTGAGTTTGCATGAAATTAACCATCCTTTTGAGCCATAATGACTATGTGAGATATGAACTTGCATAAGGGATAAATTGCATAACCTATTTTTGGCATTTACAATGAATTTTTACTATTACAGGAGTTGGCGACCAAAGACTGGATGCCATTTCTTTGAAGACTCAGGAATTAGCGACCAGAGGTCGGACGCCAATTAAACAACGCCTTTGTGAAAAGGCGCTCATTCAAAGAATTAGCGGCGTTCTGACCGACGCTAATTTGAAGACCACTTTAGAAGAAAAGAATTGATGGCCAGGGCTTTGTCGCCATTTAGAATGAGCGGCTGTTTGGAAGGGCGTCCATTGAAGAATAAGCGGCTATTTGGACGGGGGCCCATTCCTTTGTACGAAATAGAAAGAAAAGGTTGAAAATATAAAAAATGAATTAGCACCACTTCAAGAAGACGCCAAATCTTTTGCACGAAAAAGTGAGAAATATCAAAATCAGGAAATAAAGAAATAGCGGCTGAAACTTGAACGCCAATTGGAAATAGCGACCGTTTAGAAAGTCACCATTTTTGGAAACAACGGCCACTGAGGTGGATGCTATTTATAGGCAGAAGCTAAAACAGAACCGAACCGCTCCAAACATGATTATCTTTCCATATTTCATGCAAGATGGACTCTTTTGATGGCAGGAGACTCAGTTCGAACGGAATCATGAAGGAAAGTTAGATTTGGACTTGATATCCAAAGTCTTGTAGGATTGGAAGTCCTTATACATTATAAAAAGTCACCCATGAGAACCGAACGAAAGATCTTAGCCTTTTTCTTCTCTTTCTATTCTTCTTTTCATTCTGCTGTCTTCATAAAAGTTATTCATTTTTAAAAGTTCTACAAATTCTTCTTCTATTCTGCTTCGTTTTCAAGTTATAGCTTAGTTTTTAAAGTTCAATTTTTTTGTTTTTCTATACCTGCATTTTTCTCTATTCTCCAGCCTTTTACATGCTTTTCTGTTCTTTTTTTCATCTGAGTCTTTTCAGCAAAGTTCTTCATGTTTCAAAGTTCTAGATTTTCTTCTTCTTTCTCTTCTTCCAGTTCTGCTTAATTTTTAAGTTATAATTTTATTTTCAAAGTTCAGTTTTTACGTTTTTCTATACTTGTATTTTTCTCTGTTCTTCTCAATGTTGCTCTCTCTTCTGATCGTTTTCTCCCTCTTCTCTCTTCATGAAAGTTCTTCCTCTCTTCAAGATCTTCAATTTCTTATTTTTGTCATCTTTTGATTCTGCTTAGTTTTAGAGCTATTTTGATTTTTCTCTTACTCTATTTCTATTTCTATTTTATTTTTATTTTTAGATTTTAATCTTCCTCCTCTTCTCTATCTCCCTCCTCTTCTATATTCTTCTAAATTTCTAAGGTGGAAGTTCTCTTCTTCGGTCCTCTCACGGCATTCATCTACAAGGCGGGGTGATCCATTCAAATGCTCGGCGAGGCGATTGGGCGGCGTCATTGTTCCACTATCTTTGCTCTTAATTCTTCCCATTTTCTTTTACTTTCATGCAAGTTGTAATTTTTATTTTCATAGACTTGTAATATTTCCTTTAGCAATAAAAGTCAATTTTTGTAATTGTTACTCTTTTCTCTCTTTCCATCTCTTTCAATCTTCTCTTCTCAACCCTCCTATATTCTTTAGGTGGATTTACTTTCAAATAATTTCTTTTCATGCAATATTAAATTTTATTTTTAAAACTCAATCAAAAATTTGGCTTTTCAAAACATAAGAGTTTTCTAACTTGCTTAAAAGAAAATTTTTCTTCTCCGTGAGATCGACCCGTATTCATCACTTTATTCTAATTCAAAATCTTTTTAGTGAGTGTGGTATATTTTTGAAATTGTGGCATGACATTTTTAACGACGAGTGTTTGTGCGCATCAATTTTTTACGCTGTTATCGGGGAGGAAATAATTTTTGATAGTTGGATATTCTTGTATTTGATGTGTATATAGTTATACTAATTTTTCTATTTTTATTTTATAGGAAAAAGAATAAAAAATCAGAAAAAAAAATTCAGACCTGAAAACTACAGAAAATCAACTGTAGTAGTAAACCAGAAAGCACTGTTGAAGGGCTGGAAACTGTCACCAAAGGGAGCAGATAATAAAAAAATCAGAAACTCTTAAAAAATTAAGCGTCGCTAAAGGTTAGTAAGCGTAGGAACATGTTCCATTTTTAAAATTCTTAAAAAATCACAAAAAAGTCTTGAACATTCAAAAAAAATTAGAAAACAAAAAAACTCAAAAACACATGATATTAGGCCTTATTTCTCAGTAGATTTACATATTGTTTGTTGTTTTAGTTGCTATTTCTCTTTCATATCTACCTCTCTTTGAAAAAAAATAGAAAAAAATCTCTGAAAAAAAAAATCAAAAAACAGAAAACTCCAAAAAAGAAAATTCATTGTCATGATATCATGCTTTCATACTAGTTGTATTTCTTACATGCATAGTTGCATTTAGTTAATTCTTTGTTCATCATTTGCATAATTTGAAAAAAATCATTCTCTTCTTCTCTTTCTCCCTTCTTAAGGGCAATCAGGCACACCCCTCTTGAAATTGGAAGGACCTTCTAATTGAGCTCTCTGTCTCATTGGACTGGAATCTCCTTTTCTGAGACCTCCATAAGTCCTCGCACCCGTGAATTCCCTTACGGACGCCGTGCAGGTTGTACCAAAAAGATCCAAGGAGGTAGTTTTCCCTTAGAAGGTCAAAAAAAAAAGAAAAAAAGAGTTTTGGGACCTATTGTTATTTTGGAAAATCAGTGTCTAGGAAAGAGGTCCAACGGCAAGCGCCTTAAGCGGATTTGTGATTATTTAATTAGGTCCCTACGAAAGTAGGGGTAGCCTCCCACAACCCCACCTCTTACCTGGTCGGTGGACCAACTTGGTAGTGGGTGCCGATTCCTCTTTTGTTAAAAAAAATCATCATGTTGCATGAATTATTCATATAGTTGTTGATTGCAATGCATTGAAAAAAACACAAAAAATAGGTAAGGAAATTCCTATTTTTGAGTTGGGCTTGCATATTCAATAAGACATACCTTTTGGCTCATTTTTCTTGATCCATTCCTTAAGCAATGAATCCAAACTCCATTATGCCACCTTATTCTCAAGATCATCTCGCACTGGTGGAACATTTTTAGTTATTTATTTATTTATCAGTCCATTATGTGGATAATTATCCAACTCAAGCTCCACCTTTCACCCAACCTGGTCCGACCTACTACGAAGCCCATACTCTTGGTCGGCCTACAATGAAAGTCCATCACTCATGGGGGCCCAGCTGCACTCCTTTACTCAAGACCATATCCAATCCTCTCAATTCTTTCATGGGCCCTATGATTCATCTCGCACTGGTGGAATATTTTTATTTATTTATTTATCATTTTATTTGCGTAGGCGTGCTAGTCACTAAATGACAAGTTTATTATGTGCACCGTCTGACTAACCAGACGAAAGTGAGTGATCGTGTCGGGACCCAAAACCCGTCGTACCATAAAGGTTATGGCGTTAATTACGCCCCTCTGAAAGAGGGACAACCCTTGATTAATCGCCAAAATATAGAGACCATGTGGCCCACAAAATATATAAAAGATGTGATTACATGTAAGCACACAATATGGAAGCATTTGTTTTGTTACACCGACTCCTGGTACAGGGCAGAGAACGTAGGTCCGAAGACCACCAACGCGCATAGTGAGAGCTTCTGGTCAGAGCTAGTCTGACTTTTAGCATATCACCATGTGATATGCCGAGGCCCGAGATGATGACAAATATTCAGCAAACTTGCATGCGAAACTAGCAAGTAAGGCAGCAAAGATAAGTGTGTTCAAACACAATTGCACATTCAAATAGAAAGCAAGCTCAGCTGATTGGTTTATTATTATTATTATTTATTTCTTAATTAGTTTCTTAATGATTTATTGAGGTTGAGCTCATTAATCATTTATTAGAAGGTTTTATCAGGCTTTGACAAAAGCCAGAGGTTGACTGGGGAGGGGATCAAAGAAGGTTGACCCAAGGACTGAGGTCGGTGCAAGCTGGAGCTAAGGTCGACGCAGCAAGGGGCTGAGGTCGGTGCAGCTGGGCTAAGGTCGATGCAGCTGGGGGTTGAGGTCGGTGCAGTAAGGGCTGAGGTCGATGCATGTTGGGCGAGGTCTGTGCAAGTTTGGGCTTAAGGTCTATGCATGTTGGGGGCTAAGGTCGATGCATGTTGATTTTAAAATGGCGTGGGGCATTGAGGAGGGTTAAACGGCGTGGAAGGGGAGCGCCGGATTAGAGCCCATAGGTTTAGAATGATTTATGAGTGTGAGATGAAAGTGGCACGGGGGGGGGGATCAAGGCGCGCTGGATTAGGACTGCGTTGGTTTGAGGGCAGAGTTTGAATTTTTCTGAGTTGTTAGATTACACTGTGATTTTGCTCAGTCTTTTGGCGTTGATTAAGGGTTTATTCATTGAGTAAATTTAGATTTGATTGTCCTGCAGACACAGCAAACCAAGACTTGTGTGAGGTTCTTACTCAAGCATAGCCCGCAACAAGCTTACAGTCCCCAGAACTGAGAATCCAACATGATTTAGACTAAGTATTCAGTCAAAAATTTGGCAGCACCCCCCCATACCCAGAGGGTTGCGGGGGGAAAGTGGAGGCATTCCCATAGAAACTGGGGTACGCTCCTTAAAGTCAGAAGCCAAACGGTGATCGGCGGACCCAGATGGATGGAAACCCTGAGGACTGGACTACAAGGGGTGCCAATACTCCATGGGCCAAAAACATTGTCCAAAAGGGACAGCCAGAATGGGGGGAAACCTCGAGGACTAGCCTACAAGAGGTCCCTTACCCACAGCCACCACCGCTCCTAGAGGAATGTGGATTTAATGTTGGGTCAAAAGACCCATTCTTATTCACCTCAGGTGGCTTATAGGACTCCACGTCACAGGTGGACGGGATCCTATAGCCTGGTGGTGATTCAGAAGGAAAGCGACGTGAACGTTCGATGGGGGTGTTCCCCCTCCCCGGTCAAAGAATCCTAACGGTCGAGACGGAACACAGTATTCGCATTAAGCCTTCAATTTTCACCCATGAAATTGAGATGGGGAATAGGCCACATTGGGTAGACCTTCCCCCCACCCTACTCGGGGCAAAGAAATCATAGTAATATATCATTCATCCACTACACTACTGGCAGTAGGCTAGACATGGAAGAAAGCTAATTAGTTAGCATTTGGGAGTCAGCCATGAGCTAGGGAACCACGGAGAATGTAAGAAACAAACGACCGAGCGACTGGCGGGTGACATATGGAAAAATTTCCATAACCAGGGGCCTCGCACCCAAATTATAGGGGTGACCCTATTCTCTTCAGTTCATGACTGTGAATGGAGAGGTAATAGGGAAGCCAACCCCGGGGGGAAAACAGAGATGCACATATATGGATGTCTCCGGCGGTAAGATCAACGACGAGCATATGGTGCATTTAACATAGCTACCACACTGAAAGAGAGCCCCGGGGATGGGGATAATGTTAATGTAGCCCTTGGTTATCCTAGGGCATGCTCGACATCGACTGAACAAACCAGATGTTAATAAACGATATGGAAGTAAATGTAGCAGAACAAGAGGAGGGATTCAGACACAGCTTAAGGAATGATCAAAGAGAAGGAGTATATATTGCATTCGGCCAGGCGTTGCCGCACGAGACCATTCCATTACATCTTTGCATCAGAAGATGAAAAGAAAAAGAGTCGAAGGCTAAACTAAAAAAGGAAATGAATGGGGATGCGGGCTCATATCATCACCCGTTTCATTACAAGTCACAAGGGAGATATTAACAAAGGGAGGGCTAGATGAAGAATGAAGGCGATATCTCGCACACCCACCTCCGCTCTTTACAACAAAAATAGAGTATCAAAAATCTTCCTCTCTTCCCTCGCTCCGACCCTTTCCTCTCTGTTGGCGAATTGTGGACGACTGCCCAAGGAAGCCTCTCTCAGCTTTTTTTATTCTTTTCCAAGCTTCCCCTCTCTGATTCCCCTTCTCTCTTTTTCTCACTTTGACCTTTTCGCTCCCCTTTTTCTTCTTTTAGGTGAATCAAACTCATTTATAGAAGAGCCGTTCTATGTGGCTAATACGGCGCGATCATGGGCGCACCGGAATAGGGTGTGGAGATCCCTTTTTTGCACGCCGGAATGAGAGATGTCGGATTGGGGAGAAGCACGCCGGTTTAGTATGACACAGGATTAAAGTCTGCCACGCCGATTTGGGGCCTCTCCATTCCCATTTCCAGCATCTTTCGGCCCATTTAACTTGTCTAGGCCCATTTTGTGCTCATTTTCTTCTTTTGTGAGGGTTGGCCAATCGAATGACTCGTACTTGTTGTCCGAGCTTCTATTTGTTTCTTCGGGGATTATCCCGCATATTATTCCGAGCTCTCGGGTCTTACTTTAGCAGTTGTCCGTTGGAGCCGAGCATCTTTTCTTTTCTTCTTTTTCTTTAGTCTCATCTTTTGTTCGACTTTCGCCATTCTTTTTCTTCTTTCTTTCTTTTCTTCTCTGTTGGCATAGGAGCACCTGATCAGAAATTCAAACCTGCAGATGTAGAAGTCAGGAAAAATTAGGAATATTTTTAGTGTCAACAAATGCCCCTCACCCGCGGGTGTCACAAAAGAGGGAAAAAAGAGCGGGACCTGCGGGTGTAGCCCATAGCCTGTTTTGAAAATATTGCATGTGTCTTTTTATTATTTATTCTTTTTATTTATTTTATTTTCATTTATCATCATTTTTTTGTTTTCATTTTAATCTATTATATCTTTTTATTTTATTTCCTCATTCATCATTTTTTTATGCTCATTTATTCATCATTCCATTTTTTATTCACCATCATCATTTTTTTAGTCCCATCCAAGCATAGAGTCATTCATCGACCACAAGCATAAAATAGATATATGTAGAGTGGTTCCCCTATATTAGGGATAGGATAAAGACAACGTCCATGATTCACGGACAGAGTGTGGGTCACGAAGCACAACTAAGGGAGATGTGCATACGTAAAGGGGACACCGCGTAGAACATTTGTATAGTATGAACCATAATCTACACCCAGGACTATTCCTCCATAGTGTGAAAGTGCAATTATATGGGTAGTGAAACCTAGGCATAGGGACGTGCAGACGTTCTGAGTAACACTAGAGGATTACTTTATCATCTACACATACATTTGGGGATCTAACTTTTGGTAGCTTCGCACAACCCCCTTATTTATTTTTAATTTTAGATTTCACCGTTCGGCGTGAGTTTCCTCATGTGTCTCAATGGAGATTCCCGGCAACTGGGATTCATCCTTTACTATGTTATGATATTATTGTAGATTTCACCGTTCGACGCGAGTCTCCTCAAATGTCTCAATGGGGATTCTCGGCTACTAGGATTCATCCTTATTTTACTTGTGGAGTTTGCTGCACCATTTTCACGCGAGTTTCCTCATGTGTCTCAATGGAGATTTCTGACTACTTGGATTCACATTCCACTTATCATTTTTTTTGAAGAAGGGGGTAGGCAGCTTTTTCCTCACGGTCACCCTTTACGTGAGTGCAGAGATTTGAGCATCCATGAAGTGTTAAAAAGAATTTAGGACGTCCCTACGGCTAAGGACCATTGCTCATATTGCATGTGAAGTGTGGGAGTTTCGTCTAGGGTGTATCCAGTGAGTTGTGCTAGCAACATAGCTACGACTCTTCCCCTAACCGTATGCACTCGTCGAGAATTAGCTTTTCATCTCTTAGTGTGTGACGTGACGCACACAAACCTAGAACCTGGGCATCGTTATTTAGTAAGGAAATATGTGATCTTAGAAATTTGAAGGAAGTGTATTAATACTATATTACAAGCAAGCATGCACATGAGGCAAGCAATCAAGCAAACCATATTATGCTCATTTTTTTCTCTCTCTCTTCTCTTTTCTCTTTTTTCTTCTTTCTTTTTTTTGCTCTTTTTTTGTCTTCTTTCTAATCTTGTCTTCTTTTTTTATCTCCCTTTCTTTCTTTCTTTTTCTTTTTTTGTTTTCCCTTCTCTTTTTTTTCTTCTTCTTTTTTTTAGGGCTTAACAGGCATGTCGGCGATTCTGGCGTGAGGAGATCGATGCCATGGCAGTGGAGAGAAGGTGTTATATGTTGTGGTGAATCCATGGAGAGATCAAGGGTTAGTGTGGAACCAAGGGGGGTCTTTTCGTTCGTTGGTTCGGACAGCAATTCTGGGCAAATGGTAAGAGGTTTGTCGGCTTAGACTAAAGGTCATGACGTCGAATGACTTGGCTTAGATGTAAGGTCATGACGCCAAGGGAGAATATTTAATGGCTTAGACATAAAGTCATGATGCCGTACAACTTGGCTTAGGCGGAAGGCCATGACGCCAAGGCAATACTTTTAACGGCTTAGACATAAGGTCATGACGCCGTACATGTTGACAGGTTTTTCCTTCTCTTCCCTTTTTGATTACCCTTCCAACCCCTTCTTTACTATGCTAATGTAAACAATTAAATGATGCGTAAATAACAGGGGGAAAGATGTGGAATGTGTGTGATCGCCACCAAGGTGCCGAATGTAGCTAGATACACCGTACTTTGGAAAGAGAGGGGAGACACCCGCCTAGAACAGCACTGCAGTAATGCGCGGCTCCTGATGAACCGCCCTTATAATGCGCGATCGCTCGACAGACCGCCCGGCAGCGCTGGGACGAACGCAGGATGAAGAACAGCCAGATGACAGAACGGTTTGGTATCCGCCGCTGAACAGAGCTGGACGGTCGATGGACAGCCACCCTATACCTCGAACGGACAGATGAAGACCGCTTCGTACCACCAACTTTCAAAACGTGGGATCTCGACCTCCACCCTTCCCGGCCGGCCAGGAGGAGTGGGCCTCGTGTTAGGACGCTGTTGACCTGCAAAACAACGTGGAAGACACACAAAGGAACCCAATATCAGAACTGAAATGTGTAGTAAGTGCCAGAACGGAAAGAAATGAATATAACTAAACAGAGTGGGGGGTACCTGAAGGTTTTTAAACCCCTAGGGGCACCAAAAATGTGGGAGGATGTATGTAATGTGATGAGACAATGAAGAAAAGCAGATGGAAGAAAAGAGAACGATGCATGCAATGAGAAAACAGACGGTGGGACTAGTGAACTAATGACTCAAACAAACGGTGTACTCCATGAATCGGAGGTATATGAGGACGTAGAAGGCCTCCCTCCCAGTCTTGGGTTGCTCAACAATCTGGCAGAGCTTCACCGTTGACCCGAAAATCTCCCCCCTTTTTCAAAGCTTGCCCTTAAGGTCTATGTATAGAGCCTAAGAAGCCAGCCCCGAAATTAGGGTTTCCAATGAATATCAGCTCAATGTATCAAAAGAAAATCCGTAGATAATGCAATTATCTTCCAACCAATCGAAACGGCACCTCATTTGGTTGAGAAACCACGGAGAAATGGTTGGAACAAGTTAAGGATAAAACAACGGATAGTGAGAGAAAAACCCTTAATTTTTCAGCAATTGGACCATTGCGCGGGCATGCGATAGACCGCCCAGTCCATTGCACGGTCTGTCTCTAGACCGTCCAACCTGTCGGTGGAAATTGAATAAATGAGAAATATTATCCAAATATCCATCGAACTGACCGAAGTTTTCGCCGTTGGGCTCTCATGAATTGGGCGGTTCTTACTGGACCATTCAGCTCACTGAACGGTCAGAAGCCAGCCGCCCAACACTTGTCGGTGGTAAATCAGATAATTAGATAATTATCCGAATAACCAACGGCTCTGGGACTCTGAGAACTAGACGGTCATCAGACTACCGTTCAATGGGTCTGGACGGCTACCTATAAACCGTGCAAAAGCTTTGTCAGTGGAAATTTAGAAAATCACCCTAATATCCAATAAATAGGAAAACGGTCCATTGTCAACAGCTCAAACACTGAACGGTCACGTGATTGGCTGCGCAAAGGGTTTTATGCTTGAAAATTAATAAAACGTGGTAAATCAAGCAAAACAAAGGCCCATTAAGTCCTGAATTGAAGCAGACCGAGTCAGGGAGGGAGGTACCCATAAAATAGGTCCAATAAGCTGCCTGAAAATAGCCCACCAAGCAATGGACAACTTGGGGCATCAACAAATGGTAGTAAGAGAAATGACTCAACTTGTCGGTAAAAAATGGGTGTCATGGGTGTCAACAGATGCCCCTCCTTAACGTCCTCTTTGCAGGGGAGCGAGCGGAGGTGAAGCGAGAGCGAAATGGAACATGGAGATGAAGCGGAACTGAAGCGGAGTGGACTGAAAAGTGGGCGTTAAGGTAAAACAACACCCGTTTTTCCAACAAGCGACGGGAATCTTCCAGAAAACCCTGAACCATTCACAAGGAACGATTATACAAAAGTGACACCAGTCTGGAGGAACTAACGAACTAAACGGAAACACACGATCAACCTCATGGGGGACACAATCCCTCGGACCAATGAGGAGACCGGAATGAGCAGCGAAAGTAAAGAAACAGACTAAAACTCCAGACGGGGACATCTTAATCAATCAAACCGAGTGAACAAACCAGAGAGAACCTTCCAACTCAGAGTGGAGTTGCTTCTCTTACTCAAACACTTAACACACAACCATCCATCACTGGTGGGACATCAGCAGGCAAACAATGGGTTATGAATGCTCAAAAAATGTGTATGATGCATGCTGGGCTAAAATGAAAGAAATCATCAAAATAAATGCAAAGAAAAGATAAAATACAAAGTACTCGATAATAGTATTGCTAGACTGGGAGAAACAGAGTCAAGACACTATCCGCAACCACGGCGTGCGGGATAGAACCATCCTCCCCATGTTTTTCCAACCTAATGGCCTATCCGGTGATTAAACACGTGAACCTGGATCATCATTATTTTTGTTAAAGGGGAACATCAGATCCTGGAACACACAGATAACCAACTGGTTCTCGAGATAATATAACATAGTACCATATAGTAATGCAATAAGGGACGTAGGGATAGAAAGCCATACCTGACTTACCTGTGCAGGCGAAACGGCAAATGAAGGTGATGCTGCAAAAAGAATTATGAGCAGGATTGGCAATATATATCATCGAAATCAAATTTATAGAATGCAGCATTAAAGGGTCAAACCACATCATTTTAGCACACAAACGGTCCAAACTAAACCACCCAAAAACCTGAACGGCTCATCCGGGACCGTTCAAGCATAAGCAATTTAAACCTGAATGCGAGCCCACGCGGTCCCAATTTAGACCGTGCAATAAACTGAACGGCCAGATCCTAGCCGCTTGATGCAAAATACCATTGATGGTGGGACGATTAAATCTGGACTGTCCGAACCGGAGCGGTCTGGCGATAGACCGCGCAACACTGGCATCGTTTAAACAAAAAACCATTCGTCTCCCTCCCTCCCCACCGTAACCGATGGTGGGAGGGAAGGAGAATGCTCACTCCCTCATTCCTCTCCACTCCCTCTCATTCTCCATCTCCCCATCTTGCACTTCGTCCATGCGCCAGAAGCATCAAGCGCGACGCCCCGAGATGGCCGGAGAAGGAGTGGTCACACCACCGCGGTCGACCGCCGCCACGGCAGAGGAGGTTCCACCAGCGCTGGAGAGGATCACGTAGCCGCCCGTAGCCGAGGAAGAGGTTGAAGTAGCCGCAGCCGATGAGGAGCTTGCCATCATGGAAGGAGACGCCGGAGGTGATGCACCAGCGGAGAGGCCGCCCAAGAAACAACTAGACCCCGAGGTAGGTGCCCTAAAAAACTTCTCCCATTTCCACTTTTGTTCCTTGCATGTTAGGTTTAGGGGATTGATAGGGGCATACGACCCCTTAGACACCATGAAAGGCCATTTAGGCCGTGAACGGAGGTGGGAGAGGAACTCCCGTCATCGGAGATGACGGTGATAGCATGATTTGACAGTAACCGCATCCCAAAACCACACGGTTCCCATAGAACCGCTCACCCATAACACGGCCCGTGGGTGGCTGTTTCAAAGAACACGAACCGACATCACAGAACGGTTCAATGTGAACCGTCTAACATTAGGGCGGTCCATGTTGGTCCACTTAGAATATGAAACGTTGAAATCAGAGCGGTCTCCATCAGACCGTGGAAGATAGGATGGACATACATGGTCCACTCAACACCTGGAACGCTGAGGAATAGAACGGCTAAACTTGAACCGCTAAAAAAACTAGGCGGCCGGTCGACAGACCGTGCAACCCCAATGATCAAACATTTGAAAGGGAAGGGACACGGTCAGATGGGGGCCGTGTAATTATTGAACAGCTTAGTGTGGTCCGTCTTAGGGCAAAACAACAGATAGACAGACGGCCCAAGTTTAGCCGTGGGGCTTATTAAACGGTTAAAGCTCAAACGTTGAATGGGAAAACGGCTCATAATGGACCGTTTAGTGAGCTGAGAGTGAATTATTGAATTAAATGCCAAAATTCTAAACTAATAATGCAACTAATCTAAATGTATGCAGGGAAAGCATAGGACTAGGATCTCATGGCTGCAGGTTCGGGTAGTGTACCTCACGCTACCTGACTTCCAGCGTGAGAGGCTGAGAGTCATGGGATTTCAGAGTTCCTGAGCGTGGAGGTCAGTCGGTTTGACACATCGCTACTCTACGCTCTGCACGACGGTTGGGACCCAGTGAGTCGCACGTTCCTTTTCCAGTGGGGCACATGGTCCCCACACTCTAGGACGTGGCCCGACTTACTGGCCTACGCGTGCACGGGTCGTCGGTCAGCGGGAGCACTTATCCTGACTACCAGGAGATGGCCCAGGGGCTTCTGGGACTGGATTTGCTACATCCCGAGCGGCAGTCCACCACCCTGACTTGGGCGGTGCTTCAGGACAGCCTGGGGCTTCGACGAGCGAGGATTGTGACGGGAGAGCTGCCCGAGCAGCACCTCGAGAGACTCGTGGAGCGAGCCAGACTACGGGTTGCAATGAAGGTGGGACCGGAGGTAAACCAGGTACTGCGGCGGTTCTTGACACTACTGTTCGGCCGATTTCTATTCGCGACGCGAGGAGACGTCATCAACTGTCGTTTCTTACCGTTGCTCCAGGACCTTGATCACGTGGGTGATTATGCGTGGGGAGCCGCTGTCCTCGCGTACCTCTTCGACACATTGAGCTCAACGTCCCGGCGGACGATGCTTGGGGGCTTCTCCCCTCTACTCCAGGTACGACTCTGACTCCTATTATGCATTTGGCTATAGGATCCCTACGACTGCTACATGCTGACTCTTGGTGGAATGCAAATGCAAGTGTGGGCCTACGTGTACCTACGTGGGCTCGGACGAGGTGTGAAGACCCACCCGGACCGGGTACCCATTGCGAGGAGGTGGACCGCACCTCGAGAGAGTGGAGGTCTCCGGAGATAGGTCCCGGAGCTCCAGGATGACTTGGACACTCTATCGTACACCTCGTTACGACTCTAAACCTAGACACTTTAATTAAATGCAAAGATTATGATTATGATGCTGATGCGACTCTGTATCTTGACAGGTGCGGTGGACTCCTTACATCGAGGACGGACACGAGGGCCAGCCCTGGGTGGACGAGGCCCTTGCCTTCTCAGGACGCGACGTGTGGCTTCACTGCATGAACGTAGTGCAGCCACTACACTACAGATTGGTGATGAGGACGACCGGCGTCCCGCAGCCAGCGGCGAAGTTTCCGGTGATGGTGGAGCGTGTCAGTCGGCACCCGCGGGGAGCGGCGACGGTGTTGGACTAGAGAGAGTGAGTCGCCAAGCAGATTGCAGACTGGGTGGCACGTGGGTGAGTGGTGACCACTCGGGCAGAGAGCGACGCGGCATACTACACAGCGTACGCCAGGCACTACCGGGACCAGGTGTTCCGTGGTGCTCGCCGACCAGTACGACTTCTAAACCCAAAGTGCTCTTCCTATTATGCTTCCTATATGTCTATGCATTGATGTTTGAACTTTCTAAATGCAGATCGACCCTGAGGGACGGATCGCGGAGCTACAGGGGCTCCTCTATGTGATGATCCACGAGCGTGACGAGGCCCGCCAGGTCTTGACTCTACTGGTGAGTTTCTAGACCCTAAACTATTTAAATTATGCAAATGTTTATGATTATGCATGTGACTGACCTGGAGTTTTGGATGCAGCGAGCCGAGGGGACCCAGCGCCAGGGGACAAACGTTCCTTCTTCTTCTTCCACCCAGACTCCCGCAGACCGAGCTGAGCGGGATGCCGACTTCTCACGGATGGTGGCGTGGGCCAAGGCGGCCGAGGTGGCGCTCACCGAGAGGGTACGCAACTGATAAGTGTGTATTTTTCCATCTTAATTCATGTTATTTACATTATTTATGGGCTTTAATAATAATAAATATGCACTTATCACACTTACTTTTAATTTAGAGTGAAATAATTGATCTTCTGGAATTAACTGATTTTAATAACTATATTTCCTTATTTAACAAACACTCAAAACAATAAAAATAAGAAAAACAAGAAAATATAATGAATATTAAATGGGCCAAAAGCCCAAGGATTTGTTCAATAAGAATAACAATAATAAAACAAAAAATAGAAAACAAATAAATAAATTTATTTGACATTTTTAAAGATTTTTTAAGCTATATATAAGATAGATATATATATATATATATATCTCAATATATATAATATATCTATAATATATCTATATATATACTATATCTACTTATTATGTGAGTGTGTGTAAGTGTGTGTGTTGTTTTCTTTGCAGGTTCAGGAGCTCGAACCCGCGCCCTCACGGCCGGGCGCATGCGGGCGCACCGCGTCGGCGACAAAGGTAGGAGGGCGGCGGCACACGCGCCTCAGACGCGTGGCACACGCGGCCGACGACCGCTGCGCACGCGGGAAGAAGAGAGAAGGCGGGCGGCGGGCGCACGCGCCGGGGGAAGAGAGAGAAAGAGAGAGAAAGAGAGAAAGAGAGAGAGAAAGGGCCATAAAAAATCCAGAAAAATTCAAAAAAAATCAGAAAAAATGGCAAAGTGTGCAGCACATGCTAGCACACAAATTGGGTCAAATATAGCAGCAATTGGGTGTTTACATTGGCCAAGTGTTCACATGTAAAGGGGTTATTTTAACACCCTATATAAAGGGCTTCATTTGTAATGGAAAGGGTGGTTAGGAAGAAGAAGAAGAGAGGGGAGCCAAGAATTGTAAGCTAGGGATTGATCAAGTTGTAAGTGTTCTTCAAGTTTTTGCTTTGTGGCTTTGGTAGGGATAGATTTTGAAAGCTTTTGTATTCAAGTTTTGAAGTTTGTGTTAAGCTTGTATTGAAGGATTTCATTGTACTCTTAGCCACTTTAGCTTTTCATAATCAATTTACAAGCTTGTGTGATCTCCATTTCAATTACTTGTCTTCATGAAAGTTGTTCCTTTGTAAGTGTTCTTCAACTTCTCTGTTCATCATTTCATCCAATTCCTTCTAGATTAAAATTTATTTTCTATTGTCTTAAGTGTTGTCCTGTGTGTTTACTGTTCATCCGAAGTGATAGTCTCCACCAATTTTCCATTTTGAAGTCTTTACAATCATAATTTTACTCTGCGTTCTTCATGAAAGTTTTGCCTCTCTTGTAGATCTAAGTTTTTTTCTTCTTACACTTCATCATATTCTTCTTAGTTTGAGCTCTAGAATTAATTCTTTACAGTTCTGTTTTTCTGTCAGTTACTGTTCACCAGCAGCGATTGATCTTGATTTTTCAAGTTTTTCATTGTCTTCCTCTCATTTTCTATTTCTGTGGTCTTCATCAAAGTTCTTCATCTTTCAATTCTCTACAACTTTTATGTATTTTACTTTGTCTAATTTTATCTAGATTGTAAGTTATTTTATTTCTTTCAACCCCTATTTTCAATTGAATTCTGTTTTATTTTCAATTTCTAAGGCGGTCTAAAGTCAATTCTCTTGATCTTTAAATCTTAACAACTCAAGGTTTTCAACTTTTAAATCTACTTCTCCCTGTGGATTCGACTCGGTCTCACCACTTAACTATTCCATTTATTTAATTTGTGGGCCGGATATTGTAATTTGATAGTGGGGGCGTATTAACGACGTGCGTTTCCGCGCATCAAATTTTGGCGCCGTTGCCGGGGAGGGGTTGAATTGGAAGTTGATAACTTTGTGCTTTCTTTTGTATATATATTGGTGCTCAATCTTATTTTTGCAGAAAAATAAAAGGATCAGCAAAAGCAAAAAAAAAATAGAAAATTTTGAAAATGCAAAACACAAATGTTGTGTCTCCTCGAGGTACGTCTTTTGTATCTTCTAATCTCGTTATTTTTTATTTACCAAATAAAGAACGAGGGAATGCGATTAAGGTTAGTACTCTTACCCTCTGTCCATAGATTTAGTTTCTTTATTTTTACTTTCAATATGTAATTTGTTTTCATGCTTAAAATGTTCTTAAAAAAATGAAAAAAATAGAAGATATAAAAAATATGGTGGATTAGCTCAGTTCACTAACAAAAAAAAAATAGAAAAACAAAAACAAACAAAAAAAAAGTATAACTTGGTCTCACTATCATCTTTGAAATTTGTGTCTAAGGCTAGAGGTCAACGGCAAACGCTATAAGCGGGAAAGTGGTTATTTAATTAGGACCTTGTGAAAGCAAGGGGAGCCTCCCACTTCCACACCTGTTACCTGGCCGGTGGATAAGTTTGATGGTGAATCTAAGTTGGACTTTGTTTGATAATTTGTTTGTATACAAAAATCAAAAAAAAATAATAAAATCTACAAAAAATGGTGAGATCATAACTTTCATTTATGGATTGGACACACAAATTAGACAAGTTTGACCAATTGGCTCATAAATTTGATCAATTTCTAGCCATGGATCAAAACCACTTCATACCACCTAGTCACCATGATAATGATCACATGCGGGATAACCCGGCCCATTATGTAGGTGGTTGTCCAAATCCACACTCATTTCTCACCCAAAACAACCCGACCTCTTATGACAATCCATATTCGTGGTCGGCCCAAAATGAGATCTCGTCACCTATGATGGCCCAGTTTCCATCGTTTACCCAAGGCCATATTCCAACCACTCAGTTCGGGGGCCATGATCTACCTTTCACCCCGGAGCAAGGCCAATATGATCAACGATTTTCTCAGCCCGATTACGAATCATCTCCAGATACTTATACCTCTAGCTGGGAATATCAACCAATAATCTCTTGGATGGACCAAGCAAGGCAAACCCAAATGCCTCCAGAACTCTCCACACCTTATTTTGACCCATGTCCAAATAACTTTAATTCTGGTTGGAGAGATCAACATGATTATTCTTGGGAGTATTATCAGGATCAAGGCCAAAGTCCTCAAGAACAAGATTTTCCACATTGGGAACCATACCCACATGGTTCTTACGATCAACCCTATTATGGAGGACATCCCATACACTCTCCACCACCTCATTCTCAGACTGAGTGCCCTTCAAACTACTATCCATCACAGTCTGATTCTCAGCCCACTTTAAATAAGGAGAAGATGTTTGATCAATTGACACTACTCTTCCAAACTTAACAACAAGCCTTCCAGGAACAACTGCAAAACTTTGAGGCTCATGTGAGCCGGGTTGCTAAAAACATCATAGACATGGAAATGGATCCAATGTCTAGCAACTCCACAAGTATTGAAGACCAACTTCTTGATTTGATGGATGTGATAATGATAAAAGTCCATCTGATCAACCAATGATCCCCCAATCTACCACTCATATCACTGTTGATTTTGAGGGAATCATAGAAGCATCTTATGAGGAGGACTTACAGGAAGAGCAGTCTAAGATGCCTAAATCCAATTGTGAAGAGGACTATGATGAGTTTGAGGATTACGATGATCTTGAGTCGTTGGGGGGAGAAGAAGAGGAAGATGATTTATCAGTCAATGACCAAATTCCATTACTTGCCCTTCCTAAATTTGATGAATCTTCTTTCCAAGTACATGATGATGAAAATATGAGTGTGGAGGGTGAATTAAGTGTATACATAAATCCATCTTCTTGGGTGATTGAGGAACCGGGTCCTCCATTTGAAATTCACTCTAGCCGGGCATCTCCTGATTTAAGGGATGATCTCGATCTTTTACCCACCCCTAACCTTGGTGAATCCATAATCATTCCAAATATTCTGCAACTCACCAACTGGTTAGATCCATATGAGCCTTCTGAGAATTCTTGTGTTGAGGAGCGCACTGATTTCATACATAATCCTCCTTATCTCCTTAACACTAGCGATATGGTGGACTCCCCAAAAATCTTTCTCACTCCTCCCACTCCTCACCTCAATATTGTGCTTGACAATTTTAAAAGTGAGGGTGAAGGAGAAAAGTTGAGGGAGATTAAGGTCCGGATTGATGTGTTTAATACTTATAAAGACCTTAAGTGTACTGAGGAATATTTTGTAATTGAAGATATGCTAATTCCTCCACCATTCTCTGACCGAGGGGGTCCGTCCAAATTCCTAGACCCACCTTGGCATGATTCTAGCCCACATGCACATACATATAATCTTTTCCTCCAATGGTACAAGGGCTGGAATTTATTTGAGGATAAGATCATTTGGTGGCTCATTCTGAATGCCACCCGTTGGTTAATGAGTTACATTGCGTCTGGCTGACGACGTTAAACAAAGCGCTTTTTGGGAGGCAACCCAAACCTTTAATAGTTTCGTGTGATAATAAATGGCTTTTTGGG
This sequence comes from Amorphophallus konjac, assembly GCA_022559845.1. Taxonomy (NCBI): domain Eukaryota; kingdom Viridiplantae; phylum Streptophyta; class Magnoliopsida; order Alismatales; family Araceae; genus Amorphophallus; species Amorphophallus konjac. The sequence continues at coordinate 325,685,962 of CM040123.1, read as the reverse complement.
AGACAACCCAAGTTTTTATTGTGGTTTTATGTTTATTTTACAGGTTTGAATAAAGGATAAGTTGGGGGGAGAGAGCTGATTGCTTACTCTATTTCTCCGATTTTCAAAGCCAAGTACCGCCTCTCAAAACGCCAATGCCGTCAAAGTACACATCAGGTTGTCCCGTTCTCTCACAAACTATCATGTTTACATTGTTCATTATTCCATATTGTTCATGCCATTGAGACAATGTCATTTAAGTTGGGGGGACGGAAATCATATTATCCTATACAACCTTATTTCGCCTACAAATTTTTTTTTATTTTATCCAAAATAACACCCAATTGAGTTTTCTTGATTCATGTCTCATGAAAGTGATTCTAGAGTAGAAAAGACTAGGGAATCAGATGATGGATAATTTATTTAATCTAGCCATGAAAACTGATCTAAGAATCTTTTTAAAGTTCATGTGCACTTAAAAATGAAAATCACATTGCACGTTAATGAAACAAGTAGGACAAGTCTTCTGCTATTTTGGGTATGTTGTCTGATATTCAGCACTTCTTAAGGAAGAGATTTTTTATTTATAAGCTTTCTGCCAGCCATGCTATTAGTGCAAATGCACAAGTGACAAAATTATGAGAAAAAAAATTCACCATGAAAAATGCTCCGATTCTGAGTAATCGGGCCTACTTCACTTAAGACGTGTTGAGGTTCGCGTCAAAAGGAAAAGGAACTTTGATCTGTGTAACCGGGCCTACTTCACCTAAGACGTGTTGAGGTTCGCGTAAAACAGTGAAGGGTAGTGCGGCATCATGTGTGTATAAAAAAAAGGAGAAGAAAAGAATACAAAAGATCCCAACAAGGGACATAGCAATAAGGCAGACACAAAAAGCTAGTATGCTGAACGCTCTAATTAAGAAGTGCAGAATTGAAAGATATTTGTTCGGAATAGCATTGGAGGATGCAATTGTCTCTATTGTGAATTTAGCATTTCACATGCACAAGTGCTACTAAACTTTGATTAGAATTCTTGATCATGTACCTAATGTCGACATAAGGCTAGTATGTGATAATAATTCCAGATTCCTGATCTCGAGTAGATTCTATGAACGATGATCTGAAATGAGGCATGAACTTTGTAAACTCTTGTTAGTCCTTACATTTTGAGATTATTTGCATTGCTAAGAGACTAGCAACGAGTAAGTTGGGGGGTGTGATAAGTGTGTATTTTTCCATCTTAATTCATGTTATTTACATTATTTATGGGTTTTAATAATAATAAATATACACTTATCACACTTACTTTTAATTTAGAGTGAAATAATTGATCTTCTGAAATTAACTGATTTTAATAACGATATTTCCTTATTTAACAAACACTCAAAACAATAAAAATAAGAAAAACAAGAAAATATAATGAATATTGAAATGGGCCAAAAGCCCAAGGATTTGTTCAATAAGAATAACAATAATAAAACAAAAAATAGAAAACAAATAAGTAAATTTATTTGACATTTTTAAAGATTTTTTAAGCTATATATAAGATAGATACATATATATATCTCAATATATATAATATATCTATAATATATCTACATATATACTATATCTACTTATTATGTGAGTGTGTGTAAGTGTGTGTGTTGTTTTCTTTGCAGGTTCAGGAGCTCGAACCCACGCCCTCACGGCCGGGCGCACGCGGGCGCACCGCGTCGGCGACAGAGGCAGGAGGGCGGCGGCACACGCGCCTCAGACGCGTGGCACACGCGGTCGACGACCGCGGCGCACGCGGGAAGAAGAGAGAAGGCGGGCGGCGGGCGCACGCGCCGGGGGAAGAGAGAGAAAGAGAGAGAAAGAGAGAAAGAGAGAGAGAAAGGGCCATAAAAAATCCAAAAAAATTCCAAAAAAAATCAGAAAAAATGGCAAAGTGTGCAGCACATGCTAGCACACAAATTGGGTCAAATATAGCAGCAATTGGGTGTTTACATTGGCCAAGTGTTAACATGTAAAGGGGTTGTTTTAACACCCTATATAAAGGGCTTCATTTGTAATGGAAATGGTGGTTAGGAAGAAGAAGAAGAGAGGGGAGCCAAGAATTGTAAGCTAGGGATTGATCAAGTTGTAAGTGTTCTTCAAGTTTTTGCTTTGTGGCTTTGGTAGGGATATATTTTGAAAGCTTTTGTATTCAAGTTTTGAAGTTTGTGTTAAGCTTGTATTGAAGGATTTCATTGTACTCTTAGCCACTTTAGCTTTTCATAATCAATTTACAAGCTTGTGTGATCTCCATTTCAATTACTTGTCTTCATGAAAGTTGTTCCTTTGTAAGTGTTCTTCAACTTCTCTGTTCATTATTTCATCCAATTCCTTCTAGATTAAAATTTATTTTCTGTTTTCTTAAGTGCTGTCCTGTGTGTTTACTGTTCATCCGAAGTGATAGTCTCCACCAATTTTCTATTTTGAAGTCTTTACAATCATAATTTTACTCTGCGTTCTTCATGAAAGTTTTGCCTCTCTTGTAGATCTAAGTTTTGTTCTTCTTACACTTCGTCATATTCGTCTTAGTTTGAGCTCTAGAATTAATTCTTTACAGTTCTGTTTTTCTGTCAGTTACTGTTCACCAGCAGCGATTGATCTTGATTTTTCAAGTTTTTCATTGTCTTCCTCTCATTTTCTATTTCTGTGGTCTTCATCAAAGTTCTTCATCTTTCAATTCTCTACAACTTTTATGTATTTTACTTTGTCTAATTTTATCTAGATTGTAAGTTATTTTATTTCGTTCAACCCCTGTTTTCAATAGAATTCTGTTTTGTTTTCAATTTCTAAGGCGGTCTAAAGTCAATTCTCTTGATCTTTAAATCTTAACAACTCAAGGTTTTCAACTTTTAAATCTACTTCTCCCTGTGGATTCGACTCGGTCTCACCACTTAACTATTCCATTTATTTAATTTGTGGGCCGGATATTGTAATTTGATAGTGGGGGCGTATTAACGACGTGCGTTTCCGCGCATCAGCAACTACTGCACTTTCCCTGTTGTTTATGATTATGAGTATGCAATGTATGAAATGCTATTGACTAACCATGATGATGCATATGCAGATGACCGACCTGACCCGACTGAGGGCAGAGTTGGAGCAGAGCTGAGCAGCAGCTAGGGAGGAGGTGGCCCGTGTGCGGGAGGAGGCAGCACAGAGCCGATCGGTGGACACGCTAGAGACGGCACTCCTACTGGCTGAGCTAGAGCGACTCCGGGCTGGAGCGGAGGAGCTGGTGCGGGTTCGGGCCGAGCGGGATTGGGCTCTGATCGAGGTGTCCGGGCTGAGTGGAGAGCAGCGGGCCTATAAGGAGATGAGCTGGCGATCACACAGTGGGACTCCGAGCGGCAGCCACGGCACTCACGGCTCTGTGAGGAGTTACTTTACCAGTTCTTTCGGTCATCGAAGGAATAAGGATGAGGAGCAGCGCCGGCGGCATCACGATGAGGCGACCTCAGCGATGCCTCCCCGAAGAGGCATGAGGGTGGCGGAGACAGCGAGGGGGGTCAGGGAGAGGGACATGCCTGACTTGTACTTGGGTCCCGACCTTTGTACATGATATGGTATGATAGTGATATGCCTTTCTTTGTTTTGATTTTGTGGATGTATGAATGTATGAATGAATGCAAATGATTGACGCTGACTTACTTACTACGACTACAACACGAGTGAGACGGACACGCGCAAGAGAGAGAGAGACGACACGAGTGAGTGAGTGAGGAGAGAGACACGACAGAGTGAGAGAGAGATGACACGAGTGAGCGAGAGAGAGCCGAGTGTGAGTGAGAGAGAGACGACAAACTGAGTGAGAGAAAGACGCCAAACTGAGTGAGAGAGAGACGCCAACTTGAGTGAGAGAGAGACGCCAAACTGAGTGAGAGAGAGGCGAGGCCACGGCTCGAGTGATACAGGTGAGAACAGGCTAAAGCAGGGCTTCAGGTATCTAAGCGGTTGAATTGGGACCACTCAAATCACTATGCGGTCTTATCTTAGACCACTCAGGACCTCTCGACTAAGATGAGAAAACGGTTTAAAATTAGCCGCTCTAAGAATAGGACGGTTCCCTTCTGACTGTGTGATGGATAGAACGGTCAGTTCTAGACCGCTCAATCTCCAGGATTCAAATTGTGTGGAAGCTTATGAACGGTCTCAAGAAGACCGTCCAAGTGTTAGGGTGGTCTATCGCTAGACCGCTCAATGGCACGACCTGAGAGTTCGAACGGGACTCTTTTGGAGAGCTAAAACCCGAAGATAGGCATCCTGAATCATCCCCAACTCTATCCCAACTCAATCTAGGCCTATCCTACCTCACTTCTAGTGGGTTTAGACCTCTATCTAAGCCCTATAAGTAGGAGGGGGCTCTAAATTTACAACTCACACCGCACCCCTCTTGCTAGGCTCTAAACCTTCGTTATTCTCCATCAAATCATCCTGAAAAGGTCCTTTGAGGGGAGTTCCATGGAGGGGGCCACTTATGAAGGGCCAAAGTCGGCCAGGAAGGAGCGTGAAGTGCTCCAACGGCTGACTACGATCCCTCGTCATCTCAGCTCAAGCCCTTTGAGAGAGGTATGCTAATCATGATTTCATCCAAAGCAATTTATTCATTCACTTACATGCTCTTCCTCTCTTCCTTCCTCCATCTCAGCTTCTTCCTGGCTCCAGGCGCTATTCCACTCTGAAGTGGATGGCTCCCATGGTCCGTGCATTGCCCCTAGAAGTGACATCCATCTTGGGATCTTGGCACCTACACCCACTCTTAGTACTAGGTCAAAACTTCCCAAAGCTTTCTCTTGACTGGCATAGCATCTCTGCCTTGGTAGAAATATGGCATCCTCAGACCCATACATTCATTTTCCCATCATTCGAGGCCACTATCCTATTAGAGGAGGTAGAGACCTACTTCTCTTTACCTAGGTCCCAGGTGGGAGAGGAAGACTCAGTGTGTCACACCGTTGCCCCGTATAGACCCTAGGCTCATCTTGGGAGGGTTCATACCAGACAGCAGGGACGTCCATACCTTCATAGGCCCACGTCAGATCCATCTTCTTCCTCTTAGCTAGTGGGTAGTTGAACATTATAGGAACATGTGTGGATGGGATGAGGCCATAGCCAAGGCCGCGTCTATTTGCTTGTGCGGGGCTATCTTCTTCTCCTCAGTTGACCATGTGCTAGAGACTCCCCTTCTTAGTACCATCAGTGGCCTGTGGCAGGGTCTTTCCATCTCCCAGGCCGTCCTTGCCTACTTGTACGAGGGTCTTACCTCAGTAACCCTAGGAGGTCCTCTTTTTGGTTCTATGATGCTCTTAGAGTGCTGGATGGGTGTCAGGATGAAATTCATTCAGAAGGAGGATGTCACTTCAGCCAGCAGGATCTTCGGGAGCCAACCCCTCTTCTTTATAGGTGGCTCGTTCGGGTTCTCTCCACAGGTAGAGTGCAGGACAATAGAGAAGAAGACCAGGGACGAGTGGCGACTGCACATCAACTGGCTGCCCCTGGATTGGTTCGTGATGCGCCCGGACTTCCTCCGTGACACCACTGTCAGAGTTCTTAGGAGGCCAGGGTTGGATCTGAGGCTTGTGAGCGACACTGCACTGGCGATGTACAGCCCGCACCGGTGCTACCTACAGGTTGGACTACCCCTGACTGTTCTACCAGCACTACCCCACCTTCCTGCACTACAGACGAGGAGGATCGGAACGGAGGAGGACGAGCAGGCGGTCAGGAGTGCCCTGATCATGTGGGAGGTGAGCAGGGTGCTTACCCTACCAGCGGAGGTTGCAGAGATTCCGGCGACACGCCAGGCTTATGTTAGAGAGTTGAGAGAGATACGTCCCCGCGGGGATGCCCAGCAGAGGACTGAGTGATTTTTCCTTTCTTTCATGATGATATTGATGTAGAGACTTATGCTTAGAGATGCTTGATAGATGAATGAATAAAGTTGATGATTTGATTGGTTTGAGTTTGGGCTTTTCCTTGTGTGATTGGGTGAATTGGGATATGACTTTGAAATGCGCATGGTCACGGACTGACCGACCTTTCAGCTTCAACCTGCCCCTGCACACACATAAACAAAAAATAGATTAAATCAGTTTTAGGCTTAACCCCTTGCCGGTAGCAAGTTAGGAAATGATCAGTTCTTAATTTTTGGTCAAGGGGGTAAGCCTTATTAAACATGCAAATGACAAAAATGGAAATGAATGCAATGCATGCTATGAATGCAAATCATGAAAACCATTTTTATAATTTTAAAAATATTTAATTTTTTTGGATTTTGGAATGTTCGATTTTTTTAGTTTTGAAATATTTGATTTTTTTGAGTTTTAAAATATTTGATGATTTTTTTTAGATTTTGAAATATTTGATTTTTGGATTTTGAAACATTTTATTTTTTTTGGATTTTGAAATATTTGATTTTTTTGGATTTTGAAATATTTAATTTTTTGACTTTTTGAAATATTTGATTTTTTTTATTTTGAAATATTTAATTTTTTTGAGTTTTGAAAGCAGCTTAAACCTAACGACGGGGAACCTCCAACCTCACTAGGGGTCTCCTGGGTCCAACGTGCGATATAAAGGATCACCCGTGGTCGGAGCCAATTTCGCTTTAACGATGTCTCTACTGAGGCCATACCCGGGGTAGGATCCATTCCTTGGAAAATAAAAGAGAATTCGATAGAAAAGCTGGCGATAGGTATAGGGGTTTTTAGGGCTTGAGTTCCTCTCATGACACCCCTTTTCAAAGAATTTGGTCTGTTGCGCGGGGCTTTGTGTCCGTCATCGAACCTACATCCGTTCTAGGTACGCATGCGACCGGGCTCATAACGTCCCGCGGGGAAACTGTACTGTCACTCTTGCCATGCCTAGTCTCATCATTTTGGGGTCTTTCAGACTTTCGAGCTTCGAGCTTTGGGTGAGCTTTTAGCTTTGATCTTTGATTTTGCCCCTTTTCTCTATTTCTTTTCTTTTTTCTTTTTCTTGCTCTTTTAACCTGCGGAATAAGGTCATAACGGACTGTCCCTATTTGAGACCTCTTTTATTGGGGGGTCTAGATCAGTTCTCGCCCCCTTATTCACCACTTGCCTTTATTTTCAACGAGAGAGAAGAAAAACAAGGATTTTCACTTTCCCCTAAGCATGGCCAAGGGAGAAACGATGTTGCGCCAAAGAGGAAAGCTGAACCACGGGAGGTCGTGTAGTGTGTGAATGTTGAACCGGGGATCTCCCTTTGCGATCAAGTGAAGGCACACCCCGCCGCCGGACCGTTGCTGACTTGACTCTATGGATAAAAACATTTTAAATATAGCCCATTCCACGGATTCGGCAATTCTTCACCCTCCGCGTTAACTAAACGATACGCGTTACCAGGATAGACTTCCTTAACTACAAATGGCCCTTCCAAGTTCGGTTGCAGCTTAGACCTGGGACCTTCTGATATGATAAATTTGCGTTTCAAAACCATATTACCCACTTGAAAATTTCATTCAATAACCTTCTTTTGAAAATACCGCGAGACACGTTTTTGATAAACCGAGACATGATTGGCCGCATTAAGCCTCTTCTCGTCTAAGAGTTCCAGTTGGACTAGCAACACCTCTCGACGTTCGTCGAGATTAAGTTCTTTGTCTAGCTGCACTCTTAGGGAAGGGATCAAGATCTCGTACGGGAGTACCGCCTCCATCCGATAGGTGAGAGCAAAAGGAGTTTGCCCCATGGGAGTACGGACGGAGGTGCGATAAGCCCATAGAGCTTCTACTAGTTTATCGGCCCAATCATCAAATTTGTGTGACTCGCATGTTTTCCTGATGATTTTTAGAAGGGTTTTGTTCGTGGCCTCAGCTTTTCCATTACCTTGGGGGTAGTATGGTGATGAATGATGCAATGAAATATTAAATCTCTTACAGAGGTCACGAAGTTCCTGCGAAACAAATTGAGGCCCATTGTCGGTGACGATATCACTTGGCACTCCGAACCGTGAGATGATATTCTTCAGGATGAAGTGGCATACTGTGGTGGCTTTGATTTCTACATAAGCTTCAGCTTCCGCCCACTTGTGGAAGTACTCCGTAGCTGTCAAGATGAAGGATTTCTGCTTTACCTGAGCATTAGGGTCACCAAGTGGTCCAATGATATCGAAGGCCCACATCGAGAATGGCCAAGGAGCGGATAGAGGATAGAGAGAAGAAGTCGGAGCGTGGATTTTATCGGCATGAAGCTGGCATTGAAGACACCTACGGACATAAGTGGAATAGTCTTCTTCTAGGGTCGGCCAGTAATAGCCCTGCCTAAGAATCTTTTTCGCCAACGCCTGCCCATTGACGTGCCCTCCACACTCACTAGAGTGAGCGGCTTATACTACCTTCCAAGCCTCATCGTCATCCAAACACCTCATTAGAACTCCATTGAGAGCCTGCCTATACAACTCTCCAGCAACAATCGTATATCTGGAGGTGGCTCTTCTAATGGCCTTACGCTACTCGGCATTCGCCATCTCGGGAAAGGAACCATCCCTGCAATACTGCTCTATCTCAAAATACCACGGCAAATCTTCTTCTTCGATGATCTCCTCAAGCTCAGTTAATGAAACTTCTTTCACATCTTCCCTCTCCGCCTTCCTTTCTACAGATTTCCTAAGATTGTCGAACCAGGGATCCTGAAGGGAAGGAGCATCCATCCGCTGGACCACAATGGTCTTAGTGGCGCGACTAAGGGGGAATGAAAGAGAAGAAGCGAGTGATACTAGCGCATCGGCCAGAATGTTCTGAGAACGAGGAGTATGAATATAGATAAGCTTCCGAAATTGCCTAGCCAAGAGCGTGACCAGATCTTTATAAGGTTTAAGTTTGGGGTCACGGGTGCGGTAAGTTGACAGAACTTGACGCATCACTAATTGAGAGTCTCCTATGATGTTTAGGTATCGCGCGCCCATGAGGTAGGCGTGCTTCAGACAGGCAAGGAGACCCTCATACTCGGCTATATTATTTGTGGCAGGAAAAGAGAGTTGATAAGCAATTGGGATGGTTACTCCTTCCGGAGTGAGAAGGACGGCGCCGATTCCATGGCCCTGGGAATTGAGAGCACCGTCGAAATGAAGAGACCAAAAAGGAAGATGAGTGATGACAGCCAAGTGTTCATTAGGGAACTCTTCCTGGATCGAATCAGTGCGAGGGATAGGAGAATGAGCAAGATGCTCAGCAATGGCGTATCCCTTGATCGCTTTCTGGACAATGAAGGTGATATCAAACTGGCAAAGAAAGCTCTGCCAGCGAGCTAATCGGCTAGAAAGGACAGGTTTTTCTAAAAGGTAACGAATGGGGTCCATTCTAGAGATCAACTTAACCTCATGGGAAAGAAAATAGTGTTTGAGTTTCTGAGCTACCCATACTAGCGCTGCACAGGTCTTCTCCATGGCAGTATACTTGGATTCAGTGGGATTAAACAACCTTGAAAGGTAGTATGCTGCCCTTTCCCTTCCTTCATCATCCACCTGAGCCAAGATAGCTCCTAGGGAGTCCTCAATAACGAAAATGTATAGGATCAGGGGTTTCCCAGGGACGGGTGGTTGTAGAACCGGGGGATTAGAAAGAAAAGCCTTAAGATCATCGTAGGCCTTTTGGCATTGTTCATTCCATTCAAATTTAGCTCCCGCCTTTAACAATTCATAGAATGGGCGGCACCTTTACGAATGTTGAGATATAAATCTCCTAATGAATTGCAATCGCCCAATCAAACCTCTGAGCTCAGTGATATTCTTAGGCGGCGGCATTTCCATAACGACCTTAGCTTTATTCGGATCAATCTGGATCCCCCGTTTGCTAACTATAAACCCCAGCAATTTCCCTGATGCAACTCCGAACACGCATTTCTTTGGATTCATTTTCAATTTGTACTCCCTAGCTCTTTGCAACACCTTGGCTAAAATAGCAGGGTGTTCTTCCTTGGACCTCGACTTTACCAAGATATCATCCACGTAAGCTTCTAAATACACATGCATCATGTCGTGGAAGATAGCCATCATTGCCCATTGATATGTGGCACCTGTATTCTTCAATCCAAATGGCATGATGACATAGCAGTATGTGTCCCAGGGCGTGGTGAAAGAGGTCTTCTCTTGATCTTCAGGAGCAAGACAGATTTGACTATAACTAGAATATCCATCCATGAATGAGAGGGCCTCATACCCAGCCGTGTTATCCACCAACACGTCGATGTGGGGAAGCGGGAAATCATCTTTCGGATATGCCTTGTTTAAGTCCCTGAAATCGATACAAATCCAAAATTTCCATCTTTCTTCATTACCGGGACTATGTTCGCCACCCATTGCGGATATAAAACAACTCTAATAAACCTGGCCTTGTGCAATTTGTCAACTTCTTCCTTTATCCTCAAGGCCATTTACGGGTGGAATCTTCTTTCTTTTTGTTTCACGGGCATTGCCCCTAGTTTAAGAATCAGTCGATGTTCAACCAGCGTGGGGTCAAGACCCGGCATGTCTTCATAGGACCAGGCAAAAGAATCACTGTACTCCCTCAATACCTTGATTAGCTCCTTTTCAACCTGAGGAGGGAGGTTAGCAGAAATAAGTATGGGCCTGGGATCCTCTTCGGTTCCGAGATTAATTTCTTTAGTGGGTTCATCCACTACCGAGGAAGGTTCATCAAACCGCTTCAAACCTTGCGCGTATAGATCGGCAATGTCATCCACATCGCTTTCCTCATCATCGGCTGGGTCCTTCTCATCAAAGATTTCATATAATCCCAATCCGTCATTGCTCCACACCCCTTCTAATTCCTCATCATCTTCTAAAAAAATGCAGTCTCTATAAACTCCGGGCACTTAAGAAGGGCATGGCATCTCTGAGCTAAATCTTTCAGAAACCTATCAGGTATGGATTTAGGATGACGCATCACAGGGTGTGCCGCAGACGTGGATGGCCCGACTAGACTCGAACTAGACTCTACCCCAACTGACTCAACTAACCTAGGAGATTCTGCGCACTGTACATCTACCCTAGGAGATAGGAAGTCTACAGGGAAAGGAGCAGGGGTCTCATGCCCCCAGGAAGACGAGGAGAACACAGCGTATTCCTCCATTGACACCTCCATTTTAAAATTGGCATTTTTTTTGGAGGTCGGAGGTAATCATGCAACATGAAGAAGAAGACGGGGGAGGAGGGAGTTGCATGGGAAACAGATCGGGGAAGATGCAATCAAAGAACAGGTCGGAGGATGAAAACCACATTTCGTGGAGTTGGGCATTGGGGGAAGGAGGAGTGAACAGGGTTGATAAATCAATGGGTGGGTAGTGCCCACATGCACATGGCACGAATAGAATTTCAGGCGGTCTTTCTGTGAAGTACGGGTCAACCATAATCGGAGGGGAACGGGGGACAAACCCCAATTGTTGAGTCAAGGAGGCAAGGCGGGACGAGGATAGAGAAAAGGTAGTGATAGAGCTCCCCACTTCCCGTGGCCTCCGGGGAACTAGATGAGTTGGAGAGTGCCTCGCCAACTGCATCTCCTTCTTCTTCGGATGGTCTTCTTCTTCACTGAACAACTTCTCAAAGCAACTACAGAAATCTTCCATGTCACCCACCAGCCCCTTCAGCGGCATCAATCTTCACATCAGCACATGGTGGCGGCTTCTTCAAAGTGCCGGGCTACAACGTGCCTTTTACAAAATGTGGATGGTTATCCCACGTTAGTGGCCCGGAGTCTCCCAGTATAGACAATGCTGACTCCTGATTACCAAGGACTCTACGGCCCATCTTTTTGCCTTTAGGGATGGGCTTAGTCCGCCCCTGCAATTGCGCGCCGAGGCCCAAGCCCGGCTGGTAGCCCAACTTCAGAATCATATGCCACCCTTTCGAATCTCTAATCTTGGACTTAATCTTCACGTTTACTGGCGCAGTGGCGGGCTTGCGTGACGCATATGCCCATGAATAATTTAAGTCCATCACTGAAAGAACTGGCCTATTACTCGGCCACAGAGTGGGAAGAATCTTGTCTGTAATCACATCAACAGATTGGACTGTGGAGATACTTTTCACCTTAACCACCCGGCCTTGGAATGGAAACTTCAGGCATTGGTGGGTAGTTGAAGGTACAGCATTTAGACTGTCTATCCATGGACGACCCAGAATGGCTTTGAACATTGGGTCGATGTCCAATACATAGAATTCCACATCCATCACCAAAGGCCCTAGCTCGGCCTGGACTGTCACGACCCCGTGGCATGCTCGCTTGGAGTTGTCATAGGCTGCAATTGTGGTCGGTGTTGGCTTAAGCATGTCTATTGTTGGGTTCGCTGCGCTCCCTCTTTGTCCTTGGTGATGGTTTTGATGATAACAATATATTGTGTGTAAGTATTGGGTTAAATGCTTATTGATCATTTTGGAGCTTAATGTTGATTTCTGGCTCTTGCAGGTTAAAATGCTTGGTGGATAAAATCTTCAGACGTGAAATTACTTTCTGTGGAGTCGACCCCTTCTTCATAAGTGTCGAGCTCACTTATGATGTTTGCTTCATTAGGCTTACACCTTGGGTCATTTGCACCAACCTTCCTATAGTGCTTCCATTATATGCATTGACCTTGGTCTCTTGATGCACTTCATACATGACGTTTTTCATTGGTAAAATCATGGCTAGGCCTTCATGCATATTATTGATATGCATTGGATTGCATTGGTTTAAATTGCTTTTGGACTGAACATGAAACCTATGAACTGAACCTTGAATTCATACAGGTTTAATGAATTTGATGTGTTCGGTTTGAACCACTCCTATACTCAGTTTGGTCTGCTTTGCATAGCTCTTGATGATTGTGAGTCAATTTGAAAGGATAGTTGAATGGTCCTTCAATTGGCTATAAAATGATTCTAAATGATTGTGTGAATAAATTGAGTTTAGATTGATTGCTCTTGACTGAACTTGCATTTATAGGACTGAACTTTGAATGATTGAACTATATTAGAATTGGGTTTTCCATGCTGAATCAATTTTGATAAGGGAGACTGAAATTGGAACTTTTGGACTGATCTTGATAGTCTTGGTTTGAATATAGAACTCATGTGTAGCTTGCTTGAATCATATTTGATATGTGAGGCTTGTGTAGAAAATGTCCATCCTTGAGTTGAAAGTGAAATGGTTAGATACCTAATCAAATTAGTTTGACTTGCTATGGACAGCTCATGAAGTCCATATGAGATTTGATTGAACTCAATTTGCTCTACATGCCTTGGATTGCATCTGAAATGCATGTGAGGTTTGAAAGAAATTTAAACTGAAAATGGGGTTCCCATACATGAATTTGTTATGAAAGGAAAGCATGTGTTTTAAAGGGGTTGAATGTGTTTGAGCTTACACGAGTTATCATCTCAATATGTGGTTGCTCTTCAATTTATTTACATGCAGGTTGTAAGAACAAGTCTAGTGATGAAAGACAAGGTAAGAATTTGTTTTTAATGTAATTCATGTTTGGTTACATTGGGATGCATGTTTAGGTCATTGAGAATGCATTAAAAATCATTTATTAAAGTCTCAAGATCAATGGGTCGACCCCCCCCACTCAACGGGTCGACCCCTGGGCTGAAATCACAGTAAACAGGTTGCTGTCTGAAGATGGGTCGACCCCCCTCCAGAGATGGGTCGACCCCTGTAATTTTTTCTGCCCAGACAGAATGCTGGGTATGAGATGGGTCGACCCCCCCAGCAGATGGGTTGACCCCCCCAAGTTTGCAGCTCCGCGCGAGTAAACGGTGGGCCACCATAGCCCAACCAAATGGACTCCAAATGGCTGAAATTTTACCCTAATGCCCTTGGGTTATTAATGAACATATTAGAGTGGTTTTGCTAGGGTTTTAGAAGGGCATTCATGTCTTTTTTATTTGGCTTTCTTTGGGTATATATATGTTGCGAATTTGGGAGAAAGAAACCTAATGCTTAATGTTCTATCTTTCTTGTAGAGGAAGGAAAGAGGGACTGGCCGCAAGTGAGAAGGGGAGAGGGTTTATTGAAGGTTTTCATGTGTTTTCTTTCTTGTAGGGATGATTTGAAGTGAAGAAGTCAAAGCTACATCAAGTTCCATCAAGATTTCATGCTCCGACGAAGCCGAATCTGCAGCGACAAGTTCGTGCGACTTCGGATCTGTTGTAGTTCGACCGCCTCACTTTGGAAGCTTCAAGAAAGATCTTCTCCTGGTCATTTATCATACAAGGATACCATTCTCCAACCCTCTTGAGTTTATTTCGAACATTTGTCTTCGGTTTACACAAAGTCTGGGGTTGTATTGTATATCTTCTTGTTTTTCTGAATATCAGAATATCTATGTAGTGTACGGAGCTGTGACTCCGTGTGGTTTGAGTGTCCGGGGTGTGTTCCCCGATTCTGTGTGTGGGTGTGTGCTGCGGCGGCAGCGTGTTGGGGATTTTCCCCGTGTGTGGATATTGCTGCGGAAGCAGCGTGTGTGTGTGGTTGGGGTTCGTCCCCGTGTTGCTACGAAAGTAGCGTGTAGTGAAGCCTCACCCGGTTGGGTGAGGGGTGGACGTAGGGAGCCCGTCGTGGTCCCGAACCACCTAAAAATCTCTGTGTTGCATGTGGTTTGCCTGTGCGTTTGTCCATTTCTCCTATCTCCATTCATAGGTAAATTTATAGATTTTTATTCACTGCTCCACTACACACTGCTACCTCTGCTATTTGTATTTGGGCATAGTTAACTCGTTCTTTGCATTGCATATCCGTGTTAGATAGGAAAGATTGAGAGGATTCTTCTAATCTCACTTGAGTTTATGCTAATTAATGCAGTTAATTTTAATTCCACCATGATCAGTTTAGATTGTTTTTAAAATCCGCCATCTAGGCAAAGGGGACAATTCAACCCCCCTTCTTGTCCGCCATCTACTCTGGGCCAACAAGCATGTCTTCTGAAATGTTACAGGCACGCAATGTACTCAGCGGACACACATTTATCGATGCTCCTGTGTCCACTAGGGCAGATTCAACGGCCACTTTGTTCAAAGAAATGGTAATGCATAATGGCATCTGCCATGCCTCTGGGGGTGCTAATTCTGACTCGGAGAATGAAATGGAAGGCCCCCTGGTAATAGTCGCCAACACTGAGGGCAAGCTGTCTACTGCCACATAATCGCTAACCATAACCTTCTGTAGAAAAGCCCGAAGGGCATCCTAGTGTAGCGTGGATTTTTTGATCAACTCCAAAACTGATATCTTGGCCGGCATCCGGTCCAAGTGCTGTAGTAGGTCATACTTCATTCCTGGCACGGGGTCTACTTCTTCTACTTCGACTGTAGAGAGGGGAACTTGGGGGTTGGGTGCAGACGCACCAGAGGAAGGGTAAACTCTATGAAATGGATGCCCGCTCCGAAGGGCGCATTGTCGTGCCGGCACGGCTATAGATGGGCCCCCGCTTGGCCCAGTGGGGTAAGTGGAAGGGGTAGAAATGGGAGTGAGGATGACGGAGGTTGGCCTGACGGGCCCTGGCGGAGTGGTAATGGGTGAAGGGTTAAGGGTTAAGTGGAGGGATGATGATGGAGGGTATGGCGGGTGATGGCGGAAGGACTGGCGGAATGGTAGGGAATGTAGCGGGTGAGAAAGGTGGTCGGGAAGGGATAGTTGGTGGAACGGTAGTGAAGGTGGTGGGTTGAAGGATAGAGGGAACAGAAGGAGTGGGGGAATTGGTATGGTGGAAGGCCAGAAGGTGAGCGGGGGTCTCATCATCGAAGGACCACCCAACGTTAGGGGCTAGGCGGTGGACTACGTTAACCTGAGCCGGTGCCGACGGCTGTTGGTGTTGTTGCTGCTGAGGAGCGAGCGGATGTTCTGGCATGGGATTCTGATGAATCCCGATGTCTTGCTGATGTTTCTGCTGCTGTGGTGGTTGTTGTTGTTGGAGGGGTTGCTGGAACTGCTGCTGCTGGGGTGCCGCCTGCTACGGCCTGGCTTGTCTTCTTCTCTCTTTAATATCCTCAATT
Source organism: Amorphophallus konjac (assembly GCA_022559845.1). Taxonomy (NCBI): domain Eukaryota; kingdom Viridiplantae; phylum Streptophyta; class Magnoliopsida; order Alismatales; family Araceae; genus Amorphophallus; species Amorphophallus konjac. The sequence goes on along the minus strand of CM040123.1, from coordinate 325,669,963 downwards.
ATCTTATGCATTTGGGCCCAATCAATTCTCTGGCCCTCATGCAAATCATACATCAAATCTCTAAACTGGAAGCATCTCTCTATCGTGTGCCCGGGCTGCCAATGGTAGATGCAATACCTTGATTGATCGACTGCCAGATTCCAATTCTGACGTTCCGAAGGCAATTGGATGTCACCAGTGTACATTAGAGCTGAAAAAATGTCGGGGAGGGTTTCTGGAAGGGGAGGATAGTTGACCTTCTTGGGTCCCGGCCGAGCAGGCCCATAACCAGCGGGAGGAGGAACGTTGTGGTACTGGGGTGGCTGTTGAGGCTGTGGTGGCGGAGGTGGTTGTTGTGGGTGCTGAGGAGCTGGGAAAGTGGGTCGAGGAGCTGGAGGAGCGGCGAACTGGGGGTTGTGTGGGGGTTGCTGGAAACGGGGTGAAGCAGGCTGGTTAGGGAATTGAACAGCCTGGACCTTGCTCGTTGACTTGGACTCTCTCAGTAACTGGGCCCTGGGATTTGCGGGTGGTCTTGGACTTCTGGGCTTCGAACAATGAATGGATGGGGGAGTAGCATTGACTGTACAACTGGTGCATGTTAGAAATGTCGTTCATTGCCAAAATATTCTGGAATGTCGGAGTAGCATTAGAAATCAGCAACTTTACTTTTTCTTCCTCTGGGATCTGCCCGGGCACACGCGAGGCCATCTGCCTCCATCTATCGGCATATGCTGCAAAGTCTTCATCCGGCTTCATATTTTCTGCAACCAGGTCGGTGAAAGAATATTCGGGACCGACCTGATCCTGGAATCTCTGAATGAACTCCTCCTTGACGGTCTTGAAACTTTCGGCCTCCTCCAGAGGCAATGTATAGAACCACTCCAGGGCGACCCCGTCCAAGGATCGACGGAACAAGTACGCCATCAAGCAATCATCATGCTAGAACTGCGCCGATTCATAGAGAAACTCCCTGACATGGATGAACGGGTTGCCATTCCCGTCATATTTCCGGTACACGGGGAACTCAGACTGGGGTGGGAAACGAATGTCCCTGAAGTTAGGAATGGGGATATCAGCCAAAGACTGCGGGCCGACCCGCTTGTGGAGAAGGTCAATCTGCTGCTACATGGCAGCCCATTTGTCCAAGAGTTCCCGTTCCCGGGAAGGAGGAGATACGGCAGGAAAGACGGAACCAGAATACGGGGCCGAAGGGTGGACTAACTGAGAGGGGAGCCCATGAGATGGATAATGGGCCAAGGAAGGGCCCATATCTGCGTGAGCCAACTGGGCGGCCCCGGGTTGCAGACGGACAAAGTCAGCCGGGGCCACGAGGGCCTGCGGCACTGAAGAGAAGGTGGTGTATGGATCAACATAAGAACTGGAGGGGATTTGGGTCTTCCCCTTATCAAGCGGCTGATGGGCCGAGGTAGAAGCCTGGCCCGCTTCCATAGCAGAGAATCGAAGAGCTTGAGGGCGAACAGGGGTGAGATCAATGGGGGCCGCAGAGGTGGCCCCCAACCCAATAATCGGGGATGTGGTGGTGGTGGCAGCAGAAGTGCCAGAAGAAAGCACAGAAGGCGGGGCATCTGCCCCTTGCAGAGCTTGTTTCAAGAGATGAAGTTGGGTCGGATCAAGTTGGGCCATCATGTTGAGAATGTGACTGGCTGAATTTTGTGAAGAGGAACTAGAAAGAGAGGGCTGAGGACCCTCAATGACAACGGTCGGGAGAGAAGGGGTAGCCCCCTCTCCTCCCTGCACATGGGCGACCCTCGGCGGGTCCTCGAGAAGTCCCTGAGGGAGAGAGTCCTCATGGGAATGAGAGAAATGGTAGGACGACATAGCTGGAGGTGAGTCGAACAAGGGATTGAAGTAGGAGATGAAATGGGAGTTGCCCCTAGGAGACGAACCTATGGAGAGGAGACAACTCCACATGCACCGATGATGATGGGGGAGGAGTAAGCAAACAGCCCTAAGTAAAGAGCTAAAACAAACAACCCAAATGGGATGCACACAATGGGGGGAAAGATGAGAAGAGAATCAACCAGTTAGTGCAACCAAGTTTCAAATGATGCGCGCAAGGCTTTATAAAATATTCCCTTTTGGACCTTAGCGAATTAATTATGATTTAAGTTCACTCCACCATAAGGTATCTAGCCAAGGTAGGGAATGGGCAACTGGCTGACACTAGATGACTCTCTCTTTCTTCGATGCAAACCCTAGACTGGGGGGTGGTACGGTACAACCTGCCCGGCGTCCGTGTGGGAATCCACGGCTCACGGGGGCTTATGGAGGTCCTCGGCAAGGTCCCCTAGTCAGCTCCAAGGAGTATGGAGACGAGAGGAAACCCTACCTCGATAGGAATGCAACTACTAATGAAAGGTGTGTATGATCCTATGTGCACCGGAGTGCATGCAAAGTCTAACCTAGATCTAGCAAGCAATGGCAATCAAACAAATATGAGAAAATGAGATGAACACAACCATGCAATAATATAACAACAGCAGGGGAGATCAAAACACCACCGAATATGTAGATGTAATCATATGAACCGATGATCAAAATATAGCCTCGGGTGCACTGTAGCAGAGAAGGACGGTCTGATGAAGATCGCTCAGTGTGTGCGCACAGTCTGGGATGGACCGTCCAGGGAGATCAAACGGTCTGGAATGGACCGTGCAATGGCAGGGAGTAATGCCAATACAGAGAAAAAAAACACAAAATGCTGAAGTGACTGAAGAATAAGACTCAGAAGCGTACCTTGATGGGGCGGTCTTTCGACAGACCGCTCAGAGTCTGGGACGGACCTAAAACAATCGCCAAATAGCTATAGAAATCACATATGTAAAAATAGCAAAGTACCTGAGCCAGCAAAGGTGAACGGTCCGTATTAGACCGCTGGAAGAATGGGACGGTTTGTGGAGAACCGCTGGGTGGCTGGCACGATAGGAGCTCTAAAACGATCACGGGAGGGCCAAATTCGAGCCGTTCTAACCAGCAGGCGGCTCTCAGAAGACTGCTTCAACTCTAGAGGATAGAAATGTGAGATGGGCCAAAGAACAACCTAGAACACTCAAAGAAAGAGACTAACAAAAACACACGACGAGGTCAGCAAAACATTAACACGATGGGCGCTAGGTGTCCCACCGTGATCGCCAAAAAAGAGGGTGTTGACATGTTTTTCCTTCTCTTCCCCTTTTGATTACCCTTCTAGCCCCTTCTTTACTATGCTAATGTAAAGAATTAAACAATGCGTAAATAACGGGGGGAAAGATGTGGAATGTGTGTGATCGTCACCAAGGTGCCGAATGTAGCTAGATACACCGTACCTTGGAAAGAGAGGGGAGACATTCGCCTAGAATAGCACTGCAGCAATGCACAGCTCCTGATGAACCGCCCTTATGATGCGCGGTCGCTCGATAGACCGCCCGGCAGTGCTGGGACAAACGCGGGATGAAGAACAGCCAGATGACAGAACGGTTCGGTATCCGCCGCTAAACAGAGCTGGACGGTCGATGGACAGCCGCCCTATACCTCGAACGGACAGATGAAGACCGCTCTGTACCACCAACTTCCAAAACATGAGATCTCGACCTCCACCCTTCCCGGCCGGCCAGGAGGAGTGGGCCTCGTGTTAGGACGCTGCTGACCTACAAAACAACGTGGAAGACACACAAAGGAACCCAATATCAGAACTGAAATGTGTAATAAGTGCCAGAACGGAAAGAAATGGACATAACTAAACAGAATGGGGGATACCTGGAGGTTTTTAAACCCCTAGGGGCACCAAAAACGTGGGAGGATATGTGTAATGTGATGAGACAATGAAGAAAAGCAGATGGAAGAAAAGAGAACGATGCATGCAATAAGAAAATAAACGGTGGGACTAGTGAACTAATGACTCAAACAAATGGTGTACTCCCTGAACCGAGGCCTATGCAGACGTAGAAGGCCGCCCTCTCTGTCTTGGGTCACTCAACAATCCGGTAGAGCTTTGCCGTCGACCCGAAAATTTCCCCCCTTTTTTCAAAGCTTGCCCTTAAGGTCTATTTATAGAGCCTAAGAAGACATCCCCGAAATTAGGGTTTCCAATGAATATCAGCTCGAGGTATCAAAAGAAAATATGTCGATAATGCAATTATCTTCCAACCAGTCGAAACGGCACCTCATTTGGTTGAGAAATCACGGAGAAATGGTTGGAACAAGTTAAGGATAAAACCACATATAGAGAGAGAAAAACCCTTAATTTTTCAGCAATCTGACCATTGCGCGGGCATGCGATAGACCGCCCAGTCCATTGCGTGGTCTATCTCCAGACCGTCCAACCTGTCGGTGGAAATTGAATAAATGAGAAATATTATCCAAATATTCATCGAACTGACCGAAGTTTTCGCCGTTGGACTCTCATGAATTGGGTGGTTCTTAATGGACCATTCAGCTCACTGAACGGTCAGAAGCCAGCCGCCCAACACTTGTCGGTGGTAAATCAGATAAAACCATATAATTAGATAATTATCCGTATAACCAATGACTCTGGGAGTCTGAGAACTAGACGGTCATCGGACTACCGTTCAAGGGTCTGGACGGCTACGTATAAACCATGCAAAAGCTTTGTCGGTGGAAATTTAGAAAATCACCCTAATATCCAATAAATAGGAAAACGGTCCATTGTCAACCGCTCAAACGCTGAACGATCACGCGATTGGCCGCGCAATGGCTTTATGCTTGAAAATTAATAAAAACGTTATAAATCAAGCAAAACCAAGGCCCATTAAGCCTTGAATTGAAGCAGACCGAGTTAGGGAGGGAGGTACCCATAAAATTGGCCCAATAAGCTGCCTGAAAATAGCCCGCCAAGCAATGGACAACTTGGGGCATCAACAAATGGTAGTAAGAGAAATGACTCAACTTGTCGGCAAAAAATGGGTGTCAACAGTACAACTTGGCTTAGGCGGAAGGTCATGACGCCAAGGCAATACTTTTAACGGCTTAGACATAAGGTCATGATGCCGTACAACTTAGCTTAGGCGGAAGGCGATGACGCTAAGGCAGAATATTTACCGGCTTAGGCAGAAAGCCATGACATCGGACAAGAATATTTAACAGCTTAGATGTAAAGTCATGATGCCATACAACTTGACTTAGGCGGAAGGTCATGACGCCAAGGTAGAATATTTACCGGCTTAGGCGGAAGGCCACGACGCTGGATAAGAATATTTAACGGCTTAGACGTGAAGTCATGATGCCATACAACTCGGCTTAGACGGAAGACCATGACGTCAAGGTAGAATATTTACCGGCTTAGGCGGAAAGCCATGACGCCAGACAAGGGTATTTAACGGGTTAGACATGAAGTCATGATGCCGAACAACTTGACTTAGGCGGAAGGTCATGATGCCAAGGCAGAATATTTACCGGCTTAGGTGGAAAGTCATGACGCCTGACAACTTGGCTTAGGTGGAAGGCCATGATGCCAAGGCAGAATATTTAATGACTTAGGCAGAAAGTCATGACGTCGGACAAGAGGAGGCTTTTTTGTTGGTTTACGTGCTAGCCAAGATGAAAGGTCATGATGCTGACGATTGGTTTGTACATCGACCTAGACGGAAGGTCATGATGCCGACGATAGAAGGGGTCTTTTTGTTCTTCAACTAGATGGAAGGACAGAGCCATAGGTAAAAAGGTCTTTTTGTTTCCTGGTCGGACGAAAGGCCCGAGCCGAAGGTGAAGGGGTCATTTGGTTCTCCGGCCAGACAAAAGGTCATGAGCCAAAGGTAAAAGGGGTCTTTTTGTTCTCTGGTTGGACGGAAGGTCCAAGCCAAAGGTGAAGGGGTCTTTTGGTTCTCCGGTTAGACGGAAGGTCCGAACCAAAGGTAAAAGGGTCTTTTTGTTGGCTGGTCGGACGGGAGGTCCGAACCAAAGGTAAAAGACGGATGTTGACCCAACGGGATGTCGGAGCCAACAAACCTTGCTTAGACGGTATGTCCAAGACGAGGGCAGACATAAAACACTGTTGTCATCTCGATGTTATGTCGAAAATGACCAACTTGGAAGAGACAAAGGGTCTAGGCCAGGGCAGAATATGATTGTTGACTTAACGGATTGTCGAAGTCAATAAACTTGACAAAGACGTGAGGCCTAGGCCAAGGGCATAATATAGAACAAGTGTTGACTCGACGTCATGTCAAAGCTAACGAACTTGGAAGAGGCGTGAGACCTAAGCCAAGGGAATAACGTAGGATGGGTGTTGACTCGAGGTCATGTCGAAGCCAACGAACTTGACAAAGACGTGAGGCCTAAGCCAATGGTATAATGTAGGATAGGTGTTGACTTAACGTCATGTCGAAGCCAACGAACTTGACAAAGACGTGAGGCCTAAGCCAAGGGTATAATGTAGGATAGGTGTTGACTCGACATCATGTCGAAGCCAACTGGCCCTGCCCCGATAGAAAATTTGGGGAGAGGGTAAACTAGAATATAGACGTATGAGAGGCCCAGACCCAGGGCTAAATATTAATGTCAACCCGACGAGATGTCGGAGTCAACCAACCCTGCTCAAACGGAAGGTCTGAAACAAGGGTAGAATGTGTAGATGAAGATGTCATCCTGACGTCTTGTCGAAGTTGACCAACTTGGCAAAGACGTGAGGTCTAAGCCAGGATAGAATATGGACGTTGACCCGTGGAGATGTCGGGATCAACAAACCTTGTTTAGACAGACGATCTGAGACAAAGTGAGAATCTTTTTGTTGGCTTATTTGTTTGGACTGGTCAGGTTTATTGAATTTGTTAAGTTTATTGAGTTTATCAGATTTATAGGACTTATTGTCTTTGTTGAGTTTGTTAGGTTCATTAGATTTATCGGTTGAGTTTGTTGGGGTTTATTTGGTTTATTGTGTTTATTGATTCATTGGGTTGATTTTGATGGGTTTATTGAGTTTTTTTTTTGAATTTTGTTGATTTCATTGGTTTTATTGGGTTTATTAAGTTTATCGAGTGCTTTGGGTTTATTGATTGATTGAGTCTATTGGGTTCGGTGGGTCTGTTGATTTATTGAGTTTATTGGTTTGTCTGATTTATTGAGTTGATTGGGTTTATTGAGGTTTATTGGGTTTGTTAGGTTTATTGATTTATTGAGTTGATTGATTTTACTTAGCTTACTGGGTTTATTGAATTTCGTTGGGTTTATTTGGTTTATTAAGGTTTTTTATTGAGCTCATTAGATTGATTGATTTAATTGAATTTATTGACTTTGTTGGGCTTATTAAGTTTATTGAATTCATTGAATCCATTGGGTTTAATGAATTTACTATATTTTTGTTTTATATTTATTTATTTTTACTAAGTTTATTTTAGATTATCATTTTTATTTCACCATTCATATATTTTTTATTCTTTTCTTTCCTTCTTATTTTTCGTTTCCCTTCTTTTTTTATGCTGGGCTCCCTGGCGCAGGCTCGTCTGGGATGTGGGATATTTTGTTCGGTGGGACTATTAATGAATTTGACTATTTATTGTGTCGGTGGGGCTAGGGATCGATGTCCAAGAGTCTGGCGGGCTTGGCGAGAGCGGAGTACCCTAGGCTAAGGAAAAAGGTTTTATGGGCCCAGTCCGGGGGGACGAATGGGTAATTTTTAGAGCCTGGCGAGGGGGGAGTGTCTCAAGCAAAGAAAAGGCTTTATGAACCCAGCCCAGTGGGACAAAGGGTAAATTTGAACTCCGCCAGGATAGAGTGCCCCGGGCCAAAGGAAGGAAATTTTATGAGCCCAATCCGGCGGGACTGATGGGCAAAGTTTTGAGCTCGGCAAGGGCAGAGTGTCTTATGCCAAGGTATAGGAGTTTTATGAACGCATCCCAGTGGGGCAAAGGGTAATTTTGGGGATCAGCGAGGGCGGAGTGCCTCAGGCCAAGGAAAAAGGTTTTATGAATCTAGCCTAATGGGACAAAGAGTAATTTTGGGACTCGGCGTGGGCAGAGTGCCTCAGGCCAAGGAAAAAGGTTTTGTTAACCCAACCTAGTGGGACAAAGGGTAAATTTGAACTCACCAGGATAGAGTGCCCCGGGCCAAAGGAGATGAAAATTTAAGAGCCCAATCCAACGGGACTAATGGGCAAAGTTTTGAGCTCGGCAAGGGCAGAGTGCCTTATGCCGAGAAAAGGAAGATTTTATTGGGTCGGCATTGAGCAAGGAGTCTGACCGGCAATGGTGGGAGAGTCCCGTGAGACAAATATGGCATCTCTTGGCATATTTGAATAATTGTTGGCCGAATGCTAGAAGACAACGAGAATGCGTTGGCCAGGGACATAGGTCCCAGATCAAGGGTGGAAGGTTAGTCTCGGTGGGACAAGTGGGGAGTACCCCCGTAGGATGGGAAGATGGCAAGGCACCATGAATTCCAGTAGGACCAAGGGGTACTGAGAAAGACCATTAGAAGCCAAAAGGCATTTATTTACTATCTTGATAAGGAGTCGAGAGTGTGGTTGACTCAGTAAGGATTGTTCTTTTCATTCCCCTTAATGGGCATGGACCCGTATTCGAAATGGGAGGCCTAGTGGCCAATTAATGAGGGCTCTTTAGTGTCGGTGGGACTGTTGATTATATAGTCCCCTGGGGATATTCAGTGATAGCTATGCATCAGATCAACAACTATCTTCTTTTGTCATTGCTTTCTTCAGGAGATGCTCCGAACAGCTTCGGCTCAGGCCTCCGGTGCTTCCACCAAGTGTCATCCTCTTGGCCCTTTTTTCTTAGAGGCTGAGGCTGTCAGGTCTTCCCACCTCCGCAGATGGCGTAGTCATTTTATTTTCCCTTGGGCATTCACCATACAATGCTACTAGGGAGGCTTCTGCCTATGAGCGGGCGGATGGGGAGACCCTGTTGACCCCATAATTTTCCTTTTCTTCTTTTCTTTTTCATCATTTTTTGTCTCTTTTTTTGAACGGGTTTCTCGAATGGCGCTGACAGTGCAGTGTAGTGTAGAGCCATTACCCTTCGTCCATTTGTTCTTAAATAGACCAAGGCGGGTGCATAGGAGCGCTCACCCCCTCAGAGAGGGGATGAGTGGTTCACTCCACCATACCAACCCCACAATGGTAGTTTCTTATTTGGCATGGACCAAGACATGAAGGGCGTGATATCTCCCTTGGCAGATGCAGCCATCAAGGCCTCCTTCATTTTGTTTTATATTTTCTCTCTTTTTTTTTGGAAGGACCCAACCTCTGGGAGATGGCATCTCAGATTCAGTAGGCGGAGCCTAATGTCTGTATAGGCAAATTTCGTTTGCCCTCCTTTTTTGCTCATTTTTACTCTTTCTTTTTTCTTTTTTTTTGGTGCTTGCCCCGAGAACAAACCCTTTCCTTTCCTTCTTTTTCCTTTTTTTTTCATATTTCGTGTCACTCGCCATTCTTCTTTTTGTTGGCAACGAATCCGCATTCAAGCTATGCGAGCATGCTAGACATTGGCTTCAGCCAGATTTGTGAGGAGCAGCTGAGGCGGTGACGCCGCGTGGGCTAGCTCACTTCCAAACGGGCATTTGGTGAGGGCACGGTGGGTCCACCTTGTACTCGCCCATCTGCAGCTCACCTTTCTTGATCAGACCTTCGATGACGTCTTGAACACATAGCAATCCTCAATGGGATGCCCCAACATTTGGTGATAAGGACAGAAGCGTGGATCCTCATTTCTTTCGGCATCGCCTGGTTTCTTCGACTCCGGAAGCACCATTTTGCTGTTTGCACAGGCCCACTCAAAAAGAGCCCTAGTCTTGTCCTTCGGGAAGGAGTACGATTTCGTCATTTTGCCCCTTAACGAGGGCCATTATTTTGTTAGCTCGACGGAAGATGCCTCTTCCATTTTCTTCTTCTGTTGCTCGAAGGCTTGAAAATTTGAGTCAAAAATTTCTTCTTGGGCTAAGTGTTTGCCGGTTGGCTTATTCTTTTGGCTCGAGGCTGTAGAATCCGGGCAAATCCTTGCAAGAACTGCTTCGGCATTGGCTGCGATGTCACCTAGTTGTTCAAAGGTCGTGATTTCAATGTCAATGACCCATCGTAGAATGTCTATTCTCAAATTTTCTTTGTAGATTTGAACAGAGTCCCCGTAGCTTGGTTGATGTTGACACTTTTCACGGAGATTCATCCACCTTCTTATGTAGTCCATGACGGACTCATCATCCTTTTGTTTGGTTGCCTGTAATTCGGCCTCGGTGACTTCTTCTTCAGCCGTCTTCATATTCATTGTTCGCTCCACCATTAGCTCGTCCGACTGCATGCACAGTCTCATTGGCACCATCTTCGGAGGTGCTTTAGTTGCCCCCTGACATACCTGGGGGACTGTATGTTTGAGTGGTTGAGGGAGGATGCCTCCCGTATGATCATGTACTATTCGGGGCATGGCTGGCCGTGCTGAAGCTTTAGATGAGCTAGCACTACCTTGTGTCACCTTATGTAGGTGTCCAGCCGATTGCGGCATAGGTGGACTTAGATTCATTTCATTTAGCCACCTTTGCAGCATTTTGATCTCTGCTGCTTCTAGTATAGCAGTGCAACCATGGTCTGGTCTTGCCAAGAGGGGTCGGGAGTGCTATCTTTCACCTTCGGTTTAACTGGGGTGAGTGGCATCCCGTCATTGTTACGAGACACTGTAGATATGTTCTTTCCCTCCCTAACTCAAAAATATGAAAATGCGCTAAAAAGGGGGAAAAGAGTGAATGTGTGTGTATGACTGAATAGCATGAAAAAGACAAACGATGCAAGCAATGAATCACTCACCGGCATGGACAAATTGTGATCACCACCAAGGTATTAAGTGCAAGAGGGCACCACATACCTTGGAAAGGGGAGACGGATGAGGACACTCGCCCAATGATGCATCGATGGTACAGGATGAAGATGGTCCACTAGCGACCACTGAAGGACGTAGATGGCCAATCGATAGACCGTCTCCAACGCTGAAGTAGAACACGGGAAGAAGGCCTGACGTGGAGGCAAAACGGTCTGCGCTCGGCTACACATGGGATCTAGACGGTCTGAGAAAGGCGGCGAACCCCGTTAGACGGTCGGAGATGAACCGCGTAGAAACTCCAGATCCCAAGCCGTGGGACTTAATCCTCCACCCCTTCCGGTAGGCCAGAGGGGATATGCCTCGTGCTAAAACTCCTGTTGACCTGCAAAACACAGCAAATGACCAGAAAGCACAACCCAAATTAGTTTATGAAGTGTAATATCTATGAAAACGAATGGAAAACTAAACACATAAATGGAATGAGGGATACCTAGGGGATTGGGTTTTTAAACCCCTATGGGGCGTGGAAAATAGTGGGAAGGTGATGAATATGAGGATGACAGTGAAAAACGTGGGTAGAAGTAAAGAAAAATGAACATGCAATGATGGGCAAACGATGGAAATGACTAACTAAGACTCAAAGAAACACAAACACAACGACTACTCCCTGAACCGAAGGCTTAATGGACATGGAAAGCCTTCCTTCCTGGCTGTAACTCGCTCAAGAAAATGGCAGCACTTCGACGTGAATTCCGAAATCTCCCCCCTCGCGAGCTTGGACTAAGGGTGCTATTTATAGACCCTTAAAAGTCCACTCGAAATTAGGGATTTTCCAGCGAGAATTAGGCTGAGATTCTTTTGGATAAAATGGAGATAATACTCCCAATTTTCTCCAGGATCAAATGGAACCCAATTTGGTTAAGAATCCACGGAGAAATTCGAGGACGAAGCAGCTAACTTCACCACGGATGGAGAGGGAAAAATCTATTAACGCAAGGATCTCGGCTGCATAGGCGGTCGATCGATGGGCCGCCCACACACATAAATGGTCCAATGCTAGACCGCCTACATGGTGTCGATGGAAATTAATAAATAGATAAATAAATCCATTTATCCAAAGAACATACCGATTTAACCGGCGTAGGACTCTGGATTGGAAAACAGTCCATCAATAGACCGCCCAACCAATTGAAATGGCCCATCTCGAGGCCGCCACAAAGATGTCGGTGGAAAATCAGAAGAATGAGATAAATAGCTATTTATCCAAAAAAAATAGATCAAATTAGGACTCTGGCTTAAAAACGGTCAATTGATGTGCTGCCTGACCAGCTCAAACGGTCTAATGCTAGACCGCTTATCCGGTGACGGTGGAAATTAAGATAAATAACCATTTATCCAGAGGTCAAAACAAACAGTTAGTCAAAGACAGCGGAGCGATCCCGTGTCGGGACAGCGGAGGTGGAGCGTCTCTGGGCGGAGGCTGACCGATATCGAGCTGAGGCGGAGCATGCCCGCATAGAGGTGGCGGAGCTGCGGGGAGAGGTACGGGCGTACCAGTAGATGAGCCAGATATCAGGGCGGAGTAGGACCCACAACGTTGCGCCCAACGGTGCTCACCGAGACTACCTTACCGGTTCCTCTGGCTATCGGTGTTGTGTCCCTATGGTTTTGATGATAGCAAACACTATAAGTCATGATGTGTTTGCATGAAGATTGAATGATGATTGCAATATGCATCTGATTATGCAATTAGTTATTACGTTGTGCATTAATGAGGTTTGATTGATGTGCATTGATGTTTTGTGCATTGAATTTAATGATCATTTGCATGATGTGCATTTTCATATTTATGCACTCTCATGTTGCATAGAACCTCATCAAATTGCTTGAACAGTCATTTCATCGAACAGGTAGCATGCACTTTTCACTTGTCATGTAGCATGCACACTTCTCATATAGGCCATCCGGCTCAACTAAGGTCAACCTAAGTGTTCAGTCAGTTCAGGGTCAAGGTCGGTGCTAGTCTACTAGGGTCGATGTCAGCTAGCAGAGTCGCATGCATTATCGCGCATATAAGGTTGGTGCTAGTTGCATTTCATGCGCACCCCAGGTCGGTGCTAGCTGCACTTCGGTGCATGAAGGTCGGTGCACGTTCTCACTCCAATGCACATAAGGTCGGTGCAAGCATCATTGAAGGCCAGTGCTAGTCTGCTGTGCATTGTCATAAGGTCGATGCTAGTTGCACCCTGTGCATACTAAAGTCGATGCTAGTCCTCTGCATGTAAGGTCTATGTTAGTATAGAATAGTTCATGCATTAGGTCTGCGTTAGTGTATGTAAGGTCAACGTTAGCACCACTGCATGCATATCAAGGTCTGTGCTACCTTGAGTTTGTATGCATTAGGGTCGATGCTAGTTGCAGTCTCAAGCAACTAAGGTCAATGCTAGCTGTGTCTGTCAAGCATCTTAGGTACCAGGGTCTGTGCTAGTTCTGCATAAGGTCGGTGCTAGTTGGGTTTTCACATGGCAAAGGTCGATGCTAGTTTCGCTCTCCAACAACTAAGGTCAGTGCTATCACTGTTCATTCCTTAACAAAAGTCCGTGCACATTTGCTAGTCTTCATCTGAAGTCGGTGCACATTTCCACTTTGTATACTAACGTCGGTGCATTGTTTCATCACGCATATATATATAGGTCGGTTCATGTCCTGCTTCAACGCAGCAAGTCTGTGCACATGAAGAACTTAAGTCTGTGCACATTGCACAACCAAGTCGGTGCACATCACACCAACTGCACACAAGGTCTGTGCAACTTTTTGGGTCTATGCATATAATACCTTAAGGTCTGTACACACTTTTACATGGTCAAAGGAAGTCTGTGCACATATTGCGTTGTGTACACCAAGGTCTGTGCACATGTGGCATCTTGCACAACCAAGTCTAAGCACATTTGCACACTGCACTATCAAAGTCTGTGCACATGGGTCTCCAGGGTCAGTGCAATTTTTGCCTTGATGTTCAAAGTCTGTGCATATTGTCATGATAGTCATTGTAAGGTCTGTGCTAGTTTGCAAATGACATTGGTAGGTCTATGCATGCGGTGTTATCTAGTCTGAGCACATGTGAGTCTCAACACATGTAGTCTTGCCAGGTCTGCTATGCATTATAAGTCTGTGCATAATTAAGGCTGGCATCTTCATTAGTTCATGTTCTCATTCATCACCTTAATGCATATGCTTCATTTTATATGGCTCTGATTTGAATGTCTGACTAATGTGAAGTTGACCAAGCTTGCATTTGATGTTGTTGAAAAGTGATTGATGAAATGCCTGAGTAAACCTTTAGGCAGCAGCAGCAGAGATACAAGTTGAAGGAGCAAAAGCCATTAAGCCATTGAGGGTGGCATTTCAGCAAGCATCACAATGACAGTAGCAATAATCAAAGGCTAGCGTGGTTACTCAAGGCATGTGACCTCGAACCAAGCATTGGCACGTAATCCCAGGTTACCTAGTGATGGGCACGTGATCCCAGATTGGTGCGAAAAAGTCATGTCTACATGGCAGGGTCTTTGAGAGACCAATGATTAAGGAATATTCTCAACGCCATATGGATTTATATGATTCGCTGTCTGCAAAAATCCGATACCCTGTGCTGGAGATAAATAGACGGCATCGTCTCAGAAATCAGGGTAGAGGCTACCAACTGAAGAAGAGAGCCATAGAAGAAAGAAAAGAGAAAGACTAGAGCTACGAGATAGGTGAGAGTAGCCATCTGAAAGAGTGAGCTAGCGGAAGAGGAAGCATCAGAGATTGAGCCAGTGTGCGAGCAAAAAGAAATGAGAAGGAAAGAGAGAGTTCAGAAAAGAAAGTTTTGAGAAGGAGTGAGCAGCCAGAGCCTTCATTGAAGATCTGATTCCATCAGTTGAAGGATCAAATCCTGAACTGATTTCTCTACTCAGAGCTACATTTTTATTTCACTTTCCTATTTGTATTTCCCTGTTTGTTCATCTTTCACTTTACCGTTGTTTTTCGATTTCCTATTTTGGGATCGGGGTTCCTCTTATGGATTCAGGAAAAGGGAGACTTGGGTCTCCGGGTGTGAATGGCTGGGTGTCACTCACGTTTTTCCCTCCGGTGTGGAGGAATGGTGACTGTGTCTCCGGTTGCGAGTAGTGGTGTGCTACTCGTGGTTGGCCCCTCCGGTTTGAAGGAAGGGAGGATTGGTCCTCTGGTTCTGATCTTGCTGGTGACAAGGTCAGGGTTCAGATCCTGTGGGCTGCAGGATCGATGTGAGGGATTTGTTTCCCTCAGGGCAAGCTGTTTGGCAGCGTCTGTTGTAGACTGAGTCTGCTTGTTCTAGCTTCTGCTAGTGGAATCCTCACTCTAAGGGTGGACGTAGGCAGACTGTGAGTCTGGCCGAGCCACCTAAAAATATCATGTCCATCGTGGTTTGATCTGTACGCATTCCTCTATATCTTCAGCCTCTACTTCTCTACGTGATTTGTCTGGTTGGTTGCATGCAAGATACTCGATATTGTTCTACTTGATCCATTATCTGTAACGTGGTTGAACTAAGCTACGTGTGAGCTTCTATCTCTGTGTGTTGAGCGTTTTGTCTTCAGTTCGTAGTATTCATCTGATCTTACTTCGAATTGGGTCTATTTCATTTGCTGAGTGTATGAGAATGAACCTCAATATAATATCTGATTAGCTCAACCGCTTAGTGTTGTTTCCGCACAAATCTTTCTGAGATTGATTTAATCGAAGTAATTTTTAAAATGGAGATTCATTCACCCCCCCTCTGAATTCATGCTGTGCACCCATACATTCTAACAATTGGTATCAGAGCGGGTTACTGCTTCATTGGATCCAACGATCCACAGTAGATCCTGCATTCTCTTTGGTGCATTTCTAAGTGTATTCAGTCTGTTGAATTGAATTGTTTGTTGATTTGCTTCGATGGCTCATCCACCGATTTTCAATGGTTCCAATTTTAACTCATGGTTTAGCAGCATGCGTAGCTATGTTACATTGAACAATCCTGATCTGTGGAAGTTAATTTCACACGGTCCACATAGACTACCAAAGAACAAGTCCAAATGGACTAACATTCATAAATCCATGAGTGGTGAAAACTAGAAAGCTTTGGAGATGATAAAGGCAGCTACTAACAGGGCATTCCATTCATGTTTTGATGATTGCAGATCTGCAAGAGAGATATTGGATAGACTGAAGACCGCCGATAAAGGAAATGAAGACAAATGTCTAATGGCGGAGAAAGGTGATCATAGTAGCAATCAAACTGAAGAGGAGGACGATGATCAGGTAAATCCTTTTGAGAACTTTTCTATAGATGATTGGATGGATGCCTATAGTGATTTGTTAGAAAGATTTAATAGATTGGGTAAGAAAAATAAAGCTCTGTCAAAGAAGTTAAACGATGCTGTTAATTCTAGTTCTGAAAATATTGATATTGAGACATTGAAATCTAAGAATGAAAATTTTAGAAAACAACTGAACAATCTTGATTCAATTGACTCTGAACTAGAACAATTAAAATCTGAAAATGACAGACTGAGAAAACATGTAAAAGATCTGGACACTGTCAAAGCAGAACTGGAATATTTGAAATCTGAGAATGAAAAACTCAAAAATAGTCTAAGGAATCTGAATGTAGATCAATGAATCTTGAAAGTGAAAATAGATTGATATCTGAAAAACTGGAGGCTGATAGAGTAATAAATTTAGAACTTCAGAAAAATCTTGATAAACTTCAATCTGAAAATCAACGAGAAGTGTTTGATGAATGTCAGTCTTCCTTAGATGATTGGGTGTTTGATGATGAACTCCAGGAGCAAAACTGTAAACTGAAAGAGGAAATTAACAAGCTGAAACACCTAAACTCAGCTATGTCTGAAAGACTAATTACATTTGAAAAAGGTAAGTGCCTGAGCATGGATAGTTCTAACAAGCTGGTGAATGCAGAACAAGAAATTGAGAGTCTAAAAACCATTAATCAAATGCTGAATGAAAATGCCACTTGCAATGAAGAGAAGATAGCTGGATATGAGCTCCATGTCTCAAAACTTGAATCTGAAATTTCTGACTTAAACAAATCTCTTGAAAAATTTGTGAGTGGAAAGGATAATTTGGACAAGCTCCTTAGCAGCAAAATTAATTTCCAACGTGAGGGTCTGGGTTTTAACCCTACTAATAAAAAGGCTTCGACAGTAAACTTCACACTTCATTTGTGTGTAGTTCTGAGCCGACTAGCACATCCAGTGCACCTATCTTCCAATTCAGTGCTCATAGGAACCAAAAATCCACTGTCAATCTCAAAACTACTTAACAAACTCAGAAACTGAAAAAGAAAGAAATTTCACAGAAAAAGATAAAAAGCATTCATGCTGATACAAGGAGTACTGCACACAAGTCTCATGCACCTCCACACATTCATGCAAAGAAAACTTCATGTCACTATTGTTGAAGATTCGATCATGTGATGCACAGTTGTTATATCCTGAAATCTGATGAATTGAATGTTCATAATAAAATGAAGAAAATGAAAAATTCAAGAAATACATATGTGCATCTTACTAAAAGCTCACCCAAGAAACAATTTGCCCAGAAGAGGGAACTCAAATGTTCCCATTGTGGACGATCTGGTCATGCAAAGAATGATTGTTGGTTTTTAAAAGGGGCTGAGCTCAAGGCTCCTAGGAGAACCACTACTCCAAAGAGACCTTATTGCCATGAATGTGGCAAGTCTGGCCATACAGTCAAAGACTGTTGGCACTTGAGACACAATCACAACACTTATGCTAGGAAGAACAAAAATTCTGGTTTCATTCGGACTCATGATGCACAACTCTTTAAAAGGCTTGATGTCTTTATTCGATGCCATTACTGTGGATTGTTAGGGCACATCATAGATGACTGTCACCATCTAAAAAATGATGAGTTTACTCCCCTAAGATCGAGGAAAGCATCTACACGAGGTGCTACTAACTATGCAGGACCCAAGGAAACTTGGGTACCAAAATGTGCAAAGTGAGAAACCATTTTGCAGATGTGCCTTGGAAGAAGAAAATAAAAAGGGGAGGTCAATAAACCAAGGCATCCAAAGTTTGGTAAAACCCTTCTTCTGCATTTCACTGATAGACAGGTTGAGTTTCCAATAATTTTGTCTTTATAGCTGCATATCTTAAAATTTTCTGAAAATCCAAATTGAATGTGACTGATATTTGATATGACAATTGCATTTGTTAAATGTTGGTATATGTCATGATGCATATCTCACACATTCACTGAATATTTGTTGCATACACTTCTCAAATGGGGATTGCATTTGCATTGCATTGTCTTGTATGACAATTATGGTATATCAAATGGTAAGTTACTAAAGGGCAGATGCAATCTGTCTGAAAGTCCTTACTATGTATGAGGTGGTTATTAGACCAAGTCCTCTACCCAGTACCATTGGTCAGTCTAGATTTTCATGAGCATATTTCATAAAACTCTCTGCATAGATTTCATTGCACACATTGCACTTAGAATTCAGTCACATAGTGCATATACTCAGGGGGAGTCTGTCAAGATAATTTTCATGATTCATGCATACTTGGTCAAATTAATCCCCTACGTGGTCTTCATGCCATATATGATAGTTTAATAAAGTCAAGTAAGGGGGGGGGGGGGTCAATGCATATGCATACATGTGTTAACTGCATTTCATTCATATGTCAAACAGGATTGATTGATGCAAATGCACATACATAGGAGCAGTTCCTGCATTTCAAGGTTTACTCATGTGCATTTCTCATGCATACTCTGATCTCAGAACTGGTTGCATGTCACTCATATT
Source organism: Amorphophallus konjac (assembly GCA_022559845.1). Lineage (NCBI taxonomy): Eukaryota > Viridiplantae > Streptophyta > Magnoliopsida > Alismatales > Araceae > Amorphophallus > Amorphophallus konjac. The sequence continues at coordinate 325,651,348 of CM040123.1, read as the reverse complement.
GAAAATACCAAAAAGACTGTTTGAGTGCATATAGACAGGGGGAGCATTCAAATCAAACTCTTGAACTGAATGGCTATCCATATTTCTTTTACTATCCAAATCGATTGACCAAAACTGAACTTTCAGTCAACCGATACCTTCATAATCTAGCCATACCCTTGCCCATTTTGAAATTGGTATCATTTAAATCTCTGCTCCTCCTGTAACTTTCATCAACATTTGGTATCTATTGATATGTCTTGTCTCTGTTGGGCCTAAATTCACAATCATCTGATCATAACTCCATTGTTAGCTCTTGCTCTCTTGAATATCAATGTCATGCTTCTGAGGCTGTAAACTCCTAATCAATGATGATCATTTGCTTGGAATTCTTGGCACATTCTTAAACTTGATTGAAAACACTGCATGACTGTCATCTGATTATCTGACAATTTGCTGCTTGTTTTTGTTTGTTGATTCTCTTCAAACTCTGTCAGCCCTACCAAGCTAGTTATCTGCTCTAGACTCTTTGAGGCAATCCTACCCATCAATCTAGAAAATATTGCATGGCATTTGCTAAAGGGGAGCTGATTGTCAGAATTTTTTGAAATGTCACTTGACCTCATTGCCCTTCCGTGCAAATTTCTCCTGAAGATGGAATTCTTGAACTCTCTTGGTCCCTTTGTCACCTGTCTAATTTCAAAACTCTTTCTCACATGATGCAAATACCTGTTGCTGGTTTCTATTAAGTACTTCTGAAAACTTCCTTCATCCATCTACAATTCATGAAGATTTTAATGGTTTTATCTTGATCATAAATCTGAAAACATGTGAACTAGGAATCTTCCATTATATGGAACTATGAATGTCTAAAATATTCAGCTGGTTTAAGTCTTTTGTATTTATTGAGTTTTGATTTGAACATCTTGAAAATATCTGAATCAAATCTGTTAATAAACTTTAACCAGGTAGTTCATGTTATATCATATAAGATCTTCTGGAATCTGAAAATTCTAAGATCATGCCTAACTCTGGTAGAGTTACATATAGTGAGTATTGTCTTTAAACATCTGAAGAATCTGAATATGTCAAAAAGATAAAAGTTGGTCAGAGCAATGGCTGTGGTTACTGAGAAACCATGTCCAAAGGACTTGGTCATGATGTACTATAGCTAACTCTGCTAGAAAATTATCGTCATATCTGTAGAATTAAAGCAGAGCAATGACTAAGTTGCACTGAGAAACTGGGTTCTTCATCAAAGAATTGAAATAAACCTATGTAATGAAGTGCCCTAGTTATCTCTGTTCAGAGTGAAGCATGACAATCAGTCATACTAAGTGTTTAGGGATACTGGCGTCTAAACAACGTGTATCCTCTAGTTACAAAGTGTGCACTGAAACTTGATTGCTTTTGAAAAAATTAGACCAAAAATTGTTTCAAAAAAAGATATTCTACTCTGAAAAATAATTGCCTCAAAAACATTTCAAGAATAGTTGACAAACTCAGATGCATTTAGGTTTGTTTAACCTCAATACTACTGCTTATAACTCCAAGAGGGGTCATTGAAAATGAACAATTAAGATGAAGGGAGATTTAAACAAGATGCTAACATGAAGGCTTCGTTCACTTTTATTAAAAAGATTGATTTTCAGATATGAATACATAACTTATGATAAAATCTTAAATACATCATATTTAAACCAGGATGTTCAATAAAGATCATGTCATAACCCCTTACAGTGGAAGAATATGAAACATCCTTAAATTTGGAATTATGACTTTGATAACTCATTGAAAATCTTCTTTAAATTTTTGGAAGCTCAGTAGGACTTCTTGTTCCTGTTATAGTTCTATTGCATATCATTTTCTACTAAGATCATTTATTCAGAATGTTCGCTACTCTTAATGCTATTTGATTACAACCTGAACTATTCTGCATGCTCCTGTCATATGTTGATACTCTCTTTGATCTCAACACTTGATATTAAACTGATTTTGCACACTGATTTTACTTCAATCTGACATAACCTGAACTCATTCATATATGATCGTTCATGTGATTTTGCTGGTTGACTTCTTTTCTGAAAACTACAGTATCACTTGAGTCCCTGTGTTCTTGATATTACATTATGACCATTTCTCCTTCTTAGCTGTCCCTGCCATCTTGTGCTAAAAATCTTCATGCCTATCCTTTGTCATAACCCTATCTTTCACTCCAATTCATCGCACAGTTTCCGGGGGAGTAGGGTACATTATTTTGCACTGTCTGGCTGTTTTGGTTCATTTGGTCAGGGGGAGAATAGACTATGACTCGACCATATCCATGCTTACTTATCTTTTTGATGAAGTCAAAGGGAGAGAATAGTTTGTCTGTTAGCATCTTGGCTTTATCTTCATGACTCATAGTGTTGCCATCATCAAAAAGGGGAAGATTGTTGTGTCCCTGTGGTTTCGATGATAGCAAACACTATAAGTCATGATGTGTTTGCATGAAGATTGAATGATGATTGCAATATGCATCTGATTATGCATTTAGTCATTGCGTTGTGCATTAATGAGGTTTGATTGCTGTGCATTGATGTTTTGTGCATTGAATTTAATGATCATTTGCATGATGTGCTTTTTCATCTTTATGCACTCTCATGCAGCATAGAACCTCATCAGATTGCTTGAACAGTCATTTCATCAAACATGTAGCATGCACTTTTCACTTGTCAAGTAGCATGCACACTTCTCATATAGGCCATCTTGCTTAACTAAGGTCAACCTAAGTGTTCAGTCAGTTCATGGTCAAGGTCAGTGCTAGTCTACTAGGGTCGATGTCAGCTAGCAGAGTCGCATGCATTGTCGTGCATATAAGGTCGGTGCTAGCCGCATTTCATGCGCACCCCAGGTCGGTGCTAGCTGCACTTTGGTGCGTGAAGGTCGGTGCACGTTCTCACTCCAATGCACATAAGGTCAGTGCAAGCATCATTGAAGGCCGGTGCTAGTCTGCTGTGCATTGTCATAAGGTCGATGCTAGTTGCACCATGTGCATACTAAAGTCGATGATAGTCCTCTGCATGTAAGGTCTATGTTAGTATAGAACAATTCATGCATTAGGTCTGAGTTAGTGTATGTAAGGTCAACGTTAGCACCACTGCATGCATATCAAGGTCTGTGCTACCTTGAGTTTGTATGCATTAGGGTCGATGCTAGTTGCAGTCTCAAGCAACTAAGGTCGATGCTAGCTGTGTCTGTCAAGCATCTTAGGTACCAGGGTCTATGCTAGTTCTGCATAAGGTCGGTGCTAGTTAGGTTTTCACATGGAAAAGGTCGATGCTAGTTTCACTCCCCAGCAACTAAGGTCAGTGCTATCACTGTTCATTCCTTCACAAAAGTCCGTGCACATTTGTTAGTCTTCATCTGAAGTCGGTGCACATTTCCACTTTGTATACTAACGTCGGTGCATTGTTTCATTGCACATGTATATATATAGGTCGGTGCATGTCCTGCTTCAACGCAGCAAGTCTGTGCACATGAAGAACTTAAATCTGTGCACATTACACAACCAAGTCGGTGCACATCACACCAACTACACACAAGGTTTGTGCAACTTTTTGGGTCTATGCATATAATACCTTAAGGTCTGTACACACTTTTACATGGTCAAAGGAAGTCAGTGCACATATTGCGTTGTGTACACCAAGGTCTGTGCACATGTGGCATCTTGCACAACCAAGTCTAAGCACATTTGCACACTGCACTATCAAAGTCTGTGAACATGGGTCTCCAGGGTCAGTGCAATTTTTGCCTTGATGTTCAAAGTCTGTGCATATTGTCATGATAGTCATTCTAAGGTCTGTGCTAGTTTGCAAATGACATTGGTAGGTCTATGCATGCGGTGTTATCTAGTCTGAGCACATGTGAGTCTCAACACATGTAGTCTTGCCAGGTCTGCTATGCATTATAAGTTTGTGCATCATTAAGGTTGGCATCTTCATTAGTTCCTATTCTCATTCATCAGCTTAATGCATATGCTTCATTTTATATGGCTCTGATTTGAATGTCTGAATAATGTGAAGTTGTCCAAGCTTGCATTTGATGTTGTTAACAAGTGATTGATGAAATGCCTGAGTAAACCTTTAGGCAGCAGCAGTAGAGATACAAGTTGAAGGAGCAAAAGCCATTAAGCCACTGAGGTTTGCATTTCAGCAAGCATCACAATGACAGCAACAATAATAAAAGGCCAGCATGGTTACTCAAGGCACGTGACCTTGAACCAAGCATTGGTACGCAATCCCAGGTTACATAGTGATGGTCACGTGATCCCAGATTGGCGCGAAAAAGTCATGTCTATGTGGCAGGGTCTCTGAGAGACCAATGATTAAGGAATATTCTCAACGCCATATGGATTTATATGATTCGCTGTCTGCAAAAATCCGATACCCTGTGCTGGAGATAAATAGATGGCATCGTCTCAAAAATTAGGGTAGAGGCCACCAACGGAAGAAGAGAGCCATAGAAGAAAGAAAAGAGAAAGACTGGAGCTACGAGATAGGTGAGAGTAGCCATCTGAAAGAGTGAGCTATCGGAAGAGGAAGCATCAGAGATTGAGCCAGTGTGCGAGCAAAAAGAAAAGAGAAGGAAAGAGAGAGTTTAGAAAAGAAAGTTTTGAGAAGGAGTGAGCAGCCAGAGCCTTCATTGAAGATCTGATTCCATCAGTTCAAGGATCAAATCCTGAATTGATTTGCTCTACTCAGAGCTACATTTTTCTTTCACTTTCCTATTTGTATTTCCCTGTTTGTTCATCTTTCACTTTACCGTTGTTTTGCGATTTCCTATTTTGGGATCGGGGTTCCTCCTGTGGATTCAGGAAAAGGGAGACTTGGGTCTCCGAGTGTGAGTGGTTGGGTGTCACTCATGTTTTTCCTCCGGTGTGGAGGAAGGGAGACTGTGTCTCTGGTTGCGAGTAGTGGTGTGCTGCTCGTGGTTGTCCCCTCCAGTTTGGAGGAAGGGAGGATTGGTCCTCCGGTTCTGATCATGCTGGTGGCAAGGTCAGGGTTCAGATCCTGTGGGCTGCAGGATCGGTGTGAGGGATTTGTTTCCCTCAGGGCAAGCTGTTTGGCATCGTCTATTGTAGACTGAGTCTACTTGTTCTAGCTTCTGCTAGTGGAATCCTCACTCTAGTTAGAGTGAGGGGTGGACGTAGGCAGACTGTGGGTCTGGTCGAACCACCTAAAAATATCTGTCAATCGTGGTTTGATCTGTGCGCATACCTCCATATCTTCTACCTCCACTTATCTACGTGATTTGTCTGGTTGGTTGCATGCAAGATACTCGATATTATTCTACTTGATCCATTGTCTGCAATGTGGTTGAACTAAGCTACGTGTTAGCTTCTATCTCTTTGTGTTGAGCGTTTTGTCTTCCGTTCGTAGTATTCATCTGATCTTACTTTGAATTGGGTCTATTTCATTTGCTGAGTGTATGAGAATGAACCTCAATAGAATATATGATTAGCTCATCCACTTAGTGTTGTTTCCGTACAAATCTTTCTGAGTTTGATTTAATCAAAGTAATTTTTTAAATGGGGATTCATTCACCCCCCCTCTGAATCCATGCTGTGCACCCATACATTCTAACAATTGGAGGAACGAGGACGAGGAGCGTCGGCGACGTCGGCGTGCGGAGGAGAGCACCTCCATGGCGCCACCAGTGAAGCACCATGAGGGCTCAGGAGAGAGCGACGACCCAGGGAATGATCAGCCTTGATGTACTCATGAGATGTATGCATGCATGGCTTTAGTGGAATGACATGTTTTTTTTGCTTTTTAGAAATGCTATACGTGTGTATGCTGACACTGACTGACTAACAACGAAACCTACAACTGACACGAGGGCGTGAGAAAGGGGGACGGAAAGACTCGAGTAGAATGACTCAAACTAACAACAAACTAAGGCAGCAAAGGGAGAGGCGGTCACTCAGATGGCCGCTCAAGGACTGGATGGTCTAGCGGTAGACCGCTGCGGGTCATCCTACCATGAGCTCAAAGAAGGTCATAAACGGTCCCTCTTGGACCGCGTAACCTAGAAAGATGGTTCTTCCTTGACCGTTTGAACCGAGAAATGACCGATACAAGTCCGTTTAGACTGCAAGAGAGGCGAAGTGTGTAGAAGGCAGATAAACGGTCCATCTAAGACAGTCTGAAAGCTGTTGCGGTCGCCTGATAGACCGCAGCTTAGGAAACTCTGGTAGCTCTGAGTCGGACTCTCTTGGAGAGTCCCAAACCGTGGGTAAGGGATCCTAATCCGTGCTAAAGCCTATCCTAACCCGTTTTGGAGCTATCCTACCTCAATCCTAGTGGGATTAGGCCAAGTGTTTGGGCTCTATAAATAGGAGGCACCTTAAACTCGTTTCTCACACGACACCCCTCTTCTAGGTCTTGAAAACCTTGCTAAACCTCCCTAAATCATCATGAAGAGGGCTCTTGAAGGAAGCTCCATGGGTGAGGCCGCTTACCACGGGCCAAAGTCGGCCAAAAAAGAGTATGGTGCGCTGCAGAGGTTGACCGCTATCCCTGGGCATCTGAGCTCCAGTCCTTTGAGAGAGATAAGTCAAAACAACTTCTTTTATCTTATTCAATTTCCTTCAAAAAAGCTTATTATTCTTTCTCTTTTTCTTCTCTTTGTTTTCTTTTCCTTCTTATTACCTCAGCTCCTTCCCGGTCCAAGGCGCTATTCTACCCTGAAGTGGATGTCTCCCATAATCTGTGAGCTCCCTATAACAGTGATATCCATCTTAAGGGCCTAGCACTTGCATCCTCTTTTAATTCTAGCCAAAAACTACCCCAAGCTTTCATTGGATTGACACATCATCACGGCCTTGATAGAACTATGGCATCCCCAGACGCATACCCTTATCTTCTCATCTTTTGAGGCCACCATCTTGTTAGAGGAGGTAGAGACTTTTCTTTCTTTTCCTAGATCTAAAGTTGGTGAGGAAGACTTAGTTTGCCACATGGTTGCCCCTGTAGATCTTACTCTCATTCTAGGGGAGTTCCTACCCAGTACCAAGGATATCCGCACCATAGTTGGCCCACACCACATCCATTTGCTACCCCTGAGTCAGTGGGTCATAGCCCATTGTAAGAACAAGTGTGGATGGGATGAAGCCATAGCCAGAGCTGTTTCTATCTGCCTATGTTGTGCCATACTCTTCCCCTCTGCCCATTTCTCAGGCCATTCTCTCCTACTTGTACGAGGGTCTCAGTTCAGCAGTCTTAGGGGGCCCACTCTTTGGCTCTATGATCCTTCTTGAGTGCTGGATGGGAGTCAGGTTGAAGTTCATACCTAGGGAGGATATCACTTCCGTCAGCCGTATCTTTGGGAGCCATCCACTGTTCTTTATTGGCAGTGCCTTCAAGTTTTCTTAACAAGTGGAGTGTCGGACCGCAGACAAGAAGACTAGGGATGAATGGTGCCTCTACATCAACACTCTACCCCTGGACCGGTTCGTGATGCGTCCATCCTTCCTCTATGGCACCACCCTCAGGCTTCCTAGGAGGCTTGGACTTGACTTGAGGCTTGTAGGCGACACCACCTTGGTGATGTACAGCCCCCACAGGTGCTTTCTATAGGTTGGACTCTCCCGGACGATAGTTCCAGTGCTACCCCACCTCCATGCACTACAGGCGAGGAGACTAGGGACAGAGGAGGATGAGCAGGTGGTTAGGAGTGCCCTGATCATGTGGGAGGTCAGCAGGGTACGTACCCTACCAGCAGAGGTGACAGAGCTTCAGAGGGAGTACCAGGCCTATGTGAGAGAGTTGCGTGAGATTCGACCTCGCGGGGATGCCCGACTGAGGATTGAGTGATTTTTGTTCTATGATGTATAGAGATCCATGGATTGATCTTGATTTGTTTGATTTTGAATAAAGGAGTGGAATGCTTTGATTGAATGAGATTAGCCTTCTCTTTTGTGCATTTGTGTGGATTGAGGTGGTTCTTTTGGGAAGGAAGCGGTCTATAAGAGACCGCTGAATAAGTTAGACGGTCATCATGTGACCACCGACTTAAGCAAAACGGTCTTAGCTAGACCGCTCAATAGACGGATGTGAGAGGTTCAGAACCAAGGGCTTGAGTGGCCTATCGAGGGACCGTTTGAGCACGTAGAACGGTTGATGGAGGGCCGCTTTAAGAATAAGATGTCATATTCAGACCGCAGCACCCTGGGCGCACAGAAGAGCCAGTGGGCTCGTGAGATGTGATGAAGGCGGCAGTATGGAGACCGTCCAGAATAATGAAACAATCACATTGTGACTGCTTGATAGGATTGAAACGGTCGCCAAGAGACCATTTATATGTAGATGCTAGAATTACCTGTAGATCTGTCCCTGCACACACACTTAAACAAAAAATAGGTTAGATCTGTTTTAGGCTCAACCCCTTGCCGAGAGCAAGCTCAATGTGAGACCAATTCTTGGAATTTGATCAAGAGGGTAAGCCTTATTAAATAGGCAAAATAACTAACACATGAAAATGCAATGCATGCCATGAAATACAGGGGACTATGTGACGATCTTGAAAATATTTTTATAATTTTGAAAGATATTTAATTTTTTTGGATTTTTATAAATAAATAAATATATTTTTAGGATTTTTGAGATATCTGATTTTTTGGATTTTTGAAATATCTGATTTTTTTAAAATTTTGAAATATCTGATTTTTTTGAATTTTTGAAATATCTGATTTTTTTATATTTTTGAAATATCTGATTTTTTTTAAATATCTGATTGTTTTTGGAATTTTTGAAATATCTAATTCTTTTGTATTTTTGAAATATCTAATTTTTGTATTTTTGAAATATCTGATTTTTTGTATTTTTGAAATATCTAATTTTTAATTTTTTTTATATTTTTGAACCAGTTCAGACCCGGTGATGGGAGGCCCACATATCTCATTAGAGGCTTCCCAAGTACAACGTGCATTATGGGTGACCATCCATGGCCAGGGTCTAATTTCACTTAATGGTGCCTCTGCTAAGGCCATACCCGGGGTATGATCTAGTCCTTGGAAATCAAAAAGAGAATTTGAAGGGAAAGTCGGGGATGGGTATAGAGGTTTTTAGGGCTTGAGTTCTTCTCATGACGACCCCGTTTCAAGAGATTCGGTCTATTGCGCCGGGGCTTTATGTCCGTCATCGAACCTTCATCCGTTCTAGGCACGCGTACGACCGGGCTCATGACGTCCCGCGGGGAAACTATACTACCACTCTTGCCATGCCTAGTTTAATTTGGAGCAGTTAGACTTTGAGCTTCGAGCTTTTGAATGAGCTCTTAGCTTTTGCCTTGATTTTTGCCCCTTTTCCCTTTTTTATCTTTTTTTGATTTTTTTTCTTCTTTTGTGAATGCAGAATTAGGTCATAACGGACTGTCCCTATTTGAGACCTCTTTTGTATCAGGGTGTCTAGATCGATCCTCGCCCCCTTACTCACCACTTGCCCCTACATTCGACCGAAGAGAGGAACAGAACAAGGACCTTCACTTTTTTTCCAAATATGGCCAAAGGAGAAACGATGTTGCACAAAAGAGAAAAACCCAACCTCGGAGATCGTGTAGTGTGTGAGTGTCGTGCTAGGAATCTCCCTTCATGATCAAGGAGAGGAACACCTCGCTACCGGGCCGTCGCTAGCTCGACTCTAAGGATAAAAGCGTTTAAGGTACAACCCATTCCACGGGTGAGATAATTTTTCGCCCTCCGCATTGATTAGATGGTATGCGTTCCCTGGATATACTTCTTTGATTACGAACGGACCCACCCAATTGGGTTGCAGCTTAGACCTAGGACCTCCTGATCGAATAAATTTGCGCTTCAAAACCATATTTCCACTTGAAATTTTTTTTCAATGACCTTCTTTTGAAAATGACGCGAGACACGCTTTTGGTAAACAGAGACGTGATTGGCTGCATTAAGCCTCTTCTTGTCCAAGAGTTCCAGCTGGACTAGCAACGCCTCTCGACGTTCATCAAGATTAAGATCTTTGTCTAGCTGCACTCTTAGGGAAGGGATCAAAATCTCATACGGGAGTACCGCCTCCATCCCATAAGTGAGGGCAAAAGGAGTTTGCCCTGTGGGAGTACAGATGGAGGGGTGATAAGCCCATAGAGCTTCTATTAATTTATCGGCCTAGTCAGCGAATTTATGCGACTCGCATGTTTTCTTGATGATTTTAAGAAGAGTCTTATTGGTGGCCTCGGCTTGGCCATTGCCTTAAGGATAGTATGGAGATGAATGATGCAATGAAATATGGAATTTCTTACAGGGGTCCTGAAGTTCTTGTGACATGAATTCTGGTCCGTTGTCGGTGACGATATCGCTCGGCACTCCAAACTGCGAAATGATGTTCTTCAGGATGAAGCGGCAAACTGTGGTTGCTTTGAATTCCGTGTATGCTTCGGCTTCGGCCCACTTGGTGAAATACTCCGTAGCGGTGAGGATGAAATATTTCTATTTGACCTGGGAGTTTGGATCACCTAGGGGGCCTATAATGTCAAAAGCCCACATAGAGAATGGCCAAGGAGCAGAAAGAGGATGTAGAGATGAAGCAGGAGTGTGAATCTTGTCGGCATGGAGTTGGCATTTGAAGACACCTACGGACATAGGTGGAACAATATTCTTCTAGGGTTGGCTAGTAATAGCCCTGCCTAAGAATCTTCTTTGCCAAGGCCTGACCATTAACATGCGACATTCACTTGAGTGAGCTGCTTCAACAACTTTCCAAGCCTCATCATAATCTAGACACCTCATAAGAAATCCATTAAGAGCATGCCTATACAATTCTCCCGTAATGATTTTGTATCTGGAGGCGACTCTTCTTATGGCCTTGTGCTGCTCGGCATTGGCTGATTCTGGGAATGACCCATCCCTGCAATATTGCTCAATTTTGTGATACCAAGGTAATTCATCCTCTTCTAAGATCTCCTCGAGCTCTGTTAGAGATACTTCTTTCAAATACTCATTCTCAGCCTTCTTCTCTACGGACTTCCTGAGGTTATCAAACCAGGGTCCTGAAGGGAAGGAGCGTCTAACCACTGGACCACAATGGTCTCAGTGATGCGACTGAGGGGAAAGGAAAGGGAAGAAGCAAGTGATGCAAGCGCATCGGTGAGAATATTCTGTGATCGAGGGGTGTGAATGTAAATCATCTTACTGAATTGCCTACCCAAGAGCGTGACCAGATCTTGATAAGGTTTGAGCTTAGGGTCATGGGTGTGATAGGTAGAGAGAACCTGGCATAGCACCAACTGAGAATCTCCTATAATATTCAAGTATCGCGCGCCTAGGACATAGGTGTGCTTCAATCCCGCAAGGAGAGCCTCATACTCGACTATGTTGTTGGTAGCAGGAAAAGAGAGCTGATATGCAATGGGAATAGTCACTCCCTCGGGAGTGAGGAGGACGGCGCCGATCCCTCGGCCCTGAGAATTGAGTGCACCATCAAAGTGCAGCGACCAGAAAGAGTGATGAGTGAGCACAGCCAGGTGTTCATCAGGGAATGTTGTGTCCCTGAAGTCATTTGAGTCATTCTGTGGTCACTTGGGTCATTCGACATCATTCTATGGTCATATGCATTCTGTGGTATTCTTGGTTTTGATAATGGCTAAACACTATTAGTCATTGTTGTTTTTCACTCTTATATGACTGACATATGTGCTGTTGTGTTCATGACAGATATGCAAATGAAGGCTCAATGTTGCCACAGACATGAACGGACTACTAAAGGAGTTAAGCGGCGGAGCTAAGATAGTGAACGGACCAACCCGGGAAAATCCGGGTTATGCCCAGCTGGCGGTCGATCGCCAGCACAGGGGCGGTCGACCGCCCCAGCCCAGGGATCGCCAGTCTATGAGTGTTTCAGCTGGAGGTCGACCGCCAGCCAGTGGCGGTCGACTGGAAATCCCAAGGACCGCCCGTTTGCAGGTTTCACAGTAGCGGTCGACCGCCAGGAGCTGCAGGTCGACCGCCAGCCCCGAGCCTTCAATGTTGACTTTGTTTCCAACTTCGAAAAGGGCCATTCAACATGGATTTCTTTAATCCAAAAGTCACCTAAACACCCACAAATTGTGGATCTGGTCTGAGGCTTGTCTATAGACCATTCAAGGTCTATAAAACCAATACAAGAGGGTTGGAAACCCTTATGCTTCAAGGCTTCAAGGGAGATCAAGGAGCTCACTTTCGAGGTACTGTAGCACCTCCGTGAACAGTGTTTCGGGAGGAAGTTCTTCATCCATTCCAAGGTGTTTCAAGGTGAGATCTGAAGCAAGCAACCTCCAACAAAGCTAGAAGCACTCAAGGTTCTCAAAGGTGATCAAAGCTACATCCATACATCTCTTCATCAACTCAAGCAGATTCAAGGAAGCACAACTCACAAGGAAGAAGAAGCCATTGCTGTTGAATCAAGAAGAGTGTTTTATGAATAAGATAGAAGCCTCTATTGGTGATCTACATCCATCGAAGAATCCGATTCAAGCTCCAGCAATTTCAGACAAGATCTTTCTTCTTGAGCTCATTTCATATCATGTTTGAATAGCTTGATATTTGTTCTTTCTTATTCATTTCATTCGAATAATCAAAATTGAGAATCGTCCCTACCGGTGGTTAGTAGGAAGGCAATCGGAGGTTGTCCTATCTGCGTTGTTGACGTCCCTACCAGGTGGTTAGTAGGAAGGCAATCGGTGGTCTTTCCGATTTACGGTTCAGTGCGTGGCACTAGTGGAGCCTCACCGGATTTGGTGAGGGGTGGACGTAGGACTGAGGATTCAGTCCGAACCACCTTAAAATCTCATGTGTTGTGGTTTTTTTGTGTGATTGTTTCATTCTAAATGCATGCTTAGGTTCGAATCGACATATTAGTAATCATCTTGCTAAGTAAATCGTTGTGTCCTTCGTTTAGCTAGTTATATTCCGCTGTAATTTATCTCATCTAGCTATATAGAGGGTTACATTGTGAGAAGAGGGGCAGATCTATTCACCCCTCCCCTCTAGATCCGCTGTCCACTACACAACAGGGAACTCATTCTGGATAGAATCTGTACAAAGGATAGGTAAGTGAGCAAGATGTTCGGCAATAGCGTATCCCTTGATTGCTTTCTGAACGATGAAGGTAATATCGAATTGAGAGAGAAAACTTTGCCAGCGAGCCAGCCTGCTAGAAAGGACGGGTTTCTCTAGGAGATAGCGGACTGGGTCCATTCTAGAGATCAGCTTAACCTCATGGGCAAGAAAATAGTGTTTCAATTTCTGGGCTACCCAAACTAAGGCTGCGCATGTCTTCTCCATGGTAGTATACTTAGCTTCTGTAGGATTGAACAACCTAGAGAGGTAATAGGCTGCCCTTTCCTTCCCTTCGTCGTCCACTTGTGCTAGGACAGCTCATAGGGAGTCCTCAATAACAGAAATGTATAAAATCAAGGGTTTTCCAGGGACAGGGGGTTGCAAAACTGGGGGATTAGACAAATAAACCTTCAAATCCTCATAGGCCTTTTGACATTGTTCATTCCATTCAAATTTGGCCCCCGCCTTCAATAGTTCGTAGAATGGGCGGCACCTCTGCGAATATTGAGATATAAACCTCCGAATGAAATGCAAGTGCCCAATCAACCCTCTAAGCTCAGTAATATTCTTAGGCGGTGGCATATCCATAACGGCCTTTGCCTTGTCTGGATCAATTTGAATCCCTGGCTTGATAACTATGAAACCCAGTAACTTCCCTGATGATACTCCAAACACACATTTCTTTGAATTCATTTTCAATTTATACTCCCTAGCCCTTTGTAACACCCTGGCCATGATAGCGAGGTGTTCTTCCTTTGACCTTGATTTCACCATGATATCATCCACATACGCTTCCATGTACACGTGCATCATGTCGTGGAAGATGGCCATCATCGCCCGTTGGTATGTAGCACCTGCGTTCTTCAGTCCAAATGGCATGACCACATAGCAGTAGGTGCCCTAGGCCGTGGTGAATGAGGTCTTTTATTGATCTTCTGGAGCTAGACAGATTTGGTTATACCCTGAATATCCATCCATAAATGAGAGGGCTTCGTACCCAGCCGTGTTGTCCACCAACACGTCGATATGAGGAAGCGGGAAATCATCTTTAGGACATGCCTTATTCAAGTCCCTGAAATCGATGCAAATTCGTACATTTCCATCCTTTTTCATCACAGGGACTATATTTGCCACCCATTGAGGATACAAAACAACTCTAATGAACCTGGCCTTATTCAATTTATCCACTTCTTCTTTTATCCTCAAGGCCATATGAGGGTGGAATCTTCTTGATTTTTGCTTAACGGGCGTTGCCCCTGGTTTGAGTACGAGTCTGTGTTCCACCAGGGCGGGGTCAAGGCCCGGCATGTCCTCGTAGGACCAAGCGAATGAATCGCTATACTCCTTCAGAACCTTGACTAACTCCTCTTCAACCTAAGGAGGGAGATTAGCGGAGATGATTATGAGCCTGGGATCCTCTTCTGTTCCAAGATTAATTTCTTTCGTGGGTTTATCCACTGCCAACGACGGTTCATCAAATCTCTTCAAACCATGTGCGTACAAATCGACAGTGTCATCCACATTGCTATCCTCATAATCGATAGGGTCTTTCTCATCTATGATCTCGTAAACACCTAATCCATCATCACTCCATGCCCCGTCTAGCTCCTCATCATCCTACAGGACAATGGCTATTTCTACAAACTCAGAACATTTAAGGAGGGTGTGGCAACGCTGAGCAAGATCCTGTAGGAACCTATTAGGAATGGCTTTAGAATAACATGTCACTGGGCGCGTGGCAAGTGTGGAAGGGTTGGAGACACCGGAAGAAGACCCTACTTCACTAGACCCGACCAATTCTACTTTCCTAGACTCAACAAGACCTACATCTAACTTAGAGGCTAGAAAACCTACAGGAAGGGAAACAGGGGCCTCGTGCCCTTGGGAAGAGGACCGACAAAACATAGCATAATCCTCCACTGAAATCTTCATTTTGAAACTAGCATTTTTTTTGGAGACTGGTGGAGATCACACAACAAGATGGATCAGAGGGGGGAGGAGGAGGTAGTGTAAGGGGGAAGAGAGACGGAAAAAGAACATCAAAGAACGGATCGGATGAAGAAAACCACATGGTTGACAAATCGACAGGTGGGCAGTGCCCACATGAACATGGCACAATCAACACCTCGGTCGGCATTTCCGTCAGAAACGGATCGATCATGATAGGAGGTGAGCGGGGTATGGACTCCAGCTCTTGGAGAACGGAAGCAAGGCGGGATGCTGACCAAGAAAAGGCAATAAAGGAGCTCCCCTCTTCCCGCGGACTTTGAGTTGGCTTTGCTGGCGTGTACTTCACAAGCTGCGTCTTGGGTTTTCTCAAATCTTCTTCATGGAACATCTCGACAAAGGCTTTGGAACAATCCATGGCATCATCAACCGGCCCCTTTTGCAGCAACGGCGGCTCGGTCACTGTGTAAGCATCATCTTCTTTCTCTTTCTGGGAAGGCGGCGTCTTCAGAGTGTCGGGTTGTAATGGCCCCTTCACAAAATGCTGACGGTAGTCCCAGGTCAGCGGTCTTGAATCTCCCAATACTGATAATGATGACTCTCAGTAGCCGAGGCCTCTCCTACTCATTTTCCTGCCCCTTGGGACGAGTTTAGTCCGCCCCTATAATTGGGCGCCGATGCCCATGCCCGGCTGGTAGCCTAACTTCAGTATCATACTCCAGCCCTTGGAGTCTCTTATCTTGGGCTTCACCTTGATATTAACTGATGGGGTGGCGGGCTTGCGTGACGCATATGCCCATGGAAAATCAAGGTCGAGCACTGAAATAACCGACTTGTTACTCGGCCAGAGAGTTGGCAGAACCTTATTGGAGATGGCTTCAACAATGTGCATCGTGGAAATGCTCTTTACCTTCACCACCTGCCCTTTGAATGGGAACTCGAGGCACTGGTGGGTGGTAGAGGGTATGACATGAAGGTTGTCAATCCACGGCCGACCCAAAATGGCCTTGAACATTGGATCTATGTCTAACACATAAAACTCTATGGGCATCGACAATGGCCCGAGCTCGACTTTGATAGTGATCACCCAATGGCACGCTCTCTTGGAGTTGTCATAAGCAGCTACAGTTGTTGGAGTTGGTCTCAGCAATTCTTCAGAAATATTACAGGCATGGAGGGTGCTGAGTGGACAGACATTTATAGAGGCCCCGGTGTCAACCAAAGCCGCATCTATAGACACCTTATTCAAGGTGGATGGAGATGCAAAGCGGCATTTGGCGGGATTCTGGGGGTGCCAATTCAGTCTCAGAAAATGTGATGGCGGGCCCTTTCATCAGTGTTGCTAGGGCCGATGGAAGGCTATCCACTGCCATGTCCTCGCTGACCATGACTTTTTGGAGAAAAGCCTTTAGAGAACTTTGGTGCAGCGTGGATCGCTTGATCAACTCCAATATGGAAATCTTGGCCGACATCCGGTCCAAGTGCAGCAATAAATCATACTTTGTGCCAGGTAAGGGGTCGGCTTCTTCTTGTTCAACTGTTGCTGATGAAAACTGAGGGTTGGGTGCAGGTGCACCGGTAGAGGGGTAACTTCTTTGAAACAAGCGCCCGCTCCGGAGGGTAAGGTTTTGTGCCGACACGGCATTAGACGGACTCACAATGGGTGACTTGATTGGCCCAGTGGGGTAAATAGGGGAAGTAAAAGTGGTGGTGATGACGGTGGAGGTAGGTCTAACGGGCCTTGGCGGAAGAATAATGGGTGAC
The DNA here is from genome assembly GCA_022559845.1 of Amorphophallus konjac. Classification (NCBI taxonomy): domain Eukaryota; kingdom Viridiplantae; phylum Streptophyta; class Magnoliopsida; order Alismatales; family Araceae; genus Amorphophallus; species Amorphophallus konjac. The sequence continues at coordinate 325,634,562 of CM040123.1, read as the reverse complement.
GGGCTAGGTGGGGGGATAACAATAGGGGGTGTGACGGGTGCTGGTGCAGAGGTTGGTGGAACAGTGAGCAGTGTGGTAGGTATAATGTGGGCTTTGGAGGGAATGGTGGGGGTAGAAGTCACAACGGTGGGTCGAACGATGGTGGGAATAGTAGGTGATGAGGGGTTGTTGTAGGTATGGTGGAGGGCCAAAAGGTGAGCAGGAGTCTCGTCATCATAAAACCACCTAGCGTTGGGAGCAGTGCGGTGGACAATGTTCACTTGAGCCGGTGCCAGCGGCTGCGGTTGTGGAGCGGGCGGGTAGTTCGGCATCGGATTCTGCTGAATCCTTAATTCTGGTGCAGGCTACTACTGCTGCTGGGGTTAGGGTTGTTGTGGCTACTACTGCTGCGGCCTCGGCACCTGTCTTCTTCTTTCTTTAATTTATGTAATCAACTTATGCATTTCTGCCTAGTCAATTCGTTGTCCTTCGTGCAAATCATAGATAAAATCACGGAACTGGTAGCACCTCTCAATCATGTGCCCGGGCTACCGATGAAATATGCAAAATCTGGACAGGTCAGCGGCGGGGTTCCAGTTCAGGCGCTCCGGAGGTAGATGAAGATCACCAGTGTGTATAAGGGCCGAAAAGATGTCCGATAAGGTTTCAGGAAGGGGAGGGTAATGGGCTCTCTTGGGACCCAGGCGTGCAGGTGCGTAGCCATTTAGTGGAGGGACATTGTGGTACTGTGGCGGCTGGTGTGGTTGTTGTGGCGGCTGAGGTTGCTGGGGAGCGGGGAATGATGGTTGTGTAGTTGGTGGAGCGGTGAACTGGGGGTTGCGGGGAGGTTGCTGAAAGCAAGGTGGAGCGGATTGGTTAGGGAAGTGGATAGCCTGCACCTGCTCATTCGTCTGGACTCCCTCAGTAACTGGGCGCTGAGGTTTTCTGGCGGGTTTGGGCTTCTGGGCCTCGAACAAGGAGTGAATGGGGGAGTCTTTGAACTGGGTCTGGATAAATCGGGCCCTGCTATATAACTAGTGCATATTGGAAATGTCATTCATAGCTAAAATATTTCGAAATGTGGGGGTGGCATTGGAGATCAACAGCTTAACCTTTTTCTCCTCCAGAATCTGCCCAGGCACATGGGAGACCATCTGCCTCCATATGTCAGCATAGGTGGCAAAGTCTTCGTCAGCCTTCATCTTTTCGACCACCAGATCAGTAAAAGAATACTCCAGGCCCACCCGGTCCTGGAATCTCTGTATAAACTTTTCTTTAACAACTTTAAAACTCTCTGCATCCTCCAGTGGCAGAGTATAGAACCACTCCAGAGCTACCCCGTCCAACGAGCGGTGAAAAAGATACGCCATAAGGCGATCGTCGTGTTGAAACTGCATCGACTCATATAGGAATTCCCGCACATGAATGAAGGGGTTGCCATTCCCATCGTACTTCTGGCACATGGGGAGCTCCGACTGGGGAGGAAAACGGATGTCACGAAATTGGGAATCGGGATATCGGCAAGGGATTGTGGGCCGACCCGCTTGTGAAGGAGGTCAAGCTGCTGCTACATGGCAGCCCACTTATCAAGAAGTTCTCATTCTTGGGATGTAGGTGGCAAGACTGGGAGGGCAGACCCGATATAAGGAGCCGAAGGATAGGTAGACGGAGGGGGTAGCCCGTAAGAGGGATAATGGGCCAAGGATGGGCCCATATCGGCGTGAGCTAATTGGGCAGCCCCCGCTTGGGATCGTAAGAAGTCGGCCGGGCCTACAAGAGCCTGCGGCGCTGGAGGGGTGGTCCCATAAGAATCCGCATAAGAAGACGAGAAAAGTGGGGTCTTCCCCTTATCAAGCATCTGATGGGCCGAGCTAGAAGCTTGGCCCACCTCTGGATTGGTGAAGCAGAGGACCTTGGGCTGGACAGGGGTAAGATTGATGGGAGCAGCAGACGAGGCCCCTAGCCCACTAACCATAGATAAAGAAGTGGCGGCAGCAAGCCCGCCCTGAGGAGGAACTGAAGACGGGGCATCCGGCCTCTGCAAAGCCTTGCGGAGAATATGGAGCTGGGTCGGATCTAGCTGGGCCATCATATGGAGAATTTGGTTGGCCAAATTATAAGTAGAAGAATCAGAGGGGGAGGGTTGGCTACCCTCAATAACAATAGACGGAAGAGGAGGGGCGGACCCCTCTCTCCCCTACACGGTCGTGACCCTAGGCGGGTCCTCTAAGAGTCCCTGAGGAAGGGAGTCCTCGCGGGAGTGAGAGAAATTGTAGGAAGACATGGTAGAAGGGGAATCAAACATAGGGTTGAAATAGGAAATGAACGAGGAATTGCCCCTAGGAGAAGATCTTGTGGGTGTGAAGCAACTCCACATGCAACGAGCACCTTGAAATAAGAGAAACAACACCTAATAAGCACCTAAATGGAGATGACTATTAGAAATGCACAACAGAGAAGAGGCAACCAGTGATCAACCAAGTTGCAATGATGCGACAAATTTTTATGTGTTTCCCCTTTAAGAACCTTAGTGAATTAAATCAAATGAGGGTTCTCTCAACAATAGGATTCTTAATAGGGGTGGGATAAGGACTTGGTTGACTCTAAGTTTACTCTCTCTCTCTCACAGATGCAACCTAGACTCGGGGTGGTAAGGTACAACATGCCCGGCGTCCTTGTGAGAATCCACGGCTCACGGGGACTTACGGAGGTCATAGATAAGGTCACCTAGTCGGCTCCAAGAAATATGGAGACGAGAGGATCCCCTACCAAGGTAGGAATGCAACTAGTATGATAAAAGTGTATGAACCTATGCACACCGGAGTGCATGCAAATTCTAGCCTAAGACTAACAAACAATGATCAAACAATGGCAATAATAGTGCAGGGATAAATGACAAGCAGGAGAGATAAGTGGCACCCAAAACAAGTATGGAATGATATGAAATAACACACAAATACAAATCTCGGGGTGCACTGTAGCAAATTAGCGGTCTGATGGGAGACCGCACAGGGAGGGTAAATGGCCCTGGGCAGGACCGCAAAGTAGCAAGGATCATCAGATAGTAAAAACATAGAATAAACAATCAACAGCGGCAGGAAAAATGCACAGCGTATCTGAGTGAAATATGCGGCCAGTAGAATGACCGTCAGTAGGGGTAAACGGCCCTAACAGAATCGCAGAAGGTAATAATTTATCAGAAAATGTAAACACCCAGAATGTACCTGAGGCCCACATTACGTGGTCTATCGTCCGACCATTGGATGCCAGAGACGGCCCGAAAGGGACCGCAAAGACTAACAGGCTCACAGAGGTATGAATGGTAGAAACAAAGAGAATTAACGTACCTGAGACAGAGGAAAGCGGTCTATCGACCGACCGCAGAATACCAGAAACGGCCCATAGAGGACCGCAGTAAACCCAGAGAACAGAAGACAGCAAAGCAGTAACCCGAGATGACTAAAATCAACTCAAACAAGCAAGTCAACAACGTCAATAGCACGATAGGCACAAGGCATCCCACCGTGATCGTCAAAAAGGGGATGTAGATATGTTCTTTCCCTCCCTAACTCAAAAATATGAAAATGCGCTAAAAGGGAAGAAAAGAATGAATGTGTGTGTATGAGTGAACAACATGAAAAAGACAAACGATGCAAGGAATGAATCACATAGGCATGACAAATTGTGATCGCCACCAAGGTATTAAGTGTAAGGAGAGGGCACTACATACCTTGGAAAGGGGAGACGGATGAGGACACTCGCCATATGATGCAGCGCTGGTACAGGATGAAGACGGTCCGCTGGAGATCGCTGAAAGACATAGACGGCCAATCGACAGACCGTCTCCAATGCTAAAGTAGAACACGAGAAGAAGGCCTGACGTGGAGGCTAAACGGTCTGCGCTCGACCGCACACGGGATCTAGACGGTCTGAGAAAGGCCGTGAACCCCGTTAGACGGTCGGAGATGAACCGCGTAGAAACTCCAGATCCTAAGCCGTGGGACTTAATCCTCCACCCCTTCCGACCGGCCAGAAGGGATGGGCCTCGTGCTAAAACTCCTGTTGACCTGCAAAACATAGCAAATGACCAGAAAGCACAACCCAAATTAGTTTATGAAGTGTAATATCTATGAAAACAAATGGAAAACTAAACACATATACGGAATGGGGGATACCTGGGGGGTTGGGTTTTTAAACCCCTATGGGGCGTGGAAAACAGTGGGAAGGTGATGAATATGAGGATGATAGTGAAAAACGTGGGTAGAAGTAAAGAAAAATGAACATGCAATGATGGGCAAATGATGGAAATGACTAACTAAGACTCAAAGAAACACAAACACAATGACTACTCCTTGAACTGAAGGCTTAATGGACGTGGAAAGCATTCCTCCATGGCTGGAACTCGCTCAAGAAAATGGCAGCACTTCGACGTGAATTTTGAAATCTCTCCCCTCGCGAGCTTGGACTAAGGATGCTATTTATGGACCCTTAAAAGTCCACTCGAAATTAGGGATTTTCCATCGAGAATTAGACCGAGATTCTTTTGGATAAAATGGAGATAATACTCTGAATTTTCTCCAGGATCAAACGGAACCCAATTTGGTTAAGAATATACGGAGAAATTCGAGGATGAAGCAGATAACTTCACCACGGATGGAGAGAGAAAAATATGTTAAAGCAAGGATCTCGGCCTCATAGGCGGTCGATCGATGGGCCGCCTACACATATAAACGGTCCAATGCTAGACCGCCTACATGGTGTCGGTGGAAATTAATAAATAGATAAATAAAGTCATTTATCCAAAGAACAGACCGATTTAACGGGCGTAGGACTCTGGATTGGAAAACGGTCCATCGATAGACCGCACAACCAATTGAAACGGCCCATCTTGAGGCCGCCTCAAAGATGTTGGTGGAAAATCAGAAGAATGAGATAAATAGCTATTTATCCAAAAAAAATAGATCGAATTAGGACTCTAGCATAAAGACGGTCAATTGATGGGCCGCCCGACCAGCTCAAACGGTTTAATGCTAGACCGCTTATCCGGTGTCGGTGGAAATTAAGATAAATAACCATTTATCCAGAGGTCAAAACAAATGGTCTTATTATAGACCACCAATCCTGCTAAACGGTCTATCGCTAGACCGTGTTTAAGCTGGACGGTGGAAAATAATAAAATGGGATAAACAAGCCCATTTACCCCAAAGACCAAGTTAAATCAAAGCCCACTAAGCCCAAACTTGAGAAATTTGGGGAGCAAGCCCAACTAGGGAGGAAAGTACCCATAAAATAAGCCCAAAGAAGTGCTAAAACATGGCCCAATGAGTAATGGACAACTCGAGGCATCAAAAATAAAGGTAAGAAGAATGACTCAACTCAAAGGCAAAAAACGAGTGTCAACAGACGCGCCCAGTTTCTTCGAGATGAACTCCCTAGGTTTTAGCCGGTGTTATGGCAGCAGGCCATCTGTCTCATTTATGCAAATCATAGGGTTCTCATCTCGCCTCTTGACGCTAGCACGAGCTTTTGGCTAGACATGTGGGCTGGGGGCTCTCCACTGAAGGCGTTTCTACCACCCAATGTGTGGGCTAGCATGCCCGAAAAAAATTGCTCTGTCCGCCAAGCTTTTTCAAATCCCTCGGGTGTAGCATTTCTGGCCGCCTCTGAGTTTTGCCCGCCAATCCTTCTGCATCATGTTTTTGCCTCTGCTGGGCAACGCGAAAAATGGGTGTGGACCGCATGCTCGGATGGACATTTCTCCTCCAAGTCTGTTCGCCTTCTGCTTGTTCCTGCTGCCACCCAACCTTGGGCAGCACTGTGGAACCAAACTTTACCTATCAAGTGGTATGTGCACTCTTGGCGGCTCCTCCTCGGCTGCATTCCAGTGGATGATGTTATTTCAGGCTGTGGAGTCCCCCTCTGCTCCATGTGTTGCTGCTGCCCCTCTCCACAATCTGAAAGCTTCCTGCACCTATTCTTTCACAGCCGCATTGCTAAGGAGGTTTGGGCTGCCCTCTTCGATTTCCTCCGGTTCACTTATCCCTGCACCTCTTCGGTATCCTCGGCCATCTTCGGCTACCTAGGCAGCCTTCAACTCTCCTCTGTGGCTGGGAGCTTATCTCATTGCATCTTCATGGTAGCATTATGGGAGATCTGGCTCAGTCGGAACTGTGCGAGGTTTCAAGCCCAGCCCATGGACTCCCGCCATGTCCTTGCCCGGGTTATGCAGGCTGTACGCTCTTTGGCCTCTCTTCACCTGTTTCGGGGACGGGCCCTCAACTCTATCCAGCGTCATTGGCTGACCTCTTTGGGGGGTCTCTCCTAACATGGTGCAGCCCGGTCTTCTTAGGCTCATTCGCTGGCTGCCTCCACATCCGGGCAGGCTGAAACTTAATGTTGATGGCGCGTTCAAACGTGATGTTGGCGTAGTTGGAGGAGGTGTTGTTCTTCGAGATTCTTTTGGTCATCTTATCTTTGCATTTGCTGCCCCCTACCAGAACGTCACCTCCAGCCTTGAAGCTGAAGCCCTCGCCCTCCGTGACGGTCTCTCTCTTTGTGTTGACCGAGGAGTCCATGCGGTTGAGGTCGACACCGACTCTCTTGTGGTTGCTCAGGTTGCCAACGGGTGGTTTGATTGTCCGTGGCGGCTACACCTTATCATGCTAGACGTGGATTCTCTATCTCACCATGTGCATGTGCTCTTATCTCATGTGTTTAGGGAAGCTAACCAGGTGGCGGACATGTTGGCTGGCCATGGGTGTTTTTTGTCTTCTCCCTCTACTTCGTTTTCTTGGGCCGAGCTCCCCACTTCTGTAAAGGGTCCCTATCGTCTTGATAAGATAGGGTGCCCCTCTTTCAGGTCCTAGTTTCTCTTCAGGCTCTCATTTCCTTACTATATTTTGCATTCCTTTCCTACATTTATATAAAATTTCCTTGACGGGGGCTTCAAAAAAAAATGTAGTATTGCGCCACCTTGCTGGTTGGCGAGTGTCTTGATATTCTCCCGAATCTAGCAGGATGGTGGGAGGCAGAAGTTTTAGCCTGATTTGCTCCCTTTGGTATAAAGCAAATTTCTTCATCTTCCTCATCAGCAGCTTGAGCCACACTAGACGGTGTTGACAACATGTTGCAGGAGAGAGGAACATATTTTATTTTAGCCTTTGTATTCTTCTTTTCCTTCCCCCTTATGGCTGGCATTTGCTCTCACAGTGGGTTACTCGGTGCATTGAACACCCTCACCTTTTCTTTAGTACTTTTTGTTAGCCGGTGAGATTCATTGCCTCTTTGAGGGGCATGTTTCTTGAGTTGCATAGGTTGGCTCTTGAGCTGCTCATGATCGTCTAGCCTGTCTATAGCGGTTTGTAGCCGTTCCACGGCTGAGCTGATTTCTTCATGCACCCACGTCGGGGCTTGTTTCTTTGTGTTATCCACTGGCTTTCTGATAGAAACAGGAGGGGCTATTGGATGCCAGGTAGGAACTATAGGGGGCGGAGTGGGCCGGGCCATGGCTCCATAAATCTGGACTTCCGGAGTCGGAAGAGATGCTGGTCTTGTTCTTTTTTTTGTTGGCATTGCTTGCCAATTTCCTTATTTTTCTTCAGGCGCTGGGACACAGTCTTCATTCGTGTGCCGATTGCAAGCCTCGGGCACTTCTTCAGGCAGTTGTTGATATATGGATATCATATTGATTGATGCCCCCGGAGTAGGCATTTCATGAGGGAGTGGGGGATTGACACTGTACTCCCCCATTTGCAGCTCCCCCCTTTTGAGTAAGCCTTAGACAATGTCCTTGAATATTTGGCAATCTTCAATGGGATGTCCAATGATTTGATGGTAGGAGCAGAAGCAAGGATCATATCTTCTCTCGCCATCATTCGGCCTCTTCGACCTTGGGAGAGTAATCTTGTTAAATTTGACAGCCCACTCGAACAACGCTTGAGTCCTGTCTCTGGGGAAGGCGTAGAGCTTCTTTGACTTGTTCTGCGAGGGAGGCCTCTCCCGATGTCCAGCAGGTTCATTGGGAGTAGGGTTGTGTGCCCCTTTGTGCATTTTCGCCCTAATGCCAACAGCATGGACTGCTTTCAGCATCGGTCGTTTATTAACTTGCCTGGCTTGATGACTTGAGTCGGCAGAAACGGAGGGATATCTCATGAAGAAGCCTTTAACCTCTGTGGCAACGTTAATTAATTGGTCGAAAGATCGGATTTCTATTCCAATTATTTTCTCCAAGATTTCTTTCTTTAGGTTATGTTTGCATATTTGTATTGCATCTTCTGGATGCGGAGGACGCCGGCACCTCATGCTGAGATCCCTCCATCTCTTGATATATTCTACAGCCGTGTCATTATCTTTTTGCTTGGCCGCCAATAGCTCAGCCACAGTCACCTTTGTCTCGATGACGTGGAATCTTTCACTGAATTTTTACTGCATGTCTGGCCAGTCATTGATAGACCAGGCCGGTAGGTCAGAGTACCATTCAAAGGCAGGTCCTGTCAATGAAGACCCAAAGAACTTGAGCAGGTAAGACTCGTCCACTGTCAAGTCACCCATGACTTTCATATAATGTGTAATATGCTCTTTCGGGGAGCCCTGCCCGTTGTATTTGTCAAATTTTGGGGGTTTATTGACACTTCATATATGTCGAAGGGGGCGTAATCATCACCACCCCTCTTTGCCAGCCTTGTCTCGATCATCTGCTCTACCATCAACTTGTTCACCATAGCTGGCTCTATTGGTTGAGGAAAGAAGTGGGTGGGCTGCATCAATAATGCGGCCGAAGTCATAGCATGGGGTGGCAAAGGCTCTGACAGGGGAGTCTGCCACTGCATTTAGAGGGCATTGGCCGTGTCGGTTGGAGCCGCTGGGAATAATGTTGGGGAGTAGCCCGGTTCTGAACTGTCGTTTGTAGAACAGCCGGTGAAGGAGCACCCCCGGGGTTGGAACCTTCCCGTGACGGCTCAGCTCGTGCCCCCAGTTGCTCGGGTGCCATAGCGTGTTCAGCCTTTTCATTTAATTTTCTCTTCAGCAGTTCTATCTCTGCTGGTACCTTTGCAGCGTCATCAGGACGGCAGGGGTCCATGGTTGTTTTATTACTGAGCCCTTGAGTGTATTATTGGAGGCACACTCAATTGGAGGAGATGAAAATACTCCTTCTTCTTAAGATGCCACCATCGTTGCCACGACAGTAGTGATGTCTTCATCAGCAACCTGCTTGCCCTTTGCAGCTTGTAGTAGCTCAGCCTCAGCTTTGTCCCATCTTGTCACCGGGTCTTTTCTTCCAGCATTCTCGACTGGCCCTTCTTGTTCATTTTGCAAGGTGTCAGGTATGCCCGTTACCCCTGTCATGTTGCAGGTGAAGATTTGCACTCCTCTTTTGTGCTTTCTGATTCCCCTTCAGGCCTGACAAGGGAAAGTCAGCCCTTCATATATTGAAATTATTTTCATCTTTTCATTTTGTGGAGGCTTTTCAAGGCTTCTAGTCCCAGTTTGCTTCTCCTCTTTATTTGACCCCACGGGTGATTTTTTGTCTTTTTCTTCTTCTTTAGCCATGATGACACGAAGCAATCTTTGTTGGACCAGGGAGGGGTTCTTGAAGTTACAGAAGTATTCCCTGACCATCCTTGTCATACCCTCATAGCTGTGCTCTAGAGAGATGATAGGAGGCAGCATCCAGCCTCAGGGAGACGGCATGTAGGACATCCACGTCAAACTGGCAGCTTGATTAGAGTTTCTTGAATATTTGAGGATATCGGCCTGTCTTACACAGACCCTGGTGACAGGTGGAGGAGTTGCAATCATTACTTCCTCCGCATACATAGCCTCTTTGCCCCCTCTATTGGGAACCCAGATTTGCTTAAACTTTGGTAAGTTCATGGTTGGCCTCCCTTGCTTGTTGACATTAAAATTCACCCTCCGACTTGCTAGCACTTAGAAGGTGTTGTTAGTGGGCACGGTCGGGATGATCCGATCTGGCAGAACTTTGGCGTCGCAGCCATTGAAGTAGACTCGGATGCCCCCGATCAACATGGACTTCCCAGATGCTGAAAGTCGGCTTTGGGGAGTAGTAGAGACTTTTCCTCTAGAGCTCTTCTTGTTGCCCCCATCCGGCTTCTTCTTATGTGCCGCAGTTGGGTAAATAGTATGGTGGACGTGCCAGCTCACGATCACCGGAGTTTTCAGTAGAGTTTTCTTAATCCGGCCCTCGCTTTGGCGAGCCACATCATTGTCATCCTTCAGCTTTGCTGGTTCCGGACCCTCCACGTCTAGGAGGCCCACGAATGCAACTCCCAAGAAGTTGGGGAAGTCAGCGACCGGGGGAAAGTTACCAAAGGTGGTAGGCACGGCAAGATAGCCGTATACGACATGGTCTGCCATGATTTGGGGATCGAAAACAAGTCCAAACAGTCCGCTCGCCATCACTTCAACCTACAAAGAGGAGAAACAAGATGAACAAATAGTTAGTATTTTAAGTACTTGAGTGGGGGCCCCATGGTCCCTCTATTTTGGCGAAAAGATGAAGGGAGGCTGAGTCTCACCGGGGGTGCCAATTTGGTAGAACATTTTTATTTATTTATTTATTTATCAGTTTATTTGCGTAGGCGTGCCAGTCACTAAGTGACAAGTTTATTATGAACACCGTCTGACTAACCAGACGAAAGTGAGTGATCGTGTCGGGACCCAAAACCCGTCGTACCATAAAGGTTACGACGTTAATTACGCCCCATCGAAAGAGGGACAACCCTTGATTAATCATCAAAATATAGAGACCATGGGGCCTACAAAATATATAAAAGATGTGATTGCATGCAAGCACATAATATGGAGGCATTTGTTTGTTACACCAGCTCCTAATATAGGGCGGAGAACGTAGGTTTGAAGACCACCATCGCACATAGTGAGAGCTTCTGGTCAGAGCTAGTCTAACTTTCAGCAGATCACCATTTGATATGCCAAGGCCCGAGATGATGACAAATATTCAGCAAACATGCATGCAAAACAAGCAAGCAAGGCAGCAAAGATAAGTGTGTTCAAACACAATTGCACATTCAAATAGAAAGCAAGCTCAGCTGATTGGTTTATTATTATTTATTTCTTAATTAATTTTTTTAATGATTTATTGAGGTTGAGCTCATTAATCATTTATTAGAAGGTTTTATCAGGCTTTGACAAAAGCCAGAGATTGACTGGGGAGGGGATCAAAGAAGGTTGACCTAAGGACTAAGGTCGGTGCAGCAATGGGCTAAGGTCGGTGCATGCCGGAGCTAAGGTTGACGCAGCAAGGGGTTGAGGTCGGTGTAGTTGGGCTAAGGTCTATGCAGCTGGGGGTTGAGGTCGGTGCAGCTGAGGATTGAGGTCGGTGCAGCAAGGGTTGCTGTCGATGCAGCAAGGGCTGAGGTTGATGCATGTTGGGTGAGGTCTGTGCAAATTTGGGCTTAAGGTCTATGCATGTTGGGGGCTAAGGTAGATGCATGTTGGTTTCAAAACGGCGTGAGGCATTGTGGAAGGTTAAACGGCGCCGAAGGGGTGCGCCAGATTAGAGCCTATAGGTTTAGAATGATTTATGAGTGTGAGATGAAAGCGGAGCGGGGGGGGCGCCGGATCAAGGCGTGTCGGATTAGGACCGCGCCGGTTTGAGGGCAGAGATTGATTTTTTATGAGTTGTTAGAATACACTGTGATTTTGCTCAGTCTTTTAGCGTTGATTAAGGGTTTATTCATTGAGTAAATTCAGATTTGATTGTCCTGCAGACACAGCAAACCAAGACTTGTGCGAGTGTAATAACCCAAAATTTTGTATATGTTATTTTAGAATTTCTAAGATTTTCTAAGAGATAAATGGATTATTAAAATAATTTGGGTTAATTTAAAACTAAATAATAAGGCCCAATATTTATTAATTAACCTGGCTTTTAAATAAGACCAAAGTGGCCCAAAACCAAGCCTACAAGTTTGGCCCACATTCTAGAAGCTTAAATTACTATATTTATGAAATTAGGGGATAATTACTCCCTAAATGGATAAACAAACGGATAAATAATAGGAAGAGTTTGAATTCAATCAAATTTCGGCGCCCAACATTGAAAACGGTCTATCGGGCGACCGCTTGAGGCAAGAAATGGTGGCTAGAAGAACGCATGGCTCTGCAGGTTCCGTGAGTGGAAGAAGGCATGAAAAGATGGGAACTTTAGCATCCTAATCACCTAAGATCGATGTTATCCTCTAGATAGATGAGTCTAGAATGCTTGAGGATCGAATTAAAAACCTAAATAAGACTGCGGGTTCGTTCTAATTCATGGAAACCCTAGCTAACCCTATAAATAAACCCCAGAACCAACCTGCGCGACCCTCACTTTTGGCTCGCGTGGAACTAAGGTAAGGAGGACGAATTAGAGGTATGTTCTTTAGAATATTTTGTTCATCATACTAAGGTCTAACTACCCTTCAAATTTCATCTTAGGAGATCAAGCCATAAGGAAGATAGAAGCTTTCGAAGTTGCTGGTTCGGTGCAAGAATCTCATGAAATTATGCGACCGGGCCAGATTGATCAGCAAAGTAGGAAGCCTAAACGAGGTAATTAGATAGAGGTTCTTAAGAACAAATTGTTCCTTTTAATACCATCTTCTTACCCTCAAAATTTTGTGGTCATAGGTGAACGAGACTAGAAGTTAGAAGGCCACGAAGTAGCTGGTTCGGTTCAAGACGAGCAGAACTAGGGTCAAGTTCCAGCCCAAAATTGGAAGTCTAAAGCCCAGATCAGAGGTAGGTTATCTCATGAATGGCTAAAACATGATCTTAGGAGTAAAAGCCTTTAATTTCCAGTGGATTTCATGCATTGCACGTTGAGTATTCGAAGTTTTATTGGGACTATGCAAAATTATTTATTTGCATGCATAAGCCTAACCCTTTAATGAAAAGGAGGTAATTCTTACTTAATTCTTGACCCAAATTTCTTTTGGCATGTTTATTACATGTTCTACGTCGTTTCCATGCATCTATTTACTTTAGAGTAGCCATAATTGGGTTTTTATTGCTATATACTGTAAACAGGAAGAAACGATCTTCCTGAAGACCGCCTGAAATCACTAGCCGCCCTACGATAGACCGCTAGGCCAGATCAAACGGTCCTCACATGACCGTTTACATTTTCTAATGTTCTGTGTTTATGTTAATCCGAAACATAATGGAAAATAGCCCTAGATATCATATGCTAAGCCTAGTTAATTAGGTCTTATTCTTGTATTAAGTGTTGTTTTCATACACTTGATTATATTATTGATCATTCTAGGAGACTTCATGTTCTTTATGCACATGGGTATTATTTCAAACTTATGTTAAATTCATGTCAAAACCATATACTTTTATAATTACATTTAAATTTCATATGGTTCATGACTTGTGAAGTTTAAATTGATCAATGTTTTATCACGATCTCTTCTATCTCATGAGTCATTTTCTTAAGTATATGGCATATACTCTGGTATGTGACCATTAGTTACACTTTGCACTTATAGGCACACATTCTTGGACTTATGAACCTCTCCATCGGATATTCCTTCTATCGGACTAGGGGATTATGTTTCAAGGCCTCCGTAAGACTCCGCGAGTCTAGGATTTCCACTAGGACGCCGAACTAGTTGTACCATCAAAGCCCAAAATGTCTAGAAAGCACTTTACCGACGTTTTCTATTAGCTGCCCTCGGGACGACCGTCGGATTCGGTTAACGGCCATTCACTAGACCGTTAAAGCTCCAGATGGCTTTTTTTTTTTAAGCGTCAACTCTCTATTTATGAAACGGTCTAGACTCTGACTGCTTTCTGCATGAAACGGTCTAGTAAACGACCACTTTATCTCTGAACCTGTCTAACCCGAGGTTTGACCTTTGGGGTTGGTTTTCTTGAGTTCCTAGATGGTATTCAGATTATCTAGAGTCTCAACATGTGTTTAACAAGTTAATATTAAAATATGGACCTTAATGAAAGTACCGTTATGCTGTCGGAATGCCGCTGTAGTATAATGCTCTTTTAAATCATTCTTTTAAATCGTGTCATTTTGGTACGTTCTATACCTTGGTTACTTGATCATTAAACTTGTTGTTTGAAATTGAATTATTGGCCGACATTATTGTTATATCTCATGAAAGTAGCTGGATTTATAACTTGAAGATGCAAGATCGGATACGGATTGTGTCCAAGGGCTCCATGCTAGTCCTTACGACCGATGGTCGGAAACATGCTATAAACCATGGGATACGATCATACTGGCGTCACATTACGCTGGGAGAACTTTCTCTTATAAATGAGTGAAATCCACGAGGCTCGTTATGAAATTTACATGCTTGTTAATGACTTTCTAGTACATAGCCTTTACAAGGTGGTGTAAAGTACTTTCTAGTTGCATGCTCGTACATTCTTGTTCATGAAAGGCCAAATTTACATCTACATGATTAATCTTGCTCGAATTCATGGTCTATACTCGCTCACATCTACTTGCTCAGTTATTTCGTGGTTCTTGGTTATCTTGGTTATATCGCTTGTTTATCGCATTCTTATGTTTATCTTAATTCTAGAGCTAAGACACTAATCACTTAAATATTGCCTTCATGTTGATGCGAAGATACCTACTGGGCAAGTGTGCTCATACCTATTTTTTTGTCTATTTCAGGAAATACTAGTGAATCAGATTCAGATTATGCTAGCAGCAGGTCCGAGAGTGAATGAAGGTTTCAAGATGAGAGAAGCCATAGATGATCAAAGTGTCTAGTCTAGTCATATTGTAATTTGTGAGTTTTCTTGAGTCGTAGTGATGAAAGTTGCCAAGAAGTGATCTTATGTAAATTGATGATGGTTATGAAATAAAGTTGGAATTTTCTTTGCGGAATTACTTGTGCAATTACTTTTATGTGATTGTCTTACGCTCTGATTTCTTGCTTGCGAGAGACTTACCATGTCGGCTGTTCACGTTCCGATATTCCTTCTGCTGTAATAAAAGCTCGGGGCGTGACATCGAGGTTCCTACTCAAGCACAGTCCGCAACAAGCTTACAGTCCCCAGAACTGAGGATCCATCATGATTCAGACTAAGTATTCAGTCAAAAATTTGGCAGCACCTCCCCATACCCAGAGGGTTGCGGGAGGAAAGTGGAGGCGTTCCCATAGAAACTAGGGTACGCTCCTTAAATCCGGGAAGCCAAACGGTGACCGGCGGACCCAGATAGATGGAAACCCAGAGGACTAGCCTACGAGGGGTGCCAATACTCCATGGGCCAAAAACATTGTCCAAAAGGGAAGGTCAGAATGGGGGGAAACCTCGAGGACAAGCCTACAAGAGGTCCCTTACCCACAACCACCACCGCTCCCAGAGGAATGTGGATTCAATGTTGGGTCAAAAGACCCATTCTTATTCACCTCAAGTGGCTTATAGGACTCCGCGCCACCGGTGGACGGGGTGCTATAGCCTGGTGGTGATTCAAAAGGAAAGTGATGTGAACGTTCGATGGGGGTGTTCCCCCTCCCCAATCAGTGAATCCTAACGGTCGAGACAGAACATGGTATTCGCCTTAAACCTTCAATTTTTACCCATGAAATTGAGATAGGGAACAGGCCACATTGGGTAGACCTTCCCCCCACCCTACTCGGGGCAAAGAAATCACACTAATATATCATTCATCCACTACACTACTAGCGGTAGGCTAGACATGGAAGAAAGCTAATTAGTTAGCATTTGGGAGTCAGCCATGAGCCAGGGAACCACGGAGAATGTAAGAAACAAATGCTTGAGCGACTGGCGGGTGACATATGGAAAAATGGCCATACCCAGGGGCCTCACACCCAAATTATAGGGGTGACCCTATTCTCTCCAATTCATGACTATGAACAGAGAGGTAATAGGGAAGCCAACCCCGTGGGGAAAACAAAGATGCACATATATGTATGTCTCCGGCGGTAAGATCAACGACGAGCATATGGAGCATTTAACATAGCTACCACACTGAAAGAGAGCCCCGGGGAGGGGGATAACGTTAATGTAACCTTTGGTTATCCCAGGGCATGATCAACATTGACCGAAGAAACCAGATGTTAATAAACAATACGGAAGTAAATGCAGCAGAACAAGAGGAGGGATTCAGATACAGCTTAAGGAATGATCAAAGAAAAGGAATATATATTGCATTCGGCCAGGTGTTGCCGCACGAGACCGTTCCATTACATCTTTACATCAGAAGATGACAAGAAAAAGAGCCGGAGGCTAAACTAAAAAAGGAAATGAAGGGGGATGTGGGCTCATATCATCACCCGTTTCATTACAAGCGACAGAAGAGATATTGACAAAGGGAGGGCTAGATGAAGAATGGAGGCTATATCCTGTACACCCACCTCCGTTGTTTCCAACAAAAACAGAGTATCGAAAATCTTCCTCTCTTCCTGATGCGGGACGGGATGCGAACCTGGGACTCTAGCTCGCGGGCGCCCCTAAGCGAGGGAAACACGGGATCTGCGCGGTTGAGAAACCGACATTGAGTCGTGTAGTCGGCTCTTCCGTGTACTCGGATGGAGTCACGGGACAGGTCACACTCTCTTACTCACAGCGGTGATACAATTGAGCGGGATAGAATATCCTATCACACTCATGCAACGGCATATAAAAATATATACGAAAGAAGCAACAATGTCGAGTGAGGGGAGAGGACACGATACCTCCATGCTACCGGGCGTGGGGAAGGCGACCCCGGCCGAGACTCGTACTCCCGGTACAGTAATAACCAATAATTACAGAAATGAATTTCTCACCCACTCCATGCAAGGAGGTAAAGGGCTACAATGTGGGACCCGGGAGTAGCGGGCTCGGGTTGACGAGCAACGTTTTGGGCAGCTCCGGCGGTAGCACGCGCCAATAAGCGTGGGATCCACGTCCTGGTCAGCGGGCCGATCGGGCTGGGAGTGGTACCGCTGTGCTGGGAGCTCATAGAGGGACGATCCCTAGGAAGGGAACGTGCTGGTTCACTTCGTGGAAGGTGAGACGGCCCGACTGGGGACGTTGTTGCTTGCTGCCCACGGACCTGTTCTGCTATTTCAGGGCTGTGCGATCCGGCGAAAACATCTGTTGCGATTAGACCCGACGTCGGATCGATGCGAGACTGGCGCAGTTGCGAAGCTAACTCAGAGATCTTCAACCTTTGGTGTTACAAGAATTTTCTTGTCTCTGCATTTTCCGTGGTTGAATTTATAACAAGCGGATTGACAGACTCAGGAAATACTGGGCAGAGTGGGATCTGCCTGAGAACGTGGGTTGACCAAATATCAAACGGTGGAGTTTGGATCTGAAATTTTTATGGATGGTAGATGGGAAGGTAAGGAACACGGGGATAATTTTTTTGTAATTTTTGGAGGTGGTTTGATATGGAAAATAGATTTTATAATTGGGATGGGTCGGATCTGCACTGCAAGGGGCAGAATAGATTTAGGAAAATGTAGTGGTTTTTTTGATGGGAAAGAAAAGTCATAAAATCACAAAAAAAAAATTGGGGACGAAGGCTTTGGTGGACAGAACTCCCAGTCCAAATTTTAGCTCAATCTAAAATCGGAAAGGGGGTGAAAGGGGTGAAGAGATAGCTTGCTGGAACACAGATCTGCACTGGGGCAGGCTATGTAGTTCTAGGGAAACATGGATGGAACGGGGGGGCAAACTGATTAATTAGGACATGGAAATTTTTGTGGAGGAGGGTGATCACGTGGGGAACTTACCCTCAAAATCTCAGATCGATCTGATCTGGGGGTTGGGAGGAAGAATTCCGACATTGGGCTGCTGTCCAGGGTTGGACAGAACTCCGGCGGGTTGGCGGTGGCAGTGCGACGACGGCTTGATGGCGGCGGCGGAGATGAGCTTCTCACTCAAGGGGGAATTGATAGGGAGGATTCACACCTCAGGGATTGGAGATCTCACAGCTGCAAGGGTGTGAGAGGAGAGAGGAGGGGCGCACTTGGCCTTCTTGGGCAATTTTCCAACTTTTTTCACATTAATTCTATCAAATATGGAAAATACAATGCTATTATATGAAATGGAAACCCTAGGTAAATGACTAAGACTACCCTTAGATCTAGGGTTTGGGAGGGGTACATAGGGAATGTGAATTCTACCATGTGGTCAAAGAAAAATAAAAAAAACTACATAAAAGGACAAAGAAGGGGACACCCCTTTGAAAATGGGGTGGAAAAATGGAATTTTCTTCCATCTTGTCTCCTTGGTCCAAGTCCAACCTAAGACTTTGAACCAGCCCCACATGGCCCATGATCCTATGTGGACCAATGGGAAAGAGTGTGGGGGTCCCTGCTGGACCTACTGACATTTTATATAGAAACCCAAAGACTTCTAAAGACTAACAAATAGGCTTATAATACCTTACAATTGCAAACCCAATTACCTAAGGATATAAATGCAAATGAAGGACACAAATGAAAAAAAATAAAATGTAGTGCTCGGTGTTGATGCCCATCAATTCTCCCCGGGTGGGAAGAACTCGACCCCGTCGAGTAAGGGGTACGGCAGCTCGTGTGGCTCCTGCAGATCCATCACCGTACCAGGTAGCGCGGAGTTTCTTGTCTATTTCAGGAAATACTAGTGAATCGGATTCGGATTATGCTAGCAGCGGGTCCGAGAGTGAATGAAGGTTTCAAGATGAGAGAAGCCATAGATGATCAAAGTGTCTAGTCTAGTCATATTGTAATTTTTGAGTTTTCTTGAGTCGTAGTGATGAAAGTTGCCAAGAAGTGATCCTATGTAAATTGATGATGGTTATGAAATAAAGTTGGAATTTTCTTTGAGGAATTACTTGTGCAATTACTTTTATGTGATTGTCTTGCGCTCTGATTTCTTGCTTGCGAGAGACTTACCATGTCGGCTGTTCACGTTTCGATATTCCTTCCGCTGTAATAAAAGCTCGGGGCGTGACAGTTATAGTGGTATCAGAGCCTAGGCCTAGAAGTCCTAGAAAAGATGGCATGTCATATGTTAAGTCCAAGGTTTAAAGACCCATGCCTATGAAACGAGAAAGAAATCCCCACCCATGAGAGGAATTGGGTGGAACCTGGGATGAACTAGTAATTAGAAATTATCTTTAAGACTAACCCACCAATTCCATTAGAATTAACACACTTATTACTCTTCTTAGGTACCTTATTCATGCAATGGCTCATCGTGTCGATTGGAATGGAATGCAACAAACTGTTGCCGGTCTCACACAAGCTTTGCAAACTATGGCCTAAGCTGGTGTGAGGGCAGGAGCTGGTGATCTACACCGTAATTTCCAGAGTTTGAATCCTCCGTGATTTAATGGTTCTTCTAATCCGGACGAAGTAGAAAATTAGATTGACGAGATGAACCGTATCTTCGAGGTCATGCAATGTGCCGACCAAGAGAAGGTGCGTCTTGCCACATTCCAGTTAAACAAAGATGCACGTACATGGTGGAAATCTGTTCCAGCACCACCTGCAGATGCCCCACATACTTAGGAAGGATTTCTCATGCTCTTTCGAGCTAAATATTTCTCCGAACATGTCAAGGAGAGGAAGGTAGCGGAGTTCGCTTCATTACGTCAAGGTATGATGACGGTGGCCGAGTACGAATTACAATTTTCTCGTCTGGCACCCTATGCTCAACACCTAGTGAGCACAGATCTTCTTAAAGCAAATCACTTTATGGACGGGTTGCGGCCCATTTTTGTCCAGCAACTTCGCCCACAAAATATTCGGACCTACGCAGAGATGGTCCAATGGGCACACTTATGTGAACGAACCTTGGAGAAGGTCGATATACTCAAGGTCAAAGGGGAGGAGCCGAGCCAAAAGTCTGATCGGCGAGGTAAGAAGCAAGAAAAATTTAGCATCACCTATAACTCTCGGGATAGCAAGAAGAGATCCCAGAATGGGGACGGCAAGGATGATCGTCAAAACAAGAATGCTAAAGAAGAAGATAAGCAAGTCATGGCGGCTTGCTCATTCTGTGATAAGTTCGGTCATGCAGCCGAAGAATATTGGAAGCGTTTGGGCGCGTGCCTAAGATGTGGAAGTCGGGAGCACCGCATGCCCGACTGTCCTCTAATGAAAGAGTAGTCATCCACAAGGAGCAATGGTGGACAAAATTGGCAAGCTAGATTGAATGCCGTATTGGAGGATGAACCAACCAACGAAGGGGAGCTCATTGAAGGTACAATTCATATTTATTCCCATCCTGCTTTTGTGTTATTTGATACAGGTGCTACTCATTCCTTTAATGCTAGTGCCTTTGCAAAAACATTGCCTATTTCACTTGTTCCCTTACCATCGGATTCAACCATAGTCACTCCATTAGGGTCAGGAACGGAATTGAAAACCTATTTCCCCAATAGTGAAGTTACTTTAGAAGGGCATAATCTTCCCGCTAATCTCGTATGCCTTGATATGGAAGGCTACGATGCCATATTAGGAGTTGATTGGCTTGTAGACCACGATGCCTATATAAATTATTTCAATAGGATAATTTCCTTTCGAAAACCAGGTCTCCCACGATTTTCCTTTCTTGACATCAAATGCCGGAAGCATCCCTCTCTTATTTCATCTCTTCACGCTTGCAAACTCATTTCGCAAGGATGTGAAACTTTCCTTGCCTCCATGATAGTTACCGAGTCTAAGGAAATTCGGATAGATGAAGTCCCCATAGTTAGGGAATTTCTTGATATTTTCCCTTCCGAGTTACCTATTTTATCGTCCGAAAGAGAGGTTAACTTTACCATTTAACTCACACCTAGAGCAGCACCAGTGTCATTAGCTCCTTACAGGATGTCCCCCACAGAGTTGAAGGAACTAAAGAAGCAACTTCATGAGCTGCTAGAAAAAGGCTTCATTCGACCTAGCACATCCCCTTGGGGTGCGCCAGTCTTATTTGTCAAAAAGAAGGACGGTTCCCTCAGATTATGCATTGACTACCGGCAGTTGAATCAACTCACTATCAAAAATAAATATCCACTACCGCATATTGATGAGTTGTTTGACCAACTTTCTGGCGCAGAGTACTTCTCCAAGATCGACCTTAGGTCAGGCTAACATCAACTAAGGATCAAGGATGAAGACATTTACAAGACTGCTTTCCGAAGTCGATACAGACACTATGAATTTGTGATTATGCCATTCGGTTTAACTAATGCACCTGCTGCATTCATGCAACGGATGAATAATATGTTCAGGCCTTATCTTGACCAATTTGTGGTCGTATTCATTGATGATATTCTGATCTATTCAAAGACAAAGGAGGAACACGAGGAACATCTAAGGGTTGCCTTGCAAACTTTGCGGGAACACCAACTTTTTGCTAAGTTAAATAAATGTGAATTTTGGCTTAAAGAGGTTTCATTCCTTGGCCACATTATTTCTAAAGAAGACATTGCAGTAGATCCTTCTAAAGTTGAAGCGGTTAAGAACTGGAGCCGATCGAACACCGTATCTAAAGTTTGAAGTTTCATTGGCCTGACTGGTTATTATAGGTGATTTATCAAGGATTTCTCCAAAATCGCCGCTCCTTTAACAAGACTCACTAGGAAGGAAAATCGTTTCTTGTGGACAAAGGAATGTGAAGAAAATTTCTTAGCCCTTAAAGAGCATCTCACCACGGCACCTATACTGGCATTGCCCGTAGAAGGTGGTGGTTTTGAAGTTTATACAGATGCATCCGACATTGGCCTAGGGTGTGTACTCATGCAAAATGGCAAGGTGATTTGCTATGCTTCAAGACAGTTAAAGCGGCATGAGGAAAATTATCCTGTTCATGATCTGGAGCTGGCTGCTGTTATATTTGCCTTGAAGATTTGGCGTCACTACCTTTATGGAGAGAAATTCACAGTTTACTCAGACCATAAGGGCTTGAAAAATCTATTCTCCCAGAAATAGCTAAATATGAGGCAAAGGTGATGGTTAGAGTACCTTAAGGACTTTAATTTTGCTATACAATATCATCCTGGCAAGGCGAATGTTGTTGCCAATGCGCTCAGCAGGAAACCAATGGGAAAGCTGTCAAGTCTCATGAAAGGTATGCCCAATCTTATTTCTAAATTTGCTTAGTTGAATTTAGATATTAATATGAGGAAGAAAGAGGAATGCTTTATAGCCAATATCTGGACACAACCCACATTAATAGAAGATCTAGTCAAACTCCAAGATAATGACCCTGTAATTAAAGACAATATAGAGCAACGGCCAAATTTCTCTATTGTAAATAATGGAAGATTGTTATTCAGGGGATGAGTTTGTATACCGGATCACGTGGATACTAAGAAATTAATCTTAAAAGAAGCTCAGAAATCTAAGTACGCCATTCACCCTGGTGCTACTAAGATGTATCAAGATCTCAAAAGGAATTATTGGTGGCCTAACATGAAAAGGGAAGTAGCGGACTATGTGTCACGTTGCCTCACTTGTCAAGAGATTAAAGTAGAATATCAAAGGCCTGCTGGAAAACTACATCCCTTGGAAATTTCAGAATGAAAATGGGAAAGTATAGGGATGGACTTTATCATGGGACTACCTAAATCAAGAGGTGGACATGATGGAATATGGGTGATCATAGACCGTTTAACAAAATCGACTCATTTTCTACCTATTAAAAGTCGATGGTCTGTGGATATCTTGGTTGCCTTATACATGAAGGAGATTGTTAAGTTACATGGTGTCCCTATCACTATCATTTTGGATCGAGATACTCGTTTTACTTCACAATTCTGGAAGGGTCTGCAACATTCTTTAGGAACCCGATTGAATTTTAGCACTGCGTTTCATCCATAAACTGATGGACAAACTGAAAGAACCAATCAAGTGGTAGAAGATATGCTAAGAGCATGTGTTATAGACTTCGGTGGAAGCTGGCACGACCATTTACCTCTAGTAGAATTCACCTGCAATAATTGTTACCAAGCTAGCATTCAAATGGCATCATTTGAGGCATTATACGGGAGAAGCTGTTGCTCACCTATCTGCTGGAGTGAGGTTGGGGAAAGACAACTTCTAGGTCCAGAATTGATAAGGGATACTACCGAGAAAGTTAAGCTAATTCAAGAAAGACTCAAGGTAGCCCAAGATAGATAGAAATCATATGCTGATAGTCGAAGGCGTGACCTGGACTTCCAAGAAGGCGACCATGTATTTCTCAAAGTCTCTCCGGGTCGAGGTATTCGAAGGTTCGGCATCAAAGACATGCTTACACCAAGATTTATTGGCCCTTTTGAAATTCTTGAAAGGGTTGGAGAGGTGGCGTATCGACTGGCCTTACCTCCATAGTTGGAAGGAGTTCATAATGTATTCCATGTCTCTATGTTAAAGAGATATGTCTACGATCCATTCTATGTTATCACTTATGATAATCTGGAAATCCAAAAGGATTTGACGTACGAACTGAAACCAATCAAAATAATCAAACAAGAGGTACGTCAACTTAGCAATAAAACCATCCCCATGGTCAAAGTTCAGTGGACCAAATCTTGCCCACATGAAGTAACATGGGAAACGGAGGAAGCCATGTGCAAGAGATTTTCTGATATATTTGAATGAAGTACACTCTTCTTTAAAGCCTATGTATTAGAATTTGGGGACCAAATTCTCTTAAGTGGGGGAGGGTGTAATACCCCAAAATTTTGTATATGTTATTTTAGAATTTTCTAGAATTTATTTAGAATTTCTAAGATTTTCTAAGAGATAAATATATTATTAAAAGAATTTGGGTTAATTTAAAACCAAATAATAAGGCCCAATATTTATTAATTAACCTGGCCTTTAAATAAGACCAAAGTTGCCCAAAACCAAGCCCACAAGTTTGGCCCACATTCTAGAAGCTTAAATTACTATATTTATGAAATTAGGGGATGATTACTCTTTAAATGGATAAACAAACGGATAAATAATAGGAAGAGTTTGAATTCAATCAAATTTCGGCGCCCAACATTGAAAACGGTCTATCGGGCGACCGCTTGAGGCAAGAAATGGTGGCTAGAAGATCGCATGGCGCTGCAAGTTCCGTGAGTGGAAGAAGGCATGAAAAGACGGGAACTTTAGCATCCTAATCACCTAGATCGATGTTATCCTCTAGATAGATGAGTCTAGAATGCTTGAGGATCAAATTAAAAACCTAAATAGGACTGTAGGTTCGTTCTAATCCATGGAAACCCTAGCTAACCCTATAAATAAACCCCAGAACCAACCTGCACAACCCTCACTTTTGGCTCGCGTGAAACTAAGGTAAGGAGGATGAATTAGAGGTATGGTCTTTAGAATATTTTGTTCATCGCACTAAGGTCTAACTACCCTTCAAATTTCATCTTAGGAGATCAAGCCATAAGGAAGATAGAAGCTTTCGAAGATGCTGGTTCGGTACAAGAATCTCAGGAAATTATGCAACCGGGCCAGATTGATCAGCAAAGTAGGAAGCCTAAACGAGGTAATTAGATAGGGGTTCTTTAGAACAAATTGTTCCTTTTAATACCATCTTCTTACCCTCAAAATTTTATGGTCATAGGTGAACGGGATCAGAAGTTAGAAGGCAACGAAGTAGCTGGTTCGGTTCAGGATGAGAAGAACTAGGGTCAAGTTCCAACCCAAAATTGGAAGTCTAAAGCCCAGATCAGAGGTAGGTTATCTCATGAATGACTTAAACATGATCTTGGGAGTAAAAGCCTTTAATGTCCAGTGGATTTCATGCATTGCACATTGAGTATTCGAAGTTTTATTGGGACTATGCAAAATTATATATTTGCATGCATAAGCCTAACCCTTTAATGAAAAGCAGGTAATTCTTACTTAATTATTGACCCAACTTTCTTTTGGCATGTTTGTTACATGTTCTACGTCGTTTCCATGCATCTATTTACTTTAGAGTAGCCATAATTGGGTTTTTATTGCTATTTACTATAAACAGGAAGAAACGATCTTCCTGAAGACCGCCTGAAATCACTAGCGGCCCTGCGATAGACCGCTAGGCCAGATCAAACGGTCTTCACATGACCGTTTACGTTTTCTGATGTTCTGTGTTTATGTTAATCCGAAACATAATGGAAAATAGCCCTAGATATCATATGCTAAGCCTAGTTAATTAGGTCTTATTCCTATATTAAGTGTTGTTTTCATACACTTGATTATATTATCGATCATTCTAGGAGATTTCATGTTCTTTATGCACATGGGTATTATTTTAAACTTATGTTAATTCATGCCAAAACCATATACTTTTATAATTACATTTAAATTTCATATGGTTCATGACTTGTCAAGTTTAAATTGATCGTTGTTTTATCACGATCTCTTCTATCTCATGAGTCATTTTCTTAAGTATATGGCATATACTCCGATATGTGACCATTAGTTACACTTTGCACTTATAGGCACACTCTCTTGGACTTATGAACCTCTCCGTCGGATATTCGTTCTGTCAGACTAGGGGATTATGTTTCAAGGCCTCCGTAAGACTCTGCGAGTCTGGGATTCCAACTAGGACGCCGAGCTAGTTGTACCATCAAAGCCCAAAATGTCTAGAAAGCACTTAACCGACGTTTTCTGTGTTCTGGACCTTAACTTCCCTCAGGATCACCGTCAGATTCGGTTAACGGTCATTCACTAGACCGTTCAAGCTGCAGATGCCTTTTTTTTAAGCATCGACTCCTATTTATGAAACGGTCTAGACTCTGACCGCTTTCTACATGAAACGGTCTAGTAAACGACCGCTTTATCTCTGAACCTGTCTAACCCGAGGTTTGACCTTTGGGATTGGTTTTCTTGAGTTCTTAGATGGTCTTCGGATTATCTGGAGTCTTAACATGTGTTTAACAAGTTAATATTAAAATATGGACCTTAATGAAAGTATCGTTATGCTGCCGAAATATCGCCGGAGTATAATGTTCTTTTAAATCATTTATTGAAATCGTGTCATTTTGGTACGTTCTATACCTTGGTTACTTGATCATTAAACTTGTTGTTTGAAATTGAATTATTGGCCGACATTATTGTTATATCTCGTGAAAGTAGCTGGATTTATAACTTGAAGATGCAAGATCGGGCAGGGATTGTGTCCAAGGGCTCCATGCTAGTCCTCACGACCGATGGTCGGAAACGCGCTATAAACCATGGGATACGATGATACTAGCGTCACATTGCTCTGGGAGTAATTTCTCTTATAAATGAGTGAAATTCACGACTCTCGTTATGAAATTTACATGCTTGTTAATGACTTTCTAGTATATGGCCTTTACAAGGTTGTGTAAAGTACTTTCTAGTTGCATGCTCGTACATTCTTGTTCATGAAAGGCCAAATTTACATCTACATGATTAATCTTGCTCGAATTCATGGTCTATACTCGCTCACATCTACTTGCTCAGTTATTTCATGGTTCTTGGTTATATCGCTTGTTTATCGCATTCTTATGTTTATCTTAATTCTAGAGCTAAGACACTAATCACTTAAATATTGCATTCATGTTGATGCGAAGATATCTATTGGGCAAGTGTGCTCATACCTATTTTCTTATCAATTTCAGGAAATACTAGTGAATCGGATTCGGATTATGCTAGCAGTGGGTCTGAGAGTGAATGAAGGTTTCAAGATGAGAGAAGCCATAGATGATCAAAGTGTCTAGTCTAGTCATATTGTAATTTTTGAGTTTTCTTGAGTCGTAGTGATGAAAGTTGCCAAGAAGTGATCTTATGTAAATTGATGATGGTTATGAAACAAAGTTGGAATTTTCTTTGAGGAATTACTTGTGCAATTACTTTTATGTGATTATCTTGCGCTCTGATTTCTTGCTTGCGAGAGACTTACCATGTCGGGTGTTCACGTTCCGATATTCCTTCCACTGTAATAAATGCTCGGGGCGTGACAGTTATAGTGGTATCAGAGCCTAGGCCTGGAAGTCCTAGGAAAAGATGTCATGTCATAGGTTAAGTCCAAGGTTTAGAGACCCATGCCTATGAAACGAGAAAGAAATCCCCACCCATGAGAGGAATTGGGTGGAACCTGGGATGAACTAGTAATTAGAAATTATCTTTAAGACTAACCCACCAATTCCATTAGAATTAACACACTTATTACTCTTCTTAGGTACCTTATTCATGCAATGGCTCATCGTGTCGATTGGAATGGAATGCAACAAACTGTTGCCGGTCTCACACAAGCTTTGCAAACTATGGCCTAACCTGGCGCGAGGGCAGGAGCTGGTGATCTACACCGCAATTTCCAGAGTTTGAATCCTTCGCGATTTAATGGTTCTTCTAATCCGGACGAAGCAGAAAATTAGATTGACGAGATGAACCGTATCTTTGAGGTCATGCAATGTGCCGACCAAGAGAAGGTGCGTCTTGCCACATTCCAGTTAAACAAAGATGCACGTACATGGTGGAAATCTGTTCCAGCACCACCTGTAGATGCCCCACATACTTGGGAAGGATTTCTCACGCTCTTTCGAGCTAAATATTTCTCCGAACATGTCAAGGAGAGGAAGGTAGCGGAGTTCACTTCATTACGTCAAGGTATGATGATGGTGGCCGAGTACGAATTACAATTTTCTCGTCTGGCACCCTATGCTCAACACCTAGTGAGCACGGATCTTCTTAAAGCAAATCGCTTTATGGACGGGTTGCGGCCCATTTTTATCCAGCAACTTGGCCCACAAAATATTCAGACCTACACAGAGATGGTCCAACGGGCACACTTATGTGAACGAACCTTGGAGAAGGTCGATATACTCAAGGTCAAAAGGGAGGAGCCGAGCCGAAAGTCTGATCGGCGAGGTAAGAAGCAAGAAAAATTTAGCATCACCTATAACTCTCGGGATAGCAAGAAGAGATCCCAGAATGGGGACGGCAAGGATGATAGTCAAAACAAGAAGACTAAAGAAGAAGATAAGCAAGTCATGGCGGCTTGCTCATTATGTGATAAGTTCGGTCATGCGGCCAAAGAATGTTGGAAGCGTTTGGGCGCGTGCCTAAGATGTGGAAGTCGGGAGCACCGCATGCCCGACTGTCCTCTAATGAAAGAGCAATCATCCACAAGGAGCAATGGTGGATGAAAGCGGCAAGCTAGATTGAATGGCGTATTAGAGGATGTACCAACCAAAGAAGGGGAGCTCACTGAGGGTACAATTCATATTTTTTCCCATCCTGCTTTTGTGTTATTTGATACATGTGCTACTCATTCCTTTAATGCTAGTGCCTTTGCAAAAACATTGCCTATTTCACCTGTTCCCTTACCATCGGATTTAACCATAGTCACTCCTTTAGGGTTGGGAACGGAATTGAAAACCTATTTCCCCAATAGTGAAGTTACTTTAGAAGGGCATAATCTTCCCGCTAATCTCGTATGCCTTGATATGGAAGGCTACGATGCCATATTAGGAGTTGATTGGCTTGTAGACCACGATGCCTATATAAATTGTCGCAGTAGGATAATTTCCTTTCAAAAACCAGGTCTCCCATGATTTCCCTTTCTTGGCATCAAATACCAGAAGCATCCCTCTCTTATTTCATCTCTTCACGCTTGCAAACTCATTTCGCAAGGATGTGAAGCTTTCCTTGCCTCCTTGATAGTTACCGAGTCTAAGGAAATTCGGATAGATGAGGTCCCCGTAGTTAGGGAATTTCCTGATATTTTCCCTTCCGAGTTACCTGGTTTACCGTCCGAAAGAGAGGTTAACTTTACCATTGAACTCATACCTAGAGCAGCATCAGTGTCAATAGCTCCTTACAGGATGTCCCCCACGGAGTTGAAGGAACTAAAGAAGCAACTTCAGGAGCTGCTAGAAAAAGGCTTCATTCGACCTAGCACATCCCCTTGGGGTGCACCGGTCTTATTTGTCAAAAAGAAGGACAGTTCCCTCAGATTATGCATTGACTACCGGCAGTTGAATCAACTCACTATCAAAAATAAATATCCACTGCCGTGTATTGATGAGTTGTTTGACCAACTTTCTGGCGCGGAGTACTTCTCCAAGATCGACCTTAGGTCAAGCTATCATCAACTAAGGATCAAGGATGAAGACATTTACAAGACTGCTTTCCAAAGTCGATACAGACACTATGAATTTATGGTTATGCCATTCGGTTTAACTAATGCACCTGCTGCATTCATGCAACTAATGAATAATGTGTTCAGGCCTTATCTTGACCAATTTGTGGTCGTATTCATTGATGATATTCTCATCTATTCAAAGACAAAGGAAGAACACTAGGAACATCTAAGGGTTGCCTTGCAAACCTTGCGGGAACACCAACTTTTTGCTAAGTTAAACAAATGTGAATTTTGGCTTAAAGAGGTTTCATTCCTTGGCCACATTATTTCTAAAGAAGACATTGTAGTAGATCCTTCTAAAGTTGAAGCGGTTAAGAACTGGAGCCGATCGAACACCGTGTCTAAAGTTTGAAGTTTCATTGCCTGGCTGGTTATTATAGGTGATTTATCAAGGATTTCTCCAAAATCGCCGCTCCTTTAACAAGACTCACTAGGAAGGAAAATCGTTTCTTGTGGACAAAGGAATGTGAAGAAAATTTCTTAGCCCTTAAAGAGCATCTCAACACGGCACCTATACTGGCATTGCCCGTAGAAGGTGGTGGTTTTGAAGTTTATACAGATGCATCCGACATTGGCCTAGGGTGTGTACTCATGCAAAATGGCAAGGTGATTTGCTATGCTTCAAGACAGTTAAAGAGGCATGAGGAAAATTATCCTGTTCATGATCTGGAGCTGGTTGCTGTTATATTTGCCTTGAAGATTTGGAGTCACTACCTTTATGGAGAGAAATTCATGGTTTATTCGAACCATAAGGGCTTGAAATATCTATTCTCTCATAAATAGCTAAATATGAGGCAAAGGCGATGGTTAGAGTACCTTATGGACTTTAATTTTGCTACACAATATCATCCTGGCAAGGCGAATGTTGTTGTCGATGCACTCAGCAGGAAACCAATGGCAAAGCTATCAAGTCTCATGAAAGGAATGCCCAATCTTATTTCTAAATTTGCTTAGTTGAATTTAGATATTAATATGAAGAAGAAAGAGGAATGCTTTATAGCCAATATCCGGACACAACCCACATTAATAGAGGATCTAGTCAAACTCCAAGATAATGACCCTGTAATTAAAGACAATATGGAGCAACGACCGAATTTCTCTATTGTAAATAATGGAAGATTGTTATTCAGGGGATGAGTTTGTATACCGGATCACGTGGATACTAAGAAATTAATCTTAAAAGAAGCTCAGAAATCTAAGTACGCCATTCACCCTGGTGCTACTAAGATGTATCAAGATCTCAAAAGGAATTATTGGTGGCCTAACATGAAAAGGGAAGTAGCGGACTATGTGTCACGTTGCCTCACTTGTCAACAGATTAAAGCAGAATATCAAAGGCCTGCTGGAAAACTACATCCCTTGAAATTCCGGAATGAAAATGGAAAAGTATAGGGATGGACTTTATCATGGGACTACCTAAATCAAGAGGTGGACATGATGGAATATGGGTGATCATAGACCATTTAACAAAATCGGCTCATTTTCTACCTATTAAAAGTCGATGGTCTGTGGATATCTTGGTTGCCTTATACATGAAGGAGATTGTTAAGTTACATGGTGTCCCTGTCACTATCATTTTGGATCGAGATCTTCGATTTACTTCACAATTCTGGAAGGCTCTGCAACATTCTTTAGGAACCCGATTGAATTTTAGCACTACGTTTCATCCACAAACTGATGGACAAACTGAAAGAACCAATCAAGTGGTAGAAGATATGCTAAGAGCATGTGTTATAGACTTCGGTGGAAGCTGGCACGACCATTTACCTCTAGTGGAATTCACCTACAATAATAGTTACCAAGCTAGCATTCAAATGGCACCATTTGAGGCATTATACGGGAGAAGCTGTTGCTCACCTATCTGCTGGAGTGAGGTTGGGGAAAGATAACTTCTAGGTCCAGAATTGATAAGGGATACTACCGAGAAAGTTAAGCTAATTCAAGAAAGACTCAAGGTAGCCCAAGATAGACAGAAATCATATGCTGATAGTCGAAGGCGTGACCTGGACTTCCAAGAAGGCGACCATGTATTTCTCAAGGTCTCTCCGGGTCAAGGTATTCGAAGGCTCGACATCAAAGACAAGCTTACACCAAGATTTATTGGCCCTTTTGAAATTCTTGAAAGGGTTGGAGAGGTGGTGTATCGACTGGCCTTACCTTCACAGTTGGAAGGAGTTCATAATGTATTCCATGTCTCTATGTTAAAGAGATATGTCTACGATCCATTCCATGTTATCACTTATGATAATCTGAAATCCAAAAGGATTTGACGTACGAACTGAAACCCATCAAAATAATCAAACAAGAGGTACGACAACTTAGGAATAAAACCATCCCCATGGTCAAAGTTCAGTGGACCAAATCTTGCCCACATGAAGTAACATGGGAAACGGAGGAAGCCATGTGCAAGAGATTTTCTGATCTATTTGAATGAAGTACACTCTTCTTTAAAGCCTATGTATTAGAATTTGGGGACCAAATTCTCTTAAGTGGGGGAGGGTGTAATACCCCAAAATTTTGTATATGTTATTTTAGAATTTTCTAGAATTTATTTAGAATTTCTAAGATTTTCTAAGAGATAAATATATTATTAAAAGAATTTGGGTTAATTTAAAACCAAATAATAAGGCCCAATATTTATTAATTAACCTGGCCTTTAAATAAGACCAAAGTGGCCCAAAACCAAGACCACAAGTTCAGCCCACATTCTAGAAGCTTAAATTACTATATTTATGAAATTAGGGGATGATTACTCTTTAAATGGATAAACAAACGGATAAATAATAGGAAGAGTTTGAATTCAATCAAATTCTGGCGCCCAACATTGAAAACGGTCTATCGGGCGACCGCTTGAGGCAAGAAATGGTGGCTAGAAGATCGCATGGCTCTGCAAGTTCCGTGAGTGGAAGAAGGCATGAAAAGATGGGAACTTTAGCATCCTAATCACCTAGGATCGATGTTATCCTCTAGATAGATGAGTCTAGAATGCTTGAGGATCAAATTAAAAACCTAAATAGGATTGTAGGTTCGTTCTAATCCATGGAAACCCTAGCTAACCCTATAAATAAACCCCAGAACCAACCTGCGCGACCCTCACTTTTGGCTCGCGTGGAACTAAGGTAAGGAGGATGAATTAGAGGTATGTTCTTTAGAATATTTTGTTCATCATACTAAGGTCTAACTACCCTTCAAATTTCATCTTAGGAGATCAAGCCATAAGGAAGATAGAAGCTTTCGAAGTTTCTGGTTCGGTGCAAGAATCTCAAGAAATTATGCGACCGGGCCAGATTGATCATCAAAGTAGGAAGCCTAAACGAGGTAATTAGATAGATGTTCTTTAGAATAAATTATTCCTTTTAATACCATCTTCTTACCCTCAAAATTTTGTGGTCATAGGTGAATGGGATCAGAAGTTAGAAGGCCACGAAGTAGCTGGTTCGGCTCAGGACGAGCAGAACTAGGGTCAAGTTCCAGCCCAAAATTGGAAGTCTAAAGCCCAGATCAGAGGTAGGTTATCTTATGAATGACTTAAACATGATCTTAGGAGTAAAAGCCTTTAATTTCCAGTGGATTTCATGCATTGCACGTTGAGTATTCGAAGTTTTATTGGGACTATGCAAAATTATTTATTTGCATGCATAAGCCTAACCCTTTAAAGAAAAGGAGGTAATTCTTACTTAATTCTTGGCCCAACTTTCTTTTGGCATGTTTATTACATGTTCTACGTCGTTTCCATGCATCTATTTACTTTAGAGTAGCCATAATTGGGTTTTTATTGCTATTTACTGTAAACAGGAAGAAACGATCTTCCTGAAGACCGCCTGAAATCACTAGCGGCCCTACGATAGACCGCTAGGCCTGATCAAACGGTCCTCACATGACCGTTTACGTTTTCTGATGTTCTGTGTTTATGTTAATCCGAAACATAATGCAAAATAGCCCTAGATATCATATGCTAAGCCTAGTTAATTAGGTCTTATTCCTGTATTAAGTGTTGTTTTCATACACTTCATTATATTATCGATCATTCTAGGAGATTTCATGTTCTTTATGCACATGGGTATTATTTTAAACTTATGTTAAATTCATGACAAAACCATATACTTTTATAATTACATTTAAATTTCATATGGTTCATGACTTGTCAAGTTTAAATTGATCATTGTTTTATCACGATCTCTTCTATCTCATGAGTCATTTTCTTAAGTATATGGCATATACTCCGATATGTGACCATTAGTTACACTTTGCACTTATAGGCACACTCTCTTGGACTTATGAACCTCTCCGTCAGATATTCCTTCTCTCAGACTAGGGGATTATGTTTCAAGGCCTCCGTAAGACTCTGCGAGTCTGGGATTCCCACTAGGACGCCGAGCTAGTTGTACCATCAAAGCCCAAAATGTCTAGAAAGCACTTTACCGACGTTTTCTGTGTTCTGGACCTTAGCTGCCCTCGGGACGACCGTCGGATTCGGTTAACGGTCATTCACTAGATCGTTAAAGCTCCAAATGCCTTTTTTTTTAGCGTCGACTCTCTATTTATGAAACGGTCTAGACTCTGACCGCTTTCTGCATGAAATGGTCTAGTAAACGACCGCTTTATCTCTGAACCTGTCTAACGCGAGGTTTGACCTTTGGGGTTGGTTTTCTTGAGTTCCTAGATGGTCTTCGGATTATCTGGAGTCTCAACATGTGTTTAACAAGTTAATATTAAAATATGGACCTTAATGAAAGTACCATTATGCTGCCGGAATACCGCCAGAGTATAATGTTCTTTTAAATCATTCTTTGAAATCGTGTCATTTTGGTACGTTCTATACCTTGGTTACTTGATCATTAAACTTGTTGTTTGAAATTGAATTATTGGCCGACATTATTGTTATATCTCGTGAAAGTAGCTGGATTTATAACTTGAAGATGCAAGATCGGGCACGGATTGTGTCCAAGGGCTCCATGCTAGTCCTCACGACCGATGGTCGGAAACGCGCTATAAACCATGGGATACGATGATACTAGCGTCACATTGCTCTGGGAGTAATTTCTCTTATAAATGAGTGAAATTCACGACTCCGTTATGAAATTTACATGCTTGTTAATGACTTTCTAGTATATGGCCTTTACAAGGTTGTGTAAAGTACTTTCTAGTTGCATGCTCGTACATTCTTGTTCATGAAAGGCCAAATTTACATCTACATGATTAATCTTGCTCGAATTCATGGTCTATACTCGCTCACATCTACTTGCTCAGTTATTTCATGGTTCTTGGTTATCTTGGTTATATCGCTTGTTTATCGCATTCTTATGTTTATCATAATTCTAGAGCTAAGAAACTAATCACTTAAATATTACCTTCATGTTGATGCGAAGATACCTACTGGGCAAGTGTGCCCATACCTATTTTTTTGTCTATTTCAGGAAATACTAGTGAATCGCATTCGGATTATGCTAGCAGCGGGTCCGAGAGTGAATGAAGGTTTCAAGATGAGAGAAGCCATAGATGATCAAAGTGTCTAGTCTAGTCATATTGTAATTTTTGAGTTTTCTTGAGTCGTAGTGATGAAAGTTGCCAAGAAGTGATCTTATGTAAATTGATTATGGTTATGAAATAAAGTTGGAATTTTCTTTGAGGAATTACTTGTGCAATTACTTTTATGTGATTGTCTTGCGCTCTGATTTCTTGCTTGCGAGAGACTTACTATGTCGACTGTTCACGTTCGATATTCCTTCCGCTGTAATAAAAGCTCGGGGCGTGACAACGAGGTTCCTACTCAAGCACAGTCCGCAACAAGCTTACCGTCCCTAGAACTGAGGATCCATCATGATTCAGACTAAGTATTCAGTCAAAAACTTGGCAACACCTCCCCATACCCAAAGGGTTGCGGGAGGAAAGTGGAGGTGTTTCCACAGAAACTAGGGTACGCTCCTTAAAGTCGGGAAGCCAAACGGTGACCGGCGGACCCAGATGGATGGAAACCCAGAGGACTAGCCTACGAGGGGGTGCCAATACTCCATGGGCCAAAAACATTGTCCAAAAGGGACGGCCAAAATGGGGGGAAACCTCGAGGACTAGCCTACAAGAGGTCCCTTACCCACAACCACCACCGCTCTCTGAGGAATGTGGATTCAATGTTGGGTCAAAAGACCCATTCTTATTCACCTCAGGTGGCTTATAGGACTCCGCGCCACCAGTGGACAGGGTGCTATAGCCTGGTGGTGATTCAAAAGGAAAGCGATGTGAACGTTCGATGGGGGTGTTCCCCCTCCCTGGTCAGCGAATCCTAACGGTCGAGACATAACATGGTATTCGCCTTAAACCTTCAATTTTTACCCATGAAATTGAGATAGGGAACATGCCACATTGGGTAGACCTTCCCCCCACCCTACTCGGGGCAAAGAAATCACACTAATATATCATTCATCCACTACACTACTAGCGGTAGGCTAGACATGGAAGAAAGCTAATTAGTTAGCATTTGGGAGTCAGCCATGAGCCAGGGAACCACGGAGAATGTAAGAAACAAATGCTTGAGCGACTGGCGGGTGACATATGGAAAAATGGCCATACCAGGGGCCTCGCACCCAAATTATAGGGGTGACCGTATTCTCTCCAATTCATGACTATGAACAGAGAGGTAATAGGAAAGCCAACCCCGTGGGGAAAACGAAGATGCACATATATGTATGTCTCTAGCGGTAAGATCAACGACGAGCATATGGTGCATTTAACATAGCTACCACACTGAAAGAGAGCCCCGGGGAGGGGGATAACGTTAATGTAACCTTTGGTTATCCCAGGGCATGCTCGACATTGACCGAAGAAACCAGATGTTAATAAACAATACGGAAGTAAATGCAGCAGAACAAGTGGAGGGATTCAGACACAGCTTAAGGAATGATCAAAGAAAAGGAATATATATTGCATTCGGCCAGGCGTTGCCGCACGAGACCGTTCCATTACATCATTACATCGAAAGATGACAAGAAAAAGAGCCGAAGGCTAAACTAAAAAAGGAAATGAAGGGGGATGTGGGCTCATATCATCACCTGTTTCATTACAAGCCACAGAGGAGATATTGAAAAAGGGAGGGCTAGATGAAGAATGAAGGTGATATCCCGCACACCCACCTTCGTTGTTTACAACAAAAGCAGAGTATCAGAAATCTTCCTCTCTTCCTGATGCGGGACGGGACGCGAACCTAGGACTCTAGCTCACGGACGCCCCTAAGCGAGGGAAACACGGGATCTGCGCGGTTGAGAAACCAGCATTGAGTCGGGTAGTCGGCTCTTTCGTGTACTCGGATGGAGTCACGGAACGGGTCACACTCTCTTACTCACAGCGGTGATACAATTGGGCGGGCTAGAATATCCTATCACACTCATGCAACGGCATATAAAAATATATTTGAAATGTTGTGCCCCTGTGTGGTTTTGATGATGGCTGACACATCATGAGTCACACTGAGGTGTGCTAATTAATTTAGATGACTGTTTGACTGCTTAAATATCTGATTGTTTGCTTGAATAGCTAATTCATGAATATGGCTAGATTGGGTTAACGTAGTGGCTAATTGTTCATGCAGTGCGTTGACGCAGTTGGAGATTGGGTTGACGCATTGGCTATCTGTTCACTAGCTACGTTGACGCTACAAGGGCACTTCGTTGACGCAGTAGTTGCTGGTTTACTTGCTGCGTTGATGCAATGGAATAGCTGGGTTGACGCCATGCTGCTTTGTCTACTTTTTGTTGCTCATTGAGTCTTAAAGTCTGTACAAGGTAGTTCATGCATCACTCTACTTGCCAAGTGTATACATCAGTCAGCATTGCATCTTGTTCATGAAGTCTATACATCCACCGTCTATGTTAAGCTTCAAAGTCTGTTCATCCGATCTTCTCATTTGTGTTGAAGTCCATACATTGGTGGCTAAGTATATACATTGTCTCCTTTACCTATGTTGCTTGAAACGAAGTCTATACACTGCTGGATGTTCATGTCTGCACATTGGTGCTTTTCCCTACGTTCTGGCCAAGTCTATACAGCCTCATCTTTACCTTCGTTCCAAGCCAAAGTCTGCACATTGGCCAAGTCTACACATCGGCCTGTGGCCTACTTAGCTGAAGTCTGTACAGCATCCGTTGTCTAGAGTTCTTGAAGTCTGTACATCGGATTGCTTCTTTTGAAGTCTATACATTGGCTCGTTCACGTTTGCAAAGTCTGTACATTAGACTGTGGCAAAGTCTATACATTCGGTTCCTTGGGCAAAGTCTATACATCGTGGCCTTGATCTTTCAAGTCTGTACACTCCTTATTTCAAAGTCTGTACATTGTTGCCTTGAAGCCGTTCCAAGTCTATACAACGCTCAAGTCTCTACAGCGTGAACAGTGCGTCTTCTTCTCCAACTCTATACATCGCTCGCTCTATCAGCTTTTCATCACAGAGTCTGTACACTGGTTTTCACGACAAGTCTATACACTGGTCTTCACTTGATGTCTGTACATTGGCTCAGACTTACCAAGTCTGTACACTGCCTTTGGGTTCTGTGCTTTTAGTGCGTTGACGCACTTGGCTGACTGCGTAGACGCAATTGTGCGTCTTTCACTTTCTGTCTTGTTCACTGCGCCGACGCTGACACTGGATGCGTTGACGCATTGGCCAGTTGCCAAGGGCGTGAGCATCTCGCTTGAGGAGCTGAGGCGACGCTGCACGATGGAAGCGTTGACACCTTGGGCTGATGTCCATTACTTCACACGAAGTTTAATGGATGAGGCCATCAAGACTTGCACGTGATCCTAGAGGCTGAAATGTTGAGCACGTGATCCGAGGAGGAATCTTCTGGACGGAAGGCGTGGGAAGCACACGCCCTATCTTCCTACTGCTGCTGGTATATATTGGAGCCTTCATCTTCAGATGGAGGCTGATCGTGATCGAAGAAAGAGAGCAGAAGCTGAGAGAATAAAGGGAAAAAGAAGAGAGAGCTTCCACGATCCAGCAGAAGAAAAGAAAAAGAGAAAGAGAGAAAAGGAGAACAGAGATCGAGAGAAGAAGAGAAGTGCAGCAGAAAAGAAAGAGAGAGAGAGAGAGTGAAGAAAGAGAGTGAGATCGAGGGAGATCTGTTCCTACTGGACCGTGCATCAGATCCAGGCCAGTCAGCTCCGTTGAGAGCCACATTGTGCATTTCGTTTTTTAGCTTTCTGTTTGCTGAAGTTATTTTCATTTCGTGTTTTTGTTTTTCCTTTTTCATTTGGTTATCATTGTTCTTCCGATCCTCTGGACTGAGGTCGGGTTCCTCCTGGTGGGTCAGGACAAGGGAGATCTGATCTCCGTTTTGCAAGCAGCAGGGGGGCTGCTTGTGGGTTCCCTCCGGGCTAGGAGGAAGAGAGGCTAGGCCTCTGGTGGTTTGCTGGTAGCAGAGTGCTACTGGCTGGTTCACTGGTAGCGGGGCTGCTACTAGTGGGGTTCCCTCTTGGTATAGAGGAAGAGAGACGTGAGTCTCTGGTTTCTAGTGACCGTGGGTTGCTAGAGGTTCCCTCCGTGTAGGAGAAAGAGGGGAGGTTATTCCCCTGGGTAAGCTGTGTATCAGCGTCTGTTGGCAAGCTGTGTTGCCCAGCTGTTAGTGAAGCCACACTCGGGTTGAGTGTGGGGTGGATGTAGGTCTGCAGGACCGAACCACCTAAAAACCCCTCTTGCATTGTGGTTTGATTGCTTATGGTCTGCTTCCGCTAGATGTTTGCATAGGGGCGCTCCAAGTGTTTGATTACAGGTTCATTAGATGAATTGATCAGACTGTGTTCTAAGTGTTTAATCTGTTGAGCGAGCGAAATTCTAATTGAGTGAATATTTTAATTGGGTGAAAGTTTTTATAGGCTATATTCATTCACCCCCCCCCTCTGAATACTTGCACCGAACCCAACAATTGGTATCAGAGCGGTTCTCTGATTGATCAGATCCAACGATCTGCAGAGGATCCTGTTGTCCCTTGGTGCATTTCTGTTTCTACCCTTTGCTGCATTAATCTGGTTGCCGATTTATTCAATGGGTTCTCCACCAGTTTTCAATGGCTCTAACTTTAACTCATGGATTAGCAGTCTTCACAATTATGTGAAAATGATTAATCCGGATCTGTGGAAGTTAATTTCACAAGGTCCCCACAGATTGCCAAAGGAAAAGTCCAAATGGACTAAAAGTCACAAGTCAAATTATGGAGAAAATCAGAAAGCCTTTAACCTGATGAGAGCAGCTACTGACAAGGCTCTACATTCTTGTTTTTATGACTGCAGGTCCGCTAAGGACATTCTGGATCAGCTGAAGCTAGCTCAGAGGATGAATGAGGACAACTGCATGATGGCTGACGAGAGCAACCATAGCAGTGATCAAGAGGAATTCCAAGATGCTGAAGAGGTAATCATCCCCTTCTCTAGCTTCACTTTAGATGACTGGGTAGATGCCTATGCTGATCTGTTTCACTCCCATGAAAAAATGAGTAAGAGGTATAGAAGACTGAAAAAGAAGCTGGAAAAACTAGGAGGTGAAAATCTTGAAACTCTGAAAATTGAAAATGAAATATTTAGAAGACAGATAACAGAGTTTGATTCTATTAGTTCAGACTTAGATCATTTCAAATCTGAAAAACAATCTCTTATGAAACAAGTTGGTCTACACAAAAAGGAGAGTCAAGAGCTTGTTTGTGAAATTGCTGAACTAAAGGAAAGGTTTAGCTTAGTTGATCAGGCTCACAACAATGATATTGTTCAAAATGAAAAATTGGTGAGAGAATTAGAATGTGTCAACTCTGAATTGAAAAAAATGAAATCTGCAAATGAAATACTCAATAATCAGCTCAAGGAATTGGAACTTAAATCAATAAATCTTGAAAAAGAAAATAGATTGATTTCTGAAAAATTAGAGGCTGATAGAGTAACAAATTCAGAGATTCAGAAAAATCTTGACAAACTTCAATCTGAAAAACAACAGGAAATGTTTCATGAATGTCAGTCTCTCTCAGATGAATGGGTGCTTGATGCTGATCTCCTAAAGCAGAACAGTAAACTGAAAGAGGAAATCAATGAGTTGAAACATCTAAATACCCAGCTGACAGATAGGCTAATGACAATGGAAAAAGGCAAGTGTGTGAGTGTGGATAATTCTGATAGGTTGATGAATGCTGAACAAGAAATTGAGAGTCTAAAAACCATTAACTTAATGTTAAATGGAAATGTCAGTTGCAGTGAACGGAAAATAGCTGGATATGAGCTTACTATCACATCCCTTCAACAAGAAGTTGATGATCTTTATAAGTCCCTATCTGAAGCTGACAATGAAACAAAACTAAAACAGGAAGTTGAAAAACTCAAAAGTCTGAATGATGCCTTGCATCAACAAGTCATTTCCTGTGAAACAGATCTGTCCAAATATGAAGCTAATATTTGTGGCTTGAATTCTGAGATTAAAGATTTGAAAAATTCTCTATCAAAATTTGTCAAAGGAAAGGACAATCTGAATAAGCTTCTTGGAAAGAGTGATAACTTTGAGAGAAAGGGACTAGGCTATAGTCCGACAAATAAAAGGAGTAATGGGAATGAAACATCTACTATTTTTGTCAAAGCTACCAATCATAACACAACCTCTGCTCCTTCTGTCTTCCAATTCACTGCACAAAAATCCACTGTGAAACCCAAAAATGTGGAACAAAGTCAAAAACTGAAAAAGGGTGAAACTTCACAGAAGAAGGATAAAGACACTCCTGTTACTATAAAGAAGGCTACACACAATTCACATGATCTCTCACACACTCATATTAACAAGGGGTCGTGTTATTATTGTGGGAAAGGAGGTCACATTATGGAAGATTGCAGATTGATGTTAAAGGATGAGCATACTACTGGAACTTTACATTCAAGAAATCCTTCTGATAGAAACCATGCTGCTAGGAAGCCTGATGCTTCATGTTATTATTGTGGGAAGCATGGTCATCACATGAATGATTGTTTTATCATGAAAGAAGACAATAAACTACATGCCAAGTCTTCCATGCACTTTCATGATCCATATGGATCCAAACACAATTCTAGTCAGCACATTGTGTGCTTCAACTGCAATAAGCCTGGGCACAAGGCTGCTGAGTGCTGGTTTATATCTACTTGGGGTAAAAATGGTTTTCATAGAAGAAATTCTTTTGCTTGCTCTCACTGTGGAAGAATGGCCATACAGTCAAGAACTGTTGGCATGTTCAGAAGAACACTGTTAACCCCTATGGTGTCAAATTCCCTGCAAAACCATTTACAAGATTTTCATGCTATAACTGTGGGAAGCAAGGTCACAAATCTTCTGAATGTTGGCTGGTTAGGAATAAGAACCAAACTGTTCATGCATATAATAGAAAATCTTATGAATATGTTTATAAATCTTATGCTACTGTTACTATGCATCATAAAAACCAGAAACCAGTCACGTCATGTAGATATTGTGGGAAGTTTGGTCACTCTATGAAAAATTGCTATCTGATGGATCATGGTGACCATATTGCTATGAATTTGCTTAGATCACCTGTCAGGGCTAACGCAGGACCCAAAGCTGCTTGGGTCCCTGCAGGATCAAGATGATCAAATACTTTGCAGGTGTGCCTTGGACTGAGGAATAAAGAGGGGTAAAGTAAACCAAGGCACCCAAGATGATAAAGCCCCATTCAGGTAAATTCTGAAAACTTTGTATTCTGATTTGTGTGATCTGAATGCACTGCATATCATGATAATTCTTTTGCGCATTGTCTAACTGAAACTAATTGGAAAAATCCGAAATGCTCATGGAAATGATTGAGTTTATTTCTAAATGCATTGCACACAAATGCCATGATGAATGATATGCCAAACTTCTTGTATGTTTAATTGCATATCATGCACTCTGTAAGGGGGAGCTTGACTGATGTTGCATTTGTAGAATAGTGCATTGCATGTCTTTGCATACATGTAGTTAGTTGCATTACACTTTCCTTTCATTGAAAAATCTAAAAATAAATATTTCATCGCATCTAGAAAGGGGGAGCATTCCTGTTTGAAAAATCAAAAAAAAGGGAAGGTAGTGTCTCATTGCATATAGATAGGGGGAGCTTGCTTAAACCGTTCAGTTGTGTTTTTATCTGAACTCTTCCTATCCACCTACTTGATTCACCTTGTCAATTCTATAGTGACAGTGATTCCATCACGAAAGTGGTATCAAAAGATCCTTCTTGACTACTTCTGAAGTTGTTCAAAATCTGAATTCATACTTTATAGGCATCTGTCTGTCTCTCCTAAATCTACTGAAGGAGAGCTTCACTTCTTTTCAGTCATCCTTGAACTTCTATGCTCAAGAGCAGCTCCTTTGCTACAATTTTTCAGAATCCATGCTGTCTGTTGAATATTCTCACTTGAATTACTAAGCTGAGATATGAAGTAAATCTTCAGCCTGAATACTACTTCATAAAAGTTAAAACATCTTCAATGAGGAACCTTCCATTATACATGCTTAAGAACATTTGTTAACTGGAATTGGTTTAAGTCTTATGTACTCCTGCTTGGGCACAAGGAAATATCTGATTCAATCTCTTAATAAACTTTAACTGTCTGCTTCATGTAAATTCATGTAAGAGCTTCTGACATCTGAAAAGTTGATATCCTTGTCTATGTTGACTGAGATATATAGTGTATGTGATTTTTTTTTCTTAAACACTTAACTTGTTCTGAATCATGGACAGAGCAATAACTGTGGATTACTGAGAAACCTGTCCAAAGGATTGTGTCATGAAGTACCATGGTTAACTCTGTTTAAAGAGATGATTGAAAATACTGTGAAAAGTTGGCAGAGCAATGGCATTGTTGTATTGAGTAACTGGGGATTCTGGCCTCTAATCAAGGTGTATCCTCATGCCAAAGATACTTCCAATGCTACCTCTGTTCTCCAAAATGGGAGAAGCAATACGGTTGTCACACTGAAAAACTGGGGTTTCAGGCCTCTGATCAAGGTGTCTCCCCATGTCAAAAGGTGTTGATAAACCAAAATTATTCATTTAAAAAGAAAATTATGAACTAGTGTAAATCAAATTTTGAAAGAACAATGTAAAATTCTGTTGCATTCTCTTATGTATCTCCTAAAACTGTCATGGAAAGTAAACTAAGTAAGATGGAAGTTGGTTGAACTAGAATTTTATATGAGCTTGTAGTTCCT
The DNA here is from genome assembly GCA_022559845.1 of Amorphophallus konjac. Classification (NCBI taxonomy): domain Eukaryota; kingdom Viridiplantae; phylum Streptophyta; class Magnoliopsida; order Alismatales; family Araceae; genus Amorphophallus; species Amorphophallus konjac. The sequence continues at coordinate 325,591,319 of CM040123.1, read as the reverse complement.
TTTTTTATTAAGAGCTGGTTCAGATATGAGTACAATTCTTTTTGAAAAACTTGTTTACATCATTCTAAAACCATATCTGTAAATCAAGGTTTCATAAGCTTTTATAATGGAGGACTCTAGAACTTAAAAATTCTGTTCTATGAAGTTAGTATCTTGCTGAAAAGTTCAATATCTCATTTTTCACTAACTGATGAATCTGCTCATCCTATGGCTCTTTATCACTGTGTTTTGATTCAGTGGTATTAGACTGGTCGTCATTTTTAAGAAGCACTTCTCTCAGCTTACCATGTGTACTTGCAGTTTTTGGATAACCAGAGTTCATCCTTGTGGATTTCTCTTGCATCATAGATCATAAGGGCAAGATTCTCTGGTCTGTTTGAGAGACTATTTGCATAAGGGGACAATGTGCTAGATTGTCTGATCATGTTGTTTGTCTGCATTAGCTCTATATCTTCTGCCATGTCAAAGGGGGAGTATTTGTTGCATATGCATCATTGCATAAGTTGTTTAACAAAGGGGGAGAATTGATTTAATTGCTTCTGATATTGTGTTGTCCTCATCTGCTGAACTATGTTGAGTGTCTCATATGACATCTCTGGATTATTCGTTTTGCTAAAGTAAAAGGGGCAGATTAGTCAAAAGGGGGAGCTTTTAATTCACTCTTTTTATACAGTCTTATTCTTTCCTCTTCAACTCATGTCTTTTTGCTGAAGGCAAAGGGGGAGAAGAATCTAATCTGTCTGAGTCAGTGTAACTCATAGTGTTGCCATCATCAAAAAGGGGGAGATTGTTGTGCCCCTGTGTGGTTTTGATGATGGCTGACACATCATGAGTCACACTGAGGTGTGCTAATTAATTTAGATGACTGTTTGACTGCTTAAATATCTGATTGTTTGCTTGAATAGCTAATTCATGAATATGGCTAGATTGGGTTAACGTAGTGGCTAATTGTTCATGCAGTGCGTTGACGCAGTTGGAGATTGGGTTGACGCATTGGCTGTCTGTTCACTAGCTGCGTTGACGCTATAAGGGCACTGCGTTGACGCAGTAGTTGCTGGTTTACTTGCTGCGTTGATGCAGTGGAACAGCTGGGTTGACGCCATGCTGCTTTGTCTACTTTTTGTTGCTCATTGAGTCTTAAAGTCTGTACAAGGTAGTTCATGCATCACTCTACTTGCCAAGTGTATACATCAGTCAGCATTGCATCTTGTTCATGAAGTCTATACATCCACCGTCTATGTTAAGCTTCAAAGTCTGTTCATCCGATCTTCTCATTTGTGTTGAAGTCCATACATTGGTGGCTAAGTATATACATTGTCTCCTTTACCTACGTTGCTTGAAACGAAGTCTATACACTGCTGGATGTTCATGTCTGCACATTGGTGCTTTTCCCTACGTTCTGGCCAAGTCTATACAGCCTCATCTTTACCTTCGTTCCAAGCCAAAGTCTGCACATTGGCCAAGTCTACACATCGGCCTGTGGCCTACTTAGCTGAAGTCTGTACAGCGTCCGTTGTCTAGAGTTCTTGAAGTCTGTACATCGGATTGCTTCTTTTGAAGTCTATACATTGGCTCGTTCACGTTTGCAAAGTCTGTACATTAGACTGTGGCAAAGTCTATACATTCGGTTCCTTGGGCAAAGTCTATACATCGTGGCCTTGATCTTTCAAGTCTGTACACTCCTTATTTCAAAGTCTGTACATTGTTGCCTTGAAGCCGTTCCAAGTCTATACAACGCTCAAGTCTCTACAGCGTGAACAGTGTGTCTTCTTCTCCAACTCTATACATCGCTCGCTCTATCAGCTTTTCATCATAGAGTCTGTACACTGGTTTTCACGACAAGTCTATACACTGGTCTTCACTTGATGTCTGTACATTGGCTCAGACTTACCAAGTCTGTACACTGTCTTTGGGTTCTGTGCTTTTAGTGCGTTGACGCACTTGGCTGACTGCGTAGACGCAATTGTGCGTCTTTCGCTTTCTGTCTTGTTCACTACGTCGACGCTGACACTGGATGCGTTGATGCATTGGCCAGTTGCCAAGGGCGTGAGCATCTCGCTTGAGGAGCTGAGGCGACGCTGCACGATGGAAGCATTGACGCCTTGGGCTGATGTCCATTACTTCACACGAAGTTTAATGGATGAGGCCATCAAGACTTGCACGTGATCCTAGAGGCTGAAATGCTGAGCACGTGATCCGAGGAGGAATCTTCTGGACGGAAGGCGTGGGAAGCACACGCCCTATCTTCCTACTACTGCTGGTATATATTGGAGCCTTCGTCTTCAGATGGAGGCTGATCGTGATCGAAGAAAGAGAGCAGAAGCTGAGAGAATAAAGGGAAAAAGAAGAGAGAGCTTCCACGATCCAGCAGAAGAAAAGAAAAAGAGAAAGAGAGAAAAGGAGAACAGAGATCGAGAGAAGAAGAGAAGTGTAGCAGAAAAGAAAGAGAGAGAGAGAGAGAGTGAAGAAAGAGAGTGAGATCGAGGGAGATCTGTTCCTACTGGACCGTGCATCAGATCCAGGCCAGTCAGCTCCGTTGAGAGCCACATTGTGCATTTCATTTTTCAGCTTTCTGTTTGCTGAAGTTATTTTCATTTCATGTTTTTGTTTTTCCTTTTTCATTTGGTTATCCTTGTTCTTCCGATCCTCTGGACTGAGGTCGGGTTCCTCCTGGTGGGTCAGGACAAGGGAGATCTGATCTCCGGTTTGCAAGCAGCAGGGGGGCTGCTTGTGGGTTCCCTCCGGGCTAGGAGGAAGAGAGGCTAGGCCTCTGGTGGTTTGCTGGTAGCAGAGTGCTACTGGCTGGTTCACTGGTAGCGGGGCTGCTACTAGTGGGGTTCCCTCTTGGTATAGAGGAAGAGAGACGTGAGTCTCTGGTTTCTAGTGACCGTGGGTTGCTAGAGGTTCCCTCCGTGTAGGAGGAAGAGGGGAGGTTGTTCCCCTGGGTAAGCTGTGTATCAGCGTCTGTTGGCAAGCTGTGTTGCCCAGCTGTTAGTGAAGCCACACTCGGGTTGAGTGTGGGGTGGATGTAGGTCTGCAGGACCGAACCACCTAAAAACCCCTCTTGCATTGTGGTTTGATTGCTTATGGTCTGCTTCCACTAGATGTTTGCATAGGGGCGCTCCAAGTGTTTGATTACAGGTTCATTAGATGAATTGATCAGACTGTGTTGTAAGTGTTTAATCTGTTGAGTGAGCGAAATTCTAATTGAGCGAATATTTTAATTGGGTGAAAGTTTTTATAGGCTATATTCATTCACCCCCCCTCTGAATACTTGCACCGAACCCAACACGAAAGAAGCAACAATGTCGAGTGAGGGGAGCGGACACGATGCCTCCACGCTACCGGGCGTGGGGAAGGCGACCCCGGCCGAGACTCCTACTCCCGGTAAAGCAATAACCAATAATTACAGAAATGAATTTATCACCCACTCAACGTAAGGAGGTAAAGGGCTACAATGTGGGACCCGGGAGTAGCGGGCTCGGGTTGACGGGCAACGTTTTGGGCAGCTCCGGCGGTAGCACGCGCCAATAAGCGTGGGTGTTGTACCCCTGTGGTTTTGTTGATAGTTTTAATGGTGATTTTGATGATTGGCCTTTGAAGTGAGTTATTCACTGTGAGTCATCTTGCTGTGTGAGTCATCATGCTATTATTCACTTTCTGATCATAATGCAGTTCTTCATAAGTTCTGATATGGCATTGCATATTTGATTATGTTCAGTCATGTTATTGTTGCTCTTTAGACTGCAGTTTGATACTGCAGCGTCGACCCATCGAACTGCAGCGTCGACGCTGCCAAGGCACTTCAGAGGTAGCAGTAAGAAATATTTGATCTGCTGCGTCCACGCTGCTTGGGCAATGCGTTGACGCTTGGTTCCTCTTTAACGTTGCTGCATTTATTCATTGGTCTGGTCTTTGGTGCGTCGACCCCTTGTGCTGATGGGTCGACCCCTCAGTTCATTCATCGGTTGTTCATAAGTCCATACATTGATCTTCTCCTGAAGTCCATACATTGGTCCTCTTTCAAAGTCTGTACATCAGCTTGATCGAGTAAGTCTGTACAGCATGCCTTAGTGTTCATATCATTAAGTCTGTACATTGGCATCTCTTCTTCAAGTCTGTACACCGGGCATCTTCTAATTGAAGTATGTACAGCCAATGCACTTAACTCAAGTCCATACACTGGAAGCTCTTCATTTGATTGAGTCTATACATTGTCCTAGGCTAAGTGTGTACAGCGTCTCATTCATGCTTTGATTAATGAAGTCTGTACATCAGTCTTCACATTCTAAGTCTGTACATTCACAGCGAATTCAATGTCTATACATTGGGCTTTTACATGAAGTCTATACATTGTTGTTTGCATTGTAAAGTCCATACATTGGTTGTTATTCTTCAATGTCTATACACTGCCTTTAGGATTTAAAGTCTATACAGCCGTTGCCTCCCTTGTTGAAGTTAACACATTGGGCAAGTCTGTACGTTGCATTCGCCTTCACAAGTCTATACAACGAAGTATATACACTGCAATGTACATACTTAAACCTTATGACTTCATTCTTGTTGCTGAAGGGAACAGGGTCGACGCTGGGAGCTTAAAGCGTCCACGCATCAGTTGACGAAGCCTTCACGATATCTTCCACTGCGTCAACGCCACAATGGAGCAGCGTCAACGCAGCGGCTTAAGAGACACCAATATACAAGGCAAGACAGGCCTTAATGTACATGTTCGTGCATCAACACCACCAACTGGCAGTGTCGACGTAGCAGTTCAAGAAAGGGGCGACTTATCTCTGGTTGTCTTCAACGCGTCAACACTATCCACAGCAGGGTCGATGCAGTGGGGCAAATTCAAATGTGTACAAGCAAAGAGTAGACGCAGTGATGCCAGTGCGTCAACGCGGTCAGTCTCTAGAAACAGTACGTGTGGTAAATTACTAGAATATTTCGATGCAGTACAAGGAGACCCCAATTATGAAAGGGCACGTGATCCTATAACAAAGGACGTGCCAGCAGTCAGACACGTGGAAGCCGGGGCCTGCTACTCCACCACGTGAACCAACCCATCGAAGCTCTTTAGGGCGTCTCTGCCCTATCCTCCGGAGCCCCTGTTATTGGTATATAAATCCTTCTTCGTCTTCAGAAAAGAATAGCTCACTCCAAGGAAGAAGTGAAGCAAAAGAGGCCATCTGAGAGCAGAAAGAGAACTCGAGCGAGATAGGCCAGAAGAGAAGAAGAAGAAAAATAGAAGAAGAAGAAATAGAAGAAGAGTGAGCCGGCAGAAGAAAAAGGGTTGCAGAGAAAAAGGAGAGGATAGCGTGAGAGAAAAGGAGAGTAGAGGAGAAAGAAAGAGAGATAGAGAGAGAGAGAGTTCGTGGAGAAGAAGGAAGAAGCTATTGAAGATCTGTCCTCTGGCGTCTGGATTAAATCCAAGCCAGATCTGCTCCTTTGAGAGCTACATTCTTGTTCTTCATTTACAGCCTTCCGATCGCTATGTATTTTCTGTTTCCTTATTTTTTCTTTTGTTTCTTTGGTCAGCCTTGTTCTTCCGATTGCCCTGCTGGGGATCGGGTTCCTCTTGTGGATTCAGGAGAAGGGAGACTTGTCTCCGGTTTTGGGCTTGTGGCTAGCAAGTCCAGGGGTCCCTCCGGTCTGGAGGAAGAGAGACTTCGGTCTCTGGTTTCCAAGTGGCTGGGAGTCACTTGGGGTGTCCCTCCGGTTGGGAGGAAGAGGGGAGGTTGTTCCCCTGGTCAAGCTATGTGGCAGCAACTTGTTTGCAGACTGAGTCTGCGTTCTAGCTTGTGCTAGTGGAAGCCTCACTCCGGTTGGGAGTGAGGGGTGGACGTAGGTCTTGGTGACCGAACCACCTAAAAATCCTCTGTGCAGTGTGGGTGTCCTTTGCTCCTTATCTTCTACCTCATTCACAGGTTGCCTTATCATTCTCGTTTATATCTGTGCTGCTTCCGCTAGTTGATTGTTTAGGCGCGAGATAGACGTTTGTTCTTCGGTTCAAAAGAGATTCTGATTAGTTATCCTGTCTGTCTATCTTGTTCTAGTTAGTGTTGTAGTTTTTATTGAGCGAAAAGTTTTTTAAGGGTGGGATTCATTCACCCCCCCCCCCTTCTGAATCCTTGCACCGATCCTATCAATTGGTATCAGAGCGGTGTCTGCATAGAAGGCCCAGCGACCTGCAGATCCGATCTTGCTGTCTTCGGTGCATTCTTGTAAGACTTGGTTTATTGGTTTGAATTCACTGCTTTGAATTAGTTTTGATCTGTGTTAATGGCTCATCCTCCGCTATTCAGTGGTTCACATATTAATTTCTGGCTATATCGTATGTGCAAGCATGTTAACTCTATTAATCCCCAACTGTGGAAGGTTATATCTCACGGTCCATATAAAATTCCTAAGGATAAGTCTAAGTGGACTTATGATCACAAGATGAAAAATGATGATAATGTGAGAGCTCTAAATCTAATGAAGGCTGTAATTGATTCTGACGATTTTTCTTTTATCTCAGATTGTAGCACTGCAAAGGAAATTTTTGATAGAGTGACTGCAACACATGTGGAACAAGAAGAAGAATGTCTCATGGCAAGAAGGAGTGATCAATCAGATGAGTCCTCATCCCAGGTAATCTCTGAGACCGAGGATATTAGCCATGATGAGTTAGTTGCCATGCATGAGCATCTTCTAGATAAATATGAAAGAGTCAATTAAGAAAAGAGAAAAATGCTGTAATCACAAGTCTAAAGGCTGAAAATGAAAATCTAAAATCTAAATTGAAGGAATTGATTGAAGAATTCCATTCTGATGATAATGTACAGAAAAACTTAATCACTTCCTTGAAAGAAGAAAATGATTCTATGCTGACTCAGAAGAAGGAAATTGATAAATTAAAAGATAAGCTGATTGAAGAAAACATCCATCTGAAGGAACAAAATAAAAAGCTAATGGTCCTTAACACTGTTTTCTCTGAAAGATGGCTAACGGTAGAAAGAGAAAAATCAGCTTTGAAAGAAAAAGAAGTGAACATTGAATTGAAGTTAACTCAGGAGAATGAGATCTTGAAAAGTCTGAATGATGGGCTACAAAATCAGGTTATTTCGTGTGAAGATCACATTATGACCTTGCAAATTGAAATTGAAAATCTAAACAACTCTCTGTCAAAATTTGCCAAAGGTAAAGAAAAAATGAAAGATTCTTTGAATGTGGAAGTCATCAAATTGAATGAAGAGAAAAGGTGCAATTCTCAAGTTAAGCAAGCTGTAAGGAACAAACTATACACAACATTTGTGAGTAGCTCAAACTTAGCTAGTACTTCTGCACCGTCTTCAAAACAGTCTGATGATCAGAAGATTCAAAAACAGAAGGAAAATGTGAAAATGAGAACACTGAAGAAGAATAGTAAATTTCATGCAAACAAGCCTAAGGCTAGAAAATTTCTAATTATTCACGGAAGGAATGTTGAATGCTTCTATTGTGGAAATTCTGGCCATGTACTTGATGATTGCCTTGTCATGAAGAATGATAATGATAGATTTCATGCTAGGACCTCTTATGCTAAGAAATCCTATTCTGCTCAAAACAGGATATCCAAATGCTTTTACTGTCATGAAATGGGTCATCTCATGCATGAATGCAAATCAATGGAGTTAGATGACTTTACTGCTACTACTGCACAGAAATATCATGCTAGAAATCGTGTTCCTAGGAGAAAGAATCTGAATTGCTTTTGTTGTGGGAAGCTAGGCCATAGGGCAAAAGATTGCTGGCATAATCACGGAAAGAAATTCAATTCTGAAATTATCAAATTCCCTGTAAAACAATTTCCAAAACTTTCATGCTATAACTGTGGAAAGCCAGGTCACAAGGCTGCAACATGTTGGCTGGCAGGATATCGAAACCAAACTGGTTTTGGTAAACAGAATTTTTATTCTGTTAACAAAAAATTTCATGCATATGCACATAGAATTCATGCTAACAAGAATGTGCATAAATCAGATTTGAAAACTGTTACTTCTTGCCATCATTATGGCAAATCTGGACATTTGATGGATGGTCATCCTCTGATGAAATTTAATGATCATCAAGTTAAAAATGTGCTGAGAAAACCTGCTAGAAGTGATACTGTCATGTCAGGACCCAAGACTTCTTGGGTACCTGTTTGTGCAAAATAACATTGCTATGCATGTGTGCCTTGGGACTGGAATAAAAGGGGTAATGATCCAAGGCACTCAAGAATGAATAACCCCATTCTCACACTGTTCAGGTAAACTCTCTACATTTCATGTTTTGAAATTCATCTAGTGCATGCATGCTAAATCTGTTCTTGCATATTCATTCATCATCTGCCAGTTGCATTATTTTCTGATCATGCACTTGCTGAGTGTTCTGTGCAAAATTGAGTTTAAAGGGGTTGTCTGTATCTGATGCATACATAGGCTAATTGCAATTGCTTGATAATTGTGTTATGCATAAACTCGGAAAACAAATTGCATTTCGAATTTTCTGGAAAAATCTGAACTGCTTATGAATGTGGCTTGAAATTTGTGTGTTGCAATAGCTCACTGAAATTCTGAATTGCATATAGGACTGCATGTTGAATTATCATGCATGACCTCAATGATATATAAATGGTAAGATACCAAAAGGCAGGGAAGTCTGTCTGGAGGTTCTTACTATGTGTGAGGTGGTCTTTTAGACCAAGTGCTCCGCCTAGTACCATGGGTCACCTTGTTGGATAGGACAGTCTGAATGTGCATGAATCAAAATCATATGTTCAGTTTCTCATGGCAAACATTGCATGTTTTAAGGGGGAGTTACTTGCATGTGTTTTTGCATACATAAAGTGCATTGCATTTCCTTAGATTGAAAATACCAAAAAGATTGTCTAAATACATGTTGTCAGGGGGAGTCAATGCATTGCATAAAGGTTCTCAAATGCATACTCATGTGAGAATTCATTGCATATCCTTCCTTATTGATTTTGTTGACAGACCTTGAACATATTTTTGAAAATATTGAGTTTCAAAATCTCTCCTATCAATTGGTATCATTTGGCTTTAGATTTCTATCAGTCTGTCATGAAGATTTCAATGGGACTATCTCGATCATAAATCTGAAAATTCTTGAACTAGAAATCTTCTATTATACACTTTTATGAATGACTGAAATAACTCATGTGGTTTAAGTTTAATGTATTCAATGAGTTTGGCTTTAAAATCTCTTAAAAATATCTGAAGCATGTTTAATAAACCTTAACCATCTGTTTCATGCTGTGTCTTGTAAAATCTTCTGAGAAATCTGCATTATTGAATACATGACTTTATTTGGTTAAGTACATGAAATTGTTATTGATTTGAAGCAAATGAATTTTTCTGAAATGTCTAAAGGGTATTTTCTGGCAGAGCAATGACCTTGGTCATTGAGAAACACATGTCCAAAGGACTGTGTCATGAGGTACCATAGTTAACTCTGATTAAGAATAATTGAATTTCAGGCAGAGCAATGGCATGCACACTGAGAAATACAACTCACTCATCAAGAAATGATTTGCAGTGTGTCATGATGTGAAAATGCTATCTCTGTTCATATAAAGCATGACAGTTAGTCACACTAAGTGCTTAGGGATATTGGCCTCTGATCAAGGTATATCCTCTAGTTACAAGGTGTGCACTGAACTAGAGTGCTCGTAAAATTTGTAGCATGAAAAATTGTTGAACGAATTGAAATATCTGAATATTGATGCTAAAATCAAATTGCTACAATCCTAGACAAAATCATATGACTTCATAATTGCTTGATTTCAATATTGATACATGTAATTCCGAAAGAAGTCAATAAATTTGATTGTGTAAGAGAAAGAGAGTTTTATCAAGATAAATATGAGGGCTTGGTTCATTTTTATTAAACCATGGTTTTAGATATTAATACAGAATTTTATTGATAAACTCTGCATACATCATGTTTAAACCATGCTGATCAATAAAATTCATTCATAAGCCCTTATAATGGAAGACTTTGAAATATTCTGATTTGGATTTATGAGAATGACATTTCCTTGAAAATCTGACTGAAATTCTTGTAGTTGAAGCCTCTTTAAAAATCTGCTAATTGAACCTCTTCTGCTCATTGACCTGAACTTCTCTTTGTTTGCCCATGTGATCTCCTTTTCATTCATTTCATAAGATTCTATTTATTGAGGGGGAGCCTCCTTGTCATATGCATCATGCTGCATAGAAGGAGAAGAATTGTGCTCTTGCATTCATATTTCTGGTATCTGCATCTACATTTATACCCCTTCCCATGGTTTATTATGATTCGACCAAAGGGAGAGATTGTTTGCCAAAGAGGGAGAATATCATTCAATCATTGCATGCAGGTTCCTTTTGATCATCTCTAACTCATGCTCTTGCTGAAACTCTTAAAGGGGGAGAATCATGTTCTTGCAAGGGGGAGAAATTTACTGATTTTTTATACATGCTTTAATTTCTCAAACTATTTTCTTTTTGATGAAGTCAAAGGGGGAGAATAGTTTGAGTCATCAGTTTGACTCACGGGATGACTCACTGTGTAGTGTTGCCATCATCAAAAAGGGAGAGATTGTTGTGCCCCTGTGGTTTTGTTGATGGTTTTAATGGTGGTTTTGATGATTGGCCTTTGAAGTGAGTTATTCACTGTGAGTCATCTTGCTGTGTGAGTCATCATGCTATTATTCACTTTCTGATCATAATGCAGTTCTTCATAAGTTCTGATATGGCATTGCATATTTGATTATGTTCAGTCATGTTATTGTTGCTCTTTAGACTGTAGTTTGATACTGCAGCGTCGACCCATCAAACTGCAGCGTCGACGCTGCCAAGGCACTTCAGAGGTAGCAGTAAGAAATATTTGATCTGCTGCGTCCACGCTGCTTGGGCAATGCGTTGACGCTTGGTGCCTCTTTAATGTTGCTGCATTTATTCATTGGTCTGGTCTGTGGTGCGTCGACCCCTTGTGTTGATGGGTCGACCCCTCAGTTCATTCATCGGTTGTTCACAAGTCCATACATTGATCTTCACCTGAAGTCCATACATTGGTCCTCTTTCAAAGTCTGTACATCAGCTTGATCGAGTAAGTCTGTACAGCATGCCTTAGTGTTCATATCATTAAGTCAGTACATTGGCATCTCTTCTTCAAGTCTGTACACCGGGCATCTTCTAATTGAAGTCTGTACAGCCAATGCACTTAACTCAAGTCCATACACTGGAAGCTCTTCATTTGATTGAGTCTATACATTGTCCTAGGCTAAGTGTGTACAGTGTCTCATTCATGCTTTGATTAATGAAGTCTGTACATCAGTCTTCACATTCTAAGTCTGTACATTCACAGCGAATTCAATGTCTATACATTGGGCTTTTACATGAAGTCTATACATTGTTGTTTGCATTGTAAAGTCCATACATTAGTTGTTATTCTTCAATGTCTATACACTGCCTTTAGGATTTAAAGTCTATACAGCCGTTGCCTCCCTTGTTGAAGTTAACACATTGGGCAAGTCTGTACGTTGTATTCGCCTTCACAAGTCTATACAACGAAGTATGTACACTGCAATGTACATACTTAAACCTTATGACTTCATTCTTGTTGCTGAAGGGAACAGGGTCGACGTTGGGAGCTTAAAGTGTCCACGCATCAGTTAACGAAGCCTTCACGATATCTTCCACTGCGTCAACGCCACAATGGAGCAGCGTCGATGCAGCGGCTTAAGAGACGCCAATATACAAGGCAAGATAGGCCTTAATGTACATGTTCGTGCGTCAACGCCACCAACTGGCAGCGTCGACACAGCAGTTCAAGAAAGGGGCGACTTATCTCTGGCTGTCTTCAACGCGTCAACGCTATCCACAGCAGTGTCGACGCAGTGGGGCAAATTCAAATGTGTACAAGCAAAGAGTAGACGCAGTGATGCCAGTGCGTCAACGCGGTCAGTCTCCAAAAACAGTAAGTGTGGTAAATTATTAGAATATTTCGATGCAGTACAAGGGGACCCCAATTATGAAAGGGCATGTGATCCTATAACAAAGGACGTGCCAGCAGTCAGACACGTGGAAGCTGGGGCCTGCTACTTCACCACGTAGACCAACCCATCGAAGCTCTTTAGGGCATCTCTGCCCTATCCTCCGGAGCCCCTGTTATTGGTATATAAATCCTTCTTCATCTTCAGAAAAGAATAGCTCACTCCAAGGAAGAAGTGAAGCAAAAGAGGCCATCTGAGAGCAGAAAGAGAACTCGAGCGAGATAGGCCAGAAGAGAAGAAGAAGAAAAAGAGAAGAAGAAGAAATAGAAGAAGAGTGAGCCAGCAGAAGAAAAAGGGTTGCAGAGAAAAAGGAGAGGATAGCGTGAGAGAAAAGGAGAGCAGAGGAGAAAGAAAGAGAGATAGAGAGAGAGAGAGAGAGAGTTCGTGGAGAAGAAGGAAGAAGCTATTGAAGATCTGTCCACTGGCGTCTGGATTAAATCCAAGCCAGATCTGCTCCTTTGAGAGCTACATTCTTGTTCTTCATTTACAGCCTTCTGATCGCTGTGTATTTTCTGTTTCCTTATTTTTTTCTTTTGTTTCTTTGGTCAGCCTTGTTCTTCTGATTGCCCTACTGGGGATCGGGTTCCTCCTGTGGATTCAGGAGAAGGGAGACTTGTCTCCGGTTCTGGGCTTGTGGCTAGCAAGTCCAGAGGTCCCTCCGGTCTGGAGGAAGAGAGACTTCGGTCTCTAGTTTCCAAGTGGCTGGGAGTCACTTGGGGTGTCCCTCCGGTTGGGAGGAAGAGGGGAGGCTGTTCCCCTGGTCAAGCTGTATGGCAGCAACTTGTTTGCAGACTGAGTCTGCGTTCTAGCTTGTGCTAGTGGAAGCCTCACTCCGGTTGGGAGTGAGGGGTGGACGTAGGTCTTGGTGACCGAACCACCTAAAAATCCTCTGTGCAGTGTGGGTGTGCTTTGCTCCTTATCTTCTACCTCATTCACAGGTTACCTTAGCATTCTCGTTTATATCTGTGCTGCTTCCGCTAGTTGATTGTTTAGTCACGAGATAGACGTTTGTTCTTCGGTTCAAAAGAGATTCTGATTAGTTATCCTGTCTGTCTATCTTGTTCTAGTTAGTGTTGTAGTTTTTATTGAGTGAAAAGTTTTTTAAGGGTGGGATTCATTCACCCCCCCCCCCTTCTGAATCCTTGCACCGATCCTATGAGTGGGATCCATGTCCTGGTCAGCGGGCCGATCGGGCTGGGGGTGGTACCGCTGTGGTGGGGGCTCCTAGAGGTACGATCCCTAGGAAGGGAACTTGCTGGTTCGCCTCGTGGAAGGTGAGACGGCCCGACTGGGGATGTTGTTGGTTGCTGCCCACGGACCTGTTCTGCTATTTCAGGGCTGTGCGATCCGGTGAAAATAACTGCTGCGATTAGACCCGACGTCGGATCGATGTGAGACTGGCGCAGTTGTGAAGCTAACTCGGAGATCTTCAACCCTCTGGTGTTACAAGAATTTTTCTATCTCTGCATTTTCCGTGGTTGAATTTATAACAGGCGGATTGACAGACTCAGGAAATACAGGGTAGAGTGGGATCTGCCTGAGAACGTGGGTTGACAAAATATCAAACGGTGGAGTTTGGATCTAAAATTTATATGGATGGTAGATGGGAAGGTAAGGAACACGGGGATAATTGTTTTGTAATTTTTGGAGGTGGTTTGATATGTAAAATGGATTTTATCACTAGGATGGGTCGGATCTGCACTGCAAGGGGCATAATAGATTTAGGAAAATGTAGTGGTTTTTTTTATGGGAAAGAAAATTCATAAAATCACAAAAAAAAATTGGGGGCGAAGGCTTTGGTGGACAGAACTCTCAGTCCAAATTTAAGCTCAATCTAAAATCGGGAAGGGGGTGAAAGGGGTGAAGAGATTGCTTGCTGGAACACAGATCTGCACTGGGGCAGGCCGTGTAGTACTAGGGAAACATGGATGGAACGGGGGGCAAACGGATGAATTAGGGCATGAAAATTTTTGTGGAGGAGGGTGATCACGTGGGGAACTTACCCTTGAAATCTCAGATCGATCTGATCTGGGGGTTGGGAGGAAGAATTCCGAAACCGGGCTGCTGTCCAGGGTTGGACAGAACTCCGACGGGTTGGCGGTGGAGGTGCGACGGCGGCGGCGGAGATGAGCTTCTCACTCAAGGGGGAATTGATAGGGAGATTCACACCTCAGGGATTGGAGATCTCACAGCTGCAAGAGTGGGAGAGGAGAGAGGAGGGGCGCACTTGGCCTTCTTGGGCAATTTTCCAACTTTTTTCACATTAATTCTGTCAAATATGGAAAATACAATGCTATTATGTGAAATGTAAACCCTATGTAAATGACTAAGACTACCCTTAGATCTAGGGTTTGGGAGGTGGAGAGGGGGATTCCTGCAGCCCACTCAAAGAGCTGACCCAACTAGACCCAACAGGGCCCGACGAGGCAAGCTCGTCCAAGTGACAGCCCACAGGGCCCACTTGGAAAAGCCCAATAAAACAATGCTCGAGGAAACAACTCTCCTAGGCGACCCCAAGGCTCGGAGAGCCCGAGCATCGGTCAGGTCACAGGAAGACCCGCGCACTAGCTATCCCTCCGCACGAAGGAGGGAAGCGCTAGCCGGTCTGTCCGACCCATCTCCTCACCGAGCTAGGCCTATTGCCCAAGTAGGGCCGGCCCCTCTAAGCTCGGTACGACCGATAAAATGTTTATCATTGCAGCCGTTAGAGTCCACAGCGGGCCGGGCGCCAAGAAGTCCAGGAGCTCCGGCTTCCCCGCGAGGATAACGCCCCCACGATGAGGCCATAAACGCCCACGATGAGAACGTAACCTCCACCGGAGACCCCTCGGCTTGCAGGACTCCAGAGGGCAGCGCACTATTTAAACCTGGGATACCCTCCGGCGAAAGGTAAGTCCAGATCCACCCCCAATTCCTGAGCACGGATCACTTCACCCCATTTGTGGAGAGGGATCTCATGCCTTCACCTTCTCCTCCCTATCGCTGCTCCCACCATTGCTCTACTGACTTGAGCGTCGGAGGGTTTCGCCCCAGGGAATCCCCCTGGGCCCTCTGACCCGTTTCCCTGTCTTGCAGTTCACTAACTTGGTGATTACCACGACGCTCAGGAACCAGCGAGAGATAACGCCTCTTCATCTGGCGCCGTCTGTGGGAAACGCACGAAGAGCCAACATGGTGAGAAAGAGCTCAGGGAGGAGGTCCGCCGGTGAAAGGGGTAAGGCCATGGTAGCAGTATGGGATGGCCCTTCCAGGGCCTCACAGAACCCTCCCTCCAACGCCAGCATCGCCGCCGACGGACCACCCCCCCCCTGCGGCGGTGGGGCTACCCCCCTACGGTGGCGCCGAAGCCTTCCAGGCCCTCAACGCCAAACTGGATGTCCTCGTGGAACTCATGAAGACCCAGGCGGCCAGGGATGCAAGGTCCCGTGCCCCGTCAGGAGCCCCCCCCCCCCCCCCGCAGGAGTACGTCCCAGCACACAGCTGGGGGCCGCTTCACCCTCCGCGGCCAGCAGCTCATTCGTAATAGGGTCGGAGGACCCTCACAAGCTCCGCCTCCGGAGCAAGAGCCCTCCTCCACGCCGAGGAAAGGAAGGCGGGGGACGTAACGGCCAGATCCGAAGCCGACGTTCCCGGAGACCGCCAAGACGCTCCCCCCAGCCCCGCGGCACGACAGCAACCGGAGTTATCCCTCCGGCTGCGAGATTTCGAAAGGCGCTTCGCTGAGCAGGAGCGCGCCCTTCGCGCCCTACAGAAGGCCTCTTCCCAGAAGACGAGGAGAAATCCCCGTTCTCCGAGTATATCTTGAAGGCAGAGGTATCTCCCAGAGCCCCCATACCAACCTTCAAGCTTTACGACGGTCAGGGCGACCCCGGCCGACCATTATGATAGCTTCGACGCCCTGATGACTCTACACGGAGCGTCGGACCCCATCAAGTGCCGAGCCTTCGTGACCACTCTGGCCCAGGGCACTCAAGCGTGGTTCCGGGCCCTCGCCCCCGGATCCATCCGAGACTTCAAGCAATTCGGGCGAGTCTTCAAGGAGAGCTTCGCCGGAAGTGCCCCCCCAAGGTCGGTAGCGGGGCTCTTGGCCCTTAAACAGGCGCAAGGGGAAAGGCTCCGGGCTTACGTCCACTGATTTAAATCGGAATCCCTCCGAATCCCCGGCCTGGACGTTGCCTCGGCCACAACCGCACTGACCGGGGGTACCCAGGATGAGAACCTCCGCCGTGAACTTGTCCTCCACCCTCCCTCGACCCTTGCCGAGCTAGTGACTCTGGCTCTGCACCACGCCAAGTGCGAAGAAGTACTCAGCGCTTGCCGAGACGCAACAGGCTCGGGTCGGGAGGGGGACAAGAAGCGGGGCCCTGAGCCAAATCCTAGCTCGGGAAAGAAGCGAGACCGAGATGGAGAACGCAAGCGGAAGTACGAGCGGTACACCCCGTTAACCGCACCGGTCTATGAAATCTATGAAGACGTCAAAGACTCGGGACTCCTCCGTCGGCCCGAGCCGATGAGGTCGAAAAACCGCAAGCGAGACAGACATTGTCTATTCCACGGCGATCATGGGCATCACACCGGTGACTGCCACCAGCTCCAAGATGAAATCGAGCGCCTCATCCGCCTGGGGCACCTGGCTCGGTTCACTGCCGAGCGCAGAGAAGATCAAGGCGCCGCAGAAGAGATCGACAACGCCCCCCGAGGGGTTCACATCAACGTCATCTCCGGAGGAATAGCATCAGGAGGCGACAGCAGCCGTGGAAGGAAGCGTCATGCCGAGCGGGCGAGCCGAGCCCCAGAGCCACCCAAGGCCCCGCCCCAGGTCATAGTCTTCTCCGATCAAGACCTGGAGGGGCTGAGCACCCCGCATGATGATGCCCTCGTAATCTCGGCCACTATAAACCATTGTAACGTAGATAGGATTCCTGTGGACAATGGAAGTGCCCCTGATGTATTGTCTTATGACTGTTTTCTCAAAATGGGAGAGGATCCATCCAAACTCCGCCCGGTCCAAACGCCCCTCTATGGGTTCATCGGCCTGGCCACTCTCCCCGAAGGAGCCCTAAGCCTGCCAGTTACCCTCGGCACCCAACCCAAAACCGTTACGGTCATGGTAGACTTCATGGTGATCAAAGAGATGATAGCGTACAACGCCATCTTCGGCCGGGAATCCTCAGCCGGATCAAGGTAGTACCATCTACCTATCACCAAAAAATGAAGTTCCCCACCAAAAATGGGGTAGGGGAAATCCGAGGTAACCAGGCCACGGCCCGAAGGTGCTATAATATCTCGGTGGAGGCCACGAGGTCGGGCGGGAATGATAAGGGCCCCCGGGAAGTCGAGGAAAAATCCGCAACCACTGAGCCAGGTGGCTAGTTGCTAACAATTTTCCTAAATGACGACCCGACCCTAGGAGTAAGGATCGGAGCCGACCTACCACCCGAGGAACAGCAGCAATATAAGAAATTTCTCTCTGAGTACATCCGAGTCTTCGCTTGGTCCGACGATCAGCTCCCTGGGATACCATAGGAGACCGTGATGCACAGACTCAACCTCAACCCCACCATGAAGCCCATGCAGCAGCGCCGAAGGAAGCACGCACCCGAGAAGCAGATGATTATCAAGGCGCAGGTCACCAAGGGGCAAGAGACTGGTCTTTTTAAACTGTTCTTGTACCCGACGTGGCTAGCCAATGTCATCCTGGTACCAAAGGCTTCCGGCAAGTGGCGGATGTGCGTGGACTTCACCGACTTGAATAAGGCGACCCCTAAGGACTGCTATCCCTTGCCCAGCATCGACCAACTGGTCGATTCGACATCAGGCAACGAGATGCTCAGCTTCCTGGACGCCTATTCGGGTTACCATCAGATCAGAATGAATTCTGAAGAAGTCGAAAAGACCGCCTTCATCACCGACTACGGCGTGTACTGCTATACCCGGATGCCTTTCGGGTTGAAGAACGCTGGAGCCACATATCAAAGACTGGTCAATCACATGTTCGAGGAGCAGCTAGGTCAGAACGTCGAGGCCTACATTGACGACATGCTCGTCAAGACCCCCAAGGCCCAGGACCACTTCACCGACCTCGCTGAAACCTTCGGCGTCCTCCTGAAGTACAACATGAAGCTCAATCCTACCAAGTGCACCTTCGGAGTAAGATCCGGGAAGTTCCTGGGTTTCCTGGTCACTCAGCGTGGGATCGAAGCCAACCCCGACAAAGTCCAGGCCATCCTGGACATGCACCCGCCCGCCTGCATTAAGGACGTCCAGCGTCTGACGGGGCGTGTCGCCGCTCTCAGCCGTTTCTTGTCCCGTGCGGCCGAATGATGCCTGCCCTTTTTTAAACTGTTGAGGGGGCCCAAATTGGCATCTGCTACGTTCGCATGGGATGAGAAATGCCAGAAAGCGTTCGCCAAGCTCAAGGAGTTCCTGGCCTCACCCCCGGTGCTCTCCAAGCCCGTGCCGGGCGAAGTCTTGCTGCTCTATCTCTCGGCGACGTCATCAACGGTTAGCTCGGTCCTAGTCAGAAATGACTCGGGAATCGAAAGACCAATCTACTACACCAGCAAGGTGCTCAACGAGGCCGAGAGGAGGTACCCCGCAACCGAGAAGCTCGTGCTAGCGCTGGTTACCTCCACGAAACGCCTCCGACCCTACTTCCAGGGGCACCCCATCACCGTGCTAACCGGCGAGCCGTTGAAGAAGATTTTGGCCCACCCCGAGGCCTCGGGGCGACTCGTCAAATGGGCCATTATGCTTGGGGCCTATGACATCTCGTATCGCCCGCGCTCAGCTATAAAAGGTCAAGCGCTCGCCGACTTCATCGCTGAAAGCACCATCCCGACCGAAGGTAGACTACCGACCATGCCCGGGCCAACCTGGGAACTGTACGTCGACGGATCTTCCAACTCGGTCGGTAGTGGTGCTGGGATCCTCCTAAGATCCCCCGAAGGAGTGGAACTGCAGTACGCCTTGAAATTCAACTTTCATGCGTCCAACAACGCTTCCGAGTACGAGGCCCTTATATCGGGAGCGCGCATGGCCCGGCGGTTGGGGGCTGAGCTAGTCAGGATCCACACCGACTCTCAGCTGGTCGCAAGCCAGGTCAACGGCGAGTACGAAGCTCGAGAGGCACCCATGATCAAATACCTCCAGCTGGTCAGGAGCCTGGCCCAACAATTCGAGGGGTTCGAGGTAGTCCGAATAGCCCGGGAAGAAAACTCCCGAGCGGACGCCCTCTCTCGGTTGGCCTCCTCCCTAGACCCAGAAGGTACCCGATCGGTCCTCCTCGAAGAGCTAGAACGCCCGAGCATTGACTCGGAGCTCCTCGCTGTTGACTCGGCCGTCCCGAGCGACTGGCGCACCCCCTACCTGTCTTGGCTCCAAGACTCCCAAGAGCCCTCCGACCCTTGAGAAGCACGCCGAATGAAGTACCAAGCCCGGTGCTTCGTCGTCCTGGACGACACACTCTACCGAAGGTCTTTCGCCGGCCCTCTCCTGAAGTGCCTCGGCCACGACGAAGCCAGCCGAGCCATCCAAGAGATTCATGAAGGCCTGTGCGGAGCGCACTCAGGGGCAAGGTCACTGGCCAGGATCCTGTTACGATAGGGGTACTGGTGGCCCACCCTGCAGCGCGACTGCTCGGCCTACGCTCAACAGTGCGACCGATGCCAGCGGTTCGACCACTTGGTCCATCAGCCAGCTACAGAACTCGTCACCCTCACCGAGTCTTATCCCTTCGCTCGGTGGGGGATCGACATTCTCGGGCCATTCCCTATGGCTCAGTCCCAGAAAAAGTTCATTATCGTCGCCATCGACTACTTCACTAAATGGATCGAGGCCGAAGCCACTGCAAGGATCACCGAGACAGTCGTCTGGAGTTTCGTCTGGAAATCGATCATTTGTCGCTTCGGCATCCCCCGAGTGATAGTGAGCGATAACGGTTGGCAATTCAATTCTCGATATTTCCGAGACAGATGCGCCGACCTAAACATCCGCAACCACTTCACTTCGGTTGCCCACCCTCAGGCCAACGGGCTGGTCGAAAATGCCAATAAGACTATCTTGAAAGGCATAAAGACCAGACTCGGCAAAGCCAAGGGTAGTTGGCTCGAGGAATTGCCTAGCATACTGTGGTCGCACCGAACGACTCCCAGGACGGCAACCGGTGAAAGTCCTTTTCAGTTGGTGTACGGCACTGAGGCCGTCATTCCATTAGAGATCGCCAACCCGTCTCTCCGAGTCATCCGCTACTCGCTCGAGGAAAACAACCAAAAGCTACTCGAGAACCTCGACCTAGCCGATGAACTCCGGGATATTACCAGCATCCGAGCGACGGAATACCAGCGACGCCTCACTCGATACTACAATGCCAGAGTCCGAAGCAGACACTTCCAACCGGGAGACTTCATCCTCAGAAAAGCCGAAGCCTCTCGACCACTAGAGGCGGCGGGCAAGCTGTCCCCTAACTGGGAAGGCCCCTACCGAGTGGTCGAGACGCTCGGGAAAGGTGCGTACAGGCTAGCAACAATGGAAGGGGAACCCATTCCTCGGACATGGAACGCAGCCGCACTACGCAAATTCCATTTTTGAAATTGTACAGCAAGATGGACAAAATAAATTCCTTTTCTTTTCATTCAAAACTATTGATACATCAGAAAGGTAAAGGCCAGTACATTGCATGACAAAAAGCAAGAAAATCCGTCTGACACCGCTGCAAGGGGTCATCGCTCAGTTGACTCGATCTCGATCTCCTCGCGTCCAGCCACTGACTCTGCCTCGCGTAGAAACTGGCTCGGACAAGAGGGGGCCGATCCAGTTGGCTCAGATGACCCCTGACAAAAGTGACAGAGGGACTGCAGAGAAGGTAACCACCTTCTAAGGTTGGGGAAGGCCACCTTCCAAGTTGATAGAGGCCAGGGAGAAGGAGCGCCGTGAAGACCTCCTCTTTCCCAACCTACCAACTCCTTGGAAGGGAACAGAGAGCAAGCAGCCTCCGAAGAGTAAAAGAAATGAAGAGCAGAAGAGGGAAAAGGAGGCTACAGACGGAGGAAGGCTCCGGTGAGGAGGGAGCTTGGTGCGTCTTCCCCCCCCCCCCATGTAGAGGGGGAGTGGCGGCAGGCATCCCTAATACCCCCATCCGTCCTCCGCCTCGGCGCCCGCCCGGAAGCCACGCCAGAACTGAGAAAGGGCAAGAGCCGTGCCCTCACACGTCGGAGCCCTCTCCAAATCCGTGCGGCGACCGTCGGACCCGTCTCAAACCCGCGCGGCGACTGTGGGACCCGTCCAACAAGCCAGGACAGCAAGAGCTCTCTGCTCCCCGTCGTCGGTGGCGTCACCCTCCGAAGGATCCTCCATGCTCCGAATGCAATGGCACAACGCAAAGTGAAGAAGAAGGAGTGAGGAAAGACCGTTAGAGAAAATCCCAAGCGGTAAAGAGGAAAGGGCGCCCTTCGGTCCTTCTTATAGGCCAAAGGAGGCTACACGCCTTAAATGACTCCCCCCTCGAAAACACGCCAAAGGATTTCTCCCCTGAACGGTCACCTCCAACTCCTCGTTTCCCGCCCCAGCGGGATTCACGAAGCGGCCTGGCATTCAAAGCGTGAAGGAACGGAAAGACGCCCCGTCAGAAGCCTACCAAATCAGCATGTGAAAACCACGCAGGACATATCGGCACTCTCCAACTACTTCAGATACGCCAACCAAATCACGGCAAGGATGGCGATCAAACAAGTAAGTCATTCATTATCTCATAAAGAGGAAACTCTCTAAAGGAGGAAAGAGAGACAAACAAGAGACAGCGGCAAAAGAAGGCAAAATACATCAGGCCTCGGGCCCACTTTGAAGCTTGGGAGCGACGGAAGTGGGCGCGTCACCCCCAGCACCCCCGGTGACGGCCGACCCGGGCACTGACCTCGCCTGTGCGAGAACTGTCTCGGTCGCGAGCCCTCCCGAGACATCCGGAGTTGGTGACCCCGCCGGAGGAGACCCCTCTGGATCTTCCCCGCCCGACGTAGATGAGCTAGAAGCCGACTCATCCGAGTCATAGCTCTGGCCCAAAGGGAACTCGATCCCGGAGTCTTGCTCGTCGGCGTAGTCCACCGCCCGACGATAACCCTGCTTAAACCCCTTTCGGGTGCCCTGGCGAAGCGCTACCTCATAATATGGTAGGGCGGCTCTCTCCAGGTCGGCTGAGTAGGCGTCCGAGCTCCTATACCGCTCGATCGCCTCCACCTCGATCTGCTCCGTCCTTCCAACGAGCTCGACCCAAGCCCGCTCCGCCTCGGCCGCACGCTCCTCTGCCCCCGCCAGGCGTTCCTCTGCCTCGACCCTCCCTCGCTCGGCTTCGCTCGACCGTCTCTCCTCCTGGGCTCGGTCCACCTCGGCCACGGAACGAAGGCGCTCCGCTACCTCCGCCCGGTCCAGTAGCTCGGCACGTTCAAGCTCCCAGCGACCGTCCAGCTCGAGGTGATGCAAACGCTCCTCTTCCAAGAGTTTACCCTTCCTCTCGAGCGACTCTCGGGCCTTAGCCAACTGCTCAGTCAGCGCCTCGGTTTCTAGCCAGCTCGCCCATGCCAAATCCCTGATCACGGAGAACTCCCGTCGAAGCCCCTTATGCTCCTCGCTGAGGCGGGCCAGTTTCCTCTCGCACCCCCCGAGGGCCCAGGCGAGACTCGACCGCTCCGCCTCCGTCCTGGCGTACATCTCCGCCATCAAGGCTGCCGACCGAGCCATGACTAGGCCGCCCTCCATGACGACGTCGAGGACTCCGGAGGGGGAGTGGCGCTTGTCTCCCCCCCTCGTCCTTGCGGCAACCTCTCGACAAACCCAATACAGGTCACCCGAAACACCGAGCCTTTCCAAGGCCTCCGGCACAGAGATCCGCTCCCCACCAGACGCCCCGCCAGAAGGTTCGGCTCGAGCAACGGGGCCGACCGCCCCGCGCGCCGCGGTCGGTTGGGGTTGCGACGCCTCCCCGGGTGAACCCCCAACCTCGACCGACGCCACGGGATCGACCGCACCGGGAACTTCGAGCACTTGGGGCTACGACGCCCTCGCAGGCGAACCCCCAACCCTATCTATCTCGGCCCGCGCCTCGCCGCCCGAGACATCGCCGACCTCGACTGGTCTCCCGGTCTCGACGTCGGCTACTTCAGCACCGGCCCCCTCCATCCCCGGGGAGGGCAGAACCGACCCATCTCCGCTCTCTGAGGGGCCCCTGGTCTCCTCGGCCCCCTCTCGCCTGGTAGGTGGGGGAGCTGGCCCGGAAGGGTCGGCCCCATCTTGCCCTCGAGAGGGGAGCGCCGCCGAGCCAGAGTCGCCCCCTGCAGCGGTAGGAAGGCCAGCCTTCTTGGCCCGTTTCTTGGCCTTCACGGCTTCCCGCAATTTTCCCTCCATGGGATCCTTGTGCTTCGCCCCGCTTGGCCGCGAAGATCCCTCGGAGGCCACCCCCTTGCCCTTATCCCGGGCTTGGGAATGACCCACGGGAATGACAGGCTCATCAGCCGCCGAGCCATCCCCAAGATCGATGACCTCGGTTACTTCTTCCAAAGGTTCCCGCCGGATGTCTGTAATGAAGAAGAAGATTCGGTTAAGAAGCGAAAAGGTGACCCTCCGACCCCGCAGAAGGATCCGAAGGATGATACCTGATGGCTTGAGCTGCGTAAGCAGATGCTGCTCTACGTTCTCCAGCGTCACCAGCTCCTCAGTCGACCGGCGATTTGTCAACAAGCGAACGGCGTATTCCTCCACATCGGCGGGGAACTCCTCCTGCCGCGGGGGAAGATTCGGATGGAAGTTGGGCATAACCTGGCACCTCCAGGATTCATCCACTGCTTCCGCCTTCACCCAGAAAAATTGCCTCTTCCACCCTTTGTGCGAAGAATCCTTCGCCGCCAGCGGAATACAACTCCGATTCCTACGCGCCTGAATAAAGTAGAAGCCTTTCCCCGCCGACGGATGTGCCTTCAGCTCGAAGAAATAATGAAAAAGATCCAGGGACGGGGGAACCCCCTACAGGCGGCAGAGGATCCGAAAGGCAGACATCAGAAGATATGAGTTGGCCACCAACTGAACAGGCGCCAACACGAAAAAATTGTGAAGCTTCAGAACGAAGGGCTCGAAGGGGAGGCAGAATCCGCTTTTTCACTCTAGGAGAAAAGTACAGATAAGGCCCGTGCGGCTATCCAAGCTCATCTCGTATGGGGCAGCAGCTGCAAAGCTATATCGGAGAGGCAGGCAAAACCGATGCTCCAGTTTCTTCACATCAGCCTCCCCCAACTCGCTACGATTGGGGACGGGCTCCCGCCTCACCTGCTCGATTTTCGAGCGCAGATCCGCCATAAAGCTAGAAGAAGAACCTTCACGAGAGCCCGAAGACTCCGGGGGAGAAGGAAGCTGCCGGATCGCCTCCGCGGTTATACTCGCCAGCTCCTCAAATGCCGCCGCAAGAACTCGCTCCCCCGCTGTATCTTCACGGCGCATCAAGGAGCCCCAGAAGCAAAGAAGTGGATGGAAGGCCAAAAACCCTAGAAAGGCTGGGAGGATGAGCAGCGCCCTACGCCTATAAACCCTCGCGGGAGGCGACGCGCCGTTCCAACCTCCGAGAAAAAGGGGGGGGCTTCATTTCAAATCCGTCAGGATCATTATTACTACGGGCCCAGGCGACCACTACACGTGGCTTCATAACGCCGATAGGATTCCACCCACCCGAGCCACGCCGGTCCAAAGCCTCGAAAAACTACTCAACCGAGCCCCCTTGGCTCGGGAGTAGGAGGGGGACAAGTGGAGAGGGGGATTCCTGCAACCCACTCAAAGAGCTAACCCAACTAGACCCAACAGGGCCCGACGAGGCAAGCTCATCCAAGTGACAGCCCACAGGGCCCACTTGGAAAAGCCCAATAAAACAATGCTCGAGGAAACAACTCTACTAGGCGGCCCCAAGGCTCGGAGAGCCCGAGCATCGGTCAGGTCACAGGAAGACCCGCGCACGAGCTATCCCTCCGCACGAAGGAGGGAAGCGCTAGCCGGTCTGTTCGACCCATCTCCTCACCGAGCTAGGCCTATTGCCCAAGTAGGGCCGGCCCCTCTAAGCTCGGTACGATCGATAAAATGGTTATCATTGTAGCTGTTAGAGTCCATAGTGGGACGGGCCCCAAGAAGTCCAGGAGCTCCGGCTTCCCCGCGAGGATAACGCCCCCACGATGAGGCCATAAATGCCCACGACGAGGACGTAACCTCCACCGGAGACCCCTCGGCTTGCAGGACTCCAGAGGGCGGCACACTATTTAAACCTGGGATACCCTCCGGTGAAAGGTAAGTCCAGATCCACCCCCAATTCCTGAGCACGGATCACTTCACCCCATTGGTGGAGAGGGATCTCGCGCCTTCACCTTCTCCTCCCTATCGCTGCTCCCACCATTGCTCTACTGACTTGAGCGTCGGAGGGTTTCGCCCCAGGGAATCCCCCTGGGCCCTCTGACCCGTTTCCCTATCTTGCAGTTCACTAACTTGGTGATTACCACGACGCTCAGGAACCAGCGCGAGATTTCGCCTCTTCAGGAGGGGTACATAGGGAATGTGAATTCTACCATGTGGTCAAAGAAAAATAAAAAAAACTACATAAAAGGACAAAGAAGGGGACGCCCCTTTGAAAATGGGGTGGAAAAAATGGAATTTTCTTCCATCTTGTCTCCTTGGTCCAAGTCCAACCTAGGACTTTGAACCAGCCCCACATGGCCCATGATCTTATGTGGACCAATGGGAAAGAGGGTGGGGGTCCCTGCTGGACCTACTGACATTTTACATAGAAACCCAAAGACTTCTAAAGACTAACAAATAGGCTTATAATGCCTTACATTTGCAAACCCAATTACCTAAGGATATAAATGCAAATGAAGGACACAAATGAAAAAAAATAAAATGTAGTGCTCGGTGTAGATTCCCATCAATTCTCCCCGGGTGGGAAGAACTCGACCCCGTCGAGTAAGGGGTACGGCAGCTCGTGTGGCTCCTGCAGATCTATCACCGTACCACGTAGCGCGGAGTACGCTCCACTCCAAGTAATCGTCACCTGCCCATCCCGTATATATTCGATATGCACATGCTGCGGTGAGAATGAGGCTAGTGGTGGACACTCCGGGGTGGGGTCACTTGCAAAGGGGAGGAGGCGGCTCGAAGACTCACTAGGAATCACCGCTGGGTCCCTGTATGTGACTGGATCCGAGATATAGAATGGTAGAGCTGTTCCCCTAGTTGTTAGGCAAGTCCACAACATACGCATGGGATCCGACTTGCTTCACACTCGAAAGGGGCTGACATCGCGAGCTGACCTTAGACTGGCTAGACTCGACACATGCAGACTGTCACAAACTGTATGAAATAAAGACTCACACACATGACCCTAGACTCATACATAATGCGGTATACTGGCTATTAAGTGTCTGGGAGGTCTGGTGGATCCCCATGGACATCTTCCTCGTCACGAAAGAACTCGTCAGCTAGGTCCTACTCGGCCTCATAGCTGACTGGAACTAGCCCTGATGGTGAGACTTCTCCAACCCTTTGGTCCCCAATGACTATAGATGTACGTGTGGGGCACTGGCCTGCAAAGTGGCAAAACCCCTGGCAGCGATAACACTATTGTCGTGACCCACTAGTCTCTCTGATAAGTGGTCCCTTACCCTTATCCTCCTGACGGACAGGGGGTGTAGGCAACAGGGGTGGAGGTGTGGGTGTCGGGGAACGGGCAATAGGTCCCGTTGGGCGGGCAATGGGTGCCGGTGGTTTGGGTGGAGGTAGATCCCTTGGCGGGGGAGTGCGAGGCCTTGGAGGGAATGGCTCTTGACGGGTAGGCTCCTGAGGTCGAGCCATGGGGGCCCTTGGAAATGGGCCTAAGGAGCTACGGGGCTCGGCACTACGAAGAGGGATGGGGCCCAACCGTTGGGTAGACTCGAGCTCTCCCTCAAACTGCTCCATCTCGAGAGCAACCTGATACGCGTCTTCCAACTTGGTCACATTGCGGCGAAAAAGCTCATACTGATAGTGGGGCCGCAGACCACGACGGAAGCGGGAATTGGGCATGGTGCTCTCCTCTGAGACGCCACACCGCAAAAAATACTCATCAAATTCAGCGATATACTCAGAGACAGACTGATCTCCCTGACTGAGACTCTGCCACCTATCGATGAGTCACTGACGGTATGTGGCAGGAAGGTACTTTTTTCGAAGCTTGACCTTCATCTCACCCCATGTGTCAACCTGGGGCTCCTGCCGATGAAATAACATGCTCTCTATGTTCTTCTAATAGGTCTGAGCCTGTCCCATCAGCTTCATGGTAGCGTATCGGACTCTCCGATGGTCCGTCATGTCGAACCAATCAAAATACCGATCCATGCCGGACTCCCATTAGAGATAGACCTTCGGGTCCAAGGACTCGTCAAAAGTAGGAGGATCCGCACAAACGGTCCTGAGGGTCCGCTCATCCTTATCATGATCGCGATTCCGCCGTTGAACTTGACGGTCACGACCATAGCCCCTATTCTCATTATCGGACTCGTAGTCATCCACCTCGGGGGCTCGGCGCCTCCTATCATCTACCCCTTGAGCCCTAGGAGTAATAGGTGGTTGAACCGGCTCCGGTTGACCATTTGTCGGCATAGGGTCCGCCTCAACCGGGGGTCTCTAGGACGGCTACCCTCCCTACCAGACCATGAAAAGACTGGTCCGACTCTACGGCTCTATCCTCTAAGGCCTTCATCCTTCCTTCCAAACGTGCGCCTAGGCCATCCACTGGCGTACTCAATGCTTCCATCTTATTCACTCGAGCACTCAAATCATCCATTTTTCCCATAATAGCTCGAAACATGTCGACCACCAATGACGCATCGGGACTAGGGACTCGGGTATCTGCCATAGGTGGTGGTGGTGGTGAGTATTGGGTACCCCTACGAGTGGGCATGCAATGGACACGGGGTTGGAATGCACCGACCAAGGCAAAATGAAGGACGACCTAAACTCTAATATTCTGTACGTGGCGGAGGTTTGATCCGAAGATCGCACTCACGCAAGTGTGCTACCTTCCGAATAGGCGTAACCTATCATTCTGGAGGCACCTTTTGATATATCGGATATAGAGATGCAATGTGACCTTGGACCGACTTAGACTCTCTCTAGACTTAAATGACTTTTTTTTGTTTTTAATCAAAGACTACCCTAGACTCAAACTTTCACTCTGATATCGGCATTGAGTCGGGTAGTCGGCTCTTCCGTGTACTCGGATGGAGTCACGGGATGGGTCACACTCTCATACTCACAGCGGTGATACAATTGAGCAGGCTAGAATATCCTATCACACTCATGCAGCGGCATATAGAAATATATATGAAAGAAGCAACAATGCCGAGTGAGGGGAGCGGACACGATACCTCCACGCTAACGGGCGTGGGAAAGGCGACCCCGGCCAAGACTCGTACTCCCGGTACAGCAATAACCAATAATTACAAAAATGAATTTATCACCCACTCCACGCATGTAGGTAAAGGGCTACAATGTGAGACCCGGGAGTAGCGGGCTCGGGTTGACGGGCAGCGTTTTGGGCAACTCCGGCGGTACCGCGAGCCAACAAGTGTGGGGTCCACGTCCTGGTCGGCGGGCCGATCGAGTTGGGAGTGGTATTGCTGCGGTGGGGGCTCCTGGAGGGACGATCCCTAGGAAGGGAATGAGCTGGTTTGTCTCGTGGAAGGCGAGACGGCCCCACTGGGGACGTTGTTGCTTGATGCCCATAGACCTGTTCTGCTGTTTCAGGGCTGCACGATCCGGCGAAAACAATTGCTGCGATCAGACCCGACGTCGGATCGATGCGAGACTGGCGCAGTTGTGAAGCTAACTTTGAGATCTTCAACCCTCATGTATTACAGGAATTTTCCTGCCTCTGTATTTTTTGTGGTTGAATTTATAACAGGCGGATTGACAGACTCAGGAAATACTGGGCAGAGTGGGATCTGCCTGAGAACGTGGGTTGATCGAAGATCAAACGGTGGAGTTTGGATCTGAAATTTTTATGGATGGTAGATGGGAAGGTAAGAAACACGGGGATAATTTTTTTGTAATTTTTGAAGGTGGTTTGATATGGGAAATGGATTTTATAATTGGGATGGGTCGAATCTGCACTGCAGGGGGCAGAAAAGATTTAGGAAAATGCAGTGATTTTTTTGATGGGAAAGAAAATTCATAAAATCACAAAACAAATTGGGGACGAAGGCTTTGGTGGACAGAACTCCCAGTCCAAATTTTAGCTCAAACTAAAATCGGAAATGGGGTGAAAGGGGCGAAGAGATAGCTTGTTGGAATACAGATCTGCACTGGGGCAGGCTATGTAGTTTTAGGGAAACGTGGATGGAACGGGGGGCAAACAGATGAATTAGGGCATGAACATTTTTGTGGAGGAGGGTGATCATGTGGGGAATGATCTGATCTGGGGGTTGGGAGGAAGAATTTCGACACTGGGCTGCTGTCCAGAGTTGGATAGAACTCCGGCGGGTTGGCGATGGCGGTGCGACGGCGGCTCGATGGCGGCGGCGGCGGAGGAGATGAGCTTCTCACTCAAAGGGGAACTGATAAGGAGGAATCACACCTCAGGGAATGGAGCTCTCACAGCTGCAAGGGTGGGAGAGGAGAGAGGAGGGGCGCACTTGGCCTTCTTGGGCAATTTTCTAACTTTTTTCACATTAATTCTATCAAATATGGAAATACAATGCTTTTATATGAAATGGAAACCCTAGATAAATGACTAAGACTACCCTTAGATCTAGGGTTTGGGAGGGGTACATAGGGAATGTGAATTCTACCATGTGGTCAAAGAAAAATAAAAAAAAACTACATATAAGGACAAAGATGGGGGCGCCCCTTTGAAAATGGGGTTAAAAAATGGAATTTTCTTCCATCTTGTCTCCTTGGTCCAAGTCCAACCTTGGACTTTGAACCAGCCCCACATGGCCCATGATCCTATATGGACCAATGGGATAGAGGATGGGGGTCCCTGCTGGACCTACTGACATTTTACATAGAAACCCAAAGACTTCTAAAGACTAACAAATAGGCTTATAATGCCTTACAATTACAAACCCAATTACCCAAGGATATAAATGCAAACGAAGGACACAAATGAAAAAAAATAAAATGTAGTGCTCGGTGTTGATTCCCATCACTTCCCTCGCTCCGAGCCTTTCCTCTCTGTTGGCGAATGGTGGATGACTGCCCAAGGAAGCCTCTCTCAGCTTTTTTTCTTCTTTTCCAAGCTTCCCCTATCTGATTCCCCTTCTTTCTTTTTCTCACTTCGACCTTTTCACTCCCCTTTTTCTTCTTTTAGGCAAATCAAACTCATTTATAGAAGAGCATTTCTGTGTGGCTAATACGGCGCGGTCATGAGCGTGCTGGAATAGGGTATGGAGAGCCCTTTTTGTGCGCCGGAATGAGAGACGCCGGATTAAGGAGAAGCACGCCAGTTTAGTATGGCGCCGGATTAAAGTCTGCCACGCCACTTTAGGGCCTCTCCATTCCCATTTCCAACATCTTTCAACCCGTTTAGCTTGTCTAGGCCCATTTTGTGCTCATTTTCTTCTTTTTTGAGGGTTGGCCAATCGATTGACTCGTACTTGTTGTCCAAGCTTCTATTTGTTTCTTCGGGGATTATCCCGCATATTATTCCGAGCTCTAGGGTCTTGCTTTAGCAGTTGTCCGTTAGAGCTGAGCATCTTTTCTTTTCTTCTTTTTCTTTGGTCTCATCTTTTGTTCAGCTTCCGCCATTCTTTTTCTTCTTTTCTTTCTTTTATTCTCTGTCGGCATAGGAGCACCCGATCAGAAATTCAAACCTAGAGAAGTAGAAGTCAGGAAAAATTAGGAATATTTTTAATGTCAACACGCACCCAAGAACAAGTCCAAATTGCTCAAGGACTCTCCACCCCTTCTTATGACTCTTGCTGGGGAGGACAACATAATATTTCTTGGGATTCTTATCAAGGCCCGGCCCAAAATCCTCTGGATCATTTCTTTCAAAATTGGGCTCCATCTTCAAATAGCTTTCATGATCAAGCCCACTATAGAGGACAGGCCACATCCTCTCCACTATCTCACTATCAAGATGATCATCATTTAACTTCTTATCCTTCAACCTTTGCTTCTCAGTTTACACATCTATCTCCTCCACGCCTAACTCTCAATCAGGAGGAGAGCTTTGATAGATTGTATCAATTAATCATGCTTCAAAATTAATATCTCCCAGATAATTGCTTGGCTACTCTCCAAGTACGAATTGATAGGATGACTGAGGAGATCAAGAGGATAGAGGAAGATCAATTACTTGGCTACTATGGTTCCAACTCTACTGATCAAATTCCTGATGTTGACTATGATCAATCTATGATTCCTCAAGATCATAACACTCAAAAATCACTCTCGATTTAGATCATGTGGGACATATGAAGGAGTCTTATCAGGAAGCTTTTAAGAGAGTTAACTCTAGCTACGATGATAATCAAAAAGATGAGATTGAGGAGTTGGAGCTTAGTTGCCCTTATGCGGAGAGTTCTAAAGAAGTTGATGATCTCAAGTTGGGGGTGAAGAAGAGAAAAGTAATATGCTAGTCCATGATCAAATTCCATTCACTTCCCTTCTTGAATTTGAGGAGACCTTGTTCCAAGGGAAGGATGAAGAGGATGTGCCAGTGGAGGATGAATTGAGTGAGGCTATAAATGATCTCTCTTGGGTGAAGGAGGAGGCGGGTACCCTTCATAACTTTCATCTTGATTCGGCATCTTTTGATCAAGGAGAGGGTATTGATCTTTTACCTCTTCACGATTTCGGTGAATCTCATCTTGTTGTAGACATTCTACAATTAGCTGATTTGTCTGATCCTATTGAGTCCTACGAGCGTTGTATTGAGGAGCATGCTTCTTTCACTCTTGATATTGCTCATCTCCTTGACCCTGACCTTTGATTAAAACTTCTCACCCTTCGATCTATTCTTACCTCACAAATATTCATGTAATTCTTAAAATTGAGGTGATAGAAATTTTTTTGAAAGATAATAAGGTCTACATCCATGTTTTCAACACGTATAAAGACCTTAAGTTTGAAGATGAATATTTTATAATTGAAGACATGATAATTCTGTTTCCATTCTCTGAGTGGGGATGTCATTTTAGCCTGCTTGATCTGCCATGGTTTGAAATGCTAGCCAAACCAAAAATAATGAATATTGATTTTTACATGACCCCCACAGAAGAGAGGTTGTTGGCATATGCACTTAATGATAAAATCAATTATGCCAACAATCAACTTACCTCAATTCCACATACATTATTTCGTGATCTTATCTTCTCGTGGCACAAACATTGGAACTTACAAGATGATAAGATTACATGGTGGATTATTTTGAATGCAACTTGTTGGTTATGGAGCTTGCATGCGTCTGACTGAAGATGAAAAACTTAGCGCTTCTGGGAGGCAACCCAATTTTTTTATTATTTGATATTTTGTTCTAGTTTATTTTTCACTGAATAGGTAAGAGCCAAGGAGATGAAGCTGTCATCGTCCATATCAATGATGGATTTTCGCTTCACATATCAGGTTGTCTCTTTCCTTCTCAGCAATCTTTATTGTTACATTGTTATGTTATTTATGTTGCTTACATATGTCATTGAGGACAATGTCATTCAAGGTGGGGGGAGAAAAAAATAATTTCATGATGTATATAGTACAACCTGACAGGACTTCTTGCAAAATATCCTACATATCATTCTATCTTGCAATCTACATGAAAGTGGAAAGATGAAATCCTCAATTGAGTTTCATGATTCATGCTTGAATTGAAAGTGATTCTAGAATGGGAAAGATTTGGGAGATGGATGATGGAAAATCTATTTGATCTAGCCATGGAAAACTGAATTAAGAATATCTCTAAAGTCCTTTAACACTTTAAAAGAAAAAGAAAAGTCACTTTGCACGCTAATGAAATAAGTAGGACAAGTCTTCTATTATTTTAGGTATGGGGTCTGATACTCTGCACTTCTCAATGAAGAGATATTTTTAGAAAAGCTTTCTGCCAAGTTGTATCAATCAAATAAGTGCAAAAGCACATTGTTGAAAAAAAATATCATGAAAAATGCCCGTGATCCTAGTAACTAGGCCTACTTCTCCTAAGATAAGAGTTGAAGTTCACGTCAAACAATGAAGGGTTGTGCAGCATCGTGTGTGTATGAAAAAAGAAAAAAAATTCTAAAAGGGACAAAGAAATAAGACAGATAAAAAGCTAGTGTGCTTAATGCTCTGATCTAGGAGGTGCAGAGTTGAAAGACACTTATCTGGAATAGTAAATGATGGACGTAATTATCTATGTTGTGTATTTAGTATTACACTTGCACAAGTGCTACTAAGCTTTTGGATCATTCTTAGTGATGTTCTTAATTTCTAACTTAAATGCTAGTGTGTATTAATGCTTCCGAATTTCTAATCTTTGGTTGATTCTATGAAGGAAGAGCTGGATATGAAGGTGTGAACTTTTCAAACTCTTATTGGTCCTAAATCTTAATTTATTTATTTGCATTGCAAAGGGACTAACAATGAGTAAGCTGGGGGTGTGATGAGTATCATATTTCATATCATAATTTGCATCACATATGTCATCTTTGAGAATTAAAAGAATAAAGTTATGCAATTTGGATAATTAACTTCATTCTTACAAATAAATTGAGTTTGCATGAAATTAACCATCCTTTTGAGCCATAATGACTATGTGAGATATGAACTTGCATAAGGGATAAATTGCATAACCTATTTTTGGCATTTACAATGAATTTTTACTATTGCAGGAG
This sequence comes from Amorphophallus konjac, assembly GCA_022559845.1. Taxonomy (NCBI): domain Eukaryota; kingdom Viridiplantae; phylum Streptophyta; class Magnoliopsida; order Alismatales; family Araceae; genus Amorphophallus; species Amorphophallus konjac. The sequence goes on along the minus strand of CM040123.1, from coordinate 325,557,392 downwards.
TTAGCAACCAAAGACTGGACGTCATTTCTTTGAAGACTCAGGAATGAGCAACCAGAGGCCGAACGCCAATTAAACAACGCCTTTGTGAAAAGGCGCTCATTCAAAGAATCAGCGGCATTCTGACTGACGCTAATTTGAAGACTGCTTTAGAAGAAAAGAATTGACGGCCAGGACTTTGTCACCATTTAGAATGAGTCGCTGTTTGGAAGGGCGTCCATTGAAGAATAAGCGGTTGTTTAGATGAGCACCCATTCCTTTGTACGAAATAGAAAGAAAAGGCTGAAAATACAAAAAATGAATTAGCGCCACTTCAAGAAGACGCTAAATCTTTTTCATGGAAAAGTGAAAAATATCAAAATAAGAAAATAAAGAAATAGCGGTTGAAACTTGGACGCCAATTGGAAATAGCGACCGTTTAGAAAGTCACCATTTTTGGAAACAACGGCCACTGAGGTGGACGCTATTTACAGTCAGAAGCTAAAACGGAACCGAACTGCTCCAAACATGGTTATCTTTTCATATTTCATGCAAGATGGACTCTTTTGATGGCAAGAGACTCAGTTCAAATGGGATCTTGAAGAAAAGTTGGATTTGGACTTGATCTCCAAAGCCTCGTAGGATTGGAAGTCCCTGTACATTATAAAAAGTCACCCATAAGAACCGAACGAAAGATCTTAGCCTTTTTCTCCTCTTTCTATTCTTCTTTTCATTATACTGTCTTCATAAAAGTTGTTTGCTTTTAAAAGTTCTACAATTTCTTCTTCTTCCTCTTCTTCTTATTCTACTGCGTTTTCATGTTATAGCTTAGTTTCTACAGTTCAATTTTTAAGTTTTTCCATACCTACATTTTTCTCTGTTCTCCAACCTTTTTCATACTTTTCTGTTCTTCTTTTCATCTTAGTCTTTTCAGAAAAGTTCTTTGTTTCTCAATGTTCTAGATTTTCTTCTTCTTTCTCTTCTTCCAGTTCTACTTAGTTTTCAAGTTATAGTTTAGTTTTCAAAGTTCAATTTTTACAATTTTCTATACTTATATTTTTCTCTGTTCTTCTCACTTTTTCTTCCTCTTCTGATCATTTTCTCCCTCTACTCTCTTCATGAAAGTTCTTCCACTCTTCAGGATCTTCAACTTCTTCTTCTTCATCATCTTCTGATTCCTCTTTTTTTAAAATCTATTTCAATTTTTCTCTTGCTCTATTTTTATTTCTATTTTACTATTTTTCTTAGATTTTAATCTTCCTCCTCTTCTCTATCCCCCTCCTCTTCTATATTCTTCTAAATTCTCAAGACGAAAGTTCTCCTCTTCGGTCCTCTCACGGCGTTCATCTCCAAGGCGATCCATTCAAAGGCTCGGCGAGGCGATTGGGCGGTGTCATTCTTCCACTATCTTGGCTCTTAATTCCTCCCATTTTCTTTTACTTTCATACAAGTTGTAGTTTTTATTTTCATAGACTTGTAATCTTTTCTTTAGTAATAAAAGTCAATTTTTGCAATTGTTACTCTTTTCTCTCTTTCTCTCTCTTCCAATCTTCTCTTCTCAACCCTCCTATATTCTTTAGGTAGATTTACTTTCAAGCAATTTCCTTTCATGCAAGATTAAATTTTATTTTCAAAACTCACTAAAAAATTTAGCTTTTCAAAACATAAGAGTTTTTCAACTTGCTTAAAAGAAAATTTTCTTCTCCGTAGGATCGACATGTATTCATCACTTTACTCTAATTCAAAATCCTTTTAGTGGGTGAGTGCGGTATATTTTTGAAATTATGACACGGCATTTTTAACGACGAGTGTTTGTGCACATCAGGGATCACACAAAGTCACGCAAGTCAACCTCCTCAGTCCACGCGCAAGCACAGCCAGCCAACCAGTCCAAGCCTTGTATCCTTCGTCCTTTGCGGTCACACTGAGTCAAAGTGGGCCCATAAGGGGAAAAAATGAGATTTTATAGGGTGGGGACCCCCCCTCTCTCTCTGACCCGCGTAAACCCCCCCTCGGGGGGTTTAGGCAGACCAGACTGGCCCCCCAGTGTCCGCCTAAACCCCCTGGGGGAGGGGGTTTAGGCAGACCAGACCGCCCCCCAGGGCAGGTCTGCCTAAACGCCTGGAATAACAAAAAAAAGTTTTTTTAATTAATTAAAAAACCCCAGAACTAGTTCGCCTTAACCCCCCTGGGGGGGTTAGGCGGACCAAACTGGCCAACCAGTCTGGTCCGCCTAAACCCCAGTAAACACACACACAAAAGTTTTTTTAATAAAAAAACTCAGCCGCAGTCCGCGTAAACCCCCCCCTTGGGGGGGGGGGTTAGGCGGACCAGACTGCCCCCCTGGGCTGGTCCGCCTAAACCTCCCTCCCCCACTCTAAAAAATAAAAAAATATATTTTCAACGGTTTACGCGGACCATGTTCCACCCTCAACCTGGTCTACGTAAAGCCCCCCTGACCCTTCGTATTCCTTCTATAAAACCCCCTTAGAAGCTCAAGGGGCATGCATGCAACAACATACGAACTAACGGCTACACACTCGGACTCCCGCAGGCACCCGGCAAGAAGAAAGGACGCAAGGAGCTAAGTGCGTGCATGGTTGGCTTGTTGATCGACTCATACACGTCGAGGGTACGTCACACGTATTCCCCTCACATGGCGTCTAGCCATCTCAAACAAGTCCATCCCCGTCGCATATAAGGCGTTATGATAATGGCGAACACACCCACATCTTGGGTCCGCCCGCTCATGACACTCTACGACGGCCACAAATGCGCCATGATGCCGTGTTTACCTCCATCGCAGAACCGTGTGCCCACCGCTCGCCCCGAGTTGGCCACCGACCGCCCTGACCACGCAATCGAGTTAGCCAGACCCTGACCCGGAAGTAACATTCCCGGGACCGGCCCCGACTCCCCAGCATGAAGATACTCGCCTTCCATAACCCATACCCGCCTGCTCACCTCGAGCCGCGTCCGGCCTCCTTCAGGCGCCAGTCAACGACTACCCCTGCCATCTAGTCTGGCCCTCTCGACGATTTGGGGTCCGTCTCAATCTCCTCATGGAGAGCCTCTGTAAAACACGCGGATACCCGCTTTATTACGCATTGACCCGGGGACCGACCCAGGCGTTGGAATTGTCCCGCGGCTTGCACCAGTTGTACTTTGGCCTCATCGGCCCATTTTTAAAGCCTAAGTGGCTCTCATAAAGCATAAAACCAGTTGAATACACATACCCGTACCCGGGTCTCAGCCTCACCTCCACACCACCCAATGTGTGTCCGGTGCCTCCGACTCTAGTTAATTAACCCTCCCAGTCAAGTATGATGGCCCCCCTATAGCTGCAGGGTACCCCCGGTCCTCTATCCATGGCTTCAAACATATCCAGGCTCTTCTTCAGCACGGAACAATGGTGTTCGAATTCAATCCAATATAAATAAACACCGATTGCTTGCAGTCGATGGGGAAAGACGTCCCGTACATGAATCCCCACAATCGCATGTGCACTCGTACCCATGGAACCTCTCCTCTCTCCACGTGTCGCCCGATCTCCCGAGCCCACGTGCTGCGTCCTGACGACGCTCCCCCAGTCAACCTTCGATTCTGTAGGTGATTGTCGAGAAATCGACTGGCACGCCCACACCCCGGTCTGGTCACCCTAGACCACGAAAACCTCGTATGCCATTCAACCCCTCTCGACCTTTCGTAAAAGGCGAGTGCCCAGTGCCGTCGTGAAAGGTATACAGTTATGATGGAGGATACCCGAGATATATCAAACTCCCATGTTTTCCTTTTCCGCTTTATTCCTTCCCTCATCTCGGCCACCGACACCCCCCGACAACATACATATACTATAGTTTTTGAATGAAATGGTAATAAATGAAATGGGTGCTCGTTTGAATGATTCAGAACTTGTAAAACTGTGTGAATACAATGACCAATGACTCATAGTTACCATCATCAAAAAGGGGGAGATTATTGTGTCCCTGGTTTTGATGATGACACACTATGACTCATTGAAGTGTATATGAAGCTAACAAGACAAGAAACATATCCCATTAACATTAACTTTTATTTGTGGTGAATGGGTATGACAGGTACTTGACAAGAAAGATGAAGCATATCGTGGTGTCGACGCATGGCTTTTACTGCGTCGACGCAGGAGTTCAGTTTCAGAAGAAAAACGGTTCTGTCAAGCCTCGGTGCATCGACTCCAGCTTGGACTTGCGTGGACACATCCTTTGACAGAAGGATGGAGCTTGATTCTGTGAAGTACCTTGCGTCAACGCAGAGTCCCTATGGTGTCGACGCGGGCTTAATACGAGCAAGTTTTCTTGTCAACACTAGTGGACCGTGTTGATGCAATGGTTTGATGGGGTCGACGTAATTCGAAGATACTCAACTAGATCCGTCGTGGGATCCAGAAATGACTCACGATCTGAGGTCCAAAGGCCCAGGAAAGATGTGTACGAGGTTCCCAGGTTCTAGAAGGGTCCGCACAGGGGAATATCACAAAGAATAACAGAAAATCTGCCAGTGGGCCCCTCAGGAGAATATTCATGCATAGAAGGGTAGAGTCTTATCCGATCGGCAGGAGGCGCGCGTGGAGAACACACACGAAAGAGGTGAAGGAGTACCCTGCTTGCACGAGAAGCAGAACTCTCTGAGAGAGAGCGAGGTGGAGCTCTGAAAGAAAGAGGAGGGTCTATCCCAGAGCCGATCCACATCTCCGGTAGAGTTGATCGAGTTGCAGAGAGTTCCCAGTTCATGGTACGTTGAAGCAGATCATCGAGGGAAGAAGAAGCTTCATATGAGGATCATCAATATGTGGAGAACGAGCCTTCAGGAAGTAGCATCGTGACCTCCCTGCGTCACATTGCTAAGCTTGAGAGAGTCTGGTGTGCTGCGAACTATCTCTCCACAGATCCCACATCTCCAGTCCTAGAACGCCATCATCGACTAAGGATCTGTGTTATTTACCCTTGTTTCTTTGTTTCGACTTTTCTCCTGTTTGTTATTTGAACTACATTTTCTTCCCTGCTAGTTGTTGTAGGGAGTTATTGATCTAGCTTAAGAAGCTTAGATCATGGTCAGGCCGGAGTGCCATCAAGTTGTTTGACAGCGGGTTGTGAGTGGAATAACCTCTCTATAGCAAGCTGTGAAGCTCAACATTTGTAGAAGATTCGATCTTCTGTTCAAGCTGTGTATCAGCGGAGTTGGGGAAGAGTCCCTTGGTTTGTGCGTAGCACATAGTGAAGCCTCACTCAGTTGAGTGATGGGTGGACGTAGGTCTTTGGATAGAGACCGAATCACCTTAAAAATTTCTGTCTCTGTGATTTGGTTCACTACAAGAAATCTGGCCTAATGCCACGAATTTTACCTACACTTTCGAAAAATGTAGGTATAAGTAACATATTCTGACGTTTTTAAATTAACGTTGGTAAATTTTTTTACGTTTTATTATAGCGTAGCTATATGGTCATCCTATTCCGATGGTTCTCTGAGAAACGTAGGAAAAGACACTTTATTCTTATGTTTTTTATTAAACATGAGTGTATATTTTATATATTAGTTCACTTTTAATAAAATGTAGGCATAAAAAGTTTTTTAAAAAAATAAAAAAATTAAAAACGTAACAATTGCATGATGCTAATGTACAGTATCTTTTGGGCGCCCGATAAATTTTCATTCCCCCCCTATTTTTTCAAATCTCTCTTCACCCTCTCGACCTCCTTCCCCACGAAAACTCCATCCTCCCAAACCTTCCTGAGCGGATCTCCGGTGAAAACCTTCTCGTCTCTCTCCTCTTCTCACTCCCCCTCCTAGCAATGGCGGTCCCGGAGCTCACCACCGCGAAGCCGTTCCCCTTCTCTTTGTCTCTCTTTCTATCCCTCTCCTCACCTCCCCGACCCCTCATCTCTCTCATTCTCCCCTCTTTCCCACCATGGGAAGGGCACTTCGCCGTAGCGCCGCCGCCACTCTCCTTTGTGCCCCTCTCACCTTCTCTCGCCAACACTAGAGCCGTCGCTCCCTAGCCTCCCTTCCCCGTTGTCGATCTTACCTTCTATCGCCACCAACAGAGCCGCCGCGGGACGCATCGGATCGAGGGAGAACGTATGTCGAGCCGCCATCGCCATCGTCACCTGCGGGCGCTGTCACCCAAGACGGTGCCACCTTCCCCTCTACCTGCTGATATCCCTTCCCTCTTCGAGGGAGAACGTATGCCGAGCAACCATCTCCATCGTCACCCTGCGGGTGCTGTCGCCCTCGACGATGCCACCTTCCCTTCCACCTTCCGCAGCCGTGGATTCCGCAGTGACTATCGTCATCGTAGACTCCGAAGGAAGGGGCGGCCTCCGGTGCTCGCGCTGGCCTTGCCCTCAAAGATAGGCCGCGTCCTCAGCATCCCATACTGTCCAGGTGCACGCCGTGATCTTTTGATCTCCTATTGATGCATGTAGGCTGTGGCTTTCCTGGGTCTGTCTCATCTTGGAGGAAATCAATTTTTTAGTCAAAAATTTGGCAGTCAGATGGTGTTTCATTTCATATTTTGGCTTACTAGTGACTTATAGTGTTCTCTTTTTTTGGCATAGTTATGTGATTTTTTCCATTTTTTTGGGAGGGGGGTGAGGGAACGAACAACCCCCAGTTTGTATTAATAGCCACGAGCTTCAAAAAATTTAGAAAAAAAAATGTTAGAATGCCCACAAGAGAGTCGGGATTAACAAACCATCTCTAATGGCTGGTCGAATCTGATGCCTATGATGGTTACTGGAAGCATAAATCAGATTGCATCTTTCTTGATTGAGTTCAGTTGAGCATTTCGAAGTGTCTTTTGGTGATTGGAAATCTATGTGGATATCAAAGGTCAGATTGCAGGTTTGGCAGACCTTATGTGAGCCCATCACAGATTTACCGAGAATTGGTTGCAAAAACCCAGACCATCCAGGTAAGAAAACATACCACAGTTGAATATGTGAGCAAAATAAAAAGGATATAGAAAGCTCAATAGGATTAATATATACTAGACTACCGAAGGATAAACAATACCCCAGGAGAAAAGTGGGGCCCACATGTTTCAAAATCACAAACACCAAAATCTTTTCTTTCTTACCCTTATTCCCAAAATTGCCTTAGATGGCATCATGCACTCTGATAGATTTCAGATAATATCTTGGTAAAATTTCTGATTTTGAGAACTGTTCTTGTCAGAAGTTTTTTTTCATCATGCAGCACTTTGGAAATAGGTCTGATATACTTTATCTTCACGAGTAAATCGATTTTCTTCTGAACTTACCCTTTGATGCATGGGGTTCATCTGTATATCAACTTAGAAGTTATATTGTTCTGATATCCTACCTTTCATCATCTTTTTTATTTTTTCAACATGTCTGTTTAATTAGAATTGGACTAAATTATCAGAGGAGGTGTTAAATTTGTGCACATGTTCCTTGATCAATTAAAAAACACCTTAAACTATATGTAAATGTATACGATGGATAATGCATGGATTGTGTCATTATGTTGTTTTCTGTTGGTTTCAGGTACTCAAAGATGGACTTCGAGCTGTGCATGTGCCTGCATATGGCTTTGCCATTATCTTGCTCACAGTCATTGTTAAAGTGGCAACATTTCCTTTGACAAAGGAGCAGGTAAAAAATTCTTTTACTAGTTAATGAAAATCACAGTGGCAAATGAGAATAAAATTCCTTGCTTCCTTTCCAACATGGGCACTACATACAAACAACTGACCATATATTATTGCTTTCAGCTAATTATTTTTTTCTTTTCTAGGTCGAGTCAACACTGGCAATGCAAAATCTTCAGCCAAAGATCAAGGCCATCCAAGAAAGATATGCAGGCAATCAGGTAATGTTCTCTTGATAATTTTGTTACTTGTGATGCATATATGTTTTAACAATCCAAGCATCCTTATGACATAAATTCTATAAAGCCCTAATTTTATTAGCCTTTCTGGTGATGGATTTCTTAATGGAAATTCCATGAAGATTTTATTATCTTTAAGATGAAATTTCGGATATCTCCTAGGCATATCTCAATTCACGCATGCAAGGGCATTTGAATTGCAGCTGACAGCAAGTTTTTGTTTGGATTTATTCCATCTTGTGAACTTCCTCTTAACACACGAGCAAATCATGGGTATATCCATGTACATAAGCACATGACCACATGGGAGAAGCAATCATATCCAAGACTCATGAGATTTCAACGATTCTGCACGGAGAGCATGACTGCTTGAGTGAGAAATTCAATGGGGGTCTGCATGACCCTGCCATTCAAAGCGGGACATGGGCAAGGGAGGTTGCTCACTGCCAGGGGAAATTAGCAGGCCTAGGGTCTGTTGATCTGCCCAGGCAACAGGCTTTCTCCAGCCATCTTGATTTTCATACTTTGACTTCTATTTGGCTCTAGACATCGGTTTTTTTTTATGATGGATCAATTTGTCCACTGCATTTTTCCCAGGGCAAGTATGACAGCCCTATTTCAATTAAAGGGGTATCAAAACGTTCACATATGATTCAAGCGTGGACATGCACGAGACTCCAGTGGGAATCATGAGTAACTGCAAGATATTGAGTTGAGATGCTTATGAAGTTTTCTTTTTTTTTTTGGTCTGGAACCCGTGCATGCAAGGGCGCATGTGTATGTGATCTAAGTAGAATATGCATACAAGTTCTCTCCTTCTGGTTTTTTTTTGACCTTGGCTTTGGTTTGTTGTTTCATCTTGGTTCATTGATTTACCTGCTCATCTCTTCTTCATCACTTCATTTCCGTGTGTCCTTCATGGATCATTTGTCTTCCATCTCCTTTTGTTTGTTTGTTGTTGCTTCTTTGGGCTTGTGCAGAGTTCATACAGACCCGTGCGAGGTGGGACCCTATCATGGGCATCTTGGGGAGGTGTACTTCAGTAATTCTGATATTGCCTGCATCAATGATGACGCCATCCATGAAGCGATCAGGAGATGACTTGGTCCCACTGGATGCTGAATGGCCATTAGGAGAGCATGAAAAATGCTTTTCATTTACAGAAACACCTGTTGTGTAGTGGACATCGGATCTAGAGGGGAGGGGTGAATAGATCAGCCCCACTTTTCGCAATGCGGCCCTCTAAACAGCTAGTTAAAATGAATTGCAGCGGAATAGAAACTAGCTTCCAAGAATGCTATGATTCACTTAGCAAGATAAGCAAGATATATAATAATTCGATCCTAAGCATGCATCTAGAACGAATCAATCACATAAGCAAACCACACTAGACAGGATTTTTAAGGTGGTTCGGACTGAATCCTCAGCCCTACGTCCACCCCTCACCAAAACCCGGTGAGGCTTCACTTGTGCAGCGCACAGAACCGCAAATCGGAAACCACCGATTGCCTTCCTACTCACCACCTGGTAGGGACGTCAACCGCAAATTGGAACACCCTCCAATTGCCTTCCTACTAACCACCGGTAGGGATGAATCACACTTTCAATGTTTAAACAATAATGAAAATGAAACAAAATGTGAATGAACTAAAACAAGAGATTGAGTTATGAGTGAAAATGAATTGGCCCTTGTATGGAATGTTGATCAGCAACAAGGCTCCTCTTGGCTTCAACTCAATCTTCTTGATTCACCCTTGATTGGATGAGTGTTCTTCACGGAGTACTGTTCACGTGAACAGTACCTCTTCCTTCAATTCTTCTCTCTTGATCTTCTCTTTGAATTTCTTTGAATGAATGAAGGAGATGATGAGGCTACCTTGAATCTTGATTGCTTCTTTAGCTTCTAGGAGTTTGAATGCTTGAAATATCACCTTGAATGAGCTTGAAATAACTTGAATGGATGAAGATGATTTTCCTTGAAGAACTTGAATCAAACCGGCTTCCTTGGATCACTTTGATAGCCTTGCTTTGATGTAATCTTCCTTGAAGATTGCTGGCTTTGATTTGAGCTTGATTCCCCTTTGATTGGATGAAGAACACCTTCACGAACTACTGTTCACGTGAACAGTAGCTCGTCTCCAACCTCTCTTGCAGCCACCCTAGATCTCACAAGAAGCCCCTTGAAGCATTAGGTTTTCCATCCCCTCATGTGTTGGTTTTATAACCCTTGAATGGTCCATAGATGCCCCCTAGACCAGATCCACAAATCATGGAAGATTAGGTAAGATTTGATTAAACAAATCCATGGAAAGGGGCTAGCCACGAGGTGGATTTCGAGGTCAAACAAGGCTGCTTCGGGGCTGGCGGTCGACCTAAGGCTCCTGGCGGTCGACCGCCACTGAAACACATACAACCGGGCGATCCCTGGGAAAACCGGTCGACCGCCACTGGCTGGTGGTCGACCGCCAGCTGCCAGACCTGCAGCTGGGCGGTCCCTGGCTGGGGCGGTCGACCGCCCCTGTGCTGGCGGTCGACCGCCAGCTGGGCAGAGCCCGGGTCACCCCGGTTCAGTCCGTTGGCCGCACCAGCTCCGTCGCTTGAGTCCGTTAGCCGCCCGTTCATGTTTGTGGCATCGACCTTGATTGTCTTGAAGTTTTATTACTGAGTATTCAAGCCAATTTTTGTTCCGGGGGCGGACCTGACCGCGCAGGTCGATCCGCGTGCGAGGGCGCAACATTGAGCTTTCATGTGCATTTCTATCATGAACAAAATATCACATATGTCAGTCATAAGAGCGTGGAAAATATCAATGACTAATAGTGTTAAGCCATTATCAAAACCAAGAATACACAAAACTCATATGACTATAGAATGATGTCGAATGACCCATGTGACCATAGAATGACTCAAATGACCTCAGGGACACAACAACACCTTCGGACACAATGCACCTAACTTTAAGGTTATTTCCAAAGTTTGCATTTGTGCAATTGAACACAGTTTCATTCCGACAGTTTGTTTCAGTTTTCTTCTTCATTGAACTTTTGTCAAGACTCTTATAATTTGACGACTTTAGTAGGAAAGCCTTTTGGTCTTGCAACTGATGGCTGATTTTTAGAAGGGCATGACATGTCCTCCCTGTATGCAGAAGTGATCATAAAGCCTAAAAATATTTTGGCAGATTTCACAAACTTTCTTGGTTCAACAACCTGAACATCCTTAATAGTTTATTTAGTTTCTTCTTACAGCCTTCATGTGCAGCTGCCACATCATTTACAAAGGCACCCTTTGTACCAATCATGAAAGAAGTACTCTGTTTTACGGCCTTCAGTTGAAGCTCCTCCTCAGTTTCCATCGGGAACTTCTGAATATCCTTTAGTTGATTTGTTTCATCACTACATCCAGTAGTTCCCTGGGGTACATTAAGATTTTCCTTACTATTTTTCCAATCATGCACGTCCAACGGTGTTCTCTGTTCATTCACATTTGCTACCCATTCAAATGCCTGATGAGTTGAGTTTGATATGTTTCCTTTATATTGTCCAGAGAAGAAGCTAGATTCTTTTGGCTCAATTTCCTGACCTTCAGGAAAACAACCATGTTCATCTATATTAATAGATAACTTTTGATTTTCAGATTTATGATCCATGCTGACAGTCTTCAGATGCACATCCTTTGCAGAGACATTTGATACATGGATCACATTTGCTTCCATCTTGTTTCCATCCAGCTTAGACAATTTACCCTGAACTACATTATCTTCTATATGACATTCGAAGTATTCACCTACTCTATTTATTTCCTTTTCAATTTCTTTACATCCAGAAGTCTCGTGTACCTCTCCGTATCTTCTCTTGACCTTGACATCCATTAGTTGGTTTACATTAGAAAGCATCATTATTTACTCTCAGATTCTTTTCACTTAACTCACATATAAAAGCTTCTTCAGATGTCCTCCATTTAGTTTCTTGTTCAGTTTTTTTTAGTAGTTCCTGAGACTTCCCTGGCTATCTCTCTTGGTGATGAGCATCTATTGCAATATTCTGGCACGGTGGGTGCTAGAGAGGCCTCCTGTGATTCTTTAATTTGCTCTTCACCGGATACAAAATTTTGCAGTCTAGTACTGTCGCCTTCTCCTCCAAGTATATTAGAAGTTGCCATCCCTCCAATTTTTTTTTACTCTTTTTAAGTTCAGAGGCATTTAATTCTTCCCCAACAATGCCAATTCTTGTATCTGATCCTTCCTCCACGTCAGGCCAGGCATGTGGTCAATGGATTTCATTACCTTCACACATGTGCAGACCTTGAGGTGAGATCACAATGTTACTCTGGGGTTAGGGGTTCAAGTTAGTTAGTACAAATTCCTGACATGGCTTATGGCTCACAGTTTGCATTTTCAAGATATTTCTGAGAGTGAAGATACTCCAAATTCCTCACATGGGGATTTACCAATACAAATGGGCCCACAGAATGGTGAAGCATCTCCATTGGGAATAAAAAAAAGGGAGGATCCTTCTGCTATGTAGGATATTGCTAGTTATCAGGTACTTCAAGTAAATTTTTAATTTAATCCTCTTCTCACTGATGCATTTTGAAATGGTACCTAACACCATTTGTAGTCTCACTGATGGGAGGACCGCTTCCCTTTGGTAGCATCTTCATTGAGATATACTTTGTCTTCACATCATTTTGAAATTACAAGGTGCACAAAAAGAACTAGATACTACTTTTCCTTGTATTTATTACTCTGCATTGTTTGTAAGTAATTGATTTTGCATTTATTATTGCTGTTTGGGTCGACCCCTTTGTGAACTGTGTTCTATTTTTGCCAGAACACCGGACATGGGTTTACCCATTCTCAGAGGGGGGTCGACCCACTTCAGGAAAGCTGATGTTTGGCCCTTGGAAACTGAACAGGGGAGACCTATTGCAGGAGGGGGTCGACCCATCTTAGTATGCTCAATTGATTGACGATTTTTTAAAGTCCAAATGATATATCCATGCATTCCTTTGACATATATATAAGAATCCACCATGAATCTCCATCCTGAAAAATAAGATAAAATAATTGATTTGCATGATAATCAAAACTTATGCATCAAGGATAACCGAGGAAGACTTGTATCAGATTCTTGTATGGAGCATCACCTACATGCTTTGGTGGGATGATGCTTTTTATTCTATTTGGTCATTTTATCATGTATTCTAATTTTTAGGCTGAATGGGGACCACTTCGTCATGTTCGTGTTATTAAAGAGTGAAGTTCTGGCATCTCTTGTGGATTTGCATTTATTGATTTTCCTTTTGTGGTGCATATTCAATTTATGACTTGCTTTCAGAAGCCCCCCTCTTTTTTTTCTCCTGTATCTCTTTGTTAAGATATGCATATGTTGTACATGAAGCTGCCCAAAGCATGATGGATGGCAATGGGAATGATGGTCTTGTTGTTGATGGAAGAAGGCTTTTCTTTGAATATAGTTATGCACTGAAGGAAAAATGGATTTTACTCTGTTAAAATGTATTTTTGATTTGCCTACAAATGGAACCTAGTTGTTTTTAAGTGTAGAGTTTTGGAGTTTGAGCAATGCATTGAACATTGAGAAATTTAGGCAGTTAAATACTTTTTCTTTTTTAGTTGTTGTTTCCTGCACATGTATTTTTTACTTTACCTCTTCTTAGAGTAGATTTTGGGAAGATGGTTTGCTTTGATGTGTATAGGGTGGTACTAGCCCATTAGGCTTGAGGGGGAGCAAGTGAACCGATTTTTCACCACTGAACCGTATGCATGTGAGCCATCAAGTCTTCCACAGTATCCTAAAACTTGGAAAGGCATTTGCACTCATGAGTTAGGGTGTTGCTTGTCTTGAATTCTGTCCTCCTTTAGATTCTGTTTTTTTTTTATCATGAAACATTCCTTTATCACTTGAAGTTAAAACAGAATTGGATGATAGAAAAAGAAGGATAAAAATTTTAATTTGGGCATCAAAATAGGGTTCATATTTTTATTTTCCACTGTTATTCTACACTGACCATTTATTAATGTTCTCATTATGTTGGGTTTTATATCAAATATGATTCAACATAAGTGGAGCAACTAAGCATTATTTACACCAACCATTTATTTATGTATTATTTATGTTTTCAAGTTTCTATTATACCTAAGGTGACGTCTTGTGGTGTAAACTATGCTGTTATGGGACAGTTGGTTTGATCAAACAAGGAATCTCATTTTGGAGGAAGGCTCCCTGCATTGATGGACTGAAAAGTTTGTATACTGCTAGAGCTGAATTTGTTCTTTGACTGTTGACTTTGTTCTATTTCCTTTTGTGGATTATTTCTCATTGTTTTGTTGGCACTTGAATATCATACATGCAAGAAAGACAGTTCTGGGTTGTCTTTGAGTTTGCAGCTCATGTAGATCTTCATCATTTGGAGATGTTTCTGGCAGGGAAGCAAGCATATGCCCTTCAGGCGGCACTCCAAGTTCTTCAAGTAGTGGGCAATGTGTGAGCTCTATATTTATTTTTGGAAGTATTCATTAGTAGAAGAGCAATAGAGTATGGATAGATGAAGAACATGGTGGAGTGACCCTTGATTATTGATAGTTTACTTTCTTGTAAATATAAAAAGATTAGAAAATAAATTTAGTTTTCACTGTTATGGTTCCTAAAATAGTTACATGCTCCATGTTGCACCTCAAAAACCAGAATAAACATTCATGCTCATGTTCATGTTCGACTTATCCTAGCAGCAAGTACAACACAGTTGCATCTCTTCGATCTGTGTGAAGGCAGTGCTCTACTGAAATATTCTATATTCAATCCTTTTTACTTTTTTTGGTACCAATCTCTACTTCATGTATGTATGTGTCTATATACACATACAAGTCTATTACAGAATGATTGTTGTTCCTTCACCTGCTGTGATGTGTTTACAAAATCATTCTTTCTGTTTTGTTATTATATTTTTAGAAACATTCTTTGAATTCCTTGAAATTTCCTTATTTTCTTCACTTGGTTCAGTTTTACCTTCAATATGCATATGTTGTGTCAACTTATGACTTCTTCCACTGCCCGGTCCTTCATATTTATCTTGGTGCATGATTTTTCACTGAAATTGTATGAGGAACTGCCTTCCAGCACAGGATTCTCAAGGAAGCATCATATACACTAAGTATGAAGCCTCCTGAGAGGATAGGTGTTGTTATTGAGGTAGCTAATTTGAGGATGGCAGGCTGTAAGAAGTAATAGGTATGATGAAGATCCAATGCTTGTTTCATGTGGTATCTCTATTGACAAGTAACTTACTCGTATTGATGGTTGCGTTCCGGATGCTCCAAAGGTGACCACCCTAACCATGTTCCAGAATTTTAAATTATCTTTCATGCTATTGGAGTAGATGTTCATCTAAGTTTTCTTCATGGGCCTAAACTTTATCATGTGTATTTTAGTTGCATTTTGATAATGAAGAATCCATTCCTCGAAATGGACGCTAGAACTTCAACTATAAGGTCAGTGAATGGATTGTAAATATATGTTCCTCAATTATCTTCAGTGAATGGATTGTAAATAGGTGTGAATGAGAATTGTGTGGATCAACATGGTTGTGAGTGATACAATCCATGAATGTTAAGATATGAATGAATGCACTATTATAGGTGATAAGAGAACATATATTAATAAGATTTTTTTAAAAAAGAAAAACTATTCCTACATTTTTTTATTAACCGACGTTAAAGTATTTTCCTACGTTTTATCAAAAGTGATGTTAATCTTTATTCATACGTTTCTTTTATTATGTGACAAAAGGTAATACTTACGTTTTTAGAAACGTAAGTATATCCTTTTATATATGTGTCTATAGGTGACTTTTACCTACGCTTATGTTGGACTATTCCTACGCTTCTAAAGCGTAGGAATAGGTTGATCTATACCTACATTTTATTGAAACGTGGGTATAACCTATAATCACACGAGCAAGCGTCACGCTTTGAAAGCATGGCAAGGAAACGTAGGTAAAGGATTTACCTATATTTTTTGGACCTATACCTACGTTTTATAAACGTGGGTAAATGCCAATTTTCTTGTAGTGACTGTCTTACGATAGATGATTATTTAGGCTCGATCTATATTTTATTTATTGCATCTTGCGTGTGAGGTTTTCTCTTTACGCTACAGTAGCTGTAGTATTTTTTAATCCTCTGTTTTCGGTGAAAAAGGGGACAGATCTATTCACCCCTCTCTTGTAGATCAACTAATCATACTCAACAATAAGATCTATCTAGACAGGATGTCTATAACCATGTCATGTTAAACCCTGCATCTAAATTAGAATACCTCACTAGAGCCATGTTCTTTCCTTGGAACCCTAAACTCTTGGACTATGCTTGAGCAAGTAGGATGGATGGTGTAGCACCCACACTAGCTTGGGGCTTGGGGCAACAAGGCACAAAATCACTATACTCCTCTGCCTATGGGTATGGTATGCACCTTGGTGGCTGGCTAAGGAAATCCTCTCAAAGGTTTGGGGTGAGGCGAAGGTCTCCGGCTAGTGTGCACGGCTAGAGCTCACTTGGGGAGCCCCTGTGTCGAGTGAGGGCATATTTATATATGTAAGAACTTGCTTCTTGTGATGCGATAGTCCTTTATCTTAACTCTTGATTTATGTATTATGTTCTGATTACTTTGGTTAATATGTTGATAATGTAGGTATGAGCTCCATGTTATGAAACATTATAAAAGATTGCAAGTTACTTGCTTGTGCAAGTATGTTGACCCACTTAATCTGCATGTTGACTGTTCCCGTTAAGAAAATATGTTACATAGTATTTTTGATCCATGCATGTTAATCTAGAAGATTCTCTTATGAAAATGACAGAAATGTTATGTAATCTGTGGTGTCTAAGCTTTTCATATTGCAAGTTCATATTACAAGATCATGATACATGTTTACGTTGTATGTTCATGATGCAAGTTTATGTTCTGCCATGACATCCTTAGCTATCATGTTTAGGGTTTGTGTTTTATTCCTTGGTGTCAACAACCTTGGATGGTGATATGGGATGCCCCCATTGCCATCCACCTAAACTTACCTTGATTATTCTGCTTACAATATCTCCCTACTTAATTTTCTGAATCACATGATTAGTTGCACTTATGTATATTCGTATAATATGTAAAGTTAGTTTTTTATATGAGTTGTTACGTTTTATAAAATGCAAGATGTATAAATATTGTAACGGCGGGGTGAAGTGTAGTGATGGCGTTAGGATTCCTACTAAGTCGTCGTATTCTAGCAATCCTCCTTTCTCTTAGGTGTCAATCGATGAGAGCGAGGGCTATTGATGGGATCTTTTGGAGGCGGCAATTTGTTTCAAGCGCATCAAGAAGTGTGGTGCTGTAGGTGTGGAATTGTATTTTGAGTTGTAGTGGATTTGGTTGCATTTATGGGGCTTTTAATCTATGACACTTTCTGTATTATATATGGCTATGAATGGGAATGGTCCTTGTTGATTTCTCTTCATAATGTGTAGTTAAGCATGTACAATTTTATGTTGGGGAATATATGTAATTGTGTTTCCAAGTGCTAATACTCTCGGCCAAGTTCACGAACGTGCTGCACTATGTGTTTCCACTTTAGCAAGGTGTGGACAATAATTTACAAAACTGTATGACATCTTACATGTGAACATATATTTCAAACTTCACAAATTCAGTGGATTGTCAAATGGCTTGTGTACCCAATTAGCTTATAACCACACACTGAGCATATCAAATCATATGTGCAGGCTTTACGAAATTAGATCATATTCATCTTTGAATCCCAATTATCAGGGATGATTTAACCCACAAAGAATGTAGTTCAATCCAAAAGATTAGACATGTGTCTAAACCATGACATAAGGGGCTAGACACACAATGTTATATCACCCAGACGAAAGGCACTGCTTGGCATTTCGGAATAGTCTATCATCTTCAGACAATAGGTCTAATTCCTACAGTAGACGCTTACTATTCGAGGGCATCACGGGTCTAATTCCCGCAGCAGGCCCTTGTTGTTCGGGGCACCCTTCACACCCCTCTGATGGTGGCACTGTCCATATGTTTAATTTTCACATTAATCTCTTTGTTACATTTTTATCCAAATAGCTTTAACTTGTCCAAATGAGCAGATCTATGATGCATTAACTATGATTCATGGAAAATCAGAAAAATCAAATATAATTTAGATTTTCCCTGAGTTCTAGTCATGCATGAACACTTTGGGGGATTGCAAGCAACTGAATCCTATATATGCAAAGATTAACCTTCTAAATTTCAAAATAGAGAGTTAAGATAGTAGAAGAAGCAAATAACATGTTCTTAGTTTATCATCTGTCTATCTTCGTGACGAGATCCTCGACAACTAGTAAGATCTCCCTTTGGCTTATCTAATCCCTCCAGAACACACTTGGACGCTTTCACATCTTAGGGGCTCCAAAGACTTACCCAAAGAATAAACTAAACAACCAAAAACTTATTTGTTCTTACCCTTCTTCTTCTTTTTCTTTTCTCCACCTCTACTCCTACTACTTCTCTCTCTCTAACTCTTGTTGCTTATGGAAGAAATGGGATAATGGGAGAGATAAAGAAAAGAAAAAGTGGTTTAAATAGGTCGCTCTCAATGCACTTTGGTGGAGGGATTATTTAATCAAAATATCTCCACAAATAATGTCCTCCAATAAGCCCCATGAGTTCCCCCAGTGCTAGTGCAATTCCTTCCACTTGTCGTATGCAATTTACATTTGTCAAACACACTTGTCTTATATAACTAATCACCTGTCTTTTCTCACTAGTGCCTGTCATACATCACTCAGCCTAATTCTCCGAAGTCTAAAGTCTATTATTTAATTTTTCATCGTCTGACTCTACCGTCTAAACCTCCAAATTATAAGGTTAATCGTCTAATTTTTCTAGGACATAAAAGCCTTCATCTAAACCCACCGTCTAACTTTGTCCATCGTCTAATTCCATAAAGCTTGGGTCCTTGACCTAAGTTCTTCAGTAAAGCCATCATCCAAGTCCTTCATCTACTTTTGCCAAGTCATCGTCTAAGTCTGCATAGCATCATCTAGGGTTTTGCAATATCTTCAAAGTTTCCCTTCATCCAAGTTTCATTTGTCTAAGTGCATAGTTCTGTTTTCCTTAAGCCATTGTCTAAGTTTGTATCGTCTAAGTTTATACAGGTTCATTTAAGTTTGCATCATCTACTTTGTCTATCATCCAAATCATCGTCTGCTTCCGTATCATCTAACTTTCATCGCCTAACTTTTGCTTCGTCTAACTTCTCCATCATCCAAGTCATCGTCTACTTTCATATCATCTAATTTTTATCGCTTAACCTCTACTTCGTCTAACTTCTCCATCATCTAAGTTATCGTCTACTTTTACATCGTCTGATTTTTATTTCGTCTAACTTCTCCATCATCCAAGTCATCGTCTACTTTTGCATCATCTAATTTTTGTTTCATCTAAGTGTATCATCTAACTTTCAATTTGTCCAAGCCATTCATCTAACTTCCCACCGTCCATGTCATCATCTAAACTGCGCGGCCCATCGTCAAAGTTTATATCATCTACTTACACCGCATATCTTTACTATGTCTAACTCACTCCGCCCATTTTATTTTACCTACTTGTATCACCTATTTTCATCATCTAACTTCCAGTGCCCATCGTCCATTTTCCTCCGTCTATTTTTCATATCGTCAATTCTGCTCAAACCAACTAAGTGGCCGATCTGTGGAATTCTTCTTTAAAAAAATCTAATGTATTTATATTCAAGTTCCTGTCATAAAAATTCATAATATATTTTGGACTTCTAAAAATTGGAGTGTTACGATGAGTCTGCATTTGGATAATCACGAACCCAAGTCTTATGTGCTACAATAGTAGAATCCATTGATGCCTATATAGACTCTAAAGTAAGTTGGCTCTGAACAGCAAGAGGAACATAAGCAGCACCAGAAGAACCATCAATTGGGCCCATTATTAGTTGAGCCCAAGAGCTTCTCAGAAAATCAGATTAAGTTGAATCCGCACCTGAGCAAGTAGTAGTAGTATCAAATCTAGAAGGATTTGAACTCCCTTTAGAGCGAGCCCTTAGGATAGGCAATCATCACCTTTGCGACTGGGACGAAAAGTGTACTTATGGGGAGTTAAAAATGTCCCGAGTTCGGCACCGTAGAGAGGTTCCACAACCTCTAATAGTCGCATCAGGAGAAGGTTGCCCATCAGGTTGAACTGATGCAACCAACGCGGAAGGATCAGATGGAGCCAATGCCATCATAGTTTTCGAGCCACCCCAGGTCCGCGTCCACCAACCTCAGCACGCAACAATCTGTAGGGGATAAGGGGACACTAGAAAAATTTTCAGCACGTACAATATCTTTGTGAAGATCCCTTGCTATAGGCGGCCGACAATTTGTCGTGATGGCATCATGGTTTGCTTGTGTCGTTTGCAGCATCGTTGGAAGAAATGCCACCTGTAGTTCTGTTTGCAGTCCACTGAAGGGGAGGGAGATTGGTGAACATTGCCGTGCATGACAGTCGGGCAAGGGCTTTGGGTATTCGAAGCTTGCGGCTTATCAACCTCACCCGGCACCGCATCATCTGGGGCGACCGCCTGAACGTCACCGGGTGGGAGGGGGCCCCGAGTGTCGACCGACGTAGGCGCAATATTGAGATTTTACAACCGTCGCAGGCTGCCCGTGAGCATTATATCATATCGTTCTCACACTCCATAGACATGCATTACACACACACACCCTCTGCCCCGGCCACGAGGGTCCTCTTTCACAATCATTCTCTCACCAAATTTTTTCTTCAAATATAATTTACTTTCAAAATATTCTTGTGACCTTCTGATGTTTCAAAAAACAAAAAAAATCTAAGAATACAAACACCACCTACGTACTAACAAGATTCTCACAAGATCCCTCTTAGATTCTCATTAGCATTGTTGTGATCCGCCACCCCACCCACCCACTATATCTCATGTTTACCTTCGTCTTTTTTTTTTTTTGTCAGAGGAGCGGGATATAATTAACACAGGGGAGGGGGGACCTACCAGGCTGAGAGGTGCTTACATATATGCTCACAACTGGATACGGATGAGAGATAAATTCAAGTAAAAAAAAATCTAACGTCTCTTTCAGGAGGCGGAAATTAAACTCGTGTCCTCCTCCTCCGTAGAGGAGGGGGGTGTCCACTACGCCTTGACATGGGAGGATGTCCACCTTCCTCGCCGGAAACTCCAAAAAGGACATTATGAACCGAGGAGCATTCGATCGAATATCGTTGTGAAGCCAAAAGGGTGCACCAGATGATGCTCGTATCCGTCCGCAGCGTGGACGCCAACTTCCAAACAAGTGGGCGCCCCCGCCCAACAAAATGCCGGGGGATGGATCCCCACTGAATGTTCCCTCATTTGATTCTCATCCAACGGTCCACATCAAGTGAGTCCCGCGCATCGTCGGCCCAGATCAACTACAAATAACAGGTTGGCCGACGTTATTTTTGGAGGTGTTTTCACAGGGGCCCCACATCGGCAGCGGCGTCACGCCTGCGGAGAAGAAAGTGGAGGTGGGAGCGGCCGCAGATATCTCAGATTTCACCGCCTAAAAATCGGAAGAGGCACCGGAAAAAAGGCACCCCATTTTTTCTTGGTTCCTCCCACTCCAGAAGCTAGCTGAGCTCTCTACCCAGAAAAGGAGGAGAGGAGGCCAGCATACGGAGGAGGACAAGAGAGGGTAGACAGGGAGAGGGGAGAGGCGGGTTTGTGGAAGGGGAATGGCGTAAGGCAATCAATACCCAACACCAGGGGACAGAATAATAGGATTTGCCCGTGGCGGCGGAACGCAGCGGCTACCTCTTCGGCAAATTTAGGGATCCCCGGAATGCGATTGGGCGTCACAGGTTCTTCCTCCGTTTTGGGTTTCGCCCGGCTGTGCCCTCGTAACGGGAACCGCCTCGCCTGGATTTCTTGGGTTTTGCTGGTCTCGAGCTGGAGCTGAGGAGAAAAAGTTCCTCTTTTTTTTCCGGCACCCTCTTCTCGTGTTCGAGGGATTCCCAGTCCCGACAGACCCATCTTGGAATCTTGAGCCGCGGTCGGCTTCGGTCACATTGTAGGTTCCCGGATTCGCATCCCTGTGGAGATTCTAGATTCATGTAAGTTTTGGTACCTGATTTTGATGGTAATGTCTACGTCGTTATGATAAAGAGGGGGACTTTGCGATTGTTTTCTCGGCATTGCTTGACGGCCTCAACCAATCGGGGATCCATGGCCTTGAATAAGGTCCTTCCTGCTGCCCACTGTGGGCTTGGCACATTCGGGTCGCGTGATGAGAACTGTGCTGTTTCCAGAAAGGTTTGGGTCGACATGTGCAGTGGTCTTCGGGGCGGCTCGAGTAGTAGTGCGCTGAGGTTGAGGAGTTGTCTGGATGGCCACGACAGGGTCTTCAGGAGGGTAGATGATGGACTGCGCAAAACTCATGCCATAGCACCATATCGTCAGTGGGTTCGTGAGCCAGACATTGGACTTGGGGAGGATATCGGTGCTGCTAACTTGGTAAATAACCGTGGGAATACTCTTGGATACTTGAACCGCTCATTGCCAAATAAACTTGTTGTTGCTGTTGACGTTGACGAAGGTATTGTCCTGAATTTCTTGCTGCTTCTTGATATGATGATTTTGGTGGGTTGTTGCATGACCATTTATGTGCTTGAACTAGATGCATAGTAACTTCATTGAATGCATGATTAAATCGCATAAGATCTGAATATGTCACATTTCATGATGAAGTTAGTGTCTCTTAAATTGCCTTATTTGTTGACGAGGGTGTTAGTGAGCTTTTACTTTGCTGAATTGTTTGGCTGCCATCATACCAACTTGATGGAATATTCTGACTCTTACAATTTGTGAGATCGTAGATTTTCCTATGGGGCATAAAGTCTTTTGTCTGTTCAATTCATACTGCTTGCATACATAAATTCACTGGCCTTGTAAATGTTACTGAGGTGTACTGAATGGGGGTTTAAAGACTGTGTACACAAAGTTTTATAGAAACTTGCTTGAATGAACATAGTATTGATATTGTGGAGGGGTTAATCAAAAACATATCTAACAGAGGGGTCAGCCCCTGCTTGTCCTCATGTCTCTTTGCCGAAAGATTACTTTTAATAAAGGTTGAAAAGTGAATAATATTTCACTTCTGTGGGCAGTACACTGCTAAAGGAAATCTTGTATCAGAATCCTCTTGGAGACAAGGTTTGGCTTCACCTGAGTCGTAGTCCACGTAAAGATAGAGCTTCATCCATATTGACTAGAAAAAATGCAGCTTCTCCTGACTGACTAACAACAAATGACTCTCTTACAGGGAACTAAGGAAGTAATATGGGGCATTCCTTTTGGAGGCTTTTAGGTGTCTAAGCAGCTGTATCATCTCTAATGTCTCAGCTTGCTGTGCCTTCAAAAGAATGAGAATTGAAATCTCAGAGATTCATTAGACTATGAATTTCATTGTCACTGATTGCAAAGTGATGCTGTGGGTCCAGGATATTTGGGGGTCAGACATATCTATTTCCAATGGTAATTGCTCGAGCAAATTTGCAGTTCCAAAAGTTTCCTTCTGAACCCCCATCATTCGTATATCAAAGTTTTAAGTGTCAGGATCAGGCTCCAGATTGTCTGGCCAAAAATTGATGGGGTTGGCCTATCATGACCTGGCCAGACCCAGTAACAACTTATTAAAGATGGATCAGACCCATATAGTAGAAGAAGGCCAGAGGAAGAAGTCATTACCGTGACATGGGCCTATATTACCCATTAGCCATACTACCTCATCAGAATCCAACCCTGAAGGCTGGAAGAAGAAAAAGGGAGGGAGGAAGGGGAAAAAGACATAGGGTAGAAGTCTGGGAAGGGGGGAAAAATAGAAGAGGTAGCAGGTCCCTTGGGTGTTGAAAAATGTGCATTGCAGCTCTAGTAATTTGTGAGTCACAGCCTTGTACAAATGATGTGTAGCAATGCCACTCAGGATATGGGAAAAATTGGAAAAAATGTGATATTTGTCAATTTTAATATATGAAACTAGTTTATAAACGATAATGTAAATTTATATGGAAATAAAATGACAAAACAGGATTCGTATAGCTGACCCCATAAATGGGATAAAACTCTTATGTTATATGTGAATGGAAACAAGTTAAAACTTATAAAGATTTCCCCTTTTCAAAAATATCTGGGCAAGTCATGAATGAATCTGACATTATGATTTTGCAGCAATTTTCGCAATTGTTTCAAATAGTCATCTTTGATAAGTAAGAAAAGCTAAAAAAGTGTAATGAAATAATTGATGGTTTTTGTGACACTGTTGGGAAGCCATGTATGTAGACCCTCATAGGAGGAGGAAAGTGCCCTGCTCCATTATTTCAAATTTTGTGTTGGGCCTTTTCTTGGTTTCCTTTTTTGTTGGGGGGGGGGTTGAAACTAAGTTTGGACTTACCACAAATTTTACTAAAGAATAAATAGAGGAAGTACAATCCAAGGAGGAGACGAGCTTGCCTAGGCAATGGAGTAGGGCAAGGTGAGACAAAAATGCCTTGCCTCACCTCACTCACCTGGGTGCCTGCTCATATTTTCTATGCCAAATGTTTGTATATTTTAAATTATGTGGTATTGCTTTTTCTTTTTCTCACTTGTTCTCAAGTGGTTAATGCCTCGTTTAATAATGTCTGGTTCCCCTTTTCTCTTACATGTTGCCATGTCTTTCTTATTCTTGATTATTCCTTAGTCCATCCACTATTTATACAATATGTGTTTTATACAAATTGGCCTTTATGTATTGGACATGACCAGCATTTCCCTGAGCCAAACTTATCATTGTCTTGGATGTTTTGCTTGGCTATATAGGTGTGTATTTAATAATTGCTGAAAATTTAATTTTATATATATATATATATATATATATATATATATATATATATATATATATATATAGAGAGAGAGAGAGAGAGAGAGAGAGAGAGAGAGGTTCTTCCTACATGTCAACCAACTTAGGAGCTGAAGAAGAAAAGAAATCACATGACTTTGTCCTCCTTCTTCCAGCTTTCTCCAGGAATATGAAGAAAATAATGAAACCAATGCAAAGAAAGCAAACAGCCCTCTAAAACAAAAATGGGAAAATTATCTATATACCCCTACAAACTTTAAATACTGCCCCTATACCCATACCTTTATAGAATTTGCCTCAATACCCCACAAATCTAATAACCCGAGTTGCCATACCCCTAAGGTTACATTCCGTGAAAAATATGCCTAACGGTGATAACGGCTCATAGTAAATGACCGTTTTACCCTGCCCCCCTCTCTCTCTCCTTTGGCATTGGAGAGGGCCGCTGCACCCTCTCTCGCTCTTTCGCATCTGTCTCCTTCTACTACTCCTCCCCCCCCCCTCCAACCACTCCGTCAACTCACCAACTTGCCCTCACTGGCTGTTGGCAGATGGGGAGCTCCCCTAGTCGAGCACGAGGCCTTCACCCAGCCCTCACCATGCCGTCAATTCCCTCTATGGTGTGGCGACGGCGCATGGGGCAACTTCATCTTCTTGCCACGAGATGTGGAGGAGGTTCTCCCAGCCTGCAGAGCTCACCAGCTCACTGCCTTCATCTCCTCCACCCATCTCCTTGCTGCCCTCTTCCTCCTGTGCTGAGCACCCCCATTGCCACAGCCTCTGCCATCAACTCCACGGGCTAATACCGTCGTGATCCCCTCCCATGCCAAGCACCCCTGTCACTGTGCCTGCCTCCCTTGCCTTTGGCACCCAGGCCAGCCACAGGCCGGGGCTGCCGCTGTCAACTCCCCGGGCCCTCCCATGCCGAGCACCCTTGTCGCTGCACCTGCCTTCCTCGCCATCTGGAAGGTGCTGCTGCCCATGCTGCTGACTGCAGTGCCCAAGCTGGCCATAGGCTGTGGTGGATGCCGTCAACTCCCCAGGCCAGCACTGTTGCCACTGCCACTGCTGTCAACTCCCTGGTAACCCCCATGCCGCAGCCGGAGAGGAGGTCAGGAGAGAGAACATACCAAAGTTGACCAAATTTAAGGGGTAGGTTAGTCACTTCTCATTTGCTGACCCACCTTGGGTTAACCCTCACGAGGGACTATTGACGGTGGGGGCACAAGACACTCGGTATAAAGATTTGAGGGGTATTGGGGTAAACTTCATAAAGGTAGGGGTATAGGGCTAATACTTAAAGTTTTCATGAGTATATGGATAATTTTCCCCAAAAAAACACTTACCTTGAAGATGTGCTCGTCACATGCTCCCTCCATCTGCTCCAGAAGATCATATGCGGTAAGAGTAGAATAGTTTTGCTCCTTGTCCACTTTCCAATATTGAGTTTGATATTTCAAAAACACCTCCATGTACCCTGACAATTTGCAAAGGAGACTTGGGTCTGAACAAGTTGGGCCAACAATTCTTCACACTTCTTGTGCTAATGTTGAAATTAAAGAAAAGGTGAGGTGATCTGGATCTTGATGTGCTATTTCACAAAGGAACAGATGATACCACAATCTTTGCACTACTTTTTGTGGTATATCTTGGTCTTTTGGTAAGAATTCTCTTTTGTGGTGTCAAACCATAGCAAGGCTCTTAACTTGAGAGGAGATTTAACTTTTCAAACTCCCTTTGGCGTATTTATGGCAGCACATTGGGAGTGTCCTATGCAAAAATAAAGAAGGTTTAATCATATGTATACCCAGAAAATCTATGTATTCGACATTGTATTTTTTTTTGAATGTGGGCAGTACCACAATTGTATTAAATATAAAAGAGTAGGATGTACAAGTGTAAGCAATGTGCTCTCAAAAGATCTCTATACAAAACATCGCACCAAGATGGTGCCTACCTCTCTAACCACCCAGCAAAAGGAAAAGAGAGTTGTGTGATTCCATCTTACATAGGCGCTCAACCCATTCCCTCACTCTTACAAATAAAAGAAACAATCCTCTTCTCAATTCTTGTTTCATGCCTAAAGATTTTGTTGTTTCTTTCTCCCCATAAGACCCATAAGTGGCATATGACATAGAGGATGAGCCACCAGATTAGCCTATCTTCCCTCCGACTCCAATTCCTGTGTCATTTGAGCAACTGATTCACGTCCTCATGGGGACTAGGTGTGCAATGGATTCTACTACCGACCTTGGTCCAAACCTCCTTGGTATAAGAGCAGCTTGTGAAGAGGTGCTTCAGATTCCGTCCCCCCTCCCCCCCCCCCCCCAGAGGCAGCACAAAGTGGAAATATCATGTAGGAAGAGGGCAATCCTATCACATGTGGGCAGCCGACCATAGGATATGCTCTAGATTAATAGCTTTATTTTAAGAGAGCTTTTGGGACTCTAAGTGTGCGAGGCAAAACGGTGACACAGTCTTCCGTCTGAGATAAGTGAATAGGTAAACTTGACTGAGAAGCGTCCCTCCTCCTATCTCCACCACCACCTATCCCGTTTGCTAGGATTCGAGGCATATCAAGAAGGAAAAGAAGTTTTTCCAGTTGATCCATCTTATCAGACCTAAGGTTCCTTTTGAAGGTCGGCATCCATGTTCCCTTAGGGAGCTATGTGTCAAAATTGTGAGCCACTGAAGCAAGGGTTGCGGACGCAATCGCAAAGAGCTTGGGGAAACTTGCCTCGAGAGTGAAGTCTCCACATCATCTATCCTTCCAAAATTGGCATCTCTGTCCATTCCCCAACCGGAGCTGCACACCTGACTTGACAACGTCCCTGCACTAAATAATGCCTCTCCAGATGGGTGAAATATTATGTAAAGATGTCGGGGTCATGTCCCAGTCCCTAGCCCTACATTAATATCTTTGTCTGATAAGTTGTAGCCATAGTCCCTCATCTTTCACAACCATTTGCATAGGAGTGTCATGTTGAAGTCTCTGATGTTCTTAATACCCACTCTTTCCATGTCCTTGTTCCTACAAACTCTGCCTCATGAGATATCATGCCAACCTCTGCCAATGTGACCATTGCCATGCCAGATGTCTTGTTTGGATTGATTCCAACATCTTAGCCATTATTTTGGGATCCTAAAGATGGATAGGAAATAGATGGGATGGTTGTCTGGCACTCTCCCCCCCCACCCCGTGTATGATAGGAGCCTCGTCTTCTAGCTTGCTAACCTAGACATACCTTTGCACCACAAACTGCCAATCCCTGTAGTGTAAGGCCACTAGGGATAGCGGGAGGCCTAAGTAGGAGAAAGGGAAGTCTCCAATCTGACAACCCAATATGAAGGCTGCTCTCTTGAGGGGCCTTTCCTCCATGTTGAACCCAGCAATGTGACTTTTGCTGAAATTCACCTTTAGCCCATTGGCTTCTTATAGTAGCTCCAACATCAGCTTGGCAACATGCAACTGGCCATCTTCTTCTGCTAGAAAAAAGATGGTATCATCCGCATACTAAAGGTGGCTGATCCTCATGTTGCTGTCCTACCTGGAAGCCTCTGATCAAACCTGCCAATTCCTCCCTCATCCACATTCTACTTAGAATTTGTGTAACCAAGACAAATAAGAGGGGGGACATGGGGTCCCCTTGTCTGAGTCTTCTGCTACTATGAAGATAAGAGGTCTTCTACCCATTAATAAGGACTACAAAAAGGCCAAAGAGACACAAGCTCGAATCCACCCTATCCACCAATCATCAAAGCCCATCTTAGCTAGAACTTGAAACATATATTGTCAATTGAGACGGTCATATGCCTTTTCAATGTCTAACTACAGTACCACACCTCTCTTCCTCTCATGCTTCATTACATAAAAGCACTCATGTGTAGCAAGGAAATTCTCCTAGATGTGTCGTCCTCTAATGAAGGCCCCTTGGTGCCCACTAACCACCTTGCCAATGGCACTATCTAGTCTCATGGCAAGCAACTTGGTGATAATCTTGTAGGTATCATTAAGCAAACTGATTGGTCTATAATCCAGGAAGCCTTGCGCTCCTTAGTTTTTGGGGATGAGGGCCATGATGGTTTTGTTGATGTCCCTTTAGTGAGACCTGGCCTCTTGAAATTTTTGTAATGTTAGAAGGAGGTCATCTTTGATGATGTCCCAACACTTCTGGAAGAAGTCCATAGGGAAGTCATGTGGTCTCGGAGCTGTCACCTGCAAGGGAGAACACTACCAGTTGGACCTCCTCCTTGGAGAAGTGGAAAGAAGGAGCTTCCCTTTTTGCGGTCGAAAGTTGAGGAACTAGTCCATCTACACTCCCAGGTCTGACCATCTTCTCTTTAGAGAAACGTCTAGAGAAAAAATCATTGACCTGCACCCTGATCTCCTCATCCCTTGTAATGATTTGCTTGCCTACTCTGATAGATGTAATGTGGTTAGCTCTCTTTCTCCCTGAAGTATTTCTTTGGAAGTATGCAGTGTTCTTGTCCATTTCCTTAAGCCACTTCTCTCTTGATTTGCTCCCAATAGATCTCCTCCCAAGTGAGAATCTCCTCAAACTGTGCCTTGAGTGTCTCTCTGTGTGCCCTATCTGACTCACCTAGTCGGCCTGCCTCCTGTAAGCAATCCAGCCCCCTAACTGTTGTAGTATCCTATCCTTTGCAACTTTGCTTGGTAGGATTTTGTCAGCATCCTAGCTCTTAAGCAGCTAAGCCGTATGCTTTAGCTTCCCCACCAATGTAGCTATAGAAGATTGTTCCTGCCAATGCACATTCCAGGCGCACTTGGCGGTCTGCATGAAGTCCCCTCTGAATCAGTACCTCTCAACTCTAAAGTGTTGTGCCCCTTAGTACCTATGGCTAGTCCTCAGCCAAAAGAGTTTGTGATTAGATACCGACCTTGCCAAGCACGATGCCTGAACATGTGCATAGTACTCTTCCCAGTCAACCGATATAAGGAATCTGTCCAACCTAAAACATGAAGGTGTTGCCCTCATGTTGAACCAAGTAAATTGGGCATTCGTCAAGCCAATGTCTATCAATGTCGCTTCCTCTATGAAATTGCAGAAGTCCATCTCCCCGAATGGGGGTTTTTCCCTATCCTCTCCTAGGTTGCTGCAACTGCATTAAAGTCACCTCTCACATACCAGGGCCAGCCTGAACTATGGTGGTAAAGGAGCAACTCATCCCATAGTGATTTCTTCCCTTTGGTTTAGGGACCATATATACCCAAGAAGTCCCATGAGAAGTCATCCCTCACATTGCGGAAGGGATGGGAGATAGCCCCTCGACTGACGTTTTTGTCTTCCTCCGCCTCTTCAACATTAAATTGATTCCAAAGTCTACGGGGGAGGCCACCCTTTTTGTAAGCATGCTCTCCCAATCTCCCTCATGATGGATTCCCCATCCCTTTAACACTTTGACTCCTGTAAATACAAAATGTCTATCTTGCATCTTTTGACTAGCTTCCTTACTGCCCTCCTCTTCTCACCCCCACAGATCCCCCTCACATTTCATGAGTCTATTCTCATGGGGACTGAGCTATTTCCCTACCTCCCTCCCCCGCTGAATTGGTCTTCTCCTCTCTCCCCTCACTGTCCTTCGCCCTCCTTTTCTATGTTTGCTCACCCCTCTCCCTAGCCATGCTCATCTACCATCGCTTTTGGACTTTAGTGAAGACCCCCTAAGGCCCCTTTTAAGACCCACAAAGGAAACCCCCACCTTGTCCCAACTCCCTCACTTGAGTCTCCTTCAGTTTCACCACCCCTACAAGCTCCCTCATCTCTTCCCTGTTAGGGTGCAAGGCACGGATTCAGAGGGGGGGTGAATGAATCTCCGTTCAAAAAATTATTGCGGAATTAAAATCTAGGTTAGCTTGAACAAATTAAATGCTCTCCAGAGACAGGAAGATGATAAGCAAATAGTAGATGCAGAGTTAATAGCTCATACTAAACCGTAACTCTGCCAGACACAATATCGAATGCCAAGCGAGCATACAAACTGACATATCGTAGAACACACTAGCAGACCTTCAAGCTCCGAATAGCACGCAATCTCCGTAGACAAGAACTATGCAAAACAGACTCACTTAGCAACACATATAATGCTCAAGGGTACTTCAGATAGAAACAAGAGTGCTCAGACAACCTGAGAAGGAGGTAGAAGACAAGGGACAAACGCACAAGGTAAACCACGGCACAGTAGATTTTTAAGTGGTTCGGCCTGCAACCCACAGACCTACATCCACCCCTCACTCCAAACCGGAGTGAGGCTTCCCTTGCCAAAGCAAGAAGCAGACTCAGTTTGCAACAACCGCTGTCTTACAGCTTGACCCAGAGGAACACTCTCCTCTCTTCCTCCAACCCGGAGGGGAACCACTAGTGACACCCCGTCACTAGCAACCGGAGACACAGTCTCCCTTCCTCCAAACCGGAGGGGAACCCGTGAGTGACACCCAGCCACTCACAACCAGAGACCCAAGTCTCCCTTCCTTTGAAACCTAGAGAGAAACCACAAGTGACACCCTGTCACTTGCAAACCGGAGGACCAATCCTCTCTTCCTCCAAACCGGAGGGAAACCCACAAGTAGCACACCACTACTCGCAATCGGAGACTACGTCTCCCTTCTCCTGAGTCCACAGGAGGAATCCCGACCTCAAGCCAGAGGATTGGAAAACACTAATGGAGAATGGGAAGAACAAACGAAAAATAAAAACAGAAACAAAAGGGAAAACAACTGTAGCTCCGAAGAGCAATTCTAACATAAGTCTTCAGGGAAAGCTCCCTCTTCTCTTCTTCTCAGCCTCTGGCTCTCTCTTTACTTCTCAGCTCTCTCTCTCTCTCTCTTCACTTCGCAGCTCTCTCGCTCTCTCTGGACTTCTTCTTCTCAGCTATCTCTTCTTTTCTCTCTTGGCTTTCTTCTCTGGTGGCTGCTCTTTCTCTTCCTTTCTTGCGCCTCACCCTTCTTCTCTTCTGGGTGCTCTTCTTTCCTTCTGGCGGCCTCTCCTTCTGAGAGGAAGAACACCCTGTATATATATACCCAAGATAGGGGCTCCGTAAGCCCTTTTGGATAAGGGTTATGATTCTATCCTTTTATCATTGGGCCACGTGGCGGAATCTGAACGTGTATTGTCCACGTGTCTGAATCTCCACTTGAGGAATGTCTTGGATCACGTGCCCATCATAAGTATCCTTGGGTCACGTGTCAGCTTCCAGTTCGAGCTCACGTGTCTGCCTTAAACCTGTTAGTAAAAGCAAAAAGGCATTTAGTCAAACACCTTGTAGTCATAAGTAAACAGTCAATGTGTTTTGACTATGATAAGCTTAATGCATATGCTCAGACATGAAAATAACTTGCATAGACCTCATAACGTGAAATGCAATCATGCTCAGACCTATATGATGAAGTTTGCACAGACCTTGATGCATTGGGATAAAACGTGCACAGACCTAAGTATTGTTGAAACCCAACCGTGCACTGACCTTATATTCAGTCACACAAGATGTGCACCGACCTAGAGATCATACAGATCTTGTGCGTTGAAGCATGCACCGACCTTGTTTGCTGACGGGAGAGGGTTGCACCAACCATATCCCTGGATGTGCACCGACCTTGACCCTTGACAACTAAACCTGCACCGACCTCAGTTTGAGTAGACTGAATGTGCACCGACCTTGGTGCACTAGCATTGACCTTATTCTCACCATATGCACAGACCTATATGCAGGTGACACTGACCTTAGCTTGCATGTAACAAATGTGCACCGACTGTGCGTGCGGTTCCATAGGAACCTGCACCGACCCTATGTGGAGACAAGTAGAGTGTGCACCGATGTTAGATGTGCAGGATGGCATAAATGCACGAACCTTCTATTGGATGAACAGTAACATGCATCGACTCCATACGACATGAATCAAAAGATGCACCGACCCTAGTATGCATATGAGATGTGGCTAGCACCGACCTCAACCTTTTGACAACTAGACCTGCACCGACCTTGAACCATTAACACAAGCATGCACGGACTTGCTACAGTGATGTGCACGGACCTTGTCATGCACAATGCAAGACCTGCACCAACCTTATCATGCCATAAGCACAACATGCACCGACTTTATGTATGAACCAGAATGAACATGTTATGCACAGACCTTGTCTAAGCTGGCTAGCATGATGTGCATGGACCTTGTATGCAGTTAAATAAAATGTGCACCGACTTTGTGCTGTGCTGGCTTAAAGGTGCTCGGCCCTTGGCTGACCAATAGGAGACATATGCACAGACCTTGGTTTGCACTAGCTGGAAACATGCATTGACCTTAGTGTGTGCATATGACTTAACAACCTGAAGGAAATGTGTGCACACAACCTGTTCGATGAAATGACTGTGCATTCAATCTGATGAGGTTCTATGCAGCGTGAAAATGCATCTATCTGGAAAAAGCATATATCATGCAAATGATTATGATGACAACATTAATACGCAAAAATCAATGCATAGCAAACAATCCTCATTAATGCACAGTGCAATGACCAGATGTATAATCAAATGTATATTTCATCATCATTCAATCTTTCATGCAAACACATGATGACTTATAGTGTTTGCTATCATCAAAACCACAGGGACACAACATTCCCTTCCCAATGAGCCCCGCTCTGTAGCCTCCTCTACTTCTGAATTGGCCTCCTCTGGTCCTGTGGATTCTCCTATTGTATTTGGGACACACTCTTCGTCTTAAATGGGACTGCTTCCTCCTTAGCTCCCAGTGTCCCATTGTTTTATATTATCATGTATAGCCTATTTAAGCCATGTTCTGTCATTTATAGCCCTGTCATCATCTGTCATTTGCTTACCTTAATCCTAGGTGGATTAGAGAGGAAAAGGCTAATCTGCCCTTGTTTAAGGCCCTCGCATGTCTGAAATGATCAAATGTATGTCCTTAAAATCTTTCATATTCTATTGCATACCCTCTCACAACTGTATAATTTACAGCTCCATTACGTTTTCAACAGAATGCTCATCCAGTTCTCACGTCACTGGAACAAGAGGAATATAACCGAAATAGTGTTCCTTATTATGTGGATATACATGACAAGGAATAGTGAGGTGTTCGGGATAATATTATAGATTTTGTAAGTATATGTATTTTATCCTAATTAACAGCTATCCTTTCATCTTATTCCTGGATACAGAAGAAAGATTTAGAGAGGAAGAAAGATTTGATACAAACAAGTCTCACTGTTTTTGTATTATAGATTTTTCCCATTGTTTTTTCTTTAATTTTTTTTTGATTTTCCTCCTCTTCCCATTATTTTCCATAGTGAACAAAGTTGGCTCGGTTCAGCCTGTTAAGAGAGATCTTAGAAGCTTGGGTTTGAGGAAAATAGATTATGACTACAAGTCATCTGATTGAGATACTATGGGGGAGCAATGGTATGGGGCTTGACCTCAACTTCCCAACTCAATATTCCCCCTTTTGGAGGGGTATCTTGTAGTGTAGGGATATCATGTTGGCTAGTGCACAGGTTCGTCTATGGAATAGGTAGAAGTCTCTGTTTTGTAAAGAGAGGTGGTGCAGTGACTATACACTTGAGGACACCTTTCTGCAACTTTTTGTGATTGCTTCCGCACAGGTGGCATTAGCGTACCAATTTTTCGAGGCACAACTATTTGGGGGTACTTGGGCACCATCTTTCAGAAGAAACCTTAAGAGTGGAGGAGATTGAACAGCTAGAGAACTCTCTTCTCTTGCATTTTGGCCTAGAAACTAGCAGTCTTGATAGGTGGTGGTGGATATGGGACAAAGAAGGGAGGTTCTCAGTCAAATCAGCATACAATCTTATTTCAGATGGAGGAGTGAGACATGGACTTATATCGCAGATCTGGAACCCTAGGAGTCTCCTTAAAGTGAAGCTTCTTATATGGAGGATCTCACATGGGCATCTGCTGACTTGTGACAGGTTGGCGCCTTTCTTGGTAGGTATCCCAACATTGTGTGCTCTCTGCGGAGAAGAGGAGCCACTACTGGATCATCTCTGCTTAGGATGCTCCTTCTCTAAGGAGATCTGGACACAGGTTATGAGCAAGTTCCCAGGCGCCTTCTCCCTTCAAGACTATGTGCAACAATTGATTGGAAGATGGCACGAGAGATGGACTCTTTAAGGGTGATAAGCTTATCTGGTGGCTCATTCTCATTGCTACCCTGTAGGCCTTGTGGGGAGAAAGAAACAATAGAGTCTTCAGAAGGGAAGCTAGAGCTTCAGGTAGGATTGCATCTTTTATTCTAGAGAAAGTGAGAGAGAGTGGCCATCGATTGTATGCAAAGTGAACTTACATAATTCATCATTTTTTGTTTTCTTGGGGGATTAGTGGGTGCCACATGTCTTGGTGTGGAGAGTTTTTTGTTTAGGGATCTTTTGGGAAAACTTTGATTATACTTGTATATCCCGCCTAGTTTACTTTAATATAATTACGTGGTGCCAACTACTTTCAAGAAAAAAAAAGAGAGATCTTGGAGATATATAGTATCTTCGCACAACTTCCATTTTAAACTTTGGATCCTATTAGGCATAGGAAACCAGCCAGCTGGCCTTGCTCTATTTTGGGCTTTTGTATATGTACATGAGTAATACCATTCGAGTGTGCCCACCTTCCAGTTTCTCTCTATACTGTTTGTAACACAGCCAATTATTATTCGATGGAAATAAACCCTAGTCTACTCACAATCTAATCCCAATTCTGCATTCTACACTTCTGTTTTATTTATTTATTCTTCATCATTATACTAAACTTTTCTGTAGACTTTTGTAGTTACGCCTCAATGTGTCTTTATCCCTCCTATTATCTACTGTTCTTTATGATTTGGGATATTTAATGATTCAAAGGAGCTTATCAAAAGGGCATGCCCATGTTGAAACCAAATTGCTTTTATAAATTAGTTGTAATGCCCAAGTTTAGTGATTATTATGTCTATAGGCACAGTTCAGTTTATAAATGATTATGTATCTCATTTGCTCTCATTTGCCGTATCAAGTTTTAGGGACTTCCTCTGACATGTGTTAATGTCAGCCCTTGGCACAAATCTACCCATGTTCGCCTCATTGTAGATTGTTTATCATGGTTTTCCACTCGGAAACTGAGAATGTATCAAACCAGTTGTCGACTTACTGACATTTTAGCCTAATCATCCTCAAACAGATTTGATTCTGCTACTGAAGATACAGGTGGAAGCCCAGATTAGATACTTATTGGTGCTTTAACATGATAAATGTTTGATTACCCCATAAATCTCTTTCCAACTAATGCATTTTTGTCAATGCATGTTCATCTTCTTGTTTTAGTCACAGGATCATGCATGCTTTTAATGTATTTGTGATCATAGCAACATTCTCCATTTGTCTCTTGAATGCTTCAGGTTATACCGTGTCAGAACATAGGTATATCTGCATGTCTTTTTGTATGTGTTTCCTGTGGCCCTAAATCTAAAGTTAGTCTTATCGATAAATTGTCAGGCAGTCGCATGACATTTATCCTTGAAATCTTTGTGTTTATGCCGAGGAAGGTGTATGAGAAAATATGCTCTATGCTTTATACATGGATCACCTGTCTGGTTTCTGAAGCAACCTTCCTGACCACTTAGTGACATGAACCTGAAAGTTTTTGAATCTTTCCAAACTTATTTCTTGACAAAGTTCCAACAGATTCCTTTATGCAAGCCTAGAATATCAGGATCTGAGTTCTTAACTCTCATTTTATCTTGACATGCAGTACTTGGAAGCTTTCTCTCAGCTTTGAACAAGTTTATTGCAGATCATTACTCTGCTAATCATTCATTATCAGAGTTCTATGTATACGAGTTTTTCAAGGTATGTGTAATCTGTCTCTCTGAAATGACTTTATGGTACTAGGCTTGTCAGAACTAATTCTAGTCACCATTTTCATTGACCATTATATATGTTTCTCATATTTGGTGTATATTTAGACTTATATTTGTTCAGTAATCTTCTTGCATTTTCTTTCAACAGATATGGAATTGTTCTCGAGCTGAAGGTACTAATGTAAACGTTCATTCTTCTTATCACTCGTTCCTTCAAATAAAATGTCTCTGTCTTTTCAAGCAAAAGTTTATCGCAAATTACATTTTCTTCTCGAGTCAGCACTGATCTGATACCTTTCTATATGTGCTAAGTATTGTCACATTTTATGGCAGCTGATATCCGTGTTCATGAATTTTTTAAGACTGTATATTTTAAAAAGGGAATTCAACCAATACCAGGTGCTCGACATGTTCTCAGTAGACTGTCAAACTTTTGCAATCTGTCCATTGTCACGTAAGTTTTCTTAGCTCTGTCTTTCATTTAAGAAAACTTCATGTTTTTCTGACACCTAGTGTGTTGTTGGAAACTATTACTGAAAAGATCCCGGCAGAATGTCATTAAAGACCACACATTGGAGTGGATTGAAGAGCATTACCCAGGCTTGTTTCAGGAGATTCATTTTGGCAATCATTTTGCTTTGGATGGAAAATCAAGGCCAAAGTCTGAGATTTGCAGGTATAACACGTGGTCTGTGTCATCTCTGGCTTTCTATATTCTATTTGATGCTTGATAGACACCAAAACGAAGGTGATGTATTTTTCCATCATCAACTCATGTTGTCAATCTTTTTCCCAAGTCATGTTGATTCGTTTGGAAACTGTACATCATGGTATCTGAAAAGGCTTCAGTGTCAAACTTGCCCTCTAGTGATTTTGAGATTCAAAGGGCTACTATTTTAGTTTCCATCTGAAAAGAGTATAATATGTTACATTCTGACCTTAACTGAGTTTCAGTAGGCAGCTGTTTTTCCCGAAGTTTCATGATAGATCTGTACTAATGCCTGAACTTTATACGAGCCTTAAGTGGGTAATCATGTGTTATACACATGCTGGGCTTCTTAATAAGATCCTTCCACAAAGAAGAATAATGCAGGGTGCTGTCAACGTCTTTTCTCACAGGTCCCTAGGAGCACAAGTTCTGATCGATGATAACCCAAGGTATGCACTTGAATGCGCTGAAATTGGCATCAATGTTCTTCTTTTCGACTACGACGACTCCTACCCTTGGAGCAAGTGTGCAACTGCAACCTCACACCCACTTGTGACCACGGTCCATAACTGGGATGAAGTGGAGAGTAGTTTAGTCTCACTAATGGTAACATAGCACCGCATTTGGCTTCTGACGTAGATTTGAGTACAGGTGTGCCCACAATTTTTACAACACGGCATTTGTAGAAACTGGGCAGCAAGTTTATATTCTTTTCAATACAGCATGCGTAGAAGCTGGGCAAGCAAGTTAATTGGAAGCATGCCCAACTAAAAATGTGGGTCTTCTTGTTGATTGATCAAACTCCGTATTGGAGTTTGCTTCGTAAGTTGTATATAATTTTGAAAACCCATGACTGATTATTGGGTTTTCTTTTTTGTTTTGACAAACACTCGCATTTGATTTGGAAAACAGAGATTGCCAATAAATACAATGTTTCTGATTGATCTGGACTAACTAGGTATGGCAATGCTTGTGATGTGTTATATAGAGTGGGTGGGAAGAAATACTTATTATCATGGACAGGGACAAAGCAGTCCGAAAGAACAAAACAATCTCGTTCATGAAATTGCAATATGTTGGAGCATTGTTTACATACCCATCAATATTCTGATGGTGGCAAGTGCTGATGTAGTTTGTATTGAAATGCTGGGATTTTTAGTTAAACCCTAAACCCTAAATTAAAATCCCTAAAATATTGGGATTTTTAGTTTTAGCCCCTAAAATCTTTCAATTAGGAAAAGGTCCCCCTAATTCACCTATTCAGTCGAATCCTTAAAATGTTGGGATTTTTAGTTTTTAGCCTTTAAAAACTTTCAATTAAGAAAAACTTTTCCTCATCCACTTATTTAGTCAAAATCCCTTAAATATTTCAAAGTCTTAGGTCCTATTTGATATCAGGATAAATTTTGACGAGAATAGAGTAATTTATCTTGGGTTAATTTATCTTTATTTTCACTCGTGTATGTTTGGCACGAGAGGGATGAATATGATGGTATTTTTATTCCTCCTTTGGTAAAAAAATAAATATATGAATGATAATAAATGTTGTAAAAGGATCACGTGGCCTTTCTTATCATGGGTTAAAGGGCTCGACGGTGTTTCGAGTAAGGTTTGACAAATCGATAGGGTATATTTAATATTGCATCTATCGGATGGTACTAATCGGTGATCGGTACGATTGACATATGATATATAACCAGTACGTTATTTATATTATTTTAAATATTAAATATTTTATTTTATATTTATGTTGTTTAATAGATAAGTTTGTTAAAGACATTTTAATTATACGGTGTAGACTCATGTTCGAAACCTGCAACATGCATTTTTGTTCATTTTTCTTCTTTTGACACTAAATTTTTTGTAAAAACACGTAGATATGATCAGATTCAAACCCATGACTTTACAAGTCAAACAATACATACCTTAACCAACTCAGCTAATAAATTATTTAAATAATTTTAATTATAATATATATGTTAAAGTGACTATTTTGTCTCAGTATGTAATGGTATCGTACCATATTATATCGTACTAGACCGTGATAAGTACGGTCGATACGACTGGGTCAACAAATCCTGATTCTAAATTTGGTTGGGATTAAAAGGATGGACACCTTTATTTATCTTCAACACAGAGGGACTTAGTTAACTATTCTTAACAACCATAATTATCATTATTAAAATTCTTAAACAATTATTTATTCATAATCATGATGATCAATAATGAGTTTATTTTTTTGAAAGTGGAATAATGAGTTTATTATTTAATAAATTTTCTTAAAAATCATGATTAGTACAAATGAAGCTATGGCTTAAGTCATTATCTTTCATTTAATAATGATTAGCAGTGACGAGACTATTGTATATTAATTTTCCTCTTAACCATGATTATTTAGCACTAATTAACATATTTATCATTCACCATAATGATTAGCATGAATGTTGTTAATTTTTTCTCTTCCATATTATGCTTAGTAGTAATGAGACCTCTTAAATTAATTTTTTTGGTCAAATGATAAAAATAGTAATAATGAGATTGTTCCTTCAAAAGTTACTTCACCTTCGTGACAGCCATTAACAATGATTAGACTCTTAATCAAAATTTTCTGTTCAAATTCTCGATTAATAATAATGAGAACTTTTCATCTAATTTGTGTTCTCCTCCATATTCATCGTTAGCACTAATGATCCTATTAATTATTTTTGGTCGATCGGTCAATGTGCAAGTTGTTTTGAAATCAACTAAGTTGATGGAACATAATTTATCATATTTAACCATTCAGATATTTTAAATAAATAATTTCTCCTCTTAAAATAAG
This sequence comes from Amorphophallus konjac, assembly GCA_022559845.1. Classification (NCBI taxonomy): domain Eukaryota; kingdom Viridiplantae; phylum Streptophyta; class Magnoliopsida; order Alismatales; family Araceae; genus Amorphophallus; species Amorphophallus konjac. Next base: position 325,517,131 of record CM040123.1, on the reverse strand, counting down.
GTGAAGTTTACACAAGTTTGTGAATCACTTCTTCTAACACAATTTCAATTGATAAAATTTTATCAATAAAGTTTCACATAACTGGACACTACGATCGGCTGAAAATTTCTCCATCTCAATTGTTCACCTTAAGTGTAACGTCCCCGAATTTCAGATTGTGTTTTCACAAGTTGCAGATCGTGTTCGCGTGGGTTTTGAACTTTAATATTAGATTTTCGGACCTTTAGATGGTATTTATTTGGATTATTTTGGGTTTACGGCGGCACATTGAGCTACCTTTTTCCAAGAATTTTTCTAGGTCAGGATATATTTTTTGGGATTTTTCAGAGTTCTTGTGAAATTTCTAAATTAAATGGAAAAAATATAATAAAATAAAAAATTTAAACCCTACTTTAACCCCCCTCTCTCCCCCTCCGTTCTCTCATCTCTCTTGTGTGTCTCACCCTCACCCTCACTCTCCCGTCTCTCCTTCCCTCTCCCATTCTCACCTTCGGCAACCGACAATGGTGGGAAGGCCCAGGGTGGAACAACGATGTCGATGTGCGGTGAGGACAAAGGCGAGGAGCTTGGGGAACGACGAGGCGAGGCGGTTACAGTTGTGGGAGCCGACCGCGTGGGGAGGATTGGCGTTTCTTCGAGGTTCTGGTAGTTTAAGGCTTCAAAAAGGTAGGGAGATAGATCCCTGCTCTTCCCGTATATTTTCCCCTCGATTCCATGCCACGATGAGGCCGAGAGCAGGAGTATTTCATGTTTTGGGGAATATTCATGTTCGGAGACGAGCGACGAATTTTGGCCAATCTAGGCCTCAATTTTGGGTTTGAATACGATTTCTCGGATGTAGGAATGCCCGGGGATTGATTCCCCCTGTTTTCCCCTTCGTTTCGTGACTAATGGGGCGTGGGATCGAACTCTACGTGGAGTTCGATATTTTCTGCGAAACCCAACATGAAACGGCCACAAGAGTGGCCGTCGCGTCCAGAGCTAGGCGGCCAAGGGTTCAACCGCCCAGGTTGCAGGTGGCTAGACCCCTAGCTGTTGAGTCCCTTGGTGCAACCGTAATCAAGAGGGGGGTTGAATTGATTACGCCCCTCTTTTAAAAATCTGGACAGACAAAATTCTGGTTTCAACACACAGCGGATTCAACAATGATACTTAGACATAGTAGAACTCGATAAAGATTCAAAAGGTGTCAAAATGATCAAGGTTGAGAACAGACGAGCTGAAGGAAGTTAACTTGAACTATCAACAGAGAGACATATCTCTTGCACCACTAAGCAATGATCTATTGAACACCTGCCAGGTGTGAGTTTGCTCATAGTGATGAGAACACCGAAGCTCAAAGACTGTCCCAAGGATAGCAATCAAATACTTGAATGTGTGTGTGCACCGAGCAACTCAGGGTGTGTATGTGCAGTGTGAAAGCATATTAAAATGTGTGAATCATAAGCACGTAAGTCCCTATGAATGGAGATAGGTGAAAGGGATCAGACCACAAGAACATACCACTGCATAGTATTTTTAAGGTGATTTGGTTACAAACCCGCAACCTACGTCCACCCCTCACCAAACCCGGTGAGGGTTTACTGTGGACTAACACCTTGACACGAGGACACAGTCCTCATGAGGACATAGTCCTCAACGAACGCTGATACACAGCTTAACAGGGACGAACCCCACACACACTGCTACTCACAGTCATAGATGGGGATGAGTCCCCTACAACCGCTGATACACAGCTTAACGGGGATTAACCCCCCCCCCCCCCCCCCCACACACACACAAGCGGTGCTACACTCAGCCATACACGGGGACAAGCCCCAAACAACCGTTGATACATAGCTTAACGGGGATGAACTCCACACACGCTGCAAAGCTGCAGCACCACACAGGGACAAGCCCCAAAAGAAAAACAAAAAACACACTGCAACGATGTAGCAAAACACGGGGACAAACCCCCACAGACACACACGGCTGCACATCAGCCAAACCGCACTCCGGCCTCTAAAATAGAGTACCAGAAAGACACTGCTGTCAATGCAGCACTACATACGGAAAGTAAATGTGGTTTTGAAAGAAAAACATAAAACGAAACTAAGAAGCAAAACTGTAGTTTCAGATCGAAGTCTAGAAGTTGTGACTGTAGATTTGGACTCAAATCTGAAAGCTGGTCAGATCTGGTCTCTTTTCTTCTTCTCAGATGCTCAGAATGTCTCGCTCTTTTCTTCTCAAGCTTAGTTGCTCACTCTAAGGATTCAGATCTCTCCTTTTCTTCTTCTCAGCGCTGGACTGGCTTAGACCAGCTACTGGGCTGCTCACCTCTCTTTTTTTCTACCTCTTAATTCTTCTTCTAAAAGCTCAGGCCATCTCTAATGGCTAAGGGTAGCATCGGCCGTTCTTTAGACAGGAGATCCATATTTGTAACACCCTGGAATTTTTTTAGGAATTTTCAAGAATTTAAATAAAATTATTTAGCATTTAAAAAGGCTTAATAGGCTTAAGTGGGCTTAGCCATTCAAAAACAAGTTATTGAAAGACCCAATTATTAATTAGGTAAATGGACTCACTTAAAATAGGCTCATAGACCAATTTCTAAGCCTTTAGGTCCAAGCCCACTTAAAAGAGACGTAATTAGATATATTCCCTATTTATTTATTTTTGATAAATAGGGGATAAAGAGAAGTGGAAGTTGACTAAAAATCAAATTTTGAAGTGAAGGCAAGAACGCGCCCTCACGATACTCCACGTTCTTGAAGAACACAGTACTTCTGATGACCGTGATAATCTTATGGAACCGAGGTGTATTAAAACACGGAAAGCTTGAATTTTTGTCCATGATTTGGCCATGGATCGATGTTATCTCAAGAGGGAAACCTATCTAGGATGGTTAGGGATCGAATCTACCTTAAATAAGGACTCTAACTCGATCTAATCCCTCAACCCTAGGCTAAACCTTATAAATAAACCCTAAACTCGACATGCGCGAACCCTCGTTTTGGCTCGCCTGGTTCGACGGTAAGGTGGTGTTATTTCATATCAATCCTTTAGAACTTCTTGTTCCTTCTAGTATTGACTAACTCCCCTCTAAATTTCGCAATAGGAGATCAATTGGGCAAGGAGTTAGGAAGCTCGAAAGTCACTGGTTCTCTGCAAACTACACAGGAACGTGGGGGTTTCTTAGAGAAAGATCAAAGGATTAGGAACCTTAACTGAGATAATTTCGAGCTTGGTCTTTAGAATAAGTTGTTCCTCTTTATATCTCTTACCTACCCTCCAATTTTCACGAATTTAGGTCAAAAGGTTAAGGAGATAGAGAGCGAGGAAGTTGCTATTTCTACGCAGGACGCAAAGAAACTAGCACTGTCTTCCAGCAAGAAATTCTCGGTCTAGGGATCAAATTAAAGGTAGGTTATCTCATGTTGGCTTAAATATCAAGTTAGGAACAAAAACCCTCTGTTACCTCGTGTTTTCATGCATTGTACATAATCTCGGGGCGTGACAGTTAAAGTGGTATCAGAGCATAGGCATAAGTAAGTCCTAGGAAAATATCATGTCATAAGCTAAATCCAAGGTTTAAGGACCCATACTTATGAATTAGGAAAGAAATTTTCAAACCCAAGTGAGATCGGGTAGAGCCGGGATGAAATAGTTATTTAGAAATTATCTCTAGGTTAACTCCCCTCAATTCCGTAGGAATTAACAAATTGTGTCTCTTTCTCAGGTACCCTCGCTCGTAATGGCTCACCATGTAAACTGGGACGTGATGCAACAAACCGTTGCGGGTCTTACTTAAGCCCTGGAGATCGTGGCCCAAGCTGGCGCAAGGGCTGGCGTGGGTAATTTACACGGGAACTTTCGAAGTATGAATCCTCCACCGTTCTCTGGATCTTCTAACCCCGACGAGGCTAAAAATTGGATCGATGAGATGAACCGGATATTTGAGGTCATACAATGCACCGACCAAGAGAAGGTCCATCTCGTCACATTCCAACTGAACAAAGATATGCGTACTTGGTGGAAGGCCACCTTGGTAAAACCTCAAAATGCTCAGCTTACATGAGATGGGTTTCTTACTCTCTTCCGAGCGAAATACTTCTCTGAACATATCAAGGAGAGAAAGGCTACGGAATTTGCCTCCTCAAGGCAAAGAATGATGTCTGTGGCGAAGTACGAACTTTAATTCTCCAGTCTGGCTCCATATGCTCCTCACCTGGTTAGCACCGATCTGTTAAAGGCTAACCGATTTATGGATGGCTTAAGGCCCGTCTTTATTACTCAACTCAGACCTCAAAATATCCGTACATATACGGAGATGGTCCAACAGGCGCATTTATGTGAAAGGACCTTGGAGGTCAAAAAATTCATGGGAAAAAGCGAGGAGTCAAGCCGGAGGTTTGACAAGCGAGGATGAAAGGAAGAGAAGTTCAGCATCACGGGGTCTTACACGACCCGTGATAATAAGAAGAGGTCCCGTAACGGGAATGGCAACAGGAACGACAAAAACAAGAAGGTGAAAGAGGAGGAAAAGAAAGTCACAACGGCTTGCTCGTTATGTGAGAAGTTCAGAAACTCGGCCGAGGAATGCTGGAAACGCCTAGGGGCGTGCTTACGTTGTGGAAGCATGGAATGCCCGATTGCCCCCTCATGAAAGAGCAACCTTCTAACGGTGGATGCAAGCAGCAGGCTCGTCTTAATGCCGTTCTGGATGACGAAGAAGCACCCAAAGATGATGGGTTGATGGAAGGTACCGTTCAAATTTATTCTCATCCTGCTTTTGTACTATTTGATACTATTGCTTCTCATTTTTTTATATCTACTACTTTTGCAAATTGCCAATTTTACCCGTTCCTCTACCTTCAGACCTAGCTATCACTACACCCTTAGGCCCTAGAACTAAACTTACAACCCACTTCCCAGATAGTGAGATAACTATAGAAGGTCATAATCTCCCCGCTAACTTAGTATGCCTTGACATGGAAGGTTATGGTGCCATTCTAGGCGTAGATTGGATTGTTGATCACTATGCCTATATTAATTGTCGCAATAGACAGATTTCTTTCCGTAAATCTGATCTTCCCCGATTTTCTTTCCTTGGAATCAAGTATAGAAAGCATCATATTATCATTTCTTCTCTTTACGCCTGCAAACTCATCTCGCAAGGTTGTGAAGCTTTGCTTGCTTCCGTAATTATTATCGAGTCCAAGGAAATCATCCTTGAGGAGATCCCCATTGTTAATGAGTTCCCCGATGTCTTCCCATCCGAACTATCGGTTTACCTCACGAAAGGGAAGTAAACTTCTCCATTGAACTCACCCCTGGAGCAACACCTGTTTCAATAGCTCCTTATAGGATGTCCCCCATGGAACTCAAAGAATTGAAGAAGTAACTTCAGGAACTATTAGACAAAGGCTTCATTCGACCTAGCACATCCCCTTGGGGTGCACCGGTTATATTCGTCAGGAAGAAGGATGGATCCCTCAGGCTGTGCATCGACTATCGGCGGTTAAATCAACTCACCATCAAAAATAAATACCCTCTGCCATGTATCGATGAGCTATTTGACCAGATCTCTGGAGCTGAATACTTCTCGAAGATCGACCTCAGGTCTGGTTATCATCAACTTAGAATCCAAGATGAAGACATCAACGAAACTGCTTTCCGGAGCCGATATGGGCATTATGAGTTCGTTGTGATGTCGTTGGGATTAACTAATGCCCTGGCAGCATTCATGCAACTTATGAACAATATCTTTAGGCCCTATCTCGACCGATTTGTGGTCATTTTCATTGATGACATTCTCATATACTCCAAGACTATGGAGGAACATGAAGAGCATTTAAAAATAGCTTTGCAAATATTAAGAGAGCATCAACTCTACACGAAGCTCAGCAAGTGCGAGTTCTGGCTAAAGGAAGTCTCTTTCCTTAGCCATATTATTTCAAAGGAAGGTATTGCTGTTGATCCTTCTAAAGTTGAAGCTGTTAAGAACTGGAGCCGACCAACGACCGTATCTGAAGTTAGGAGTTTTCTTGGTCTGGTTGATTATTATAGGTGTTTCATCAAGGATTTCTCTAAGATCGCTATCCCTTTGACCAGGCTTACAAGGAAGGAGAACCTCTTTATATGGTCGAAGGACTATGAAGAGAGTTTCCAAATTCTTAAAGAACACCTTACTATGGCCCCTATACTGACATTGCCCGTTGAAGGGGGTGGCTTTGAAGTCTATACGGATGCATCAGGCATTGGCTTGGGATGCGTTCTTATGCCACATGGTAAGGTGATTTGTTATTGTCACGCCCCGAGTGCGGAAGATACCCGGAGATGCGCGACGAGTTTATATCAATCATGTCAATCAGAGTAGTCGTGTATTCGACACAAAGACAGAGATGCGCAAATAGCGAGATAACCCAATCCTTTATTTCATAATAGGCTATTACAAATCTAATACTCTGTTTAATAAAAAGAAAAGTACATAGTTGACTCAAGAAAACTATAGAAATAACTAGACGACACTTGTAGAAGTTCTATCACTTTCACTCTTGATCATTCCCATTCGATTGACTTCCATCGTCGTCGGACTTACCTGAAAAGTACAAAGGGACAAACGGAATGAGCGAACGCTAAGTAGGAAATTATATCTCAAGTACTAGCAAGGGGTTAAGTAATTACATTTTCATGAATGCAATAAAGCTATGCATGCTCGCATAAAATGACAAGATAGAGAGAATGTAATATCAAGGAAATAAGATGGACTATCATGAACTTTCAACAAGATAACAAGACATATGAGATATTCAAGCAAGTATATTTAACAAGTCATGCCAAGAATTTTGGCTATCATGTATCAAGCAAGTAAATTACCCTTTTTCGGGTCACGCATTTCATTTCATGTCAAGTACGAGTCAAGTACAAGATGTGTGTGGAATGTCCAATCTAGCAAGTCAAGTACTCGGTATAATGCCAGATACCTTATCATTTTAACTCCCATGGGCACAAGTACTTTCGGGTGCTCCTCCCAGGACCAGATCGGGCCCTATATGCGCAGGTATTTATCATGTGTTTTGACATCCACTCTTGTTTATATAGCCAATATAGAATTTCAATCATCAAGCTTGTAGACATGTATGACAACTTTGACAGAATAGAGTCCAAAAATATGACAAAGGACATAGAATGGCGATAATAACGGTATAATCATGATATCGATAAAACTAGGTAGAATATGGTTCCCTTAACTGGGGTACCATGACAAATCAATATGGACATTCTTTATATAGAATTGAGGTCCACATGAACATTATATCAAGCAAGATACCCTCATTCTTATCATAGAATTGATGTTTACAAGAATGACACGATATGGCATGATATCATCATCCCATTAAGAATTTCTTATGCTATACTCTTTGTATAATCATAAAGGCCGGTATACCATGTTTCTTTAGATTGACATGGCAAAGATCGTGTAATGGGTTTTTAGGGTACAACCAGCACAGTCGGCCTTGAGGGAATCCAAGACTACGAGGAGTCTTACGGAGGTCTCTATGACTAACTCGCTAGTCCAAAGGAACGGAATGTCCAATGGAGAGCTTGTATGTCAACGAGAGTTGAGTGTGATCGATGAAACAACATGAAACGTGAGACTATACTCACGGAGTGGAGAATAGTGCCGATATATATATATTATAACATATGAAACCATCGGTTAACAGAAACAGTGGAAAATCAGTTTTACAGTAAAATAACGACTTAAGCAGAGTCGTTTATCAAGTAATTAACGCCTAACAGAAGGGCGTTTATATAAGTTTCCATTTTTGCAAAATTTTGATATTTCAGTAATTTGTCAAAAACGCGCCCTGATCAGGGGCGTTTAATCAAGATTTGACGACTACACCAGAAGGCGTCCTTTTATTTACATATTTGACAGAATATAATTAACTATAAGGAATTTTCAAAAACGCGCCCTGAGCAGGGGCGTTACATTTTAATTCTATTTTTTTTTCAGAATATGTATTCCAGGATTTTAACAGATACGCGCCCTAGCAAGGGGCGTTTCTTTTGAATTCACGCCCTGTGATGGGGCGTTAACACATGTAAAACGACTTTGTTCAGGTCGTTACTCAAAGTTTATTCAGGAAATTTCAATGGCAGTAATGAATTCAGGATACAATAGAACGAATATATGTATACTCATGTCAAGAAAATCAAGAGGGGTCGAAGACATCTGATCATGCATTAGAATCATGATTTCATATATAAGTAGTTGTTAATATGGTGATTAATGTTTACAAGAAATTAACGCCTGTGTACAGGGCGTCGAATTTAGATTTGACGACCTGGGCAGGGTCGTGACTTGTAAAATAACGCCCTAGTCTGGGGCGTGTATTTCATAATCACGCCCTTGCTAAGGACGTTTCTTTCAAGAAATTAACAGAAAACTATAGTAAACCAAAACATGTATATGCATGATGATTATTGTACTATATCAATTTGGTTTGGGCTACAGTGGCTTGAGAAAATCCTACCTTGATAGTTTGATCGAGGAGAAGCCTAAAAACTTTTGAAGCTTCAACTGCAACTCAAGAACACTAGTAGCAATAGCAAGAAGAAGAACAATCGTTCTTCAGAAATCTTCACTCTACCGTCAACCTGTAGAGGGAAAGAAAAGGAAGGAAGATGAAGATACTAATAATCTTCACAGATATAACCGAAGTTAGGAAAACGATGAAGAACATCACCTTGTTCTTTACGTACGCACTGGATCCCTTAACCTGTATTAGAGGAAAGAAGAGGAAGAACCTATTAGTTCTTCATGAACTACGTTCATAAGAAAAAAAATAGAAGAAGAAGAAGAAGAAGAAGAAGAACAGTCCTATTCTTACCGTCGCAGAGGCTTGAATCAAATAGGTTTAGGGTTTGTTCGATCAAGACTATTTATAGGATTTTGGAAATCCTATTAGAGTTAGTGTTCTAGTGGAAGTAATGCTTCCAATATAGAGTCCTTACCCTAGTAGATACTTACTAGATTAACATAATCCTTCCCTGGATAAGCTCTGGGTTCGAACGGTTCACGAATGGAATTAACGACTTTGGTCAGGGCGTCGATTTATGAATTGACGACCTTGTTCAGGTCGTTTCTTAAGAAGCGCCTTGTATAAGGGCGTTCCTTATTTTTAATACACGCCCAAGATAGGGGCGTTTCTTTGCCTTATCTTTTTGACGTTTGAAATTTGACGCCGTCAGGTGAGGGCGTCACTTCTTGAATAACGCCTTTGTTAGAGGCGTTTATTATTAAATTAAAGCCTTAATGAGAGGCGTTATTTGCATCTTGGGTTTTATTCACCCCTTTAAGCTTCTTCTTATCATCTGTATTAATTCTGTAATATATATATTTTAATTCATTTCAAATATTCATTTATCAAGGTTGCTACACCCTCCCCCACTTAAAAAGAATTTGGTCCCCAAATTCAATTGCATATTATGTATACACGCGGAGAGTGTAGAGTATATACCTCTTAGAACAACTCGGGAAATCGTTTCTTCATAGATTCCTCGGTCTCCCATGTCGCTTCGTGTTCAGAATTCTTGTTCCATTGTACCTTAAGCATGGGAATAACTTTATTCCTTAGAGTTCGTATTTCACGATCTAATATCTTCATAGGCTTCTGTTCATATGTGAGATCTTTCTGGATCACCAGATCTCCATGTTCAATAATATGAGATGGATCGTGTACATACTTCTTCAACATAGATATGTGAAATACATTATGTACCTCGGACAATTGAGGAGGCAAAGCGATGCAATAAGCAACCTCGCCAACTCTTTCGAGTATCTCAAATGGTCCGATGAATCTTGGCGTAAGCTTGCCCTTAACACCAAATCTTCGTATGCCACGTCCAGGCGATATTTTAAGAAATACATGATCTCCAACCTGGAATTCAAGATCTCTTCTCCTTGTATCAGCATAAGCCTTTTGTCTGGTCTGAGCAACTTGCAGTCTTTCTATGATTACTTGTATCTTCTCAGTTGTATCCCTTACCATGTCTGGACCTAACAGTTATTTCTCTCCAACTTCGTTCCAGCATAAGGGTGATCGGCAACTCCTTCCATATAAGGCTTCGAAAGGTGCCATTTGGATACTAGCTTGGTAGCTATTATTATATGCAAATTCCACTAGTGGCAAATGTTCATGCCAGCTTCCACCAAAGTCAATGATGCAAGCTCTTAGCATATCCTCAACAACTTGATTAGCTCTTTCGGTCTGACCATCCATTTGTGGGTGGAAAGCAGTACTAAAGTTGAGCCTTGTTCCCAACGAATGTTGTAGACCCTTCCAGAAATGAGAAGTGAAACGGGGATCTCTATCAGATACGATTGAGACAGGTATTCCATGTATCCTGACTATTTCTTTGATGTATAGTGCAGTTAGTACATCAATTGACCATCGGCTTTTGATTGGCAAGAAATGCGCCGATTTAGTTAATCGGTCAATGATAACCCAAATTCCATCATGTCCTCCTTTAGATTTAGACAAACCCATGATGAAGTCCATACCAATATCCTCCCACTTCCACTTAGGAATATCTAGAGGATGTAGTTTTCCAGCAGGCTTTTGGTGTTCTGCCTTGACCTGTTGGCATGTGAGACAACGAGATACATAGTCTGCTATTTCTCTTTTCATATTAGGCCACCAAAAGTTCCTCTTTACATCTTGATACATTTTGGTTGATCCTGGATGAATAGTGTACCTTGATCGGTGAGCTTCATCTAAGATCTTCTTCTTTAATTCCGGACAGTCGGGTATACAAGTTCTACCTTTGAATAATAATCTTCTATCAGAAGTTAGTTGGAAGTCAGATTGTCCTTCTAATCTGCCTTTGATTTCCACTAATATAGGATCATCATCCTGAAGTGCTTGTATCTCAGATAATAAATCTGACTGTATGCTTACATGAGATAATGTGACAAATTTGGCTTCCTTGTCCAAGCTTATATTGAGCTCGGAGAATTGTTCTAGCAACCTCCATTCTTGTATCATACAATTGGCTATCATTGCTCTCGGCTTTCGACTAAGGGCATCAACAACATAATTACCCTTTCCGGGATGGTATTGTATATTGAAGTCGAAGTCCTTGAGATATTCTAGCCAGCGTCTTTGTCTCATGTTTAGCTCCTTTTGTGAAAATAGATATTTGAGACTTTTGTGATCGGAGTATACAGTAAACTGCACTCCATATAAGTAGTGTCTCCATATCTTTAGGGCAAATACCACCGCGGCCAGTTCTAAGTCATGGACGGGGTAATTCTCCTCATGCTTCTTCAGTTGACGTGAAGAGTATGCTATGACCTTTCCTTGTTGCATTAGGACACATCCGAGGCCAATGCCAGAAGCATTAGTGTAGACCTCGAATTTCTCTCCTTCTATTGGTAGAGCTAACACCGGAGCTGTAGTGAGATGGTCTTTGAGAGTTTGGAAACTTCTTTCACATTCCTCACTCCATTCATATCTGATCTCCTTGCGAGTTAACCTTGTAAGAGGCACGGCGATCTTGGAGAAATCTTTGATGAATCGCCGAAAATATCCTGCAAGACCTAAGAAACTTCTGATCTCGCTTGCATTAGTGGGTATTTCCCAATTTCTTACAGCTTCAACTTTTGACAGATCTATCGATAATCCATCCTTTGATATGACATGTCCGAGAAAAGCCACTTCTTCAAGCCAGAACTCGCATTTGCTGAGTTTAGCATATAATTGATTTGTCCTCAAGACTTGCAATGCAATCCTCAAATGTTCTTCATGCTCCTTTTTGGTCTTGGAATATATCAATATATCATCAATGAAAACCACCACAAATTGATCTAGATAAGGCCTGAATATGCTATTCATCAACTGCATAAAGGCAGCAGGGGCATTTGTTAGTCCAAAAGGCATAACAACAAATTCATAGTGGCCATACCTGCTTCTGAACGCAGTCTTATGAATGTCATCATCCTTGATTCTTAATTGATGATATCCCGACTTGAGATCAATCTTGGAAAAATATTTGGATCCTGAAATCTGATCAAATAACTCATCGATTCTCGGCAGTGGATACTTGTTCTTGATAGTAAGATGATTCAACTATCGATAGTCGATACACAATCTCATGGATCCATCCTTTTTCTTTACAAATAATACCGGTGCTCCCCACGGGGAAGTACTTGGTCTAATAAACCCTTTTCGAATCAGTTCCATCAACTGCTCCTTCAATTCTTTGAGTTCTGCAGGGGACATTCTATAGGGTGCCTTGGAAACAGGACCAGCACCAGGGACTAAGTTGATGGTGAAGGCCACTTCTCTTTGAGGGGTAATCCCGGTAATTCTTTCGGAAATACGTCTGAAAATTCTTGCACTACCTGAATGTCTTCTATCTTGGTTTCCTTAGCTTCTTTAACAGTGACAAAAGCAAGGAAGGATACACATCCTTTCCGGACGAGCTTGCTTGCTCGAAGAGCTGAAATAAGAGGGGATTTGCTTCGACTCTTAGGACTAGTATAAGCCAGTTCTGGAAATTCTTTGAAAACAATCTTGCTATTACGGCAATCAACCGTTGCCTGGTACTTAGATAACCAATCTGCTCCTAGTATAACATCATACTCTTTTAGATCTAAGCAGATAAGATCAATAGGAAAATTCTTTCCTCGAACCAATACCTCACAGTTTTGGTAATGATGTGTGATATCCGTCTCGTTTCCGAGAGGAGTAGACAATACTAATTTCATCCATTCCGGTTCTAGAGGTAATGGGTCAGCAAACTTCTTGGAAATAATGGAATGCGATGCACTCGTATCAAATAAGACATGTGCATATTTGGAACAAATTTTCAATGTACCTTCCACTAATCCGCCTTCTTCTTCGGGTTCGGTCTCCTGGATTGCATGAAGACGAGCATTCTTCGTCACTGGGCGTTTATCGTCACCGGCTTGGTCATTCATTAATGGACATTCGGGAATACGATGTTCGCGACTCCCACAACGGAGACAAGCTCCTAATCTCCTCCAGCATTCTTCTGTTTTGTGACCAGCCTTGTCACAATGCTTGCAGACTGTGTTCGAAGGGGTAGTGGTGATAGAGAAAGGCTTGGATTTCTTGAACTTGGAATCTTGAGAGGATGAACCTCCATTATTGGGCCTCTTCTTAAAGTTGGGTTTGAAAGAACCCGAACTTGTGACTTGCTCCTTCTTGTCCTTTCCACGGATCCTATCAGATAGTTCCGTGACATCTTCAAGTAGTTGAGCTCGGCGCACTATTTCAGAATAAACTTGGATGTCCATAGGTGCCAGTTGAGTAATATAGTGGGGCCTAAGCCCATTAAGAAATCTACGGGCTTTCATCTTCTCCGTGCTAATAAGATGCTTAGCATATCTAGACAACCTGGAGAACTGAGCTTCATAATCTGCTAATGATAAAGATCGTTGCTTTAATGCAGCGAATTCTGCAGCCTTCTTTTCTTGGACTCGGTCCGAGAAATATTTAGCATTGAAGTATTCCACAAATTCTTCCCATGTTACTTGAGTAGGATCGATGGTTGCTTCAATAGACTCCCACCAGCATCTATCATCTTTCTCTAACTGGAATGTAGCTAATAGAACTTTGTCCTGATCCGTGCATTGCATGACACGGAATATGCGTTCGGTTTCCCGAACCCAATGCTCGGCATCGTCCGGATCGGTCGATCCCATGAACTTCGGGGGATTCATACTCTTAAATGCTTGGTGTAAGCTCCCAGCTCGTGGAGCGCCACCTTGTGCTACCTGTTGTAGCACTTGAGTCATCCCTTGGAGGGTACGCTGCATGTTGCGCCATTGAGCATGTTCGGCAGCCATTATCCTATATTTACAATAGCTACGTTAGTATTATATCACTGTGATCTTATTAAAGACTCATTGACTCTTAACCCTTGGTTCTACCCAATCTCACTTGGTTAAACGTTCAACTTATCCTTGGACTTGGGTTTTTCCTAGGAATTGAATACCTTAGGCTCTGATACCACAAAAACTGTCACGCTCCGAGCGCGGAAGATACCCGGAGATGCGCGACGAGTTTATATCAATCATGTCAATCAGAGTAGTCGTGTATTCGACACAAAGACAGAGATGCGCAAATAGCGAGATAACCCAATCCTTTATTTCATAATAGGCTATTACAAATCCAATACTCTGTTTAATAAAAAGAAAAGTACATAGTTGACTCAAGAAAACTATAAAAATAACTAGACGACACTTGTAGAAGTTCTATCACTTTCACTCTTGACCATTCCCATCCGATTGACTTCCATCGTCGTCGGACTTACCTGAAAAGTACAAAGGGACAAACGGAATGAGCGAACGCTTAGTAGGAAATTATATCTCAAGTACTAGCAAGGGGTTTAAGTAATTACATTTTCATGAATGCAATAAAGCTATGCATGCTCGCATAAAACGACAAGATAGAGAGAATGTAATATCAAGGAAATAAGATGGACTATCATGAACTTTCAACAAGATAACAAGACATATGAGATATTCAAGCAAGTATATTTAACAAGTCATGCCAAGAATTTTGGCTATCATGTATCAAGCAAGTAAATTACCCTTTTTCGGGCCACGCATTTCATTTCATGTCAAGTACGAGTCAAGTACAAGATGTGTGTGGAATGTCCAATCTAGCAAGTCAAGTACTCGGTATAATGCCAGATACCTTATCATTTTAACTCCCATGGGCACAAGTACTTTCGGGTGCTCCTCCCAGGACCAGATCGGGCCCTATATGCGCAGGTATTTATCATGTGTTTTGACATCCACTCTTGTTTATATAGCCAATATAGAATTTCAATCATCAAGCTTGTAGACATGTATGACAACTTTGATAGAATAGAGTCCAAAAATATGACAAAGGACATAGAATGGCGATAATAACGGTATAATCACGATATCGATAAAACTAGGTAGAATATGGTTCCCTTAACTGGGGTACCATGACAAATCAAGATGGACATTCTTTATATAGAATTGAGATCCACATGAACATTATATCAAGCAAGATACCCTCATTCTTATCATAGAATTGAGGTTTACAAGAATGACACGATATGGCATGATATCATCATCCCATTAAGAATTTCTTATGCTATACTCTTTGTATAATCATAAAGGCCGGTATACCATGTTTCTTTAGATTGACATGGCAAAGATCGTGTAATGGGTTTTTAGGGTACAACCAGCACAGTCGGCCTTGAGGGAATCCAAGACTACGAGGAGTCTTACGGAGGTCTCTATGACTAACTCGCTAGTCCAAAGGAACGGAATGTCCAATGGAGAGCTTGTATGTCAACGAGAGTTGAGTGTGATCGATGAAACAACATGAAACGTGGGACTATACTCACGGAGTGGAGAATAGTGCCGATATATATATATTATAACATATGAAACCATCGGTTAACAGAAACAGTGGAAAATCAGTTTTACAATAAAATAACGACTTAAGCAGAGTCGTTTATCAAGTAATTAACGCCTAACAGAAGGGCGTTTATATAAGTTTCCATTTTTGCAAAATTTCGATATTTCAGTAATTTGTCAAAAACGCGCCCTGATCAGGGGCGTTTATTCAAGATTTGACGACTACACCAGAAGGCGTCCTTTTATTTACATATTTGACAGAATATAATTAACTATAAGGAATTTTCAAAAACGCGCCCTGAGCAGGGGCGTTACATTTTAATTCTATTTTTTTTTCAGAATATGTATTCCAGGATTTTAACAGATACGCGCCCTAGCAAGGGGCGTTTCTTTTGAATTCACGCCCTGTGATGGGGCGTTAACACATGTAAAACGACTTTGTTCAGGTCGTTACTCAAAGTTTATTCAGGAAATTTCAATGGCAGTAATGAATTCAGGATACAATAGAACGAATATATGTATACTCATGTCAAGAAAATCAAGAGGGGTCGAAGACATCTGATCATGCATTAGAATCATGATTTCATATATAAGTAGTTGTTAATATGGTGATTAATGTTTACAAGAAATTAACGCCTGTGTACAGGGCGTCGAATTTAGATTTGACGACCTGGGCAGGGTCGTGACTTGTAAAATAACGCCCTAGTCTGGGGCGTGTATTTCATAATCACGCCCTTGCTAAGGACGTTTCTTTCAAGAAATTAACAGAAAACTATAGTAAACCAAAACATGTATATGCATGATGATTATTGTACTGTATCAAGTTGGTTTGGGCTACAGTGGCTTGAGAAAATCCTACCTTGATAGTTTGATCGAGGAGAAGCCTAAAAACTTTTGAAGCTTCAACTGCAACTCAAGAACACTAGTAGCAATAGCAAGAAGAAGAACAATCGTTCTTCAGAAATCTTCACTCTACCGTCAACCTGTAGAGGGAAAGAAAAGGAAGGAAGATGAAGATACTAATAATCTTCACAGATATAACCGAAGTTAGGAAAACGATGAAGAACATCACCTTGTTCTTTACGTACGCACTGGATCCCTTAACCTGTATTAGAGGAAAGAAGAGGAAGAACCTATTAGTTCTTCATGAACTACGTTCATAAGAAAAAAAATAGAAGAAGAAGAAGAACAGTCCTGTTCTTACCGTCGCAGAGGCTTGAATCAAATAGGTATAGGGTTTGTTCGATCAAGACTATTTATAGGATTTTGGAAATCCTATTAGAGTTAGTGTTCTAGTGGAAGTAATGCTTCCAATATAGAGTCCTTACCCTAGTAGATACTTACTAGATTAACATAATCCTTCCCTGGATAAGCTCTGGGTTCGAACGGTTCACGAATGGAATTAACGACTTTGGTCAGGGCGTCGATTTATGAATTGACGACCTTGTTCAGGTCGTTTCTTAAGAAGCGCCTTATATAAGGGCATTCCTTATTTTTAATACACGCCCAAGATAGGGGCGTTTCTTTGCCTTACCTTTTTGACGTTTGAAATTTGACGCCGTCAGGTGAGGGCGTCACTTCTTGAATAACGCCTTTGTTAGAGGCGTTTATTATTAAATTAAAGCCTTAATGAGAGGCGTTATTTGCATCTTGGGTTTTATTCACCCCTTTAAGCTTCTTCTTATCATCTGTATTAATTCTGTAATATATATATTTTAATTCATTTCAAATATTCATTTATCAGGGTTGCTACAGTTATGCTTCGAGACAATTGAAGCGTCATGAAGAAAGCTACCCTGTGCATGATCTAGAGCTGGCTACTGTTATTTTCGCCTTGAAGATATGTCGTCATTACCTCTATGGGGAGAAGTTCACCATATTTCAGATCACAAAAGTCTGAAATATCTTTTCACCCAAAAGGAGTTAAACATGAGACAACGAAGATGGTAGGAGTATCTCAAGGACTTTGACTTTTCTATCCAATATCACCCAGACAAAGCAAATGCTGTAGCAGATGCTCTTAGCAAGAGACCGCTGGCTACTCTAGCAAGCCTCAGGAAAGGTATGACCTATCTTTTAGAAGATTTTTCACAATTGAGTCTAGATGTGGATATAGATGAAGAAATAGGTATTATTGCTAATATGCGGTCACAACCTACATTAATTGAAGATCTACTCAAGTTGCAAGATAATGACCCTACACTGATGGAGATAAAAACCAATATTAATCAACAGTCGGAATCCTCTGTTTCGACCAATGGAAGGCTATTGTTCAAGGATCGAATTTGTGTGCCGGATCATGTCGACACTAAGAAGCTGATTATGGAAGAGGCTCATAAATCAAGATATGCCATTCACCCTGGTGCGACCAAGATGTATCAAGACTTAAAAAGGAATTTCTGGTGGCCCAATATGAAGAGAGAGATAGCGGATTTTGTATCTCACTGCCTCACTTGTCAGTAAGTTAAGGCGGAACATCTAAAACCCGTTGGTAAACTACATCCCTTAGAAATTCCCGAATGGAAGTGAGAGAGTATAGGGATGGATTTCATCATGGGTCCGCCAAAGACAAGAGGTGGACATGATGGTATATGGGTGATCATAGACCGATTGACTAAATCTGCACATTTTCTACCAATTAAAAGTCGATGGTTTGTGGATGTATTGGCAGCTTTATAAATGAAGGAAATTGTCAAGCTATACGGTGTCCCTGTCACCATTATTTTAGATTAAGACCCTCGATTCACATCTCAATTTTGGAAGGGTCTACAACACTCCCTAGGGACCCAACTCAACTTTAGCACTACTTTCCATCCACAAACTGATGGTTAGACTAAAAGGACCAATCACGTGATAGAAGATATGCTCAGGACATGTGTTATTGATTTCAGTGGGAATTGACACGATCACTTACCTCTAGTGGAATTAGTCTATAACAACAGCTACCAAGCTAGTATACAAATGGCACCATTCGAGACGTTATATGGGAGAAGTTTCCGCTCACCTATATGTTGGAATGAACTTGGAGAAAGATAACTTCTAGGCCCTGAAATCATCAGGGATACTACCGAAAAGGTAAAAATCATTCAAGAGAGACTCCAAATGGCTCAAGATAGGCAGAAATCATATGCTGACAATAGAAGGCGAGACCTAAAATTTCAAGTGGGAGACCATGTATTTCTCAAGGTTTCTCCAGGTCGTGATATTCGAAGGTTTTGCATTAAAGGCAAGCTCACTCCGAGATTCATCGGCCCTTTTGAGATTCTTGAAAGGGTTGGTGAGGTTGCTTATCGGATTGCTTTGCCCCCTCAATTGGCTGGAGTCCATGACGTATTTCATGTTTCCATGCTCAAAAGGTACGCCTATGACCCTTTCCATCCCGATCGAACTGATGCTCGGACCTCCCAACCCGAAGGCCGCCTAGGAAGTGCTTGTTCCGAGTGAGTTATTAGGGTTATCTTTAGTGGGATCGGGGGCTACCACTTCAAGGAGCTGGGCCTCTCCATATGGGCGGTTAGATTTCCCCTCTCCACTTGTCCCCCTCCTACTCCCGAGCCAAAGTTAGGCTCGGTTGAGTAGCATTTGGGCTGGACTTTTCGTGGCTCTAGTTAGGTGGAGATCTCTCTCTTGCAGGGTGCCACATGATGCGGCTTGTCCTGAAAATATGCCCGTCATGATGAGTAAAAGAAGGCCCCTCCTCGGGAGATCAGAACATCGCGCCGCCTCCGGCTAGGGGTTATAAGCATTGCGCGTTATTTGCATCCCTTTATCTCCGGGGTTTAGGGTTTTGCCATCCTTTTCATTTATATAGGGGGGCTCATGCGTCGTGAGAGTAGTTCGGAGGAGCGGAGAATCGCAGCGGCTTTCGCGGAGCTAGAAGAGATTACCGCGACGGCGATCCGTTAGCTTCCTTCCCCTCCGAGGCTCTCTGGTTTAGAGCTTTCCCACCTTCTTCTAGTCCTCCATCTGTTAAATGGCGGACCAAAATCTTGAGACCGAGGGGCGGCAGAAAGAACAGACCCCAAGGGTTTTCTTGGTACAATCGGAGCCTCTCCACAGCGAGTTAGGGGAGGCTGAGGTGAAGCGACTGGAGAACCAGTATGGGCTGCCTTGGCAATTCTAGTTCCTCGCGCCTGAGCCTCATGAGTCTAGTCTGGCCACTCATTCTGGCCTCTTTTGTTCCTTCCTCTTAGCCTGGAAGTGTGACTTTCGCCTGCCCCTTCATTCCTTTGTCGCCGAGTTGCTTTGGTTCTATCGGCTGGCTCTTGTCCAGCTGGTCTCCAACTCTTATACCCTTATCTTCTCCTTCATTTTTCTTTGTGGCCAGTGTGGGGTGAGCACCTCGCTGGACCTCTTCCACTATTTTTTCGAGAGGAAGGAGAATCCTCATGCGGGGAAGGGCATCTTCTTCATCCAGGCGAAACGAAATAGGAGTTGCGTGTCCCTTTCTGTGAAGGACTCCTCTCACAAGGGGTGGAAGATCCAATATTTCTGGGTGGGTGCATCGGCGGTCGGTGTGGTACGCTCGGGTGCAGTCGGAGCGGGAGACTCTTTCATGGGCCCGTGGTGCGCTCGATCGGAAGGTCGAGCGTTTGACCCTCGATCTTCAGGACCTTCACCAGGAGGTGGCCCCGCTCCGGGCATAGGTGCAGTCGAGCCAGGCGGAGGCTCGGTCGTTGGCAGAGCAATTGGCCCAGGCCCATCGTATGGTCGATCGGAAGAATGAGCTCCTAGATGCGGAGCACAGGATCCAGGTCGAGCGCGGCGAGCAATGGAAGGCCGAGCGGGAGGTGCTCGAGGGTCGAGTCTGGGGGGTCGAGGATGCGCGGACCGAGGTTGAGAGGAATATGTCCGAGTTGGAACAGAGGATAGTCGAGCTCGAGAGGAAGGCGGAGCTGGCCGGGGTGGAAGCACTCGAGCAACATAAATGCTCAGAGGATTACCACGTGGCTCTTCTTCAAGCTGCCTTCCCTTATTATGAGTCGGGCTACCGTCGGGGCCTTCGGAAGGGCTTCTCCCAGGGCTTCAATCGGGCCATCATAGAGGCTGAGGCCCAAGCGAATGGGCTCATTTTTCCTTCCGGGCAATGTTATGACTCGGACTGGGGCTCTACCGACTCTTCCCACTATACGTCGAGCAAAGAGGGGGGTCGGGAGTCCTCGAGCTCGTCCGAGCGATCGCCAACTCCAACAGCCTCGGGAGGGCACGCGATCGAGCCAGTTCCCACGCAGGTGGGGTCAGTGCCTGGGTCAGCCGTCGCTGAGAATACGGGGGGCAGATCGTCTGGTGCTGAGGGGGCCTTGTCTACCGAGCCTGGAGATGGGCCCGAGGCTTGATATACAAGCTTTTCCTTTCTTTCCCTTTTGTATCCGTGCAAGACATTTTTATTTTTTGAAAAGTATAGTAGCGGCAATATTAAGTAATGAATTGATTATTTCTTACCGCTTTTGGTGTGATTTGACTATCGTATCCGTAGTCGTTGGGGAAGGCGCAGATTTTCTCTGCAGATATCGTGCGTGCCGATCTATCAGATAACTGACATGGCACTGGCACCTTTCCACTTTTCCATGCCACTGTAAATGACTTGCTGCTTCGCGCGTCCCACTGGGGGGGAATGTTGGGAAATGAGGTAACCGTCTCAGGGAAGGCTCCTTTTAGCGTGTTTTTAAGGGGAGAGTCATTTAAGGCGATCAGCTCCCCCTTTGACCTATAAAAGGTCCGAGGGGCGTCTCCTCCTTCTTTCATCGCTTAAGGCCATCCCTGACGGTTTCTCCTTCTTCCCTTTTCGCGAAGCGTTGTGTTGTCGATCTCAGCGGAGCATGGAGAGCGCTTCGAAAGATGATGATGTAGACGGCAGTAGGAGGGAAGCTCCTGCTATTTCAGTTTGGAAGAGGGTTCGATAGCCGGGGGTCAGTTTGAGAGAGGGTTCGACATGCGAGAGCATGTCACCTTCCTATCCCTGTCCCACCGTCGCCATCCTTGGGGGGAGGGGAAGCTCTTTAAGCTTCCTCCTTTCTGGTCACCCAGCCCCTCCTTTCTTTCCATCGTCGACCCCATTGCTATGAAGGGCAGCTCTCTCAAGCTTCCTCTTCATTTGTCTTGGGTCGACTTCTCTCTTTTTGTTTTTGTTGTTTCCCCTCTTTTCCTCTTTCCTCCAAGCTTCTCGAGCCAACGGGGCCGACTATCCCTTATCTGAGCCAATTTTCGCACGAGGCAGAGTCAGTGGTTGGACGTAGGAGTGCCTACCGGGTTGGCCGAGCATTTTGCTCATGTCATAGTACCAGTGGATGGAATTTTTTTGTTGTACATGCATATTGTATTGGATGCATCCTACTTGATGTACACCAGAATTTAGTGAAAAGAGAAGAATGTTTTTTCCGCTTTGCTTACATGTGTATGCTTGCTAGACGATCAAAAGTAGAATTTGCGAAGTGTAGTCGCGTTCCATGTTCGAGGGATGGGTGTTCCTTCCATGGTGGACAGTCCATACGCCCCTTTCCCGAGCGTCTCGACCACTCGGTAGGGGCCTTCCCAGGTAGGGGCTACCTTCCCCGCCGCCTCCAGTGGTCGAGAGGCTTCGGCCTTTCTTAGGATGAAATCCCCTGGCTAGAAGTGTCTGTCTCAGACTCTGGAGTTGTAGTATCGAGTGATGCGCCGTTGGTATTCCATTGCTCGGATCTTTGCAATCTCTCGGATCTCGTCCGCTCATTTTGGTCATGGTACTAGGAAATGGAATCCTAGAATGGCACCTTTCATCTCCGCAAAACGTCAATTTCTGCTCGTTCACCTCGGGTTCGAAGTGGATGAATCGGAGAGAGGGATTGCCGACCTCCAATGGAATCACGACTTTCATGCCATACACCAGTTGAAAAGGTGTTTCACCAGTGGCCGTTCTCGGAGTAGTTCAGTGCGACCATAGTACGCTCGGTAGTTCCTCGAGCCAGCTTCCCTTGGCCTTGTCGAGCTTGGTTTTGATGCCTTTTAAGATAGTTTTGTTGGCAATCTCGACCAGTCCGTTGACCTGAGGGTGGGCTACCGAAGTGAAGTGGTTGTGAATGTTTAGGTCGACACATTTGTCTCTGAGATAATGAGAGTCAAATTATCGATCATTATCGCTCACTATCACTCGAGGGACACCGTAACGACAAATGATCGATTTCCAAACAAAACTCCATACGATTGACTCGCTGATCCTGGTGGTGGCCTCGGCTTTGATCCATTTGGTGAAGTAGTCAATGGCGACGATGACGTACTTCTTCTAAGCCTGAGCCATGGGGAACGGCCCGAGAATATCTATTCCCCACCGAGCGAAGGGGTATGGCTCGGCAAGGGTGATGAGCTCCGTAGCGGGCTGGTGGATCAGATGGTCGAAGCGCTGACATCGGTCGCACTTCTGCACATAGGTCATGCAGTCCCACTGGAGAGTGGGCCACCAGTAACCCTGTAGAAGCAAGATCCTGGCGAGCGATCTTCCTCCTTGGTGCACGCCACAGATGCCTTCGTGTACTTCCTGAACCGCTCGACTGGCTTCGTTGGTGCTGATGCACTTGAGGAGGGGATCGGAGAAAGATCTGCGGTACAAATCATCATCCAGCATGACGAAACACCGAGCTTGGTACTTGCATTTTTGCGCCTCCCGAGGGTCGGAGGGCTCTTGGGAATCCCAAAGCCAGGATATATAGGGGGTCCGCCAGTCGCTCGGGGGTGCCGGGTCAACGGTCATAAGCTCGAATTTGATGCTTGGTCGCTCGAGCTCTTTGAGGAAGACCGATCGTGTACCTTCGGGGTTGAGGGAGGAGGCCAGGCGAGAGAGGGCATCCTCTCGGGAGTTTTCCTCCCGAGCTATTTGGACTACCTTAAAGCTCTCAAAGAGTCGGGCCATCCTCTTGACCACCTGGAGGTACTGGATCATTTGTCCATGCCGAGCTTCGTAATCACCGTTAACTTGGCTAGCGACCAGTTGGGAGTTGGTGTGGATCCTAACTCACTCAGCTCCCAATCGTCGAGCCATCCTGGCCCCTGAGATAAGGGCTTCGTACTCGGAGGCGTTGTTGGACGCCTGGAAGTTGAATTTCAAGGCGTACTGTAGCTCCGCTCCTTCGGGGGACTTGAGAAGGATACCGGCACCGCTTCTGGCTGAGTTGGAGGACCCGTCGACCAACAGGTCCCAGGTGGGACCGTGCGCAGGTGGAAGTGCTTCCTCAATCAGGATGATGCTTTCGATGATGAAGTCCGCGAGGGCCTGTCCCTTGATGGCCGAGTTGGGCCGATACGAGATGTCGTAGGCCCCAAGCATGATGGCCCATTTGACGAGGCATCCCGAGGCTTTAGGGTGAAAGAGAATCTTCTTCAGGGGTTCACCGGTCAATACGACGATGGAGTGCCCTTAAAAATAGGGTCAGAGGTGCTTGGCTAAGGCAACCAACGCTAGCACGAGTTTCTCGGTTGCATGGTACCTTCTTTCAGCCTCATTAAGCACCTTGCTGGTATAGTAAACCAGTCTCTTGATCCCTGCATCGTTCCTGACTAGGACCGAGCTCACTGTGGAAGTGGTCGCCGAGAGATAAAGGTGTAGAGCTTCGCCCGGGGTTGGCTTGAACAGCACCAGGGGCGAGGCCAAGAATTCCTTGAGTTCGGCGAATGCCTTCTGACATTCCTCATCCCAGGCGAGCGTAGCAGATGTCATTTTGGGTCCCCTCAACAGTTTGAAGAAGGGTAGGCATCGTTCGACCGCCCGGGACAGGAAGCAGTTGAGAGCAGCAATGCGGCCCGTAAGGCGTTGAACGTCCTTGATGCAGGTGGGCGGCCGCATGTCCAGGATGGCCTGAACCTTGTCGGGGTTGGCCTCAATCCCTCGCTGAGTTACCAGGAAGCCTAGGAACTTCCCGGATCTGACTCCGAAGGCACATTTAGCAGGGTTGAGCTTCCTGTTGCACTTCAGGAGGGTGTCGAAGGTCTCGGCTAAGTCTGCAAGGTGGTCTTAGGCCTTCGGTGTTTTGATGAGCATGTCATCAATGTAGGCCTCGACGTTCCGACTGAGCTGTCCCTCGAAGATGTGGTTGATCAATTTCTGATATGTTGCTCCGCCGTTCTGATGAGGGCATCTCACGACACTCCCTCTAGCTCGGGTTGACTACACACTTTTTGTTATGGGATGGCTGTGATCTCTACATGTTATCT
Organism: Amorphophallus konjac; assembly: GCA_022559845.1. Taxonomy (NCBI): domain Eukaryota; kingdom Viridiplantae; phylum Streptophyta; class Magnoliopsida; order Alismatales; family Araceae; genus Amorphophallus; species Amorphophallus konjac. The sequence goes on along the minus strand of CM040123.1, from coordinate 325,492,536 downwards.
TCCTTTTCTTGATCCCATCTTATGTATTTTCATTTTATTGAGTCTTATCATATGTACTTCCTTTTTATTGAGCCTTGGTATCTAGTTTATTTCTCTTATTTTGTGTAATTGGGCCTTAGTACCTTAGTGTGGGCCTAATGGGTTGAGTCTAGGACTTGTTGAGTCTTTTATCTTAATGGCAAGGTCATTGTGGTCATGTAAAAGATGGTTGCCTATATATAGGCCCATCTCTCCTCATGTACTCAATTTTTGATGAATATTGAAAGCATTTGCCATCTCCCTCTCAAAATCTCTCTCTCTCTCTCTCTCCCCAAGGAGAAGTTCGCCCCCCTCATCTCTCTCCTCTCCTCCCAACCACCTCCAACTCCCACCTAACCCCATTAAAGCTCCCCACTTCCCATAGCCATCTTTACTTCCCCCCTAGTCCCAAGGGAGAATCTTCCCCATTCCAACACTCTTTCCACCATTCCAACACAATCACCGCTATTCCCCACACCATCTCTCAACTTCCAAGACCTAATTTGAATTTGAAATCCTCCCTCCATTGCCTTGACCGCCCCATTCCTCTTCCCCTTAGGCCTAGTTCGCCCCCCACCTTCCCTCTCCCTCACTCCGTCTCTCCCTTGTGCTCACCCCTTCCCACCACCATCTCTAGCAGACCAGCCCCCTCTCCAGCCCCACTTCGCCCTTCCCACCTCCATCTCCCTAGCCTTCACAACCCCTAAAACTCCCCTCATCTCCCTCCTTTAGCCATTAGACACCCTTCCCACCTCTTGCTCTCTTGGCCATCCCCTTCCCCACACCTTCTTCTTCCCCTTAATCTGTCTCTGTTTCAGGCAGCAGAACTACAGCGACTTGCAGAAGCAGCCACGACCGTCCCTCGGAGATTCAAGTGGCAAGGCCTACATCTCCGGAATCGTCTGCAAGTTAGCTTTCCAACCGAGGTGGTTTCGCCGGCTTCCGAGGTCGGAGCTGATCGGGGGAGCCGATCTCGTCCAACTGCGTCTGCTGTCCCAGTCTGCAGACCAGAAGCTGAAAGAAGAAGCTGCCACGGCCAGCTCATGAAGGCTCTAACCGCCATTTTTGGAGGGCAGAGACTAATTCTTGTTAGCTTTCACCTCTAAGAAGAAGGACCTCATTCGGCCATCGGAGCTATCAGTTACTAATTTCTTCGTCAAAGGTTGCAGCCAGCCACCTGCAGGTCCAGGTTTGACCTATCCTCACATATCTGACCACCATTCTCCCCTCCGACCTCCGATTGGGGCTCCGTCAACTCCTGCTCGAAGCTACTCTGACCACAAGGACGTCACCGCCAGGTTCGTCACATTTGGAGTTCATAAGCGTCCGTGGTACCCTCTGTAACCTGCCATACCAGTTCTGCACTAGCCAGAGGAAGAAGCTGCTGACCTGTTCCAGTCACTGGCCCAACCAGCCCTGAGTTCTAGAGCTCCTGCCAAAATTCAGAAATCATCCTCAATCTGTTAGCAAGCTTTTGGCGCAAGTCTCATCAGATTCTGAGCTCGGTGGAATTATTGGCAGCATCGACATCGACCCTCTGTCCAGAAATACAGAAGCTAGGCAGAATCGGTGAAGCTCGGGAAGTCGGTTCTCTTTGCATATCTCCCCACCCCGCTTGGCCGGCTGAAGGCCCCCCCCTGCATGGAGGTAGTTTTGGATGTACTAAGCCTAACCCCCACCCCAAGATCACCCCTCCTGTGCGAGGCGTAGTGTTGTACATCTTTGCATTTTCAGGTCAAGCTACATCGCCGCGGCGATCGGGTGTATACCCTCGCCTCCCGGCGCGCCCTCGTCTCTGAGCGGGATCGGTGTCCTCACACCGATCAGGTGAGCGTCTGATACCTCCTTAGTTGTCTTCATTCTGCAAGTTTAGTATTGCTTCGATTGCTCGTCGGCGGTGAGAAGAGGGCCCGTATTTGTATGCTAGTTTGTTAGTGTCCACCGCGGACCGTGAGAGAGTGCCACCCACACCCCGCCCAGCGGGCCAGCCACCCACGAATTTGGGGAATCCTAGGCCCTTTGGGGTCAGCCTAAGCAAACTAAGTCCTTTAGAGTCATTGGGTCCCGCCCCGGACCCTCGCCATCATCCCCCGGACCCGCCGGGTGATCGCGTGTGTCGCGTGAGTAAGACGTTATTGTGAGAATCATTGAGTGCTTGTATGCTTGTGGATTTTGGTCCTAGGTTGTCCATTACATACTTAGTCATCTTTGGGCTGTGCCACATCAAGTGGTATCAGAGCGGTCATAGGCTTGTCCTTACAAGTCTAGTCTTGGGTCACACTAAGTCTTTCATAGGTGCATCCGCACACCCTTGCATAGCCCACCCAACCTTGCATGACCACCCGTAGTAGAACTCATTATCAAGTCAATTCATCTTCTTCCAATAACACCATGAATCCCAATCCCCAAGGAAATCCCCCTCACAATGAGCATGAGCTTCCCGACCAAATGAGGTTTCTTGTGGAATACATGACCAATATTATGGGAAGGCTTGACGACATTACGGCCCGGCTTGAACAAATTGAGGAAAATAGGCCTATCCCAAGGGAAGGAGATAGGAGAGATCCCCCTCCACATGTGGAGCCAGTCATAGGAGGACTCAACCTTGACCACCCTCCCGAACCGGAAAGGGACCCACCTCCTAGAAGGAATGAGAGACTTCCCCGGGACAACCCGGATGACCAACTAATGAGACTTGTGAAAGTCGACGCACCCACTTTTGATGGATCTCATCATCCGAGCATCTACTTAGATTGGGAGGCAGCCATGGATCAATATTTTGATTGGTACCCAATGACCGAGGATAGGAAAGTCCGGCTTGCAAAAATGCAATTAACCAAACTAGCCAAGACTCATTGGATGAATGTTGAGGCATTAAGGATAGTAAGGAGGGAAGCTCCAATCACCACATGGGGGGTCATGAAAGACCAACTCAAACTCAAATATGTCCCACCCTCCTACCATCAAAACCTCCTAGATGAATGGCAAGCCTTGACCCAAGAAGGAAGGACCGTTATGGAGTACATTGAAAAGTTTGACTACTACCTTCTTAAGTGTGGAGTCCAAGAGGACCCCTCTGTCACACTCTCCCGCTTTAGGAATGGACTTCAATTCCATATAAAAAAGGAATTATTCATGCGTCAAGTAACCACTTTAGAGCAAGCCTACCAAGTAGCTCGGGATGCCGAGAAATTCTCTCGGTACACACGAATGGTTCCCCCTCGGGGGATGGACCCCAAAGCCATGGCACCTCGGGCCAACCCTCCACCTCCTCAAAGAGGTCTCCTACCCACACCCATGGGAGCTCCTCCCACACGGGTCACCCCTCCTAGTGGCACTCCACCACCCCGCCCCACAAGTGGGCCCCTAAACACAACTCCCAATAGGCCCAATCCGACACCCACTCCCCCTCACACTAAGATGGCCCCAAACCATCAAAATGGGTAGCAATGCTTTAGGTGCTATGGGTATGGACACTTTGCCAATCAATGCCCCACCAAGGGAGCATCTAACTTGCTCATAGAGGAGACCAACCCCCAACCCCAAGCTGAATTTGAAGGGGAAGTTGAGGTATATGAACCCTCTCTTGAATGGGAGGAGGAGTATGAGAACCACTACATAGAGACCAACCAAGAACAACTCCCTCCACCCACCGACTCCCACCTTGGAGTGGTTAGATGCACCCTCACTCAAACCCAAGAGCATGATTGGAGGAGAAACACCATATTCCATACCTACATACGGATAGGGAGCCATGTTAGGAAGGTCATCTTGGACAATGGAAGTAGTGTGAATGTGGTGTCACCCGACACCGTCAATCTTTTGGGCCTTACCACCTCCCCACATCCCCACCCATATCGGGTAGCATGGATTGATACCACCTCCATACCCGTTAGTGCTCGTTGCCTTGTCCCCATTACATTCTAATCTTATCAAAGCCAAGTGTGGTGTGACATCCTCCCTATGGAAGTTGGGAGTATACTCCTAGGGCGACCTTGGATCTACGATGTAGATGCCACCTTTCTAGGAAAGACAAACACTTGCGTCTTCATTCATGAAGGGAAGAAAATCCAACTCAACCCTTCTCCACCTCGCCCCCTTCCCAAGAAGGCATCTCCCTCCCTTGAGGGATCCCCTACCCCTCCCACTATTCCAAACCCACCAAACCCCACCCCACCAAGCCCTAACCCTAGTATGGTCAACAAGCCTCCTAGGAGCCTACACCTCATCACTAGGAAAGAGCTTGAGGAAGAAGTCAACCAAGGGGAACATGTGTGTGCCATTGTTATTTGCCTTGGGGAATCCACCCCAACCGACCCACACCCAATATAAATTCAACAACTCTTGGAGGACTTCCATGATGTGTTTCCCGAGGAGCTTCCGGACAAGCTACCACCCATGCGCGATGTGCAACATGCCATCGACCTTGTGCCCGGAGCTACCTTACCCAACCTCCCACACTACCGCCTCAACCCCACCGAGCATGCCGAGCTCAGGAGGCAAATTGAGGAACTCATCAAGAAGGGCTTCCTCCGAATTAGCAAAAGCCCTTGTGCCGTCCCGGCTCTTCTTACACCCAAAAAGGACGGAACTTGGCGCATGTGTGTGGATAGCCGAGCCATCAACAAGATAACGGTCAAATATAGGTTCCCCATCCCTCGGCTTGATGATATGTTAGACATGCTAGCGGGAGCCACCATCTTCTCTAAAATTGACCTCAAGAGTGGCTACCATCAAGTCCGCATTAGGCCCGGGGACGAGTGGAAAATCGCCTTTAAGACTAAGGACGGTCTCTATGAATGGCTTGTTATGCCTTTTGGCCTTTCTAATGCGCCAAGCACCTTCATGCGCCTCATGACCGAGGTCCTCCGGCCCTTCATTGGCATCTTTTTAGTTGTCTATTTTGACGACATCCTCATATATAGCCAATCCAAGGAAGCCCACCTCGATCACCTCAAACAAGTGTGCACCATTCTTAGGAAGGAGAGTCTCTTTTCTAACCCCGGGAAATGTCATTTCTTGACCAATCAACTAGCCTTCCTAGGATTTATTGTCTCATCCCAAGGGGTATCCATGGACCCCGAAAAGGTCCAAGCTATTCTTGAGTGGCCCGAACCCAAGACCCTTCATGAGGCCCGAAGCTTTCACGGGCTAGCTACCTTCTATAGGAGATTCATCCGTGGGTTTAGCACAATCACCACTCCTATCACGGATTGCCTCAAGAAAGGTACCTTTGTGTGGACTAGGGCAGCCTCAAAAGCCTTCCTAGAGCTTAAGGAAAAGATGACCCAAGTCCCGGTCCTTTGTCTACCCGACTTCTCAAAAGTCTTCGAAGTCACTTGTGATGCATCCGGGGTAGGGATTGGGGGCATTCTTAGCCAAGAGGGTCACCCGGTAGCCTATTTTAGTGAGAAACGTTGTGAGGCCAGGACTAGGTACTCCACATATGACAAAGAGCTTTATGCCGTGGTTCAATCCCTTCGGCATTGGAGGCACTATCTCCTACCCAAGGAGTTTGTGATCTTCTCGGACCATGAGGCCTTGAAATATCTCAACACCCAACAAAAACTCATTGCCCGACATGCCCGATGGGTAGAATACATTCAAGCCTACACCTTTGTCCTTAAGTACAAGATGTGTAGTGAAAATCGCGCAGCCGATGCGCTAAGTAGGTGAGTAGCCTTACTCTCCACCATCCAAGTGGAAGTAAACGGGTTTAAGAGAATCAAAGGAGAATATCCAAATTGCCCCGACTTTGGAACTCACTACAACACCCTTTCCACTCAGCCCCACAAGGAACATGAGGGGTTCATACTTCAAGAAGGGTATCTATTCAAGGGAGCTAGGCTTTGCATACCCCGGACTTCACTTCGGGACTTCTTAGTTTGGGAGTTACACAGTGGGGGCCTAGCTGGACACTTTGGGGTCCAAAAGACCATAGAGTTAGTTGAAAGACAATTCCATTGGCCTAGTCTCAAGAAAGATGTGGCCCATATTGTGGGACAATGTCGCATTTGTGCCTCAGCCAAACAAGTGAAACAGAATACTGGGCTTTACACACCCCTACCCATACCAGACCGACCATGGGAGGATTTGAGCATGGACTTCATCCTTGGCCTACCTAAGACCTTGCGCAAACATGATTCCATCTTTGTAGTGGTTGATAGGTTCTCTAAAATGGCCCACTTTATCCCATGTTCCAAGACCTTCGATGCTTCTAGGGTTGCCCGATTATTCTTTGATGAGGTAGTCTGACTCCATGGGCTACCTAAGACTATTGTGTCTGATCGGGATGTGAAGTTTACCAGTTATTTTTGGAAGACTCTTTGGCACCTAATGGGAACCCTCCTCAAATTCTCCACTGCTTACCATCCTCAGACCGATGGCCAGACTGAGGTCGTCAACCGAAGCCTTGGGAACTTGCTCCGTTGCCTTGTAGGGGACCACCCTGGGAATTGGGATCTCCTCTTATCTCAAGCCGAGTTTGCCTACAATGATTCTGTTAATAGGTCCATAGGCAAGAGTCCATTTGAAGTTGTTCATGGTTATAGGCCTAGAAAACCGTCCGATCTTATTCCCCTTCCCCCACATGCTAGAGTGTCAGTCTCAGCTGAGTCCTTTGCACAGCATATCAAAGAATTGCATGATGACATCCGCAAGCATATAGGAAAAAGCAATGAGGCTTACAAGAGGCGGGCAGATGCTCACCGGCGCCACTGCGAGTTCCAAGTGGGAGATTCGGTGATGGTGAGGACGGAGCGGCTCCTTCCGAGGCCTGCCTCCAAATTGAGGGCACGGGGTTCGGGACCCTTTCGAGTTCTGAAATGACTTGGCAGTAATGCTTATGAGCTAGACCTACCCGAGGGCTTTGGGGTGCACCCTACTTTCAATGTGGCGGATCTGGTACCCTACAAGGGCCCCGCGGTGGAACCCAGTGAGGATCTTGAGCCTTTACCCCACCTTGAGAGAGACACTCCCGGAGGGACTCCACTTTCTAGCTTGAGAGACCGACGAGAGCAGGTAGAGGCAATACTGGATGAGCAGAGTATCATTACTAGGCACAAGGTGTATCAGCGCTACCTGGTTAGGTGGAGGAACCGTCCCCCGATAGAGGATACGTGGGTGAGTCGGGAGGATCTGCTGCGCTTGGACCCTGACATGCTGGAGCGTTACGACAGCCAGGCGGACCCATACTGGACAGGGTCGAGTTCTCCCCACCCCGGGGGATTTGATGAGGTCATCTCACGACACTCCCTCTAGCTCGGGTTGACTACACACTTTTTGTTATGGGATGGCTGTGATCTCTACATGTTATCTTCCTTTTCTTGATCCCATCTTATGTATTTTCATTTTATTGAGTCTTATCATATGTACTTCCTTTTTATTGAGCCTTGGTATCTAGTTTATTTCTCTTATTTTGTGTAATTGGGCCTTAGTACCTTAGTGTGGGCCTAATGGGTTGAGTCTAGGACTTGTTGAGTCTTTTATCTTAATGGCAAGGTCATTGTGGTCATGTAAAAGATGGTTGCCTATATATAGGCCCATCTCTCCTCATGTACTCAATTTTTGATGAATATTGAAAGCATTTGCCATCTCCCTCTCAAAATCTCTCTCTCTCTCTCTCTCTCTCCCCAAGGAGAAGTTCGCCCCCCTCATCTCTCTCCTCTCCTCCCAACCACCTCCAACTCCCACCTAACCCCATTAAAGCTCCCCACTTCCCATAGCCATCTTTACTTCCCCCCTAGTCCCAAGGGAGAATCTTCCCCATTCCAACACTCTTTCCACCATTCCAACACAATCACCTCTATTCCCCACACCATCTCTCAACTTCCAAGACCTAATTTGAATTTGAAATCCTCCCTCCATTGCCTTGACCGCCCCATTCCTCTTCCCCTTAGGCCTAGTTCGCCCCCCACCTTCCCTCTCCCTCACTCCGTCTCTCCCTTGTGCTCACCCCTTCCCACCACCATCTCTAGCAGACCAGCCCCCTCTCCAGCCCCACTTCGCCCTTCCCACCTCCATCTCCCTAGCCTTCACAACCCCTAAAACTCCCCTCATCTCCCTCCTTTAGCCATTAGACACCCTTCCCACCTCTTGCTCTCTTGGCCATCCCCTTCCCCACACCTTCTTCTTCCCCTTAATCTGTCTCTGTTTCAGGCAGCAGAACTACAGCGACTTGTAGAAGCAGCCAAGACCGTCCCTCGGAGATTCAAGTGGCAAGGCCTACATCGCCGGAATTTTCTGCAAGTTAGCTTTCCAACCGAGGTAGTTTCTCCGGCTTCCGAGGTCGGAGCTGATCGGGGGAGCCGATCTCGTCCAACTGCGTCTGCTGTCCCAGTCTGCAGACCAGAAGCTGAAAGAAGAAGCTGCCACGGCCAGCTCGTGAAGGCTCTAAGCGCCATTTTGGGAGGGCAGAGACTACTTCCTGTTAGCTTTCACCTCCAAGAAGAAGGACCTCATTCGGCCACCGGAGCTATCAGTTACTAATTTCTTCGTCGAAGGTTGCAGCCAGCCACCTGCAGGTCCAGGTTTGACCTGTCCTCACATATCTGACCACCATTCTCCCCTACGACCTCCGATTGGGGCTCCGTCAACTCCTGCTCGAAGCTACTCCGACCATGAGGACGTCACCACCAGGCTCGTCACATTTGGAGTTCAGAAGTGTCCGTGGTACCCTCTGAAACCTGCCATACCAGTTCTGCACCAGCCAGAGGAAGAAGCTGCTGACCTGTTCCAGTCACTGGCCCGACCAGCCCTGAGTTCCAGAGCTCCTGCCAAAATTCAGACATCATCCTCAATCTGTTAGCAAGCTTTTGGAGCAAGTCTCATCAGATTCTGAGCTCGGTGGAATTATTGGCAGCATCGACATCGACCCTCTGTCCAGAAATACAGAAGCTAGGCAGAATCGGCGAAGCTCGGGAAGTCGGTTCTCTTTGCATATCTCCCCACCCCGCTTGGCCGGCTGAAGGCCCCCCCCTGCGTGGAGGTAGTTTTGGATGTACTAAGCCTAACCCCCACCCCAAGATCACCCCTCCTGTGCGAGGCGTAGTGTTGTACATCTTTGCATTTTCAGGTCAAGCTACATCGCCGCGGCGATCGGGTGTATACCCTCGCCTCCCGGCGCGCCCTCGTCTCCGAGCGGGATCGGTGTCCTCACACCGATCAGGTGAGCGTCTGATACCTCCTTAGTTGTCTTCATTCTGCAAGTTTAGTATTGCTTCGATTGCTCGTCGGCGGTGAGAAGAGGGCCCGTATTTGTATGCTAGTTTGTTTGTGTCCACCGCGGACCGTGAGAGAGTGCCACCCACACCCCGCCCAGCGGGCCAGACACCCACGAATTTGGGGAATCCTAGGCCCTTTGGGGTCAGCCTAAGCAAACTAAGTCCTTTAGAGTCATTGGGTCCCGCCCCGGACCCTTGCCATCATCCCCCGGACCCGCCGGGTGATCGCGTGTGTCGCGTGAGTAAGACGTTATTGTGAGAATCATTGAGTGCTTGTATGCTTGTGGATTTTGGTCCTAGGTTGTTCATTACATACTTAGTCATCTTTGGGCTGTGCCACATCACGTTCTTTAATTCGAATGGCATTCGGGTGTAGCAGTGTATGCCGAAGTTGGTGATGAAGGTGATCTTATCAATGTCCTCCAGGTCCATCCTGATCTGATGGTGACCGGAGTAGGCGTCCAGAAAGCTGAGCAACTCGTTGCCAGAGGTTGAATCGACCAGTTGATCGATTCTCGACAGCGGGTAGCAATCTTTCGGGGTAGCCTGGTTGAGGTCGGTGAAGTCCACGCACATTCGCCATTTCTCCGAAGCCTTCGGTACCAGGACAACGTTGGTGAGCCATGTAGGGTATAGGACCGGACGAAAGAGGCCAGTCTTCTGTCCCTTGATGACTTGCTCTTCGATGACCGCTTGCTTCTCTAGGGCATGCTTTATTTTGCGTTGCTGGGCAGGCTTCACCGTTGGGTCGAGGTTGAGCTTGTGCATTACCACATCTCTTGGGATCCCAGGAAGGTGCTCGTCAGACCACACAAAGACTTGGATGTACCGGGCAAGGAAATCTTTATATTTTTCCTATTCCTCAAGTGGTAGATCAGCTCTGATCTTGACTCCTAGAGTCGGGTCACCGCTGAGGAAGACTTTTAGCAACTCGCCACCAGGCTTAGATGTTGCTGGTCCCTCCTTGGCTCCCTTTACTCCTTTGTTTTTCCTTTCCGGCCTCGTGGGTTCAACCGAGATTATATAGCACCGTCTAGCCAATGCCTGGTTACCCTGGACCTCCCCCACACCATACTTGATAGGGAATTTCATTTTTTGGTGAAAGGTAGAGGGCACCGCTTTCATTCGGCTGAGGATACCTCGGCCGAAGATGGCGTTATATGCCATCATCCCCTTAAGCACGATAAAGTCCACTATAACCGTAACAATTTTGGGCGGGGAGCCGATAGTAACTGGCAGGCTCAGGGCTCTCTCGGGATAAGTTTCCTGGCCATTGAACTCACAGAGGGGGGTTCGGATCGGGCGGAGTTTATATGGATTCTCTCCCATCTTGAGGAAACATTCATAGGATAATACATCAAGGGCACTACCATTGTCAACTAAGATCATATCTACGTTGCAATGGTTTATTGTGGCAGATACAACGAGAGCGTCGTCATACGGGGTGGTTAACCCTTCCAGGTCATGGTCGGAGAATACCAGGGCCTACGATTCGCTTGCCTGCGGGGCCGTAGAGTGCTCAACAGAGGCTCGGCTCGCCCGCTCGGTGTGACGCTTTCTTCTTTGACTGCTATCTCCGCCTAATGCCGTGCCACCCGCGATGACATTGATGTAGACTCCCCGAGGAGCATTGTCGATTTCTTCAGGGGCGCCTCGGTCTTCTTTCTGCCTGGCCACGTATCAGGATAGGTGTCCCTGGTGGACGAGGCGCTCGATCTCATCTTGAAGTTGATGGCAATCGCTGGTGTGATGCCCGTGATGGCTGTGGAACAGGTAATACTTGCGATGATTGCGGTGCTTGGCCTTCATAGACTCGGTCTAGTGGAGGAGACCCCAGCCTTTGATGTCTTCGTAGATTTCGTAGACGGGAGCGGTAAGGGGGGTATACCGCTCATACTTCCGGGATGGCTCTTTGTGGTCTCCGTCTTGGTTCTGCCTCTTTCCTTCGCCCGTCCCTTGCTCGGACGGTCGCTTCTTGACCCCTCCCGACCTGAGCATGTCGTGCCTTGGCAGGCACAGAGGACTTCCTCGCACTCTGTGTGGCACAGTGCCAGGGTCACTAGCGCGGCAAGAGAGGTGGGAGGATGAAGCACTAGCTCGTGCCGTAGGTTCTCGTCACGGGTACCCCCGGTCAATGCGATGATGGCCGAGGCAACATCAAGGCGGGGGATGCACAGGGCTTCCGATTTGAATCGGTTGATATAAGCCCGCAACTTCTCTCCCTGTTCCTGCTTGAGAGCCAGTAATCTCGCTGTTGGCCCAGACTAGATGGCGGACAAGAAGGGGGGTTGAATTGTCCCCTTGACCTAGATGGGGGATTTTTAAAAAAGCTCTCTAAACTGATCACGATGGAATTAAAATTAACTGCGTTAATTAGCATAAACTCAAGTAAGATTATGAGAATGCTCTCAATCTTTCCGATCTCACATGGATATGCAATGCAGAGAATGAGTTAACTGTGCTCAATTACAAATAGCAGAGGTAGCAGTGTGTAGTGGAGTAGTGAATAAAAATCTATAAATCTACCTGTGAATGGAGATAAGAGAAATGGACAATCGCACAGGCATTCACAAAGGACATGGAGATTTTTAGGTGGTTCGGGACCACGACGGGCTCCCTACGTCAACCCCTCACCCAACCGGGTGAGGCTTCACTACACGCTACTTTCGTAGCAACACGGGGATGAACCCCAACCACATACACACGCTGCTTCCGCAATAATGTCCACACACGGGGAAAATCCCCAACACGCTGCCACCGCAGCACACACCCACACACACAGAATCGGGGAACACACCCCGGACACTCAAACCACACGGAGTCAGAGCTCCGTCAACACATAACCAACCACGGGGAAACTTTCCCCCAATAAACCCAACACACGGAGACGTAGCTCCGCTCACACATAGTTATCCGATGTTCAGAAGAAACCAAAAATTATACAAGATATGCTCAAGACTATGTATCAATCAAGAAGGGCATCATAGATAAATGGATAAGTGATATAGAACGTTTCCCCTTTGACTTTCAATGGCCGATGAAGATCTTCTTTGAAGCTTTGGTCGGAGGGAGTCAAAGCCGCAGGATGTCTTCCTTCAGATTCACGATCTAATCACACCTCCAGAAATCAATACTAATAGATCTAGCAAGTCTTTCTCCTCTCCATCTTATGGCCACTTTTTCTCTTCCTTCCCTGCAAGAGATAGAACACATTAGCTCATTCCTTTCATACCAAAGAATGAAAACCGCAGCATATATATATTGCCATTATAGGATGTTCAAATGACCAAGATAAAACCTCAAAAACATTCAATCTAGAGATAGAACATGGCAAACATCTCAAATAAACTAGAAATAGATGTAGAGATTTTTCCCTTTTGCAAACTCCTCAAATCTCCAAGACGATGTCGACGGATGCTCGCGATTTTGACATCTTCAGATTCATTGCATCATTCCGCTTGCTATATTCTTCTTCACTGAGCTCCAAATCTCAACGGAGGTAGATCAGATATGGCGTGGAGGTCCTCTCCAACTCCTTCCTCTCTCACCTGCACAAAGAACACGAACGTTAGCCTCTTATCCTTCTAAAATCCCCAAAATCGCATCATATGTATAGCCCCATGATAGAATGATGAAAAGACCATATTGCCCTTGCAAAACCCTAGCAAAACCACCCTAACATGTTCATTACTAAGCCAAGGGCATGAGGGTAAATTTTCAGCCCATTTGGAAGTCATTTGGTTGGGCTACGGTGGCCCACCATTTTCTCACGCGGAGTTGCGAAAACAGGGGGGTCGACCCATCTAGGAGGGGGGGTCGACCCATCTGCCAGACAGAATGCTGTCTGGCAGGATTGGTTACAGGGGGGTCGACCCATCTCATGGGGGGGTCGACCCACTTTCAGTCCAGAAGCTGAAAACTCCCTGTTTTGCCCAGGGGACGACCCATTGAGCATGGGGGGTCGACCCATTGACCTTGAAACATTAAAAACTGATATTTAAAGGATTCCCATTGACCTAAACATGCAATCCATTGAACCAAATCATGAATTAAAATATTTGGATCATGCATCAACATATGGAACTAGTTTTGAGTCCAAGACCCAAAAGACATGTAATATGATTATGAAAGCATTAGCAAGAGTAACATAAATGTTTTGCACATATTTTCAACTCAAGAGCCTCCTCAAGAACATACATAAAGCACTTGGATAAAATTACCAAATCCAATTAGATCTTGCATGAAAGAATAGGAATCACAATGAGCATGATGCAATATGAGCTATAATTATCAAATGACAATTTAGAAGCCAATGAAGCCCTAATGAGTTTTAACATCTTATAAGCCCCAATGCAAAGCAAGATTTACCAATATAAATAGCAAGATTAGAGAGTATCTAGAACAATGACTGAACCATGGTTCACAAGGATTTAACATTGACTTAAAGGAATGCAAATGGAAATGTAAGCTTACCATTGTTCCAACTGAATGATATCAATATGAACCTGCATTTCAGAGAACTCAACATCATGTCAAACACAATTAAATTCATATGAGGAAATTAGCATCAAACTTTCTCTCCATATAACTCTCTCATCCTATAGAGGAGAATGTTGAAATACAAGTAGAGAATTAGTGATGCAAAGCCATTCAATCTATTTTCTCCATAAGCTAACATCATACATGATTAGCTCAACCCAGCCATGAGTTGCTTAGCCAGTCCAAAGCAGCTAGAATTTTCACACCCCACACATATCAATTAGACTGAAATAGTCCAGTTCTGAATAAGGAGCAACATAACCATTTTTGACTGAATCAAGGTTAAGTGAATGTGCATCTGAATTTCAGTTCATTAAAAGTGTCATGACCCAGTTTGTGAACATGATATAACCAAGTTAGATAGCATGGTTAGAAGGTCTTAAGAGCATCAAGTAACCTTGGATTACAAAGAATCATAAAAAGCATGTTAAGCAGAAATCCACATCAAGTGTCCCATATAGGACATGCATGAAGGCACCAATAATACAGAGGTATCAATCCACAATGTTTTCACAAGTTAGTTCCAAAGTCTCATGCACAGCTCACATGAGGCATCAGAATTGTATTCGTGAAGGACCATAACTGTCAACCTGCAAATCAAGATACCATCATGTTAGCTTGTTTTATCATCAGGATGCCATAAAACATAAGCAATCAAGATTTCCACTTTGAAGTAAACACAAAACAAGTAAACACAAAACGCATAATAAATTGGAATCATCAAAACCATTGTCAAAGACAACAAGGGGACGCACAGAACCCAACAATCTCCCCCTTTTTGATGATGACAATATATCGTGACAATTCGAAGTTCTCTCCCCCTTTGTCATTACCAAAAAAAATGGGGGACTCAGGGAATAGATATAAAGATTCAAAAAGTAGAGCACGAACCCAGCAATACACCTACCATGAGAGGAAGGTGTGTAAACTAAGAGGCAATCAAAAGTTTGGAATTTGATGTACAATCAGGAGATGTGTGAAATAATTGCAAAGGCTCATTTTTTGTAATTTTTTTTTTATATGTATAACTGAATATGCACAAGTGGTATAAGGAAACTATATGCAAAATCTGAAAACGGAGTTATGCACAGAGTGTGTTGTGCTAGAAAAGCACATTATTCTTCCCCATTTGTCAAGAGCAAAAACCAACCGACAATGGGTTATTGAACCTGTTATATACACGTATAGCCTAAATATGCATGTTAATGAAATGAAGCATGTTATGAACAGACAGATCAAGCATTCAGGCACTCAAGCATGCATAGTTAAGTATAGACTCATGCAAGTCCCTTCGGGACGGGTGTAAGGATAATGCATTTGATCATTGAACATGATGTGCATGTACAATACTAAGAAGGTCATGCTTACATAAATAAGTACTGCATAAACCATGATAAGCGACAGATTCATAAGAAACATTCAAACAATCAAACCCAAGGTGCAATTGTGATGATTGAGCAATGAATTTCAAGGTAATATGGAAAATCAGATTTTCTAAAGAACACTACAAAGTACTTATCATCCATACACTTTCAACACAATGCTCGACTATTGGTAGCTACGTATGACCCCAAATTTTTTCTTTAAAGTACTATAAATGACGTGACTAACCTTTTGACGCGAGTCATGCCCTTTGTTTCAGGGGCAATTCCCGATTACTCAGTTTCGTCACCTTTTATGATGTGGATGAGACAGTTTTCGACGTGAGTTGTATCCTTTGTCTCAGGGACACTTCCCGGCTACTCGGTGGTAAATCACACTTATTTTCATATGGAATAGTTTCTCCTTTCGGCGCGAGTTTCCTCCTTTGTTTCAGGGGGGATTCCCGACTACTCGGATCCACGTTCCACTTATACGACTTTTTGGTGGGGTAAACAGCTTTTTCCTCACGAGATATTTGATTTTCATGTATAGAATCAATAGTCCTCTAAAGTGTAGAGTAGAAAATAGTAATCCTTATTGAATTGAATCATTATCTCAAAAAGGTGCATTTGTGTGGGTGGTTGTTTTGAATGTAAGATATGAATTAGTTTCATCATAGTAATGTCTCCCCCTAAATGTATGCACGGTTATAAAAATTCTCCCCCTTAATATGTGCCATGTAACAAACATGTCTAAATCAATGCAATTTCATTTAGCAATGGATGAGTCATAGAATAAGTCAAAAAGATTGGTATAAAGTATATACATGCATTCAACCAGGGATCTTTCAATATTTTCAAGCAAATGATTATTGGTACTTGGCGGAGTACATTAGTCCGAAGACCACCATCACGCATGAGAAAAGCTTCCAGTTGGACATAATCCAACCTTCCACTATCGCCATTGATATACCAAATAATCATGACATTCAAGCACACGAGTATGCAATGGCATGCAAATGTATGCATGTAACCTAAAAGGATGATTGAAAAATTATTCCTATTCAACAGTATGCAAAGATGTGTATGATATGTGCAATGAGTATCATGAAGCTAAGTATGTATTCTATGTATGCACATGTGAGTTATTATTTGTAAATAGTAAGTAAGAGTCTGAAGGACTCTATGCACAGTGTAAAGCATACAAAGCCAAATTTATTTTGAAAGTAAAAGAGAATGTGGGTACTAAGAGCCATATATGTCTAAGGTTAAGCATTCAAGAGTTATGATTATTTACAAGATGTTCAACCAAAAATCATTCAAGTCAACTACTCATCAAAATTGAAGGATCTCAACATTTTAGAACTTGACAAGAGTCAGTGAAACAGAAATGTAACTTCATAATTACAACCTTTTTCTTCAAATGAAATTTTTACCTTTTCAGATTTGTCAAGGAAAACCTAGGTGAAACAAACTTCAAATTTTGTTTCTCACCTTGAGGGTCCTTTATTTGTTGATGTTTCTTGACCTCAAGGCGCCCCTGCAAGATAAGTTCTCATTTTGGCAATTTGGGTACCCAAGTCATCTTGGGTCCCGAGGGGTTAGTTCTTACACGAACAGATGAACTCCTATTTTTCCTAGCAAACCATTCATCATCGGCCCTCATTATGGTACAATCGTCCATAGAATGTCCATTCAGGCCACAATAAAAACAATGATATGATTTTCTTTTCATGGACATCTTTTCATCATTTTTCATTAAAGAACAATTGTTCATCTTGTGTCCAAGGCCACCACAGTAATGACAAGAAATATTTTTCATAAAGGACCACTCATCATCATTTCTCTTTGTTAAACAATTTTCAAAAACATGACCATGCATCCCACAATAAAAGCAGTGAGTGTTCTGAGTTTTCTTCGTGGGTTTCTCATGGTTTTTAGAATCAACATTCAGTTTCATTCTTGATTTTAAAGCTTCATCATCATCAAACTTCATCAAAAAACAATTGTACATATCATGACCAAATATTCCACAGTAATAACATGAAACATTTCTTCTTCTTCTTGATGCATGAGTATGTTCAACAGTTGAGGGTTTTTCATGCATACAAGAGCATTCAACGACATCTTTTTATTTTTCAATTTCTTTATCACACAAGGACAAAGATTCATTCACGCTCTTAATTTTATTTTCTAGTTTCATGATTTGCAAATGAGAGTTAGCAATCTCTTGTTCACATGAAATAATTTTCTCATTCAACAAGCATTTAACTGTTTTGTGACTTTCAATTTCTTGTTCCAGAATATGCAAGTTGTCACAATTATCAATGTTCACACATTTTTCTTTCTTAGCATTTTCAAGACTTTCCAATTTACTTTCAAGTAAGGAAATTTGAATCAATAAAGTATTATTTTCATTTTGGAGCTTTTCAAATGAATTTTTATTCATGGAGGTGTGTTCAAGTTCTTTCATTTGAAAACTCACGTTATCGTTAACAATTTCATTCATTGCTCCATTTGATTCAAATTTGTCATTCAAATTCTTAAGACTTTCAATTTCCTCTCTAAGTTCCTTCAGTTTATCCGACATGTCAACAGACATGCATTTCTCTTTTTCAAGCAATAGCAATTTTTCAGATATGGCAGAACTCAGCATTTTCAGATTCTCATTATCTTTCTCAATTTTTTGAAGTTCTGAAATTTTAGCCAATAAAGATTTATTTTCAGTTCTCAAACATGTAATGGTTTCTCTATGGCTATCAATCTCAAGCATGGAAGACTTAACTAATTTCTCAAATTCTGTGCATTTTTCACATGAAGGTTTATCAAGTTTCTTTTTCAATTTTTTGTTTTCAGATTTAGTCTTTTTGTATCTTTCAAATAATTCATCATAGGCATTCATTAACTCATCATAGCTCAGTTCATTCTCTTCCTCGAAATTGGAGTTTACCTTAGAGTTCTCCTCGCTTTGGCCTTCATTTTCTTTGGTTGCCACGAGGCACTCATCCTTCCAACTTTCTTCTTGGGCTTTGCTTAGCCCATCCAAGATATCTTTGGCTGACCTACAAGATAAGACGAAAGGATAAACATCAGTGTTCACTGTAGCCTTAAGAGTATTCAAAACAAAAAGATTATCAGAATCCATTTTCTTGTGCTCATCGGTACACTTTGATTTGTCTTTTGGTAAAGCATGAGGACCATTAGTCATTAAGTTCAAAAGCCTCGGATTAGTACTAGAAATGCAAACACACAATTTTCCAAGCCATGATGTGAAATCAAAACCATCAAAGACAGGAACATAGTTCAGATTAGCCATCATAAAGAGATCGTTTCTCCTAGACCGTGAGGTCCGCTGAATAAAAATCAGAGACTGGGCTCTGATACCAATTGTTGGCCCAGACTAGAAGGCGGACAAGAAGGGGGGTTGAATTGTCCCCTTGACCTAGATGGGATTTTAAAAAAAGCTCTCTAAACTGATCACGATGGAATTAAAATTAACTGCGTTAATTAGCATAAACTCAAGTAAGATTATGAGAATGCTCTCAATCTTTCCGATCTAACACGGATATGCAATGCAGAGAATGAGTTAACTGTGCTCAATTACAAATAGCAGAGGTAGCGGTGTGTAGTGGAGTAGTGAATAAAAATCTATAAATCTACATGTGAATGGAGATAGGAGAAATGGACAATCGCACAGGCATTCACAAAGAACATGGAGATTTTTAGGTGGTTCGGGACCACGACGGGCTCTCTACGTCCACCCCTCACCCAACCGGGTGAGGCTTCACTACACGCTACTTTCGTAGCAACACGGGGACGAACCCCAATCACACACACACGCTGCTTCCGTAGTAATGTCCACATACGGGGAAAATCCCCAACACGCTGCCACCGCAGCACACACCCACACACACAGAATCGGGGAACACACCCCGGACACTCAAACCAC
This sequence comes from Amorphophallus konjac, assembly GCA_022559845.1. Classification (NCBI taxonomy): domain Eukaryota; kingdom Viridiplantae; phylum Streptophyta; class Magnoliopsida; order Alismatales; family Araceae; genus Amorphophallus; species Amorphophallus konjac. The sequence continues at coordinate 325,473,448 of CM040123.1, read as the reverse complement.
ACGGAGTCAGAGCTCCGTCAACACATAACCAACCACGGGGAAACTTTCCCCCAATAAACCCAACACACGGAGACGTAGCTCCGCTCACACACGGTTATCCGATGTTCAGAAGAAACCAAAAATTATACAAGATATGCTCAAGACTATGTATCAATCAAGAAGGGCATCATATATAAATGGATAAGTGATATAGAACGTTTCCCCTTTGACTTTCAATGGCCGATGAAGATCTTCTTTGAAGCTTTGGTCGGAGGGAGTCAAAGCCGCAGGATGTCTTCCTTCAGATTCACGATCTAATCACACCTCCAGAAATCAATACTAATAGATCTAGCAAGTCTTTCTCCTCTCCATCTTATGGCCACGTTTTCTCTTCCTTCCCTGCAAGAGATAGAACACATTAGCTCATTCCTTTCATACCAAAGAATGAAAACCGCAGCATATATATATTGCCATTATAGGATGTTCAAATGACCAAGATAAAACCTCAACAACATTCAATCTAGAGATAGAACATGGAAAACATCTCAAATAAACTAGAAATAGATGTAGAGATTTTTCCCTTTTGCAAACTCCTCAAATCTCCAAGACGATGTCGACGGATGCTCGCGATTTTGACATCTTCAGATTCATTGCATCATTCCGCTTGCTATATTCTTCTTCACCGAGTCCAAATCTCAACGGAGGTAGATCAGATATGGCGTGGAGGTCCTCTCCAACTCCTTCCTCTCTCACCTGCACAAAGAACACGAACGTTAGCCTCTTATCCTTCTAAAATCCCCAAAATCGCATCATATGTATAGCCCCATGATAGAATGATGAAAAGACCATATTGCCCTTACAAAACCCTAGCAAAACCACCCTAACATGTTCATTACTAAGCCAAGGGCATGAGGGTAAATTTTCAGCCCATTTGGAAGTCATTTGGTTGGGCTACGGTGGCCCACCATTTTCTCACGCGGAGTTGCGAAAACAGGGGGGTCGACCCATCTAGGAGGGGGGGTCGACCCATCTGCCAGACAGAATGCTGTCTGGCAGGATTGGTTACAGGGGGGTCGACCCATCTCATGGGGGGGTCGACCCACTTTCAGTCCAGAAGCTGAAAACTCCATGTTTTGCCCAGGGGACGACCCATTGAGCATGGGGGGTCGACCAATTGACCTTGAAACATTAAAAACTGATATTTAAAGGATTCCCATTGACCTAAACATGCAATCCATTGAACCAAATCATGAATTAAAATATTTGGATCATGCATCAACATATGGAACTAGTTTTGAGTCCAAGACCCAAAAGACATGTAATATGATTATGAAAGCATTAGCAAGAGTAACATAAATGTTTTGCACATATTTTCAACTCAAGAGCCTCCTCAAGGACATACATAAAGTACTTGGATAAAATTACCAAATCCAATTAGATCTTGCATGAAAGAATAGGAATCACAATGAGCATGATGCAATATGAGCTATAATTATCAAATGACAATTTAGAAGCCAATGAAGCCCTAATGAGTTTTAACATCTTATAAGCCCCAATGCAAAGCAAGATTACCCAATATAAATAGCAAGATTAGAGAGTATCTAGAACAATGACTGAACCATGGTTCACAAGGATTTAACATTGACTTAAAGGAATGCAAATGGAAATGTAAGCTTACCATTGTTCCAACTGAATGGTATCAATATGAACCTGCATTTCAGAGAACTCAACATCATGTCAAACACAATTAAATTCATATGAGGAAATTAGCATCAAACTTTCTCTCCATATAACTCTCTCATCCTACAGAGGAGAATGTTGAAATGCAAGTAGAGAATTAGTGATGCAAAGCCATTCAATCTATTTTCTCCATAAGCTAACATCATACATGATTAGCTCAACCCAGCCATGAGTTGCTTAGCTAGTCCAAAGCAGCTAGAATTTTCACACCCCACACATATCAATTAGACTGAAATAGTCCAATTCTGAATAAGGAGCAACATAACCATTTTTGACTGAATCAAGGTTAAGTGAATGTGCATCTGAATTTCAGTTCATTAAAAGTGTCATGACCCAGTTTGTGAACATGATATAACCAAGTTAGATAGCATGGTTAGAAGGTCTTATGAGCATCAAGTAACCTTGGATTACAAAGAATCATAAAAAGCATGTTAAGCAGAAATCCACATCAAGTGTCCCATATAGGACATGCATGAAGGCACCAATAATACAGAGGTATCAAGCCACAATGTTTTCATAAGTTAGTTCCAAAGTCTCATGCACAGCTCGCATGAGGCATCAGAATTGTATTCGTGAAGGACCATAACTGTCAACCTGCAAATCAAGATACCATCATGTTAGCTTGTTTTATCATCAGGATGCCATAAAACATAAGCAATCAAGATTTCCACTTTGAAGTAAACACAAAACAAGTAAACACAAAACACACAATAAATTGGAATCATCAAAACCATTGTCAAAGACAACAAGGGGATGCACGGAACCCAACACTCGCCACTGACCGGGGTGGACCGCTGCCAGTGAAGCTTTCCTTGAACACTCGCCCGAACTGCTTGAAGTTGTGAATGCTGCCGAGGATGAGGGCCCTGAACCATGCTTTAGCTCCTTGGACCAGAGTGGTCACGAACGCTCGATATTTGATGACGTCTGACGCCCCAAGCAAGGTCATCAGGGCTTCGAAGCTATCGTAGTGATCGGCCGGGTCTCCCTGGCTGTCATACGAGTTGAAGGTCGGGAGTGAGATCTTGGGGGAGATCTCGGCCTTCAAGATATAGTCAGAGAACGGGGATCGCTCCTCATCTTCCACATGAGAGGTCTTCTACAAGGCGCAGAGGGCGTGCTCTTGCTCTGCGAAACACCTCTCAAAGTCATGCAACCATAGGGACAGTTTCGTTTGTCGCTGGCCTAAAGGGCTGGGGGGCGCACTTGCATGCTGTCCCGACCCTCCTCAGGGACCTCGGTCTCCGGGAACTATGGGTGTGCTTTGGACTTCTCCCTCCTCGGGGTAGAGGAGGCTTCCTGCTCCAGGGGAGGGGCATGCGATGGTCCGCCTAATAGGTTGCGGATGTGCCGCCACCCTCGGAGGGTAAAATGGCCTCCAGCGATTTGCTGGGAGGCATCTCCGTGGGGAGGGCTCTTCCGGGGGAGATGTGACTTCTCCTCCCTGGACGCCTGGGCCCTCATGAGATCCACGAGGACATCCATTTTTACGTTGAGGGTTTGGAGGGCATCGGTACTCCCACCGGGAAGCTGTTCCGCTGCCACTGACGGAGGAATTTCATTGGCGTGGTTGCCTTACGGGGAATTCTCCGTGGGGAGGGAAGGTGCGCCTTCTTCCATCTCCAGGGCTTTTCCCTTGTCGTTGGAAGTCCACCTGCCAGAACTCCTTCGCACCATGATGGCTCTTTGTTCGTTTCCCACAGACGGCGCCAGATGAAGAGGGGCGATCTCGCGCTACTCCTGAGCTGGGAGAAAGATGACCACGTATCTTTGAAGTATGAACTGCAAGAAGGGAAACAAGTCAGAGGTGCCCAGGGACAGATCCCCGGGGAAGACCCTCCGATGCTTAAGTCAACAAATGTACTAGAGCACTGGTGCAAGGGGAATAGTTAGGAGGAAGATGGGAACGCGAGATCCCTCTCCACCAAAAGGTGAAGTGGTTCCTGCTCAGGGTTATTGGCTTACCTTCTCTCAGGAGGGTTCTTCCAGTTTAAATAATGACTCATTGAGTGAATGATCCCTGTAAGCTGAGGAGTTTCGGGGGGGGGGGGTTATGTCCTCTTTGCAGGCTCTTTATAGCATGCTGACTCCTGATCTCCCCTATCCCCTTGAGCTCCCAGCTTTTAAGGGACACGTAATGGCCGTACATATAAGCTTCCATCAGTCGGCCCAAGCATGAGGCACTGGCTCAGGAGATGTCTTCCCGAGCGATGAGTGCATGGTCTGGGCAGAGAATATGGGGCTCCGATGGAGCTCTCCCGATCAAACTGATGCTCAGACTTCCCAACCCGAAGGCCGCCTAGGAAGTGCTTGTTCCGAGTGAGTTATTAGGCTTATCTTTAGTGGGCCCGGGGGCTACCACTTCAAGGAGCTGGGCCTCGTTGGGTCGGGTCAGACCTCGTTTGGCCTCTCCATATGGGCGGTCAGATCTCCCCTCTCCACATCTTTTCTGCCTGATGCATGTAGAAGTCAGTGCACATTTACCCCATGAACGTTATAAGGTCCGTGAACATTTTCATGATAGTCATTGTAAGGTCTATGCATATAGTGCTATCAAGGTCTAAGCACCTGTGAGTCTCGACACATGTACTCTTACCAGGTCCATGCATGTTTGCATTTTACCCTATAAGGTCTGAGCATGTTACTGTAGCTAAGGTCGATGTAAGTTTGACTAGTTCATGCAGTATATCAAGGTTGATGCACATTGTGCATTCACCATTGAGACAAGTCTGCCTGCATTGCCTAATGACCTAAATCATTCTATTTAGGTTGCATGAATTATTTTAACAGACTAAGGTTTTTCTGTTAATCATTGCTGTATCTATTATCTATCTACAGTAATCTGATGAAAGCATAACTAATGCATCTTCACTCTCATGTGTTAAACACAGATTATCTCGGACATACTCTCGAGCACCTGAGATGCATACGGGCGAACAACATTGTCTCTCACGTGAGGACTTTTATTCACACTCGAAGCATGAGCTCATTGGAATAAGAGTACCAATGATTGGCACGTGATCCAAGGGGAGCATCTTCTGCCACGTGGATCAACATTCCATCTGCATCTGAAGCGTGGCTTCTCTGGAAAAGGCACGAATGAGCTCTCCACACGCCCAAGGTGTGAGCTCGTGGGACCCTACCTGACACCTTATATAAAGGTCTCTTCTGCGATCAAAGTAACCTAACAACAACATCAACACAACTAAGAAGATAAAAAGAGTGGAAGGCAGAGAAGATAAGATAGAGAGGAGCCAGAGCTTGAGAGAAGAATCTGAGTGAGAGTGCATAGAAAGAGAGGTTGTTGAGAGAAGAAGAAGAAAAAGAAAAAGAAAAATAGAGTATCGAAATTCTGAGGAAAGAGCCAGAGTGCTGCCAGAAGAAAGGAGCAGCAAGTCGACAGCAAGAAAAATTGAGAGAGAAAAAGAAAAGAGAGAGATAGTGATCCGAGGTGAAGATAAGTCCATAGCAAGGAAGAAGATAAGAGAAAGAGTGATAGAGGCAGAGGTACAAGGGTTGAAGAGTTCATGAGTGTGAAGCGAGAAGATGGTTCAAGAGATCTGAAGATGTGTTTCCATTGTGTTCTTTGGATCAGATCCAAGGCATAGCGCGCCTGCGTGAGCATTTCGATTTGCTTTCACAGTCAGCTTTTCGATGCTGAACTTCTTGATTTCCTGTTTTCATTTTTTCATACTCTTTCTAAGCTATGTATCAGTGGAGGCTAAGTTGTAAGCCCCAGCGGTTTGAAGTTGTGAATCAGCGGAGGCTAAGCTGTATTGCCCAGCGGTGGCTAAGCTGTAATGCCCAGTGGAGCAAGCTGTAAGTCAGCGGTTGTAGGCAAGCTGTAAGGCCCAGTGGTTTAAGCTGTGTATCAGCAGAATCCACACTCTGGTTGGAGTGTGGGGTGGATGTGGGTCTAGAAGACCGAACCACCTAAAAATCTTCTATGTGCTGTGGTTTGATTGTCTACTTTGATTTCGCTAGATGCATGCTTAGGATCGTGTTCTAATTCCATATCTGTTGACGCCCCTTGATCAGTTTGCTACCTATCTGTGTGTGTACTAAATGCACATTAGATACCTAACTGTTCTTTAGGCCATCGATCTATTATTTAGTGAGTCTTTCAGTTAACTAAGTCAATTAGTTTCATTCTGCAATAGTTAACTGGATAGAGCTTATTTGCTCAGTTTTAAGAGCAAAATTTTTAAGAGGGATTCATTCACCCCCCCTCTGAATTCTTGTCAACACCATTGCACCAAGTCTTCACAGACTAACAATTGGTATCAGAGCAGGTCTCTGATTGTCCAGATCCAACGATTTGTAGAGGATCCTGCTGGTTTTCTAGTTCATCACTATTTTCAACTTATTAATCTGAATCTGTTTAAATATTTTTGAATGGGGTCTCCTTTGGTTTTTGATGGTTCTAATTTTAACAGTTGGCTAGATGGCCTATGTGTTTACATAAATTCCATCGATTCAAATATGTGGAATTTGGTTTCAAAAGGCCCACATAAACTACCTCATGATGAGACCAAGTGGTCCAGTGAGGACATGTTGAAGAACCGTGATAATATCATAGTTCTCAACATCCTAAAGGCTGCAATAGATACTGATATATGTCCTTCTATTTGCAGGTGTACATCTGGAAAAGAAATTCTGGACAAGGTGATTGCTAGTCACAAAAAGGAGAAAGAACGATGTCTAATGGCAAGAAGAAGTGATCACAGCAATGATCAACAGGAGGAGACTTCATCTCAGGCAAGTTCTGAATCAGAAGATCTTTCATTTGATGAATTAGTGAGCATGTATGAAGAGTTGTCTGATAGATATAAGAAAATGAAAAATGAAAATAAAAACTTAAAAAAGAAAATTGATTAAAATAGTTCAGATTTTCATTGTGAAAACTGTTTGAAAACAAAACAATCTCATGATGGATACTTGTCTGATATCCACATGTATAAGAAGCCGATAAGTTTGCTGAAAAATGAAAATCAAGGATTTGTTGATAAAATTTTTGAACTAGAAGAAAAACTAAGCTCATTTAATGATAATCGGATTAGTTCTAATGTTTCTTGTGAAAACTATTCGAAACTGAAACAGTCCTTTGATGAATGTTTATCTAATGTTCATGCATACAAGAAATAATTATGTTCATTAAAAGATGAGAACGAAGAACTTAATCTGAAACTTTCTGAACTAGAAGAAAAATTGAGTTCAAGTAATGATGATCATGTGTTGATCAATGAACTAATTCAGAATGAAGAATTAATCAAAGAAAATGAAGGACTGAAGTAGTTGAACACTGCTATATCTGAAAAACTTCTTGCTTTAGAAAAAGGAAAAACTATTTGCAATAAAGAATCTGAAAAACTGAGCAATCTGGAACAAGAAATTGAGAAGTATAAAACTGCTAACAAGGTGCTAAGTGAATGTGTTAATTCCAGTGAACAAGAGATTGCTAGTTATGAAATACACATTACATCTCTAGAAAATGAGATTCAGGATTTAAAAAACTCCTTGTCTAAATTTGTTGATGGATAAGAAAATTTGGATAAACTGCTAGGAGTCAAGGTCAACTTCAAAAAAGAAGGGCTGGGCTACAAGCCGATTAATAAGAAATCTTTTGAAAATAAACTGATGACATATTTTGTAAAAGCATCAAATGTAGCCATCACATCCCAAGTGAGAAAGCCCGAAAATCAAAAAATGCTAGAACAAAATAAAATTCAAGAATAGAATAATTAACCTCAGAAACATCCTGAAAAATTGAAAACTCAAAAATAGAAATTCAACAATGAGAAAAATCATATTTCAAAGAAATCCAATGGTTCTTGTCGTTATTATGGGAAGTATGGACATCATATGCATAATTACTTTGTAATAAAGAAAGATGACTTGAAGAGTGATAGAATTCATGCTATGAATTCTCATGTTAAGAAATCCTCTTCTGTTCAGAACAAAAAGTTTCAGTGTTTTTACTGTCATAGAATTGGTCATATTATGCATGAATGTAGACTAATGAAGCAAGATGATATGAATGCTAAGAAGTCTCATGCTAGAAATCATGCATATCTGAATAAGAAAATTTATTATTTTCATTGTGGCAAATTGGGTCACATTGCTACTCAATGTTGGCATGCTCAGGGAAAGAAATCTAACTCTGGATTTGTTAATTTCCATGTTAACAAAAATATTTTTGATAGAAATGATTTTGGCTCTAGAGGCAAGCACAATGTGTGCTTCGAATGTGGGAAGCATGGCCATATAGTCAAGGACTGCTGGCATGCTCAGGGGAAGAAATTTAATTTTAAATCTGTCAATCTCCCTAAAAATCAAAATATTTTTGGTGGAAATGAACTCAGTTTTAAAAGGAAAACTTATGCATGTTTTAATTATGGAAAGCCAGGCCACAGGGCTGCAACCTATTGGCTGGGAGTCTATCATAAAAGACTGGTTTTGTTAAACAGAATATTCATTCTGTTAGAAGGAATTTTCATGATAATGCTCACAGGTTCAATGTTCAGAGTAATGTGCATGAAAAGAATTTAAAAAATACTGCATCATATTATTACTGTGGACATATAGGTCATTCAATGAATAACTGTCACCTGATGAAATTTGATGACCTTCATGCACATAAATTGTTTAGAGCACCTGATAAAGGTGTCTCCAATATTTCAAGACTCAAGATATCTTGGGTGCCTATTTGTGCCAAATGATTTGGTGTTTTGCAGGTGCGCCTTGGGTTGAAGAATAAACTGGGGGTAATAAACCAAGGCACTCAAGCATGAAAACCCCATGATTGCACTTCTCAGGTCTGTCATGATAACTCTGCTCAAATTCTGTCATCTGAATCTTTCTATCTTAGATTTCTACATAACTTGTTAAAACTGATAGAATTCATGTTAAGCATACATAGTTGCACTCCTTTGTGTCATTTGTACTGTTTAACTTGAAATTCTACATGCATGTGTTAATACATCTGTGAATCTTCTAATTGAACCTCTCTGAAAATCTGAAGTGCCCATGACTGATGTTTGAACTCTGTCTAAATCTGCATTGCACATTCCTTGAGAATCTGGGAGGACTGCATGTAATTCATGATTTTACTAGACCTACAATAGGTCACATAGCACAATAGGCAGTCCACAATTTCAGAAACATAGTTCATGTTTTTCCTTGCATAAAGTGTCATGCATTTGTGGCATTTAGAATTCTGGATTATATATTGCATAAAGTCAGGGGGAGTCTGTCGAGCCTTTGCATGTCTTCATGCCACATGTGACCATGTAATGCACTCAGCTAAAGGGAAGTCACTGTATATGCATACATGTAATTAATTGCATTGCATATCACTTATTTTGAAAACTCCAAAAAGAAGTGACTCATTGCATATAGACAGGGGGAGCATTTTAAATTCTTCACTTTTGTCATTGTCTGAATTCTTCCTATCCACCTATCTGATTTATCTTGCCATATCTGTAATACCAGTGACTCCATCATCAAATGATCTCTGTTGGTTGATTCTCCATTGATACCATCTGAACTCTGAATTCTGAAAATTCTATCTGCTACTCCTTAATTTTTTGAAGGAGAGTTTTAATTGATTTCAATCATTTCTGTGCTATCCCTTTCTGCAACTGAACAATATATCAAAAGACTCAGTTGAAAAGATAGGTTAGGCCTATCTAGAAGACTGACTCTTGTGTGAATAGATCCCTAGATCCCACCTCCGCCTAAGTACTTGATGCAGGACGAGACCACGGACTCGACTCCGAAGGGATATGCGATCCTCGGACTCTAAACAAGCTCGTGATTATCCCTTCTCGAGGGAAGCGTCGGACGTGCACGGTTGAGAAACCGACAAGAGCTAGGGTGGTCGGCTCTCTCTCGTGCCCGGATCGGGTCACGGGACGGTATTGCTCTCTCTCGTAGCAGCGGTAATAAACATTATATAGCGAGCTAGATATCCCTACACATTCTCTCTAGCAGCGGCATAAACAAGCATATATGAATAAAGTAAATGTCGAGTAAGGGAGCGAATACAATACCTCCACGCGCTCGGCGTGGGGAAGACGGACCCGGCCGAAACTCATACTCCTGGAATAATAATACACGATTGTTACAGTAATGAATCACTGCCCACTCCACGCAGGGAGGTAAAGGGCTACACAAGTGGGCCCGGGAGGACCGATTTCGGGTTGACGGGCGGCTTCTCGCGTAGCTTCGGCAGCACCCGAACTCGTGACTGTGGGGCCCACGTGCTGTCCGGAGGCACCGTGTGGGATTGGGGCGGCACCACTGTGGTGGGGACACCTGGAGGGGTGCTCCCAAGGATGGAGGCGCGTTGGTTTGCCGGTCGGAGGCCGGGCGGCTCCGATCGGCACCGGTCGGAAAAGCCGGCCACGGATCTGTTGTTTCTATTTTTCAGCGCGCGACCCGACGAGAACGCTCGCGGCGACCAGCACTGATGTCGGAATGTAACGAAACCAGCGCCATTGGAAAGCTGCTTCGAAATCCTTCAAGATAGGACTGGAGAGAGATGCTGGATCTTCACGGATCTAGACCTTAACTATTTTTGAAGCTGCTATTGTATAGTACCCGAACTCTCAGATCAGCAGAGAGCTTTCCTGTGGATCGCCTTTGACCGTGAGGTAGACGTCCGAATCTGAAGTTGGGTCCTTCAGAAAAGTTGTAGGAAATCAAAATAGGAAATCAGGATTATTTTTAGATTTAGAACATATGGTGGGCTGGATTTTCTAGAGAGTTTACACTAGACTATGGTCGGATCTGGACTGATGCAGATAGAACTGTAGATGAGTTGGGACAGGAATTTCTAAAAATATGAAACGAACTTTTTAAATTACACGAAAATTTGGAGAGGTAGAGGAGGGTGGAACAAACTCCCATTAAAATTGGGGGCTCCAAGAAAAATCAAAAGGTGGTCAGGAAATGGAAAACTCAGGGAAACTATCACTGTAGACAGAGATCTGGCAGAACTAGAATGACAGTTTGAACGAAAATGGAAAAATACAGAATGAAGGAAATATGACTTGAAAGTTTTTGTGAAGATAAGGGTTCGAGAGGTGAACCACTCTTGAAAATTTCAGCTCCAGAGGAGGAGGGAGGTGGGAGAAAAAATTCGTGGAAGTTGCCTATGTCTTGGATGGACAGATTACCGAAGACGGCTTCGCGGCGGCTCGATGGCGGCACGAATGGCGGCGGCGGCGGCACCGATGAACTTAGAGATTGAGGGGGAGGAGATAGAAGTGATCCACTCTAGAAATGGGGGTTGGGGAAGAGAAAAACCAGAGGGAGAGAGCTGGGGGCGCAAGGAGCTCCAAGGAACACAATGAATTTTCTTCTTTTCACTAATTTTCAATTGGAAAATACACCCTTTTATATGCTATGAATCTAATCCATTCTCCACCATTAGATCTAGGGATGGGGAGTGGATGGCCTAGATTAAGTGTGATCAACACACAAAAAATAAAATAATACAAGTGGAATGGGGCGCCCCCTTGACTAGGGTAAAGGGGTTGAATGGGTAGGTAGCCTACCTTTGAAATTTTTAACCCCTTGTCTCCCATGTGGTCAATTGGCATTCAACCCTTCTAGATGGCCACCTAGGATGGTTGACCAGCCCCACATAGGTGACATGGACCAATGGGAAAGGGATGAGGGCCCCTTAGCTGGACCTACTACACAATTGCACAAAAACCCACACAATCCAAGGGAATGACGCATTGGCTTACAAAGCCGTACATTTACGTACATACTTTCCCAAGGATATGAACACAAACTAAAAGGACATAAATGCAAAAGAAAATGTACATGCTCGGCGTCGATTCCCATTAACTCTCCCCAAGTGGGAGGAACTCGACCCCGTCGAGTAAGGGGTGTGGCTGCTCGAGTACTCCGGAGGATCCGTCACCGTTCCAAGTAACGCGGATATGCTCCACTCCAAGTGACTATCACCTGCTCATTCCATATATACTCGATATGCACAAGCTGCTATAGGCTAGAGGTGGACACTCCGAGTGGGGCACTCTCAAAAGGGGAGGTGGCGGCTTGAAGACTCACTAGGAATCACCGCTGAGTCCCTGTAGGTGACTAGATCCGGGTGTAGATATATAACCGATCCCATACTCATCAAGTGAGTCTACTCGCTTCACACTCATAAGGGACTGACATCGATGAGCTTGCACAAGACATATGCAGACAGACAGACCACACAAAGAAAAAGCACACCGACTCATCTATGACCCTAGACACACCTAATGTTAGTCCGACCCATACAGGGGTGACGGTGGACCAGGACACCCGAACGTATGCCATGCATGCATCTTACGTAACCGGTGGTTGACATCATGCGGAAATCCTAGACCTCCTAAGGTGGGCCATGCATACATATGGGATGTGGATGTGGGAGGGCCAAGAGTATCTCCCCTAGATGATGGTGTATCTTGTAAGTGTACGGGCGTGGTGGGCATAGACGACCCGGCCCGTGGGGAAGGGGTGTGGTAGTGGACTCCCTCGAAGAAGTGAAGTGAATATGAAGGGTCTAGGGGTCCACTAGGGAAGGGGTCAAAGGGATAAAAGAAGGTATGACCCCTTGTGGTGGGTTCCCACAAGTCACGGTCTCACGTGTAGAAGTTTTGAAGGTGTGGATAGTCACCTTCTTGAATTGTGACGGGTGGGACGAGGATCGTAGGCAAGAAGTATGATTCCTCCCTCGGACAAAAGGGTATGAATTCGGGCTCGTCTGGTAGCGGGAGAAGTAGAAGAACCTCCGTGGTGACACAACCCACGGTGAACTCGGAGGTAATGGACCCGAAGGTCGGATGGGTGAAGCTAAGACTAGCGGGTTGGTCAAAGCCTCGCGCCAAAAGATGCGTCAACTTCCATTGTGAATCTAATCCCATGACAAGATCGTCCAATGTGTCAACATGGTGACTAGATCGAAATGTGGTATGGAAGGAGTTGACCGGCACTAAAGGGAGGATGGGGTCCATGGATGGAAAGGGAGGTGGGACCAAGCCATCCTTGAGCCAACTAAAAAGCGGCTCGGCGATGTATAGTGTACCCGTTAGAAATACAGGTGGCTCGGGCCTTGGTGGCTCCAAATGAGATGGTTCCGAATCACGTTCGGACATAGAGGGTAGTGGCATTGGAGCTCTCGAGGGTGATGGAGGCGTGGTATCCATGGTGGGAAGAGGGCTTGGGGATGCTAGAGGTGGGGCCGGGTGAAGACTACCGGCTATGACCTCCTTGGGCTCAGGTTGGAGTAGTGCCCTCTCAATCCTATCCAGTCTGTCCATAAATTGTTTCAAGATCTCGGCAAGGGTGCGGGTTGGAGTAGGGACCTTGGGGTGGACTCGCTCCTCGTCCCTCGGCCTAGGTGTGGTCCTAGGCTCCGCTATAAGCGGGGCTTCCACTCGGTTGGAGGTACTTGAGTGGGTTGGGATGGGGGTGCCAAGGGGAGGTTGGTTGGAGGTGACTGGGCGGGCCACTAGATTGGGGTCGCCTTGGTGGGCTTGGACGGCGGTGAAGGGGTGGGATTGGGTAGAGGTGTGGCCCACTTGATTGTGGGTGAGTTGGTGGGGTTGGTGAGTGGTATGACCTCCGTGGTTGGAGGTAGGTGGGCGGGGAAAGTAGGCCCTCCTAAGCGCTCTCTTCATTTCCCACCATGACTCGATGGGCCTTAGATTCCTATCCTCCCTCCAATATTTGATGTCCCTCCATGTTTCGGCGGCTTCACCAAAAAGTCACCTTTTGGCAACATCGACTTGCATGGGCCCGTACATATTGTACACCTCGAAGTAGTTGTCCATAATGGCTTCCCACTCTAGGTAGTCACCTGGGTCATCGGACCCGTAGAAGTCCCGGGTTTCGGGCCTAGTGGGGTGATTTGGGTGGTCCTTCCATTTGAGATAGTATCGCCACCATGGATAAGATCCGGGTGTTCGATAATCCATGGGACACGGAGAAGCTAGTGGATGGCCATGTCGACACTAGTAGATAAACCAACTAGACAATGGACTACAACCCAAGACATGACGACCAAGACTCGGTACGTGGCGGAGCTAATCGATCCGAAGATCACTCGCGCAAGTGTGCGGCCTTCCCGATAGGCGTAGCCTAATGTTCGGACAACACCTTTTGATATACCGACTAATGGTATGCAAATGCAACTCCTAAGACCGACTTAGACACTTAGACTTAAATGACACTCTTTTTTTTTTGACACCCTAGACTCAACCTCGCTCTGATACCAAACTGATGCGGGACGAGACCACGGAATCGACTCCAAAGGGATATGCGATCCTCAGACTCTAAACAAGCCCGTGATTGTCCCTTCTCGAGGGAAGCATCGGACGTGCACGGTTGAGAAACCGGCAAGAGCTAGGGTGGTCGGCTCTCTCTCGTGCCCGGATCGGGTCACGGGACGGTATTGCTCTCTTTCGTAGCAGCGGTAATAAACATTATATAGCGAGCTAGATATCCCTACACATGCTCTCTAGCAGCGGCATAAACAAGCATATATGAATAAAGTAAATGCCGAGTAAGGGAGCGAATACGATACCTCCACACGCTCGACGTGGGGAAGACGGACCCGGCCGAAACTCGTACTCCCGGAATAATAATACACGATTGTTACAGTAATGAATCACTGCCCACTCCACGCAGGGAGGTAAAGGGCTACACAAGTGGGCCCGGGAGGACCGATTTCGGGTTGACGGGCGGCTTCTCGCGTAGCTTCGGCAGCACCCGAACTCGTGACTGTGGGGCCCACGTGCTGTCCGGCGGGACTGTATGGGATTGGGGCGGCACCACTGTGGTGGGGACACCTGGAGGGGTGCTCCCAAGGATGGAGGCACGTTGGTTTGCTGGCCGGAGGCCGGGCGGCTCCGATCGGCACCGGTCAGAAAAGTCGGCCACGGATCTGTTGTTTCTATTTTTCAGCGCGCGACCCAACGAGAACGCTCTCTACGACCAGCACCGATGTCGGAATGCGACGAAACCGACGCCGTTGGAAACCTGCTTCGAAATACTTCAAGATAGAACTAGAGAGAGATGCTGGATTATCACGTATCTGGGCCTTAACTATTTTTGAAGCTGCTGTTGTACAGCACCCAAACTCTCAGATCAGCAGAGAACTTTCCTGTGGATCGCCTTTGACCGCGAAGTAGACGTCCGAATCTGAAGTTGGGTCCTTCAGCAAAGTTGTAGGAAATTAAAAGAGAAAACCAGGACTATTTTTAGATCTGAAACATATGGTGGCCTGGATTGTCTAGAGAGTTTACACTGGACTGTGGTCGGATCTGGGCTGATGCAGACAGAACTGTAGATGAGTTGGGACAGGAATTTCTAAAAATATGAAACAAACTTTCTAAATTCCAAGAAAATTTGGAGAGGTAGAGGAGGGTAGACAAAACCCCCAGTAAAATTGGGGGCTCCAAGAAAAATTAAAAGGTGGTCAGGAAATGGAAAACGCAGGGAAACTATCACTGTAGATAGAGATCTGGCAGAACTAGAATGACAGTTTGAACGAAAATGGAAAAATACCAAATGAAGGAAATATGACTTGACATTTTTTTGTGAAGATAAGGGTTCGAGAGGTGAACCACTCTTGGAAATTTCAGCTCCAGAGGAGGAGGGAGGTGGGAGCAGAAATTCGTGGAAGTTACCTCTATCTTGGATGGACAGATTACCGAAGACGGCTTCGCGGCGGCTCGATGGCGGCACGAACGGCGGCGGCGGCGGCACCGATGAACTCAGAGATTGAGGGGGAGGAGATAGAGGTGATCCACTCTAGAAATGGGGGTTGGGGAAGAGGAAAACCAGATGGAGAGAGCTGGGGGCGTAAGGAGCTCCAAGGAACACAATGAATTTTCTTCTTTTCACTAATTTTCAATTGGAAAATACACCCTTTTATATGCTATGAATCTAATCCATTCTCCACCGTTAGATCTAGGGATGGGGAGTGGATGGCCTAGATTAAGTGTGATCAACATACACAAAAAATAAAATAATACAAGTGGAATGGGGCGCCCCCTTGACTAGGGTAAAGGGGTTGAATGGGTAGGTAGCCTACCTTTGAAAATTTTAACCCCTTGTCTCCCATGTGGTCAATTGGCATTCAACCCTTCTAGATGGCCACCTAGGATGGTTGACCAGCCCCACATAGGTGACATGGACCAATGGGAAAGGGCTGAGGGCCCCCTAGCTGGACCTACTACACAATTGCACAAAAACCCACACAATCCAAGGGAATGACGCATTGGCTTACAAAGCCGTACATTTGCGTACATACTTTCCCAAGGATATGAACACAAACTAGAAGGACATAAATGCAAAAGAAAATGTACATGCTCGGCGTCGATTCCCATCAGTACTGTTCTAGTTGTAATTTCTTTTGCCAGCTCACCCTTGACATTCTTCACTGTTATAACTGTTAGGTTGGTTTGACTGAAATTCAATCTCTATTATCGGCTTCTGAACCTCTGTTCAATCTCAACCTCATAGTTCATGCTGCATAACTTGAAATGTCTGTTAGTTTACTACTCTTCAACTAAGCTTCTTGAAAATCTGCCTGATTCACTTTGATAAACTCTGTAACAAGCATGAGTTTTGAAATCATCATTTTCTATGCATGCTTGTTTACACTTTTGATGTTTGCTGCTGCTCAGATAATGACTGAGCTAAGATTTGAAGAAAACTTCAGCATGTGAACTGCTTCATAAATTTGAAATCATCTTTAATGCAAAATCTTCCATTATACAGGTTTAAGAATATTTGTTAATTTGCATTGGTTTAAGTCTAATGTACTCTTAAGTTTGAACTTAATGGACTTGAAAATATCTGATTCAATCCTTTTAATAAACCTTAACTGTTTGTCTCATATAAGTTCATGTAAGACTTCCTGAAATCTGAAAAGTTAAAATCTTGATTGAAATACATAGTGTAAGTATTGCTCTTAAACATTTAATATGTCTAAAACTATTTTATAGGAAAATTGTGGACAGAGCAATGACTCTGGTTACTAAGAAGCCTGTCCAAAGGATTGTGTGATGAAGTACCATAGTTAACTCTGTTAAAAAAAATCATTGAAAATAATGTGAAAATATGGTAGAGCAATGACATGGTTGTATTGAATAACTGGGGATTCCGGCCTCGAACCAAGGTGTCTCCTCATGTAAAAGATACTTCTAATGCTACCTCTGCTCTCTAAATAGAGAAGCAATACGGTTATCACACTGAGTAACTGGGTCATTTCACCTATGACGTGTTGTGCCTCATGTAAAATAGTGTTGATTAAACCAAAATTACTCATTGAAAAATAAATTGATGCTCTATAAGAAAAATCTAAAAAGTATATGCATCAGAAAATTCTGTAAGAACAGTCAAATTCTGATATAAACATGAATGTTTAATCTCAATACTACTTTGTGTTACTCTTAAAGGAGTCATGGAAATTAAACTGATTAAGATGGAAGAAGGTTGAACTAGAATGTTATATGAGTAAGTGGTTCATTTTTATTAAAGAACTATCTCAGATATGAGTATTGAATCTTATTAAAGAACTTTGGTTACATCATTCTTAAACCATACTTTTCAATCAAAGCCAATTCATAAGCTCTTATAATGGAAGACTCTGAAATCTAAATTTTGATTTATGAAGTTGGAATCGTACTGAAAAATTCTTCATCTCAGATACTTTGAAAATTCACTAATACATCTGTTCAAATTACTGCTCTCTGTCACTACCATTTCTTGATCACTTATTTAATTATTTCTAAAAAATCTGTGTTTTGATTGATCTCTACACATTACCTTAATTTCCCTCCTGTATTCTCTCTAGACATATCCTTCCTGTTGAAAGCTTTGTTTCCTCTGTGACATGACTGCATTGCATTGATTTAAAGGGAAGAACAGAATCTTGTCTAGACTGCATTCATTGTTTCTCAAAGGGGGAGAATTATCTGTAGTTTCATCTGCTTTGTCCAAGGGGGAGAATGTGCTTTGTTGGTATTTGCCACATCTTTAGGCATCAGGTCCTGCATTCACTTTCCATGGGGAGAGAATAGTGTGCCACATTGTCTGCATTTGTCTACCTAACTTGGATCTTTTGTCTGCATTTGTGCTTTAATAAATTGCTCCATTTTAGGTCCTTCCTTTTTGATGAAGTCAAACGGGGAGAATATGTGGAGTCAAATTGAGTGGTTGTGTATTCATGCATGGAATCATGTGTCTGCATGCATGAATGGAATCATTTGTATGTGTATTAATTATTACATGTCTAGAATGAGTTTGCATCAGTAGAATTCATTCACTACACTGGCATGAATAATCTCATGAATAATTGAATATCTGGTTCATTTGACTTATTACATTGTCATGTTGACTCATATGACTCATAGTGTTACCATCATCAAAAAGGGGGAGATTGTTAGCATTCTGTGTTTTGATGATGTCAAAATCTATGACTCATATGTGTATGATGTCATAGGTGTTTGGACCATATGAATTCTGTGCTTGATTGAATTATTCATCGTATAAATGATTTCTATTGCACACATGCTGCATACATCATGCTTGAGCTCATTTGTTCATACCAGATACTATTCATACAATATAAATGCATTTCAGGTTAACATACAGTCAATAAAGTTAACACTATGCACAGAAAGTCAACGCGTCTGCATAAAGTCTGTGCACATGACATTTTTCTGAATAACCTGTGTGCATGGCATTTGATCGAACAGGTGGTGTGCATGATCTTCATACTGTATTGTGCTTATACAGAGTCAACGCCAGTTGCATCATGCATAACTAGGGTTGGTGCTAGTTGTGTTTTCACACAGCTAAGGTCGATGCTAGTTGTAGTTCATGCATAACTAGGGTCGGTGCTAGTTGTGTTTGCACACTGCTAAGGTCGATGCTAGTTGTAGTTCATGCATAGCTAGGGTCGGTGCAACATTTCTATATATTGCATTATCAAGGTCATTGCATACTTTGTTAGACTCATATAAGGTCTGTGCACAATTAGTTTTCATACATAAAGGTGGGTGCACACTCACCTTGTGTCTATACAAGGTCGGTGCATATTTGCCTAGCATGTCTGAGCATAAGGTCAGTGCATATTCACTCATACAGCATACAAAGTCGATGCACGTTCCTATAGCTTGCTCATATAGGTTGGTGCATTTTTTAGCTAGTGCATGTAGAAGTTAGTGCACATTTGCCGTGTGGTAAACAAGGTCGGTGCATCTTTTCTGCCTGATGCATGTAGAAGTCGGTGCACATTTGTCCCATGCACGTTATAAGGTCTGTGCACATTTTCATGATAGTCATTGTAAGGTCTGTACATGTAGTGCTATCAAGGTCTAAGCACCTGTGATTCTTGACACATGTAGTCTTACCAGGTCCATGCATGTTTGCATTTTACCCTATAAGGTCTCAGCATATTACTGTAGCTAAGGTCGATGTAAGTTTCACTAGTTCATGCAGTGTATCAAGGTCGATGCGCATTGTGTATTCACCATTGAGACAAGTTTGCCTGCATTGCCTAATGACCTAAATCATTTTGTTTAGGTTGCATGAATTATTTTAATAGACTAAGGTTTTTCTGTTAATCATTGCTTTATCTATTATCTATCTACAGTAATCTGATTAAAGCATAACTGATGCATCTTTACTCTCATGTGTTAAACACAGATTATCTCTGACATACTCTCGAGCACCTGAGATGCATAAGGGCGAACGGCATCGTCTCTCACGTGAGGACTTTAAGTCACGCCCGAAGCATGAGCTCATTGGAATAAGAGTACCAATGATTGGCACGTGATCCAAGGGGAGCATCTTCTGCCACGTGGATCAACATTCCATCTGCATCTGACGCGTGGCTTCTCTGGAAAAGGCGCGAATGAGCTCTCCACACGCCCAAGGCGTGAGCTCGTGGGACCCTGCCTGACGCCTTATATAAAGGTCTCTTCTGTGATCAAAGTAACCTAACAACAACATCAACACAACTAAGAAGAGAAAAAGAGTGGAAGGCAGAGAAGAGAAGATAGAGAGGAGCCAGAGCTTGAAAGAAGAATATGAGTGAGAGTGCATAGAGAGAGAGGTTGCTGAGAGAAGAAGAAGAAAACAAAGAAGAAATACAGAGTATCAAAATTCTGATGAAAAGCCAGAGTGTTGCCAGAAGAAAGGAGCAGCAAGTCGACAGCAAGAAAAATCGAGAGAGAAAAAGAAAAGAGAGAGATAGTGATCAGAGGTGAAGAGAAGTCCATAGCGAGGAAGAAGATAAGAGAAAGAGTGATAGAGGCAGAGGTACAAGGGTTGAAGAGTTCGTGAGTGTGAAGCGAGAAGAAGGTTCAAGAGATTTGAAGATCTGTTTCCACTGTGTTCTTTGGATCAGATCCAAGGCATAGTGCTCCTGCGTGAGCATTTCGATTTACTTTTACCGTCAGCTTTTTGATGCTGAACTTCTTGGTTTCATGTTTTCATTTTTTTCATACTCTTTCTAAGCTATGTATCAGTGGAGGCTAAGCTGTAAGGCCCAGCGGTTTGAAGCTGTGAATCAGCGGAGGCTAAGTTGTATTGCCCAGCGGTGGCTAAGCTGCAATGTCTAGTGGAGCAAGCTGTAAGTCAGCAGTTGTAGGCAAGCTGTAAGGCCCCGCTGTTTAAACTGTGTATCAGCGGAATCCACACTCTGGTTGGAGTGTGGGGTGGATGTATGTCTGGACGACCGAACCACCTAAAAATCTTCTCTGTGTTGTGGTTTGATTGTCTACTTTGATTTCGCTAGATGCATGCTTAGGATCGTGTTCTAATTGCATATCTATTGACGCCCCTTGATCAGTTTGCTACCTGTCTGTGTGTGTACTAACTGCACATTAGATACCTAGCTATTCTTTAGGCCATCGATCTGTTATATAGTGAGTCTTTCAGTTAACTAAGTCAATTAGTTTAATTCCGCAATAGTTAACTGGATAGAGCTTATTTGCTTAGTATTAAGAGTAAAATTTTTAAGAAGGATTCATTCTCCCCCCCTCTGAATCCTTGTCAGCACCATTGCACCAAGTCTTCACAGACTAACAAGTTTCACATTCAAAATTAATCAAATTTCTGCATGAAGGAACCAAGACTTATTACCATCTAAACAATCCAAAACAAGGAACAAGGCTCAAAGAGCTAGGGGTCGACCCATGAGGTCGACCCTTGAAGTAGGAAATAAAGAGTCTGCCTAAAGGCAGTCCAGTTCAACCCAAGAGCATCCAATGCCATTCAACCAAGATCAAAGGCCTTATGACCTTCTATGAAAACATGATTTCAACAATGAAAAACATCATGTATGAAGTGCATCAAGAGACCAAGGTCAATGCATATAATGGAAGCACTATAGGAAGGTTGGTGATGAGGGCATCCCTTGCCCCTCCACATTTTCTCCGGACTCGGATTGTTCGTCGGCAAGCGCCATTATGTTAGTCATGTATTTTTGAGTCTAGTCATGTAATCTTCACATTTTCTTTGAGTCAATATCATGTAATTTTCCCTTTATTTGAGTCATGTACCTAGGTTAGTGAGTCATTTTCCTAAGTATTGTGTCATTAGGTTGGTTTGTTAGGCTATTGGGCCCAATTCATTGGGCTTGGCCCAAGGGCGCCCCTACCCCTTCGGTTATTTGTCATTGAGTCAAATGTCAGGGACTTTTGTAAAAATGTGGGTTTCCTATATATAGGACCTCATTCCCCTCATTTGGAACTAATGAACCATTACATGAATATTGAAATCTAATTCCAAATCCCACTAGATCTCTCTCTCTCTCTCTCTCTTCCCCAACCCCAAAATACGTAATTTTCTCTCTCCTCCCCATTCACCTCTCATTAAGACCCCTCCCCTTCCCCATACACTCATTTAACTCCCCCCCAACCCCAAGGTGGAATCCTCCAATCACTAGGCCACCCTCCAACCCCCAACTACCCTACCCACTTCTCCAAGCACCCTTCCCTCTCCCCCATACAACCCACCACTTCCCTAGGCCATTTGAATTCAAATCCCCCTTCCCTCCACAGCCCTAGGGCACCCCCAAGACCCCTCCCCTTGGTTAGGGTCGCACCCCCCCTCTCTCTCTCATCTCCACCATTCTTCCTTGCCCCACTCCAACACCATTTGATACTACTAGGTTGCAGCTGGCGACCTGAGAAGACCAGCAACTTGCAGCAGCAACTCCGACCACATCCCAGTGAGTTTGAAGACGCAACAGCTATCCACGGAAGCATCTTCCTGTCTTATTCGCAACGGAAGTGGTTTCATCTTCATCCGAGCTGTGTGCTGCCCGGGAGCTCCGTTCTCCCACAACTGCGCAGAGCTGCCCCTGCTGAGTACCAGAACCGGAGTAGAAGCTTCACCACGACAAACCTTGGAAGAATCAGTTCAAGAGCGCTTCTGCAAAGTTCTTTCTCGCCCTGTCTACTTTCAGAATCAAGAAGCAGAACTTCGATCGGCATTCGTGATCCGGAGTTATCAATTTTCTCCCTCAGCTACGCGGGTCTGCTACCCACAGTCTGCACCGACACGTCATCATTGTTCAGAGTCCCCTGGTCTTCTCCGGCATTGTTTGGCTTCCCCGTCAGTTTTTCTGCGAATAGGACTCATCCACGGTTCCAACGAATCCAACGGTGCTTGATTCCGAGTTCGGGAGCTGTCGAGGCATCCTCTGCAACCTGCTATTGGAAACCAGGAGCTGCCAGTCCGAGACTCTGCCTCCCTGTTCGGGCCTCCACCCAGACCAGCAGAGGCCACAGAATAAATTGAAAAAATTTGGACGACTTTCCCGGCCTCCTACGAAGATTTTTCAGGTGGTCTCGTCCCCAACAAAATTCGGTAGCAGTTGCATCAGTCAATTCTTCAGTCCCCTGTCAGCACTCACATAACTGGACAGATTCGGTATCGGCTTCTTCTCTTGTGTTTTCATCGCTTTCTACCCTCCCCGCTTGGCCGGCTGAAGGCCCCTCCCTGTGTGGAGGTAGTAATTGGGTGTATTCTTTGGTTTCCCTTCCCCAAGATCCCCCCCTTGCATGGGGTGTAGTGTTGTACTCCTTTCAATTTCAGGTTGAAGCGACACTGACGCGGCGTGCGGGTGCATACCCTCGCCTCCCCGCTCGCCCCAGTCTCCGGCCGGAGTCGGCATCTTCACGCCGGCTAGGTGAGCTCCTGAACATCTCTCATTGCTGTAATGGACTTGCTTAGCTTAGTATTGCTATAGTTACTCCGTCGGCGGTGAGAGAGTGTCCGATTTTAAATTGCCACCAAATTGAGTGACCACCGCGGGCGAGTTGTGAGAGCTTCCACTCAACCCACACCCTTGGTGTGTTGGCCGCCCATGATTTGGGCTTCCCTTGGCCCATTTGGGGTCCGCAATAAGCTAGCCGACCCTTGGAGAACCAAGGTCCCGCCTCGGACCCTCTCCATCATCACCGAGTCGCCTTCGGGCACTAACGTGCGCCAAGCGAGTGAGTCGCTAGTGTGAGTCCGCTGCCTAACCCGAATGCTTGCATACTTAGGTCCAAGGTCGGTCTCACATCAATTGGTATCATCATCATAGCATCCTAGTTGGTCTCACATCAAGTGTATCAAAACATCTTCATCACATCATCATAGGTCTTAGGTCGGTTTTACATCAAGTGGTATCAGAGCAAGTTCACAACTTGTCTCTATCAAGTTGGTCCTAGGGCATGTCTATGCATTTAGAGTCTTCAAGTGCATCACTCTTGTCCCCTAGTATGGCCACCTCATATCGACCTTACCAATCGGCCCACTCCATAAGTCCAAGCCACCAAGAGATGCCTACCACTAACACCCATAACTTCCCTGGCCATGTCAACTACTTCATGAAAGCCTTGACCTATGCCAATGAGCGGCTTGATAACATATCGGGCCGACTCAACCAACTTGGAGAAAATAGGCCCGCCCCAAGGACGGACGATAGGATGGTCCCTTTCCCACTTCCCACCTTTGATGGAACCTCTCCTAGAGAATATTTAGATTGGGAAGCTACAATGGACCAATACTTCACTTGGTATCCTATGTCCGAGGATGAAAAGGCATGGGTTGCCAAAATGCAACTTACCAAACGGGCAGAAACTTATTGGATGCAAATTGTCGGGCTAAAGGTACTTAGAAGGGAAACTCCCATCACCACTTGGAAGGACATGAAGGAGCAACTTAGGGCAAAATATATGTCCCCTTCCTACCCGGGTTACCAAAGCCCAAGGAGCACTCCCACTCCCTCAACCCCACCCGTCCAAAACCTCACCCCTAAAACCCAAGTATCTAAGGCCTCCACCTCCTCACCCAACCCCATAAGGTCCCCCACACCCCAACCAAAACCCCCTCCCCTAACCTACACTAGTCAAGCCCCTTTAACCCCCACCTCCACCCCAAACGATCTCAAGGGCAAGAGACCCTTAACCGGCCCGATTCCCTCCATAAGGACCACCACTCATCCAACCTTCACCACTCAAACCCAAGTGGACCCCATGACCACCCCTCCACCTAGGCCCATAATGGCCATCACCCCCCAACCCAAAACCCCTCACCCAACCCACCTCCCGCTTCCTATACCAATCTTTCCCCAACCTAGGCCTCCTCTACTTCCCCTTCCTATCCAAATCCAAGACCACCCTTGCCCACCACCCCAAGTGCACCATGCTCCAACTATCACCAATTCTCCCGCATTAGACCTACCCAACCCATTAACACTAGGAATTGAAACCCACACACCCATCCATATGGAAATAGATGCTAGTCCCGAACAAAAACCTACCCTAGAGGAAATCCAAGAACCTCCACTTTCACCCACCTATCCTAGTCCGGATCCTCAAAAGCCACACACCTTCACCATGAATGAAGTCATACTCCAATGGCTCAAACAAGGACCCACCCTTCCTAGCTCACCCCCACCTCTCTCACCATTGGGATATCTATCCCAAATTGCCCCCCTCCACTCCTATCACACCACAATCCAATCCTACTATGAGGTAGAAGGTTGGGATGATCTCCTCAAGGGTTTAGAATGGCAACTAGGGTTGACTTGCTTATTGACCTTAGGAAAGGCCCACCCAAAAAGTCTTAGTCTTATCCACCCATGTGATGGTTCTATCACCTCGGTCTTCACCATTGGTTGCTACACTAGTGACCTCCTTCTCATTCTCCCTATGGATGAAAAACCCATCATGATCCACTCCACTTCCATTGAGATCCCAAGTACCTTGATCGACTGGCCCACTAATGACCTTGGTCCAATTACCTTGAGGGAGGAGGACCCACCGTGTGAAGACCATGTGGGCATAGAGTCTCTTCTTCTAGGAAACCCAGTCCATGACCCCTTTGATCCCTTCCTTTGGAAAGTATGGGTACCCACGTGACCCACCCACATCACCCACCACCCACCCTTTCCTACCCCCACCCACCATGTTGGGCCAAGGCCACCTCATCCATGACCTAGGTTACACCATAAAAATCTAGACCTTATGCAACACCCGCCTAGAGATCAAGAAAGTGCCCCACCCCATATCCACCTACCTAGATCCCTTCGACCCTTTTGAGTGGAGGGCTCAAAGGCCACCCCACCATCCCACATGAGGAAGTCATCTTTGGGAAAGGAATTCATATGTCTTGGCACATCACACCGCTTGGCATGATTAGTCCGTCGAGTACATTCATCCACATCTCCCACATGTAAAGTAGGAAGCATAAGTGGACCATATTTGGATGTAATGGTCCACCCTCTTTCATCATGAGTCATAAGCATGAAAGGAGCATACATGGATGTCCGGGTCCCCCAGCATTTGTCACCACCATGCATACCTATGGATGCCCCGGTCCTCCCAAATCATTCAACGTCCTCATAACATCAATGCATGATAGGTCTATATGTGGTTGTCCTGGACCACCTTTGCCTACCATATATTGTCAACTCACATCGCATCATAGTGCATGACATATGCATTCAAGCAAGTATCAAGCAACAAGTAGTGGGATTCACAAGAAGCGAGCACAAACTCCTAAGCACCACTTTGAGTTCCAAGTTGACAACTTGGTGATGATGGCTTTGGAGTGGCTCTACTTTAGGGTCACCTCCAATCTGAGGGCACGAGGACTTGGACCTTGCCAAGATCTGAGTGGCTTTGGCAACCCAGCTTATGGGTTGGACTTTCAAATGAGTTTTGGGATTCACCCCACTTCCCATGTGGCGGATCCGGCACCCTCTAAGGGCACCGCGGTGGATCCTAGTGAGTGCCTCGAGCTTACACCTACCCTTGTAAGAGACACCCTCGGAGTGCCACCCAAATAGCCTGAGAGCCCGACGTGAGCACACGGCGGCAATACTAGGCAAGCAAGATCCCATCGCCAGCATGAGGGTATGACCGAGTCACTTTGTCGAGCTGAAGCACCGTTCCCCGACTATGGTCGCGGGTTGAGTATGGAGATCGTGGATCGCCAGAGCCGCAGTTCGATGTACTACTTCCCTGGTGGACCCATACTCGACGGGGTCGAGTTTTCCCCACCCCGGGGGTATGATGAGGGCATCCCTTGCCCCTCCACATTTTCTCCAGACTCGGATTATTCGTCGGCAAGTGCCATTATGTTAGTCATGTATTTTTGAGTCTAGTCATGTAATCTTCACATTTTCTTTGAGTCAATATCTTGTAATTTTCCCTTTATTTGAGTCATGTACCTAGGTTAGTGAGTCATTTTCCTAAGTATTGTGTCATTAGGTTGGTTTGTTAGGCTATTGGGCCCAATTCATTGGGCTTGGCCCAAGGGCGCCCCTACCCCTTCGGTTATTTGTCATTGAGTCAAATGTCAGGGACTTTTGTAAAGATGTGGGTTTCCTTTATATAGGACCCCATTCCCCTCATTTGGAACTAATGAACCATTACATGAATATTGAAATCTAATTCCAAATCCCACTAGATCTCTCTCTCTCTCTCTCTCTTCCCCAACCCCAAAATTCGTAATTTTCTCTCTCCTCCCCATTCACCTCTCATTAAGACCCCTCCCCTTCCCCATACACTCATTTAACTCCCCCCCAACCCCAAGGTGGAATCCCCCAATCACTAGGCCACCCTCCAACCCCCAACTACCCTACCCACTTCCCCAAGCACCCTTCCCTCTCCCCCATACAACCCACCACTTCCCTAGGCAATTGAATTCAAATCCCCCTTCCCTCCACAGCCCTAGGGCACCCCCAAGACCCCTCCCCTTGGTTAGGGTCGCACCCCCCTCTCTCTCTCTCATCTCCACCATTCTTCCTTGCCCCACTACAACACCATTTGATACTACTAGGTTGCAGCTGGCGACCTGCAGAAGACCAGCAACTTGCAGCAGCGACTCCGACCACATCCCAGTGAGTTTGAAGACCCAACAGCTATCCACGGAAGCATCTTCCTATCTTCTTCGCAACGGAAGTGGTTTCATCTTCATCCGAGCTGTGTGCTGCCCGGGAGCTCCGTTCTCCCACAACTGCGCAGAGCTGCCCCGGCTGAGTACCAGAACCGGAGTAGAAGCTTCACCAGGACGAACCTTGGAAGAATCAGTTCAAGAGCGCTTCTGTAAAGGTCTTTCTCGATCTGTCTACTTTCAGAATCAAGAAGCGGAACTTCGATCGGCATTCGTGATCCAGAGTTATCAATTTTCTCCCTCAGCTATGCGGGTCTGCTACCCACAGTCTGCACCGACCTGTCATCATTGTTCAGAGTCCCCTGGTCTTCTCCGGCATTGTTTGGCTTCCCCGTCACTTTTTCTGCGAAGAGGACTCATCCACGGTTCCAACGACTCTGACGGTGCTTGATTACGAGTTCAGGAGCTGTCGGGGCATCCTCTGCAACCTGCTGTTGGAAACCAGGAGCTGCCAGTCTGAGACTCTGCCTCCCTGTTCGGGCCTCCACCCAGACCAGCAGAGGCGACAGAAGAAATTTAAAAAATTTGGATGACTTCCCCGGCATCCTACGAAGATTTTCCAGGTGGTCTCGTCCCCAAAAAAATTCGGTAGCAGTTGCATCAGTCAATTCTTCAGTCCCCTGTCAGCACTCACAGAACTGGACAGATTCCGCATCGGCTGCTTCTCTTGTGTTTTCATCGCTTTCTCCCCTCCCCGCTTGGCCGACTAAAGCCCCCTCCCTGTGTGGAGGTAGTAATTGGGTTTATTCTTTGGTTTCCTTTCCCCAAGATCCCCCCCTTGCATGGGGTGTAGTGTTGTACTCCTTTCAATTTCAGGTTGAAGCGACACCGACGCGGCGTGCGGGTGCATACCCTCGCCTCCCCGCTCGCCCCCGTCTCCGGCCGGAGTCGGCGTCTTCACGCCGGCTAGGTGAGCTCCTGAACATCTCTCATTGCTGTAATGGACTTACTTAGCTTAGTATTGCTATAGTTACTCCGTCGGCGGTGAGAGAGTGTCCGATTTTAAATTGCCACAAAATTGAGTGACCACCGCGGGCGAGTTGTGAGAGCTTCCACTCAACCCGCACCGTTGGTGTGTTGGCCGCCCATGATTTGGGCTTCCCTTGGCCCATTTGGGGTCCGCAATAAGCTAGCCGACCCTTGGAGAACCAAGGTCCCGCCTCGGACCCTCTCCATCATCACCGAGTCACCTTCGGGCACTAACGTGCGCCAAGCGAGTGAGTCGCTAGTGTGAGTCCGCTGCCTAACCCGAATGCTTGCATACTTAGGTCCAAGGTCGGTCTCACATCAATTGGTATCATCATCATAGCATCCTAGTTGGTCTCACATCAAGTGTATCAAAACATCTTCATCACATCATCATAGGTCTTAGGTCGATTTTACATCAGTTGGTGCATATGACCCAAGGTCAAAGTGATCAATAAGTATTTTCCACAATACTTACACAGAATATATTGTTATCATCAAAACCATCACCAAGGATAAAGAGGGAGTGCCATGTGAAGTCCCGCGATCAATGACACCCAAGAGGGGGGTGAATTGGGTGTTTACAAATTTTAAGGAAACTTTTGGCCTTTTTAAAATATGTGATAGAATGCTAGTTAAGAGATTCAAAACTATTTGAACACAAATTGAATTTATCAAACTTTGTATGATGAGATATAGAATATGCAAGATATACGTAGATAAATCCGTAACAACAATTAACAAATACACTCACTTAGAATGGAGGTAGAAGAAAAGGACCAAACCACACAAATCAAACCATAGTGCACATCGGTTTTTAAGGTAGTTCGGATGCAACGATGGCAATCCTACGTCCACCCCTCACCAAACCCGGTGAGGCTTCACTCGGGGATAAATCCCCAAATGGAGACGACGCTCCAACCACACACGCAGGACGACGCATGCCCACACACACGGGGACACGCCCCAAAACACACACACACATGGAGACGAAGTCTCCAACACGATCCAACGAGAGGATCAACAAGACACACACACGCTGCGACAAGTGCAGCACTCCACACTCATAAACACTAAGATCTGGATAAATTCACACACACACGCAGATCTAAGAAGGCCTACACACACGCATACGAATCAAGTACGACACACACACACACGACCACGGATCCAACAACGATCCGCACACACACGAGTTTGCAGTTTATAAGAAACACAAATCTGAAACTATAAAGCACAAAACACAAACATGAATAAACCACAATTTAGAAAGCTCCTGATTTAGGCTCCCCCTGAGTGTGTGCTTTGGATGTTCGCGTTGATTCCTTCTTCACTTGAATAGCTTGAGACTCAGCTTGAATGGCCTTATATTTGATGTAGATCTTCTTACACGGAGTACTATTCACTGCTACAGTACCCTTCCTTCTTCCTTGAACAAATCCATGTATCTTCTTGATGCTTGTGAGCTTGTTCTCTTCCTTTGAGACTGCTGACTTCAAATGGAGATAGAGTACCTTCAGATGATGCTTGAATGGCTCCTTCTTCCTTGTAGCATCCTTCTTCTTATTCCCTTGGATCACCTTGAGTTGATGAAGAGGTGTATGGATGTAGCTTTGAACCTTGATTGCTTCTACACCTTCTTGGAGGTAGATGGCTTTAGAAATACCTTAAATGGGTTGGAGATTGATGAAGAGCTTCTTGCACGAGGTACTGTTCACGGAGCTACAATACCTCTTCTTCCTCCTTGGACAGCCTCTCCTTTGGATCTCTTGGATAGATAGGGTTTATGGCTCCAATGAGATGTTTTATAGTCCTTGAATGGTCCATGGACAACCCCTAGACCAGATCCACATTTTGTGGGTGATTGGGTGACTTTAGGATTAAAGAAATCTATGGAGAATGGCTCTTCTCGAAGTGGAAAACAAAGTCAACATATGTTGGCTCGGGACTGGCGGTCGACCTGTGGAGGCTGGCGGTTGACCGCTACTGAGAAACTTGTAGAAATTTGATCCCTGGAATTTTAGGTCGACCTGGGGCGGTCGACCTATAGTTCTACAGGATGAGACTTTTTAGGTTTCACCCCCGAACTCCATTGCAACCCATTTAAGTCTGAGGCTTCAAACTCGTTTGATCTTGGGGAATATATGTTGAGTGTTTTGACCTACAAAACCATAGAAAAAAAGATTAGGACTTTGATCAATAATTCATGTGGTAATTGCGTGAAGTACATGTATGAAACCCCTTTGGCCATTTGGCAATTTCAATCAATCAACAAGAGCTTATTGTAAACCGTTTGAGCAAGATATAAGTACCATGATTCCAATTTTCAAGCAAGTTTCTCATGAGTTGTTTCAACATAATGCAAGCTCAAAATGATATGTAAAATATGTATGAGAGTTCAAAAAGTGATTTACATTGAGACCCAATTTCACATATAAGATTGGAACAATTGTTACTTTCACAAATGCATGTATGTAGCCAAGCTCCATGAAGAGTATGCATGGGAAGCATTCAAAGCACATGTTCAAGTCAATCATATTCAACCAATGGACATGAACAATCAACCATTTAGTTTAGTTATCATCATTCACTTAATCGCACATGAACATCAAAACCATGACTTCAATAACCATCAAAACCAAGGCATCACACACTTAGTTTAGTTATCATCAAAACCACAGTTCAACAATCTCCCCCTTTTTGATGATGACAAACGAAGTGATGTTGACAAACTAAATGAGGATACAACATGTTCTTCTCCCCCTAACACAATCATCAATTTTTCTCCCCTTTTGACATAATCAAAAAGCGGGATAATACAAATCTTTCTCCCCCTAGGACATGATCAACAATATCAACAAGCTTATCTCCCTTTGAAACAGCAATAGCCCATCTTATCAAATCAGACGAAACAAGGGCAAATCATGGACAAACAAAGCAATGCGATTCCAATAAGAGGAAACCAATTGGTGATTATGCTCACAAATTAATTTGATACCATCCAAAGCAAGTGCAGTCAAGCAAGTATTGATACCAAATGAAGGTAATGATTGGCCTCAAGGATATGAGCCAGTGGAGACATTCACAAGACGAGGTGTTCAGTAGGATTGCATTCAAAAGCTAGATCCTATGTCAGACTTACAACATGCAAGAGAAGGAGGACAAAATAAGAGAGTGTATTTTGATTTTCAAAATTTCTAATTTTTATATTTATTTTGTGGAAATGCATAACATCCCAATGCAAATATGTGACACTATAAATGCATGCAATGCAACTGAATAGACATGATGACAATATGAATGCAATCACATGAAACTCAATGCAAGCATACAATGAAATGAAAAATAACTAGGCCAATTTTTTTGAACTAAAAAATCCATTTTTGGAGTGTGATGGATTTTTAGATTTTTAATTTTTGATTTGTGGTTTGAAATGCATGAGATGCAGCACATGCAAGTGATGCCATATGAGATGCACAATCAAACAAATACGTACATGTACATGCAACACAGTTCCCCCGTACTTATATAAGAGAGGATATGTATAGGAAGGGTACATGAGGGTCATGACAATTGGAATGCACATGTGTAGCACATGGGGGGTTGTGCAATCGTATAGGAGATTCATGCAATTGCTAAAGCAGTCAATCAACTTTCTGAATACATATTAAATCAAATTTTCAGATGTGTAAGTGAGAAACATGAAAGATGATAGTTGCAATATGGATATTCAGATTTTCAGATTAACACAAGGAGACCTTGTACAGACTTCACTTCAATTTTGAGAACATCGTATTGGAGGCTACGCTCTACCACAATGTGTTTTCACCAACATTTTTCAACTCAACCAATATCAAATGATAGTCAGAATTTTTCAAGAGTGATCAGGTTCAAATAATTCCTTTTTACGCGAGTAGACGCATAGAGCTCATGCTAGAATCCCGGATTACTCAGAATACTGAACCATTTCACCTCATTTTGAACAGAGATACTAGTCAACACTTTTCAGATATGAACCACATCACCTCTCAGGTGACATGTGCCCAGTTTACTCAATAAGACCGAGCATTGCTCTATCTTTCATTTTCTTTTCAGATTTTTCAACAAGGATGGGTAGACAACTTTTTCCTCAACTGTCTCTTCAACATACATATAGCAAGTTTAACATCTTGAGAGTGTTGAAAATAAATTCATATATCCTTATCATTGACACTCATATTCACATTTTGTGCATGAAGTGTGCGAATTTGATTCAGCATGTATACGAAAATATCATGAATACATAATAGTACAAATCCCCCTAAATAGATGCACTTACGAAATAAGAACTCCTCCAGAGTGTACGACATGAAACACTCCAATAATGACTCAAATGCAGCATTATTTAGCAAGGAGATATACGGCCATAGAAATGTATGCAAGCATGGGGTGAATAGCATATAGTATCAAGCAAGCATACAGAGGGAATGTATGCAACATGCACTATGACATGCATGCGAGCAATGTGATGTCAATTTGATACCAATGGAATGGATAATTTGATACCAATTGAATGGATGCCAACTGAATGAACTAAGTGCGACAAATGCTTGAGTTCCAATGCAATACAACATATGAGCATATAAGGATGTGATGCAGTGTGCAAAGTGATTTCAGACTTTTGATTTTTATTTGAATGAGTGCAGCTAATGCATGAGTACTGATGCAACGCAACATTTGATCATATAGTAGTGGAATGGAAATACAATATGCCAAGACAACATGCAATGTGGTGCAAAGCTTCTGATATCAAATGAATGAGCTAACTGCAGTTAATGCATGAACTCTAATGTATGCAACCTATGCCTGGAAGAGAGTGTGATGAAATATGCAATTGCAGCAAGGGAGGGCTTTGATTTACACACCATGAGACAAGTTCCACATTAGAGCATTCACATTTTATCAATGTGTCAACAAGCTTTTGAATGACATGACCTTTATGAGATAAGGGTGCTTAAAAGATCAAAATTAAGCAATGCAACCCAATTTTTAGAATTTTTCAAAAATAGATTTTCAAAGGTCATTCACAAGTATTGAAATGAGAATTTATCCAAGAGTCAAATGTATGAATCATTTAATCATAGACATATTTTCAATTTACATAGTTCAGCTCAAGAATTCATTCACACATCAACCATTCACAAGCCAGTCACAATCGTCAAGATCTGGTACGAGGCAGAGATTTTAGTCCGAAGACCCAACTCATGCATAGGGAATGTTTCCAAGTGGACACTGTTGACACCCGTTTTATGACCGATAAGTCGGGTCATCTCCTTGTTCATTCTATGTGATGCTCCAAGTTATTCATTCCTTTGTAGAGTCTCCTTCATCAGTTTGAAGTTTATTTCATGGATCTTCTCCTTGGTTGAGTATGGTTCCACGATTTCTCGTTTGATGAAGCTTAGCAAGATCTTATCATTTTGATCCTCATTATTTCTAATGGTCTGCACCTTGGGCGTTACATCCCTCTAACGCATTGTCCCTGGACCGTTACATCTTGAAGAGTCCTACGACTTAAGGGCTTTGTTCCAATCCTTATCTTTTGCCTATCCATTAAGTCTAACGGTCTGTCGTGCAGCCGTTACTTTTCTATAATGCGTTCATCCTTGGCTGTTACTTTCATTCAAGAGTCCTATTGTTTTGATCTTCTTCCATTGATCTTATCTCTTTTGAGATAAGGTTGAATGTGACGGTATCCCTCTAACACGTTATTTGCCTGTGACGGTCTGTCGAGCAGCCGTTACATCCAACAGAGAGTCCTGGCAGTTCAGGCCTTTTCTCTGCTACTCCGTGGTCGAGATAAGAGTTTGATCTTGTGATTTCTCTTCCAAATCTGATCCTCAGAACCTTCTGTTATTTCTATGGACTCTTGGTGATATTATCTTCAAGAGTTTTCTAAGAGTTATCCTATTTTCTTGCTGGATTATCCTCTGTTCGACCAGAGATTTTGAGGGCCTATAAATAGCACCCTTGACTTCATGGCCCGAGAGAGGAAGATCTGGAGTTTACGTCAAAGTGCTGCGACAGGTTTTCCGCTTTAAAAGACACCGTTTCTCCTTGGCCATGCTTTGGGGGAAAGTCGAAGTCCCTGTTCGTTTCTTCCTTCGACTGAATCCAGGGGCAAGAGGTGAATAAGGAGGCGATGACCAATCTAGGCACCCTGACGAGAGGAGGTCTCAAATAGGGGCAGTCCGTTATGACCTGACGCCACAAGAAAAAGAAAGAAAAAGAAAGAAAGGAGCGATCTCCATGACAAAAATCAAAAGCATTATCTCAGAAGTATATTGAATTATGATTCCAAAGCTCCAGAAAGGCAAGAAAAAGAATCTAGGCATGACAAGAGTGGCAGTACAGTTCCCCACGGGACGAATGAGCCCGGTCGCACGCATGCCTAGAGTGGACTAAGGTTCGATGACGGACACAAAGCCCCGGCACAACAGACTAAATTTCTAATGGGTTGTCTGGAGAGGAACCCAAGTCCTAAGAGCTTCTAGATCTGGCCTAAGCTTACCCCCCGCATTCTAGTTTCCTTTTCAAGATTGAGACTAGTACCCCGGGTATGGCCCTGGTAGAAACACCGTCATGAAAATCTGGGCCTTGGTCAGGGTCTGTCACCTCATTGCACGCCAACCTCGGGACTCTCAACACGATATAGAGGGCTCACATTGCTAG
Organism: Amorphophallus konjac; assembly: GCA_022559845.1. NCBI lineage: Eukaryota > Viridiplantae > Streptophyta > Magnoliopsida > Alismatales > Araceae > Amorphophallus > Amorphophallus konjac. The sequence continues at coordinate 325,438,579 of CM040123.1, read as the reverse complement.
GGAAAGCACTGATTTTTAAAAATCCAAAAATAACATATATTTTCAAAATCCAAAAAATAACATATATTTTCAAAATCCAAAAAATAACATATATTTCAAAATCTAAAAACATCATATATTTCAAAATCCAAAAACAACACATATTTAAAACACCAAAAACATCAAAAATCCAAAATCAAACAAAAAAATCACAGATTTCAAAACCCCAAAACATCAACTATCTTCCAAAATCTCACAAAAATTCAAATATATTTTCCAAAATCCAAAAAAATGCCGTCATATGCATCGCATGCATTGCATTATTTCTATTATGTTTCCCACCTATTTAATAAGGCTCCACCCCTTGACCAAATATCAAGAAACAGTCGTTATCTAACTTGCTTCAAAGGTAAGGGGTTGAGTCTAAGAACAGGTCTAACTTGTTCTACGTTTAAGTGTGTACAGAATGCAGGATCAAGACTGAAGCTGAAGTCTCACAACTATGCAGGTTCAAGACTGTGACGCGCCAGGTACAGGCCGTCAAACTCATCTAACGGTCCATGCTAGACCGTTACATCTCTTCAGGCCTTCACTTTGATTCTCTCAGCAGCTCTCTCTCTAACGGCCTAGGACGCGATCGTTATTCTTCCTAACGGCCTATCGTTGGACCGTTACTTCCTCCAGAAACCCAAACCCTCAGGTCTTTCACCCCGACGGCCTATCTCCCCACCGTTATATCCTTCTAACGGCCCTTCTCAGATCTGTTACACTCTCCAGAGGCTCTGTTTTCCAGGCCATTCTAAGCCAAGTCAAGCCACAACTCATGCTCATTCGATTAAGGCAATCCCATCTCATTCAGATCAACTTAATGCAATATAAGATTGATAAAATTTCAACTATGATTGTCAATTACATCTTTCATAAAAGAAAATCAAATTACATTCAACTTCTTATCTGCAAGAGGGCGGATCTTCCTCAACTCTTTGAGGTAGCCACGACGCGCTTCGTCGTTCTCTTCCACTACCTCTTGCCACGGGCGCACCTTACTGATCTCCCACATGGTCAGCGCATTCCGGACTGTTCCTTCATCTTCCTCAGTCCCCATCTTCCTAGGTAGAAGGGGAGGGTAGTGTGATAGTGTAGGAGCTTCAATTTGAGGTAGTCCGATCTGAAGATGGCACCGGTGCGGGTTGTAGATTACCATGGTAGTATTTCCCACTAGCTGGAGGTCCAGGCCTTGACGCTACGGTATTCTAAGAAGAGTGCTTCGAAGGATTCTTTGTCGCATGATGAATTTCTCAATTGGCAAGGTGTTGAAGACGAGGCACCATTCATCCCGAGTTTTCTTGTCCGCCGTCATGCATTCAACCTGTGAAGAGAATCCAGATGCCCCTCCTATGAAGAAGAGAGAGTGGCTCCCGAAGATACGGCTAGAAGAAGTAATATCCTCCTTTGGTTGGAATTTGATTCTCACTCCCATCCAACACTCAAGGAGTATCATGGAGCCGAACAGAGGTCCTCCTAGGCAAGCTGAGCTTAGTCCTTCATAGAGGTATGAAAGGATCGCTTGAGAGATGGATATTCCCCATCACAACCCACTGATAATGCTGAGATTTTGGGCATCTAAGAGGTGGTTGGTTGTAGTGAAAAGGAAAACTCCGTATAAGCAAACTGCCACCGCCTTGGCTATTGCTTCGTGTCTCTCCCACTTGTTTTTACAATGAGACACTATCCATTGTGCCAAAGGTATCAAAGGAATGTGGTGTGAGCTGATCATGGTCCTCACGTCCTTTAGATTATGGATGAAATCACTCAAGATCAAGGACGAGTCGCTTGGTTCCACGGTATAGCAAACTAGGTCTTCATCCCCCACCTTAGTCTTAGGAAGGGCTAGGTAGGTTTCTACCTCCTCTAATAGGACTGTTGCTTCAAAGGAAGGGAAGATGAAGGTATGTGTTTGTAGATGCCACAATTCTATGAGGGCTGAAATACTAGGCCAATCTAATGTCAATTTCTGGAAATTCTTGCCTAAAACCAAGAAAGGTTGAAGGTGCCATGCTTTAAGAATTGATGTAACCTCTAAAGGGAGTGCCTTTACAATGGGAGCCACCCACTTCAGATTAGAATGGCATCTTGGACCAGGAAGAGGCTTGAGGAGAAGAAGAAAAGAAGAAGATCATAAGAAAGAGATGAAGTGCATGAAATTTTTGAACTTGGTTAAGTCATAGAGAGCTTACCACCCTTTGAGCATTGGAGCTTAGATGTTTGGGAATTGAGGTTAGCCTTTGCAGCTCTCCATGCTCTTTTCTTGCAGCCTTAGGTCCCGTGAAGATCTTCTCCTCCATAGCCATCATCTCGAAGCTTCTCTTCATCTTTTTTCCTGCCCTTAGGAAAGGTTTTTTAGCCCTTCTAGCAGAAAATTCAGAAAGATACGATTTTGGCTAAGTTTCCAAGTTTTAAAAGTCTTGATTTTGGCTTTAAAGAGATAAGATTCGGATTGGAAGGCTTTATCTTAAGTTTGGGAGGAGTCTAGAACGGATTGGAGGCTTCTTATCTCGGATTTTGCCCCTTGCGGCTCAATCCATCTCAGAGTACAATTCATGCTCTAATGGTCTATCGTCGGACCGTCACTTTCCTCTGACGCGCCAACTCTGGGCCGTCACATTTCATGTGGGTTTAATTTGGTCCAACCTTGTTCTGTCAAGCTTAACGGTCTAGCATCAGACCGTTATATTCTTATGACGCGTTCTCTCTGAGCCGTTACATTATCTGCTGATCAGTTTTGGCTTCTTCTTGGTCAATCATTCTCAACGGTCTTGCTCATGACCGTTATCTATCTCTGACGCACTGTGCTTGAACCGTCACATTTCCTGCACATTTTGTTAAGTCTATACATCCCATTCATCATCCTAGTCTGTACAACATTTTGAAGTTTGAACATCATTAATGAAGTCTATACATCATTTTGAAGCCTGTACAGCATTTTGAAGTCTGCACATTCATTTTTCATGTTGAAGTCTACACATCATTGTTGAAGTCTATACAGCATGTTGAAGTCTATACAGCGTTTTCAAGTCTATACAACATTTTGAAGTCTGTACATTCCACAGCCTCAAGTCCATACATTCTCCAAGTTTGTACATTCCACAGCCTCAAGTCCATACATTCTCCAAGTCTGTACATTCCACAGCCTCAAGTCCATACATTCTCCAAGTCTGTACATTCTTGATCCAAAGTCCATACCTTCTCCAAGTCTGTACATTCTTGATCCAAGTCCATACATTGCCCAGGTGTGCACAACCCCAAGTCTGTACATTCCTCGTCCGAAGTTCATACGTTCTTCAAGTCTGAGCACCCTTTGCTAAAAAAAAGTCTATACCTCGTTTGGTCGTCTGCACTCGAAGTCTATACATCACTTTGTCAAGGTCTATACACTCATGAGTATAGTCAGTGCGTTCATAGTTCAATCCTGCTCTGCCATCTCTAACGGTCTAGTGTTTGGCCGTTACTTATATATGACGCACCAGCTCTGAGCCGTTACTCTTCCTGCTGCTCAGTTCTGCAAAATTGGGCTCTGTCCTCTCTGACGGCCTCCGTCTCATGCGTTACTTAATCCTGACGGTCTTTACCTAGACCGTTACATTGTCTGCTACTGTGATTCGAGCTATTCCTATCTGCCTCTGTTTAGACATGGTGGTCTTACATGCATTTCATTCCGTTCATCCGGACCATCCACACATTATCGCATCCACATCATGCACATTTTATCTCCACGCAATCATCCATTCCTTCACATGCGTTCATTCCCATCAAACCATATGCATTTCCTGCAATCACGCATTCTCACATTCATTCCTGCCTTCATTCATGCTCATCTGTTTGCATTCAGTCACACATCCATTCATTCACATAAAAAGGAAAAAAACAAAAGACCAAAAGAAAGTTTATTTTATTTTTCCATATAAGTCATGTACAAGTAATAACAAACAAAAAAAAAGTGCATCACTCGGCCGGCTTATCCGCCGGGCCGTCATCATCATCTCCGCCCTTGGGTCTCCGTGCGGGTGGCCCTATGGAGGCACTCTCCTCTTGCTGTCCTCTCTCCGCCCTCTCATTCCTCCGCTGGCCAGAGGACCTAGCGAGGAAGTCCCCTATCGAGCCGCTCGAGGCAACGCTCCTCCGTGCCCCACTCTGGGAGGCACTCCGCTCCGATCCCCGGCCCATCATCCTGACCGTGCGCTCCATCGTCCGTAGCTCGATCTTCAGCTCGAAGATCTGACGCCGCGTGTCCCGGGCCTCGGTCCGGTAGCGATCCAAGTCCGCGGTCCCAGTCCGGAGTTGCTCCACCTCTGCTTGTGATCGAGTCAGCTCTGCCCGGAGTCGCTCTGCCTCCGTCTGAGCCGATTTCGCCTCGGCCGCTGCTGTGGCTAGCTCTCTCGCCTATAGATTGCATTTCATATAGTTAGTTGCAAAGCATTTTAATTCGCATAAACATAAGCATTTTAAATCAACGCATTTAGCATCTTACCCGCTCCGCGAGGGTGACCTCCGCCTCCTTGGCCCGGGCAATCGCTCGGGCAAACTCAGCGTCTCGCTCGGCCTTGCCTCCCGCAGGCTGTGAGGATGACGACGGAGCATCCGGTCCTGCTCTTTGGGCTCCCTTGGCCCACTGCATTTAGAAATCATGATTATTCAATCGCATTTGCATCATTTGCATCATAAAGCACAATCCTTTTAAAGGTTTTGAGAATCTTACCAGAAGCTCCAAAGCGGTCCGGTACTCGTCCCGCTGCTGGATGGTGGCGTGAAGAAGCCCCTCGAGCTCGGCTATCCTGCCCTCGGGGTCTAGCTGCATTTAGAAGCATGAGTCATTGCATATAGTATATAGCATTGTGTCATATAGTAAGAGTTTAGGGTTTAGAAGTTGCATACCGGTTGTCGGGTACCTCGGTACACCCGGTCCCCATACAATCGAGCGAAGGCTTTCAAGTACGCCTCATCGCTCTCATCCCGCTCCTTCACTGCTCTGCCCCGCTTGTTCCAATCATGGATGAACTTCGCCTTTCGGGCGCACCAATCTATGTCGCCGCTAATTCCTTTCGCTGACTTGCCCGGGCGCTCGTCACTGCGGCGTGGAAAGGTCACCTCGGGCTGGTGTAGTCCCCAAGTCCTCAAGATCAACCGGTAGTGGAGTGGCTCGATGATATGGATGTAGTGCAACCATATGTCTCGTCCCCGGTATGAAAGAGCTCCACCCATGGCTGACCCTCGTAACTCTCACCTCTGTACGGGGTCCATCTCACTTGAAAGAATATTAGTCCATTCATCAAATCAACATTTAGAAGCATATAAAAGCATATAGAGCATTTAGAAAGCATTTGTGAGTTCGGGCTTACCGCCCTATGCGGGAAGGAATCAAAATCATCCTGGATCGCCCGGGTCAATCTGATGATCAACCCCGGGTCCCTCGCGACCACCCATCGCCTCGCGATCGGGATGCGGCCGGCGTGGAGTTGTGTGCCTCTCCCGATGCCCGGGAGGTACATGTAACTCCAGATCTGCATTTAGTCGTCAAGTCAGTCAACTGTATAATCATTTTCATAAGCATAATCATAATCATATAGGAATTATTTAAATTGCATTTACCTGTAGGAAAGGGGAGAAGCCGCCCAGCATCGTCTGTCGGTCCGTCGTGCTGAGGGACTCAAACAGGAAGGCCAAGACTGCCGCTCCCCAGGCGTATTTTCCAACTCTGCCCAAATCCTGGATCATCAGTAGCAGCCTACAACTGATGACATCTGCTCGAGTCGCGAATAGGAGCTTCCTGAACAGTAGCTTCAGGAATCGTCTCAGGATGCGATCTCCCTCTGGTCCCGCCTCTGCCGCCACTCGTGGGCGCACTTGGTCAATCACTCTGCCCAGATGCTCCTCTGGTAGCTCTCCCACGGCTATCGATGCTCCCCTCAGTCCTAGGCTCTCCTGTAGTCCTGATCTCGAGAGCTGGGATGACGTCTGCCCCGGTCTGATCAGATCTAGCCCCAACAGCTCCTGGGCCATCTCTCGGTAGTCTTGGTATGTCCATCCTATCACTGCAGCTCCGTGCACTCTCAGTCCGGTGATCCTCGCTATGTCTTACAATGTCGGGATCATGTGACCCCACGAGAAGATGAACGCCCTGCTGACTGGATCCCATCGCTCGTGTAAAGCGTATAGTAGTGGCGTATCCATCCGGATCACCTCGATGCTCAGCACCTCGGCGAACCCCATGCCGGCCAATCTCTCTCTCTGGTAATCGGGCAGTACCGGTTAACCGCCCGGATCTGGATCCAAGATATCCTCATCCGTCTCTTTCCCTGCATTCATTTAGAGCATAAGTCAGTCAATTGCATCATAAAATCATTGCATAAGCATTTAAAATGAAAAACAAAACAAAAATTGAATAATTGAAAACACAAAAAAATAAGTTCTGGCCTCTGGTGGTTATAACGGCCCTGGGATGGGGCGTTACTTGTCTCTAACGCACCAAGGGTGGCGCGTTAGGCTTGTGACGGTCCCTGGAAGGACCGTCACATTCTCTGCTAGAGGGCATTTTTCCCTCGCATTCCGTGGCTTTCTCACCTTGGCCAAAAGGCCTACAAAACAATCCTAATGGGTTCATAGACCCATTTTCTACCCCCCAATCAAACATGCATGCACATAAAAACACAAAAAAATTAAAAATTCAAAAATTAGGGTGAGAGCTTACCTCTCGGTCTTGGCCCCTCTTCCTCTTCTTCTCCTGTTCCTTGGGTTCTCCCTCGTCCAGGGGAGCTTCCCCTTGGTCTTCCTCGGCCGTTGGAACTTCCTCCTCTGTCGTTGGAGCTCTCCTCGCTGTTTCTCCTTCTTCGGCTGGCGGGATGGTCTCTCGCTCTATCCGGCGGTGAAGGCGACGAATCGCCTTCTTCTTCGTCCCTCTCTCCCTCTTCTTCAATGGCTGTGGGGACTCGTCGTCGGCCATCTTGGGTGGATGACGGAGGTCGCTGGTCGTTGCTCTCGGTTGAGGTTTTGAGGGTTTAGGTTGAGTGTTGTATGAATGAATGAAGATTGTGACCGTTTGGTTTATTTTTTTTTTGAACGCTCAGGAAATGTGACGGTCTGTCGTCCGACCGTTACAGTCTCTGACGCCTACTCCTGAGACCGGTACATGGATTTGAACTATTTTATTGAAGAATGTGAACCGCCTAGTCTCTAACGGCCCTGGTCTGGTCAGTTACTTTGTGTGACGCCCTATCAATAGACCGTTACAGCTTGCAAGTTTCTTGATGAATAAAATGGTCTATTTAATGCTTGAATGATCATATTTTCTTCCATGGTGCATATTATTAATGCTTCTCACGTGTATGAATGGTTATGCCTTGTTTTATGCTCATATCTATTGTTGGCTAACCTTTTCCCTCATGAATGAAGTTATGAACAACATCATGCTTTGCCGGTCGTCAGGCAGGTAAGTCAGGTATTGTATCTCGCTCCCTTATCCCTTTTATGCATTACTATATGGTATCTATGATATATTACCTCGAGAACCGGCTGGTCATTCATGTGTTCTGGGATCTGATGTTCCCCTTAAACAAAAATGATGATGATCTAAGTACACATGTTTAATCGTTGGATAGGTCATTAGGTTGGAAAAATTTGGGGATGATGGTTCTGTCTTGCACGCTATGGTTGCAGATGGTGTCCTGACCCTGATTTCTCCGGTCTAGCAATATTATTCTCGAGTATCTTGTTATTTTATCTTTCTTTGCATTCGTTTTAACGATTTCTTTTTCTTTAGCCCTGCATGCATCATACGCATATTTGAGCATTCATGATCTTCATCTGTTCAAGGTGTCTCAATGATGGTGAATAGTTGTGTTCTTGATCTCGAATAAGGAGAGACATTCCACTCTGAGTTGGAAGGTTTCCTTCGATCCTTTTGCTTGATTTGGTTAGCTGAAGATTCCTGTCTGGAGTTTAGTCAATTCTCTTTCCTTTCCGTTACCTCCGGCGGCTAGCCATGTTTCCTTTCCTTAATTGTTAGTTTCTCCAGACTTGCATCCTTTGGTTAGCTATTTCCTTGTGATCAGTTCGAAGTTTTCCATAAAATTCCTATCGCTTGTTGGTAAAGAACGGGTGTTGTTTACCTTAACGCCCGCTTTTTGGTCCACTCCGCTTCATTCATCTCCATGTTCCATTTCGCTTTCGCTTCACCTCCGCTTGCTCCCCTGCAAAGAGGACGTTAAGGAGGGGCATCTGTTGACACCTGTTTTATGACAGATAAGTCGGGTCATCTCCTTGTTCATTCTATGTGATGCTCCAAGTTATTCATTCCTTTTTTGAGTCTCCTTCATCAGTTTGAAGTTTATTTCATGGATCTTCTCCTTGGTTGAGTATGGTTCCACGATTTCTCGTTTGATGAAGCTTAGCAAGATCTTATCATTTTGATCCTCATTGTTTCTAACGGTCTGCACCTGGGGCGTTACATCCCTCTAACTCATTGTCCCTGGACCGTTACATCTTGAAGAGTCCTACGACTTAAGGGCTTTGTTCCAATCCTTATCTTTTGCCTATCCATTAAGTCTAACGGTCTATTGTGCAGCCGTTACTTTTCTATAACGCGTTCATCCTTGGCCGTTACTTTCATTCAAGAGTCCTATTATTTTGATCTTCTTCCATTGATCTTATCTTTTTTGAGATAAGGTTGAATGTGACAGTATGCCTCTAACGCGTTATTTGCCTGTGACGGTCTGTCGAGCAACCGTTACATCCAACAGAGAGTCCTGGCAGTTCAGGCCTTTTCTCTGCTACTCCATGGTCGAGATACGAGTTTGATCTTGTGATTTCTCTTCCAAATCTGATCCTCAGAACCTTCTGTTTATTTCTATGGACTCTTGGTGATATTATCTTCAAGAGTTTGCTAAGAGTTATCCTCTTTTCTTGCTAGATTATCCTCTGTTCGACCAGAGATTTTGAGGGCCTATAAATAGCACCCTTGACTTCATGACCCGAGAGAGGAAGATCTGAAGTTTACGTCGAAGTGTTGCCGCATCTTGGAGCCACATCCAACCAAGGAGAACTGTTCCTCACGTCCATCTACTTCACGGTGAAGGGAGTATTCGTTTCATTGTGTTTGAGTGTCCATCGTTGTCATCTTCTGTTCTTCTTCCTCCTTTTCCTCAAAGCATTGTCCCACTTCTTTCTCTCACGTCCTGCATCTATTTTCATCATCTAAACATATTCCCACGTTTTAAAACGCCCAGAGGGGTTAAAAAACCAAAACTTTCTCGGTACTTCCCTTTCCTTTTGAATGATCTTAATTTCCTTAAGAATTGATACTACGCTTGTTTAAAGGGCTGATATGGGTTTGTTTTCTTGTGTTTCACGTTCTTTGGCAGGTTTACAGGTTCATCAAACGAGGCCCAAGTCTTCTGGCCGGCTGGAAGATTTGGAGTTCAAAGAATTCATAAGCTATTTCTGCAGGTTGTCTGACGGTCTTGAGAAGACGCGTCAGGTTCATATAACGGTTCATTGGGTGACCGTCACAATCCTGTGACGCACAGGGTCTGGACCGTTACATTCAGCTGATCTACAGATTTCACTGGTTTCTCTCTCCCGTGGGCGGGTGCTTCATACTCCTATTCCAAGGTACTTTCAAGTCTTTGACTTGTGTTTACTTTGGTGGCGATCACGTTCTTTCTTAGTATTGGACATTGATTTCTCTCTCATATCTCTTATTTCCTTTGCTTGTTCCACCCACGCGGTGTGTTTTATTTGCTTTTGCTCCACACCCCGGCATGTGTTTTTCTTTACTTTCTTTAGATTGGTTTGATTGAGATAGCATGCCCATGCTAGAGCTTGTTCGGATTGCCTAGGTTCATGGTTCACATGTCCTTGGGTTGATTAAGATCATTGATTTTTACTTATCATCTCTATCATACATCACAAACCCACAAAAAGAAGGAAGCAAATAAATCAACAGACATGATCCACTCTTCCATAGACGCCATTTGATATACCAGATATGTAATTTAATTCAAGTGTGATCATGCAATTCATATTGAGAATATACAGTATGCAACCACTTTATATACATCTTTCAAGATTTTCAATTTGATTCAGTCAATTAGGCACATTCACCACAACATGCTAGTAAATGACAATTCAAATTTTTAGAATCAATACCTGTCACTTGAGAGTGTCACCAAGTGACAAAGATGGCCATTGTATGAATTGACAAGGTTGAATTACCTTAGTTCAGGAGACAAGATTGGAAGCCTTCAATCACTAAAATCACCAACCTCACGAAGGTTGATATTTCAGCTTTTATTTTCTTACCTTTACCTTGAGAATCCATTTTCTTCTAAGCCTTCCACTTGCAATCCAAAAGAAGAATAAAATTCAATTTACTCATTGAGTGTATTTTAAAATCTTCTTGCACAATCCCTACAAAATATTCACAAAAGGCATTATTAGTAGCTCAGAAATGATATCATCCACGTATGCTTGAACCACTAAAATATCTTTTACCTGATTTACCTTGTGAGAGGTGTTTGATCAACCTTACCTATTGAACCTGTTCTCAATCAAAAGATGCGGGCTTTTCATACCGTGCCATGGGTACTTGCTTTAGCACGTACAAGGACTTTCACCACCTTATACTTGAGTCGATCCTGGAGGTTGTTCTACATAAAGTATCCCATCTTCTTGTAGCAACTTGAGAGGGTTCTCATCATTTTCATCCTTGCAAGGTATTCCTTTCATTTACTCAAGCTTGGCCATGACTAGCCCATCATCATTTAGATTTGAGAATATAATCTGCATCTAAGGACAAGAGGACTTGAGTTTTCAATTTCGATTCAAATTTATTGACAATGGTATGATAAATTATTTTAACAACCAACATCCCCTAGACAGCTCTAGATGCAATGTATGACTCATGTGTGAACCTAAACATTAAGTTCATAAGACGAATGTGGTTACTCCCCCTTAGTGTGTGCATGAATGCAAGATGTTCATTAACGTCCTAATATCATGTGCAGCCTGTAACTAATTGACTCATAGTACTAGGCGGAGAACTTAGATCTGAAGATCACCTTACGCGTAGTGATAGTTTTCAGACAGGCTTAATCTGCCATTCCACATGTCACCATTTGATATACTATGTAATCATGGATGACGAAGGTAGGAGGATTGTAATGCATTATGGCATGAATACACAATGTTCAATATTTGCAAGACATCACGTGAAGGTATATGCATACTCAGTGTATGTGGTGAAATCATGCTTTGATGAATCTTCAAGCTCTTTTTTACACGAAGATGCTATATGACAATTGATATGCGCAAAAATATGCAAACAACTATGAATGAAATGCATGTACAGACATATGCAAGATTACATGACTATATGACACAAAGTAGGTTAAAACATGACACAATCACTAAAGAAAGTAGGAGGGATATCACCTGATCTTCAAATTCAGTTTTTGATTTTTCTTCGAACCTGACTTATGCCACTTGACTCGTGTGCCTTACCTTCTTGACGAAGACAGATTTCATATTTTACATTCACATGGCACACCTGCAAAATAGATTTCTCATTTGGCATTCTTAGGTACCCAAACCATCTTGGGTCCTTGTGGGTTAGCAGCAACATAGGCATGTGGTTTCTAATTTTTGACAACATTCAAATCATCATTTTTCTTTAGAAAATAATCATGCTTAACATTCCTAGATTTGCCAAAGTGATGGTAGAAGGCACGTGGCATCATATTCTTTCTTCTCATGGGTTCTATTGATTTGTGTGTGTGAGCATGATGTGTTGAGTAGGACTTCTTTCTCTTTAACAATAACCAGCAATGTGAAGTTGTATGACCCCTTTTACCACAGTGATTGCAATGCATGGAAGATTTTGTTGTGAAAGCTCTCTTTGCATTTTTCAAAATAGCTTGGTTTCTACATGCTCTCAAGTCATCATTCTTCATAGTGAAATAATCATGCATCAGGTGTCCAAATTTTCCACAGTAAAGACAAGACATGTTTCTTTTGTTGGATACATGGGATTTCGCATGAAAGTTTTTAGCATGCACATTTTCAACATTCACACTATTTTTCAGATTGGCTTGAGTTCTTGGCACAATGGGTTGCTGGGAGTTAGATTTAGAGGTGCTGGGTGTACATGTGCTATGAACAAATGAAGTGTATAACTTGCTTTCAAATTTTTTTCTTGTTCACAGGATTAAACCCCAGTTCTTCTCTTTGAAAGTTCACTTTCATCCCCAACAATTTGTCCAAATTTCCTTGACCATCCACAAATCTAGATAATGAAACATTCAAGTCCGAGATTTCTTTTTCAAGTGATGAAATGTGCAATTCATAGGAAACAATCTTATTTTCACACGAATTGACTTGTTCATGTAAAGTAGCATTGATTGTTTTATGACTTTCAATTTCTTGCAACAAAGATGCACTTTTTCAGATTCATCAATATTCACAGATTTTCCTTTTTCAAAAATAAGCAATCTTTCAGAAATGGTCCTATTCAATTCCTTCAGTTTCTTATTTTCTTTTTCAAGTTTCTTATCATGAACAAATTCAGTCTGACCATTCTCCATTGAACTTATTCTCTCTCTCATCTCTTTATTTTCATTTCTCAAGGAAGAGATTTGATCTTTATGGAATTCAAGATCGAAAACAGAAGACTCAATCATTTCTTCTAAATGCGAGCATTTTTTACAAGAGGAATTACAACTATTTTGTTCGGCATTCTTTTTCAATTTTTTGTTTTCAGATTTTACCTTCTTGTATTTATCAGCAAGATCATCATATGCAATCAACAAATCTTCATATCTAAATTCATCTTCATTATCAGAATCAGAATTTACCTTTGAGCTTGATCTACTTGGCTGATCACTCCCTTGTTCACTCGTGCCTGCCACAAGACATTGGTCTCCATGCTCTTCCCGGATTTTGGTTAATCCATCCTAGATGTCCTTCGCAGATCTACAATGGGAGACAAAGGAGAAATAATTAGAATCAACTGCAGCAATTAGCAACTTTAACACCAAACAATTTTGATCATGTTTAAGCTTTTGATTTTCAGTCCAGACATTTTTATCCTTAGGCAACTCATAAAGACCGTATGAAACAAGCTTCAATAGGTTAGGGTCATATAAGTTGACAAGACTGTACATTCTACCTAACCACAAATCGAAATTGCAACCATCAAACATCGGTGGAGAATTCAAAGTATACATAATGGTAGTCATTGATCTCGATCACTCTAGATCGTTAGATCTATAAACAATCGAGCCTTAGCACTGATACCAATTGAAGTCCCGCGATCAATGACATCCAAGAGGGGGGTGAATTGGGTGTTTATAAATTTTAAGGAAACTTTTGGCCTTTTTAAAATATGTGATAGAATGCTAGTTAAGAGATTCAAAACTATTTGAACACAAATTGGATTTATCAAACTTTGTATGATGAGATATAGAATATGCAAGATATACGTAGATAAATCCGTAACAACAATTAACAAATACACTCACTTAGAATGGAGGTAGAAGAAAAGGACCAAACCACACAAATCAAACCATAGTACACAACGGTTTTTGAGGTGGTTCGGATGCAACGACGGCAATCCTACGTCCACGCCTCACCAAACTCGGTGAGGCTTCACTCGGGGATAAATCCCCAAATGGAGACGATGCTCCAACCACACACGCAGGACGAGGCCTGCCCACACACATGGGGACGCGCCCCAAAACACACACACACGGAGACGAAGTCTCCAACACGATCCAACAAGCGGATCAACAAGACAAACACACGCTGCGACAAGTGCAACACTCCACATACACAAACACTAAGATCTGGATAAATCCACACACACACGCAGATCTAAGAAGACCAACGCACACACGACTCAAGTACGACACACACACGCGACCACGGATCCAACAACGATCCACACACACACGAGTTTGCAGTTTATAAGAAACACAAATATGAAACTATAAAGCACAAAACACAAACATGAATAAACCACAGATTAGAAAGCTCCTGATTTAGGCTCCCCCTGAGTGTGTGCTCTGGATGTTCGCGTTGATTCCTTCTTCACTTGAATAGCTTGAGACTTAGCTTGAATGGCTCTATATTTGATGTAGATCTTCTTACGCGGAGTACTGTTCACGGCTACAGTACCCTTCCTTCTTCCTTGGACAAATCCATGTATCTTCTTGATGCTTGTGAGCTTGTTCTCTTCCTTTGAGACTGTTGACTTCAAATGGAGCTAGAGTACCTTCAGATGATGCTTGAATGGCTCCTTCTTCCTTGTAGCATCCTTCTTCTTCTTCCCTTGGATCACCTTGAGTTGATGAAGAGATGTATGGATGTAGCTTTGAACCTTGATTGCTTCTACACCTTCTTGGAGGTAGATGGCTTTAGAAATACCTTGAATGGGTTGGAGATTGATGAAGAGCTTGCTGCACGAGGTACTATTCACGGAGCTACAGTACCTCTTCTTCCTCCTTGGACAGCCTCTCCTTTAGATCTCTTGGATAGATAGGGTTTATGGCTCCAATGAGATGTTTTATAGCCCTTGAATGGTCTATGGACAACCCCCAGACCAGATCCACATTTTGTGGGTGATTGGGTGACTTTAGGATTAAAGAAATCTATGGAGAATGGCTCTTCTCGAAGTGGAAAACAAAGTCAACATATGTTGGCTCGGGACTAGCGGTCGACCTGTGGAGGCTGACAGTCGACCGCTATTGAGAAACATGTAGAAATTTGATCCCTGGAATTTTAGGTCGACCTGGGGTGGTCGACCGCTGCTGTCGGTCGACCTGGGGCGATCGACCTATAGTTCTGTAGGATGAGACTTTTTAGGTTTCACCCCCGAACTCCATTGCAACCCATTTAAGTCTGAGGCTTCAAACTCGTTTGATCTTGGGGAATATATATTGAGTGTTTTGACCTACAAAACCATAGAAAAAAGGATTAGGACTTTGATCAATAATTCATGTGGTAATTGCATGAAGTACATGTATGAAACCCCTTTGGCCATTTGGCAATTTCAATCAATCAACAAGAGCTTATTGTAAACCATTTGAGCAAGATATAAGTACCATTATTCCAATTTTCAAGCAAGTTTCTCATGAGTTGTTTCAACATAATGCAAGCTCAAAATGATATGTAAAATATGTATTAGAGTTCAAAAAGTGATTTACATTGAGACCTAATTTCACATATAAGATTGGAACAATTGTTGCTTTCACAAATGCATGTATGTAGTCAAGCTCCATGAAGAGTATGCATGGGAAGCATTCAAAGCACATGTTCAAGTCAATCATATTCAACCAATCGACAGGAACAATCAACCATTTAGTTTAGTTATCATCATTCACTTAATCGCACATGAACATCAAAATCATGACTTCAATAACCATCAAAACCAAGGCATCACACACTTAGTTTAGTTATCATCAAAATCATAGTTCAACACCATGAACCCAACAATCTCCCCCTTTTTGATGATGATAATATATTGTGGCCATCCAAAACTCTCTCCCCCTTTGGCATTATCAAAAAGTGGGGGGACTAGAGGAACAACCAAATATGGAATTTTAACATGAATGGCACACGAACCCAACAATCAACCTACCATTAAAGGAAGGTATGTGAACCATGAACACCAAGCAAGAAATGACATTCGACATGCAGTATGCAAGATGACAAAAGTATATGCAAATGCTCAATTTTTAAATTTTCTTCAAAGTATATGACCAAACTATGCACAAGTTGTATGATTAACCTGAGCTATATAGAAGTGTCTCGCTGAAAAGCACATTATTCTTCCTCTTTCTGTCATCAACAAAAATTGATTGACAATGGGGTTATTTAAGCTATTATGGACAGTATGATCAAAAGATGCATCAATATGAAATGATGTATGGTATGAACAAAAAAGATCAAGCACTCAAGCACTCAAGCATGCATAATTAAATATAGACTCAAGTAAGTCCCTTTGGGACAGGTGTAAGGATTATGTCATCGATTGTGAACATGATGTGCATGAACAGTACTAAGAAGGTCGTGCATACAGAAAGAAGGTACTGCATAAACCATGAAGGATGACTGATTCAAAAAGTACATTCACACAATCAATCCCAAAGTGCATATGTGAAAATTGAGCAATAAATTTCAAAATAATATGAATAAATAGATTTTCTTAAGAACACTAGAAATAACTTTTTCTCCATACACTTTCATACACAATGCTCGAATATTGGTAGCTACGTATGACCCCAATTTTTTTTTAATAAACACAAGAAGGTGACTAACCTTTTGACGCGAGTTATACCCTTTGTCTCAGGGGCATTTCCCGATTACTCAGTTTTGTCACTTATCTTAATTGCAGATTTTGTCACTTTTCGGCGTGAGTTATACCCTTTGTCTCAGGGGCACTTTCCGGATACTCGGTGGCGAATCACACTTATTCTTGATATGGATTTGTTTCTCCTTTCGACACGAGTTTCCTCCTTTATTTCAGGGGGGATTCCCGATTACTCGGATCCACATTCCGTGTATACATCTTTTTGGTGGGGTAAACAACTTTTTCCTCACGAGACATGTGATTTCCATGTAGAGATTCAAGAGCCCTTGGGAGTGTTGAGTAGAATAACTGTAATCCTTATTAGATTGAATCATTTATCTCAAAAAGGTGCAAAGTGTATGGCTGGTTGTATTGAATGTAAGACATGAATTAGTCTAATCATAGTTATGTCTCCCCCTAAGTGTATGCACAGTTATGAGCAAAAACTCCCCCTTAATATGTGCCATGTAACAAACATATTTAGATCAAAGCAATTTTATCTAGCACGGGAAAAAGGTCATAGAATGTTTTCAAAGAACGGGTGATATAATATATATACACTCAAACATCCATCGAGGTAAAGTTTTCACACAAGTTGATTACCGATACTTGGCTGAGAACATAGGTCTGAAGACCACCATCAAGCATGGGGAAGGCTTCCAGTTGGACACAATCCAACCTTCCACAATCGCTATTTGATATACCGGATAATCATAGCATTCAAGCACACACATATGTCAAGTATCTATGCAAGTATATGCATATAAATTGAAGGATGATTGAAAATCATTCCTATCTACAAATATGCAAGGGTATGCATGATATGAGCATGAAAATAAGGGTGTAAACTGTATGCAAACCTAAATAGTTATTCACAAAATGTGAGCTAAGTATGAAAAGACTTTATGAACAGTGTTAGGCATTCAAAAACTATATTTATTCACATCGTATGAAGTGATGTGTGTGAATTGTCAAAGTCAACAAAAAGTGAGTCCAAACTAGCAAGCAAGAATATCACAATATGTCCATGTTTTTCTTTAATTGCAAAAGAGAATGCATTGTTCAAGTTCATGCAAAAAAATGTGTATGTAATTCTTTGGATATGGATGCAACAAATTTGAGCTGAGAAACACCATTCACTTTTTCATTCATCCAAACACTCCCCCGCACTTGGTGCACCTAAAACATTTAAACAAGTGTCCAGTCATTCTTCATTTCATGTTTTTGTGAACAAGAATTCAGATATGTTTAGGAATATGCAATGCACCACACACATACTTCAAAACTTAGTCAAAAACATTCAACAAGAAAACTATGTGAACATGCAGTCCATTCCACAAATAGACTTGCTTAACAATAAGCAATGAGTAAGATTTCAGAGATAGCTTAGAAATAGATATTCAGATCCATTTCAGATTTATGCATGTCAATAAAAAATTCACAAACGGCCATTTGATTTCTCCGAGTTCTAGTACGAGGTGGAGGTGTAGGTTCGAAGACCCTACCCACACATAATGAGAGTATCCAGGTGGAGGTAATCCACCTTTCTACTACACACTATTTGAGATACCAGACACTCAGTTAATCTCAAATGTGCTCAAGCAATTTGACCATAACGATATTCAACACCAAATGACCTCACGCACACACCTCACATTATTCATTTCTCCACAGCTAATCATGCATTTTCTACACAGCAGAAGAGAACCAAAGACCACTCAAAGTTTGAGAGTCAATACTTTTCGCAGGAGCACTTATATCTAGTGCCATAAGCCACTGCAGATTATGAAGCACACACTCTATATCCTTACCTTTGCCTTGAGAGACCTTTATTTATTATCATTCCTTGGCCTCAAGGCGCCCATGGAAAATAGATTCTCATTTTGGAGATTTGGGTACCCAAGCCATCTTGGGTCCCGAGGGGTTAGTAACACTTCTACAAGACTTTTCCCCCATTGTAATATCATTCAGATCATCATTTCTCATAAGAGAACAATCATGCATTTGGTGACCATTTTCACCACAATTTTGACAAGCAACATTCCTTTTGTAACACCAATCATCATCACTTTTCATCAAAGAGCATGTATACATCGTGTGGCCTACTTTACCACAGTAAAAACAAGTTACATGTTTCTTTCCAAAACCATTTTTGTCATTTGCATCATCATTTTTCTTCACATAGCAATCATTAATTACATGTCCAAGTTCACCACAATAATGACATGAAAAATTTCTTTTGATGGACTGCTCATCATCACTTTTTTTTGTAAAACAACCTTCAAAAACATTACCATGTAGCCTACAATAGAAACAATGAATGTTGTGGTTCTTCTCTATGAGTTTCTCATGATTTTTGGAACCATCAACCATATCCGTTCTTGATTTCAATGCCTCATTATCATCAAATTTCATTAAAAAGTAATCATACATATCATGGCCAAATTTATCACAATAGTCACAAGAGACATTCCTTCTTTTAGTTGCGTGAAAGTGTTTGTCATGTGAACAGTTGGCACGCACACTAGAGAAACCAGGATTATTTTTCAGTTTTTGATTTGGTTTTGCATATGTGGACAAGAATTCATTCAAATTTTTGATTTCATTTTCTAAGGACAAGATATGTAATTCAGAACTAGCAATCTCTTCTTCACATGATGTAATTTTCTCATTCAACAAGAGATTAACACTTTTATGACTTTCAATTTCTTTTAACAATACATGCACTTTCTCGAATTCATCAACATACATGCATTTTCCCTTTTCAAGGGCAAGCAATTTTTTAGATATAGCTGTATTTAAGTGCTTCAACTCTTCATTCTCCTTAGCAAGTTCATCATTCAAAATCAATTCATTGCACAAATCATGATCAATAGTATTCAATTCAATTTTGTTTCTTAGCTCACATTCAATTTTCTCCAATTGAGTAATATCATTTTTTAGAGCAGAGTTTTCATTTCTTAGACAAGCAATTTTTCATTTCTTAGCTGTATTTAGGTAAGCAATAACAACAGTAACAACAATAACAAAATAATAGCAGCGGTTGGAACAAGAAGAACGGTAAATGGAGGGAACACAAAGCCTCTACACTACCCCGACTCTCGCGATCGGACAATCTGTCATCGCTGACGGAACCTCTAACAAGGCCACACGGCCAACATGAAACCTCCACCCTTGGGAGAATATCTAGACACTAGTAACCCTCCATCTCGAGCTAAGACTAGGAAAAGAACCATGCGCTCTACACATGGCGACACCAGCCCATCTGTCGTAAGGGCCATCGACAACATTGTCGGTATGTCAACCTTATCGACATAGGCTCCGCCACTCAAGTATACACAACATGGCCAGATGCATCCACTGATGTCTTACACTGCGCCAAGGACTCATATGCACGCACACTACTCACACCATGGTCTCGAGAGGAGCAGAGGAGACACACACACACACCACACCCTAGGATTGGCTAGGATTCGTACCTCTACACCCAACAACACGGTCGTGTCCTACAGCCTTACACGGGGTATGCGCCACTACACCCAATAGCAATGTACACTTGTCCTAACCAAGGTACATACAGACAATCTCACCTCTACAAGGAGCGTTGTACACACAAGTCACTCTCGCCTGGTCCAATCACGACATGCCCTCCAGGTAGTGAAACTGTAAAGCACTATCTTCTGCGTTCTCGTAGGATTCTCGAGAATATAGGTACACACACGCCTGAACCACAGAAAACCTCAGGAAAATGCTACCAGCTACGGATGAACTATCTATGGGCGGATGAGGAAACTCGAGAACATCAGCCCACTGACGTATATGGGAATACTTAGCCGCGATCACAACACTCACGCGGGAATAGCTTAAGCAGTCGCGGAACTCTTGCGGGGACAGTTGCCAGATATTGCCCAGATACGCAGGGACGACTGCCCACACTATAAAAATAACACAGGGATGGCCCTTAACAAGAGAAGGGTAGAACACCTGGAAAACTACGTTGACCACGTACACTCTGAAGCACAGAATGGGCGAGGCATAGTTTCCTGGGGTTAAAGGACCTGGGTAGCCAAAGCAAGGGCCGCCCTGAGGGCTGGGCGGCTAGGGTACTGGCCGCCTACCACAGGGCCACCCTGAGCACTAGGCTGCCACCCGGTTGGCCGCCCAGAGGGCATTTGGGTGGCCATCCCTTTGGCCGCCCAGACTGGGCATCTACAGGACTTGGGAGGCCACGACCCTGGGTGCCCAACAGACCTGGGCGGCCAGGCCTTGGGCCGCCCAGACATAGTGCAGGGAAAGTGAGAGAGTAGGGCGGTTAGGGGTCTGGCCGCCTGCAACCTAGGTGGCCCAACCCTTAGCTGCCCAGCAAACCTGGGTGGCCAAGCCCTTGGTCGCCCAGCTCTGGACGTGACGGCCACTCTTGTGGCCTTCTTCTATAGGGTTTCGTAGAAAATGCCGAACTCCACGCAGAGTTCGATCCCACGCCCCACTCATCACGGAACGAAGGGGAAAATATGGAGAATCAATCCCCGGGCATTCCGACATCCGAGAAACTGCATTCAAATCACAAATCGAGGCCTAGATCGGCCAGAATCCATCGCTCATCTCCAAACATGAATATTCCCCAAAACATGAAATACTCCCGCTTTCGGCCTCACCATGGCATGGAATCGAAGGGAAAATGCACGAGAAGAGCAAGGATATGTCCCCCTACCTTTTCAAAGCCTTAAACCACCGGAACCTCGAAGAAACGTCAATCCTCCCCACACGGTCGGCTCCCACGACTACAACCTCCCTGCCTCGCCATTCCCCAAGCTCCTCGCCTTCATCCTTGCCGCACAATGCCACCGTTGCT